>OX375867.1:50765044-50836672 GCA_947359475.1 Heligmosomoides polygyrus bakeri | reverse complement strand
CTCCTCATAGTTTCTAAACACACATGAACCAATGAAATCGGCTCAATGGACGAAATGCAATCGAAGACGTACCCTTTCCTACGAAACAAGATTTCCACACAAAAACGTCGTCATATGTCCACTTTTTGCCTTTGGCCTTTCCATGTGCATCAGTTCATCTTGCGGATCCCAATCTTCTTCTTCTTCCACCACTTCCACCTGTTCGTCTACGTCAACTTCAAGTTGACGTGCTTCGAAATCCTTGAGTTGACGTGCTTCGAAATGCTGGCCGTCCGTTCGACCAGCTTGATTTCTTCACTCGAAGGCTCCTGGTATAAAGAATGGACCACACGTCAGCGTGAGCAGGTGGATGACCACTCGAGCGTGGGTGACATTATCGGTGTTAGGTTTTAAGGAACCTTCGCAGACCTCTGATTTCCAGATGACAGCTAAGGTGAGGAAAAGAGTGTATCGATGACACACTCTTTTCCCCATCTTAGGTTAATTTGCTGAATTCACAGACCTCCTTTCACATTTTAATCACCTCTATAGTCACATTCTGGTCGCTTTTGAAGATCCGAGCAGGATGGTTTTACTCGAGGTCATTGGTCGATGTAGGGTAACAAACTGTGAGGAGCCTGTAGCCTTTATATGCCGCTTTTGTGACCAGTGCTGCTTCATGCACTTTGTTACACTGGTGTTGATCATTTATACATCATCATGCTGAATACCACAACATGCAGCTGGAAAATGCGCACAAACCATCTGAAAATGAAAATGACGTCGGAATCCCTCAAATTTGAACCAATCAGTTGAAATGCAAGAATGCAGCAGCGCATGAGAACCAAACCCCTACCGTCCTCGCATGTGCAACCGCACTTCCACGTCAGGGGCATCGCGGGCGTACAAGACCTCGATTTCGTAAGGCGCCGATTCCATTCTAGCTCCAAGGACCTCTGCACGGGTTTAACGACTTGGCAAAAAAGAAACACTTTTATACTAATTGAGGGGTGGGGATTATTCCTATACGACTCGCTCTACCCGTTCAGACATACGCTTGAGATCTTCGGAGAATTCGAGCCAAATTATTGGAAAATCTTGCCGAAAACGTCAGGTCAACGGCGCAGAGTTCGGCAGCACCTCCTATTATCCGATTTTTATCCGATTTTATCCGAATAATTGCGTTTTTCAAAACCCCGGATTTTTGGATGATTCAGATGAGGGCAATTTTAATAACCCCGGGTCTTCGGATGATTCAGATAAGGGTAATTTTGAAAACCCCGGATCTTTGGATAATTAAGATATCGCCATTTTCAACCGAGCTGGATTTCGGATAATACGAAACTGGATAAATCCGGGCGGATATCCGAAAATGCATGATTCGGATCCCATGTCTAGTGGACACCAGCTACTTTGAAGCCCTTGTGTAACTTATCACCCCAGCGCTGCTTTGGGCGCCCTCTAAGCCGTTTCCAAAACACTTCCAACTCAAGGCCTATCTTACGGACCATGTCTTCCTTTCCACGCAGAACGTGGCCGTACCATCGTAAGCGAGCTTCGCGCATCTTGTCCGTTACCGGCGCAACACCGAACTTCCGCTGAATGGCATCGTTTCGTATACGGTCCATGCGCGTGACTCCTGCCGTCCAGCGCAGCATCTTCGTCTCCATGACGCTGAGGCGACTTCCGTTTCCTTCGTCGCAGGCCAACACTCAACACCGTACCTCGCTACCGACCGGACGACTGTCGTGACAATGCACCGCCTGTGTTCTCGATCAACTTCTTGGTCGCTCTCCCAGTAGATGTCTCTGCGATATGTTTTTACTTCGCGCTGAGGAATGCATGTGAGAGTGATATCTTCCACTCTCGCATCTGTATAAATTGTGCATTGTTGGACTGATTTCGCTTCGGCTAATAAATCTGCCACTGAACCGAGCTTTCCGAACAGTGTTGATGCATCGGCCGAACACGTTCAGAGAGCACAAGAAAATCTTGTCCTTTGGCCATGGATCAGAACATCTTCCGATCCGAAGTGGCCCGCAGAGATCCTCATCACTGACAGTGATGGAGTCAATAAATTATGGGAAACCTATACTTCTCAGCGTCATCACGCTGAAAGCGCTCATCGCCAATTTCAAGGACTGCACGAAAGAGCAAGTCCTCTCCGATGAACTGCAACTTCAATATGAAGAGTGTCTTAAAGCAGTCGATCTTATAAAGGGAAGTATCGACCAAATCAATACTTCTTCTTCTTCTTCTTCAGCGTTTGTCCCGCATCGTAGCGGGGTCCGATATTCTGGTGTTATGACGCCACCTTTCCCGATCCAGCGCTAGATCAGGGTAAACACCAGTAATCTTCAAGTCCGCATATAACGTATCTAACCAGCGCTGCTTCGGGCGCCCTCTAGGCCGCTTCCCTATTACCTCGAAGTTAAGGGCTATCTTGCGGACGCGGTCTTCCTTTCTACGCAGAACGTGGCCGTACCATCGCAAGCGAGCTTCGCGCATCTTGTCGGCTATCGGCGCGACACCGAACTTCTGCCGAATAGCATCGTTTCGAATGCGGTCCATGCGCGTGACTCCAGCCGTCCAGCGCAGCATCTTCGTCTCCATGACGCTGAGGCGCGTTTCAACTTCCCTGGTCGCAGGCCAACACTCAGCGCCGTACATCGCTACTGGCCGGACGACTGCTCTGTATATCTTCGACTTCAAGCGCTCCGGTATCTTCCTATCGCAGAGCACCCCAGTCAATGAGCGCCACTTGGACCAAGCTGCACTCACGCGTGAATTCACTTCAATCATCAGTTTGCCGTCAGACGTGACTGCTGATCCCAGGTACTTAAAGACCGAAGTGCGTGGGAGCTCGATGCCGTTAACCTTGATGGAGCTGGACTCAGTAACGTCCGTCGTTAGATATTCGGTCTTCTTCACGTTCAATTTGAGTCCAAACCGCTCCAAGCGATCACACCAAGCTTGCACCTCTCGCTCGAGTTCATCTTTATCTTCGCTAGCGAGCATTACGTCATCAGCATAAAGCAGCGTCCAAGGGACGGGGTTATGAAGATCTCGTGTGATGGCATCCATGACGACAACAAAGAGGAGTGGGGAAAGCGCAGAACCCTGATGTACCCCGACAGAGATGGGAAACTCCATCGAGGTTCCAGCTGCAGCTTGAACTCGACTCTTTGGACAAGAGTAGAGAATTCGCACCCACTCTATGAGCTCTTCAGGAAGTCCATGATGTCGCAAGGCGTACCATATCACTTCACGCGGTACGCAGTCAAAGGCCTTCTCTAAGTCGAGGAAGGCGATATGCACCGACTTCTGTTTCTCGCGATGCTTCTCTATCAGGAGGCGGGCGGCGTGTATGGCATCAATGGTGCCACAGCCAGCCACGAAGCCGCACTGATTGCTGGAAAGCTGGACGATGTCCCGAATTCGTCCGTCGACAATTCGCTCAAAGATCTTCATGCTGTGCGAAAGCAAGCGAATCGGACCGTAATTGGAGCAGTCTGCAGGACTGCCCTTCCTCTTCCAAATGGGAATCGTCGTACTTTGGCGCCAACACTCAGGCACTTTTTTCTCCGCCACAACCTGATTAAAGAACTTCACTAACCACTCAGCAGGGTACCAAAACTTCGACCTCCACAGTTCTGCTGCCACGTCGTCGGGCCCAGTCGCTTTACCTGGCCTCATCTTCTTCAAAGCCGCTTCAATCTCCTCCACGGTGATCTTCTGAACGGGGCCGTGGGTTGGAGCCGTTGAGGAGATGGCTGGATGAGGAAATTCTACTGTAGAGATTTCCTCAAAGTAGTCGCACCATCGCTTCAATGCCTTCTTGCGGTCCACAAGAAGATAGCCGTTCTCATAATTGATGCCGAAGAACTTCTCGATGTCCTCGGTCTGGGGATGGCGATTCTTTGCGAGTCGGTACAGATACCGCTCACCATCGCGCGACTCGAGCTTCTCGTTGACATCTCCATAATGAGTGGCTTTTGCAACAGCCACGGCCTTCTTTGCAGCTTTCTTCGCTTGTTGGTACTTCCGCCAGTTATCGGCTGTCTTTTCGCCAAGAAACACGTGATATAGCGTCCTCTTCTCTCGAACTTTGGCTTTCACGTCATTTGTCCACAATCAGGCCTGCTTGTCGACCTTCCGTCGTCCAGGCTTCGTGATGCCGAGCTCCGACCGTGCAGCGTGACGAATCGCGTCGGTGGCCTTCTCCCAAGTTTCGTCGACAGTTGTCACTCTCGGTAACCGCACGCGAGAAATCACAGCTGCTTCCTTCTCTTTCATTCGCCACCACTTGATTCTTGGTGCACCGCATCGCTCGACCTGCTTCAGCCTCGGAGGGGCGATCTTCAAAGTGCATATCAGCGGTTGATGCTGTAGGGCGACCGTCTCATACCGCACGACCTTCGCGTCTGTGACGAGCTTTCGGTCACGATCCTTCACAATGACAAAGTCTATCTGAGTGCTGGTGCTACCGCCATAGAACGAGATGAGGTGGGAATCGCGTTTACGAAATACGGTGTTCACTATGGTGAGGTTATGCGACTCCGCATATTCAAGGATACGCTCACGATCTGCGTTACGCGACCCGTAACCGAACCCACCATGACAGCGGTACCCGTCTTTCGTCGCGCCGACGTGCCCGTTGAGGTCACCAGCGACTATGATGACATCTTTCGACGGTACCTCTGCTGTCTTCTCATCAAGCAGGCTCCAAAACTCTTCCTTGGCTTGATCCGAGCAGCCAGTCTGCGGAGCATACGCAGGGAAGAAGTGATAGAGTCGCTCCTTTGCGGCGACAACGATCTTCATCAATCGATCGTCAAAGCGCTCGACGCTTACAATCGAGTCACGAATTCGTTCGGAGACGATTATTCCGACACCACTGGTGGTCCTGGGACTTCCACATAGAACGGCTTTGAAGCCTCGTCCTATGTCCCTTGACTTGCGGCAGGACCACCTCGTCTCCTGCACCACACAGCAATCAACTCTTTACGCTCCAGTGCTTCAACCAACTCGCACGAACGGCCCGTCAACGTACCCACATTCAGCGTAGCCACGCGGGTCCTGCTTACCTTACGGGACTTTCGGACTAACTCAGTTGCCCCCCCCCCCCCCCGATGCCGTCCTCGCATCAGGGACCCTCGCATACTTTTCGCACTCGCCGGGCTTTGCGAGTGCGCGTCGGCTCCCGCGGACGCCGTAGCACTATCTCGATAAACCTGAATAGTCATACACCATGTGATGTGACATGGGTCTTCGTAGGCCGGCCTGTCACAAGGGCCTGTCGCCTGCCATCGAATGTCCGCGATCGGCTTAGCTCGCAGAGCGAACAGTTTCCAGTGGCACCACGTGGAGGAACGGACATGGCCACCATCGACCAAATCAATACTGCGATGACAAAATTGCCGAGTCTCATAGACAAAATGAAAACGGACTATGACAATACTAAGAATAAAGACGACAAAAAAGCATTCTTACCGAAATGGAAGCTATCGAGAAAGAAACGAACTTCACTGAAGTCATGAGCGAGGCAACAGGTTTAAGCTTCATGCTAACAACTCGGCTCACAGAAGCAAAAAGTAACGAAAAAAGGATAGCTCGCAGACTGGCCATTCATGAGCAAAGCTTCCAGGAAGATGATGACAGGCAAAATCCAGAAAATGAACCAAACCGTGAACAAGATGTCCATTTGCATCGAAATTTTCAAACAAGCAACAATATTCCAATACCACAGATTAACTTACCTAAGTTTTATGGCGCGGACGAGGAATTTCCGGAGTTCTGGGCCGCATTCAAAACATTGGTTCACGACAACAGTGCTCTATCAACCATCGAAAAGATGCTGTTCTTGAAGGACAGTCTAAAAGGAAAATCGGACAGATCTATACAAGGAATTCAACTCGTGCTCGAAAACTACGAGTGGATGATACAGGTATTAACAAAAAAAAATACGGCAACAAACTAGCCAGCAGGGCGCGTATTGTGCAACAACTCAACGATCTTCAAAGAGCAGACGGAAGTGCGGAAAGCAGTAAGCTCGTATATGACAAGATATGCTCCCTTCTGAACCAGATGACTTCTTCAGGACAGAATATCCGTCCCACCAGCGATGCAATGTGGTCAGAGATCATTCTCAGCAAATTTCCCCAAGAGATCATTCAGCCAGTACTTATGAAAACAAGAGGAAAGGAGGAAATAACGGCCGAAACAGTTTTAGAAATGATTCAAGATGAAATAGCAACGAAGGCATATGTGCAAGCACGAATACAGCCGGATCACGTGAAAAGAAAAGAGTCCGAAAACAAAAACTCAAGCCAAATCCAAATCTGCGCAATTTGCGAAAGGCGCGGCCACTTTGCCTGAGAGTGCAGATCAGCAATCACAGTCACAGAACGGCGAAAAATTGTGCTCCAGAAGCGCTTACCCAAGAGAAACTCAATGAACAGCGCACTACCTACAAAAAAGAACAAGCAGAAATTCATGCCAATGTTGAGAACAACTCAATTCGCAACACAGAGCAAATCGTACTTATGACGGCAGAAGGCTCTGGAATTACAATACCGAACACTTTGAAAACGCGGTATTTTTCTTCGACACTGGTGCACAAAAGACTGTCATCCAAGAGGAATTTGCATACAAACTAAGACTTCCAAGACTGAAAACCGAGACCTGCATCATGTCAGGGATCGGAGGGCACACTGAGACCTTCAGCACGAACGTGGTTCAGTGGTAGAATGCTCGCCTGCCACGCGGGCGGCCCGGGTTCGATTCCCGGCCGATGCACCAACACTGTTCGGAAAGCTCGGTTCAGTGGCAGATTTATTAGCCGAAGCGAAACCAGTCCAACAATGCACAATTTATATAGATGCGAGAGTGGAAGATATCAGTCTCACATGCTTTCCTCAGCGCGAAGTAAAAACATATCGCAGAGACATCTACTGGGAGAGCGACCAAGAAGTTGATCGAGAACACAGGTCGTGCATTGTCACGACAGTCGTCCGGCCGGTAGCGAGGTACGGTGTTGAGAGTTGGCCTGCGACGAAGGAAACGGAAGTCGCCTCAGCGTCATGGAGACGAAGATGCTGCGCTGGACGGCAGAAGTCAGATGATCGGGAAAGATGACGACATGGCACCAGAAGAGGGACCTCACCATGGAACGGGACAAACGCTGAGGAAGAAGAAGAAGATTAAGTAAAACAGGCACTTACTGAGGCAAATTTTAAAGCAATGTCCAAGTGTAGAGGATCCTATTATATAAAACCCTATTATATTTTCGTTAGTTTTTGAGGAGAAACGCGTATTGAGGCTATTGGTTGGCCCATTCGTGAGTATGTGTGTATTCGTTGTTGGGATAATAGAGTTTAGCTAGGTTGTTCTTGTGCTAGTGCTTCCATTTGTTTAAGTGCACATTTTCTGAAACTCCTGGTTAACGAAATAATGCCTTTAAGGCTGAATTTTGGTTGGACATTTAATCTTCGAATTTTTAACGTGGAGATATGGATTCTCACCGAGAGTTGCAGTACAGTTATGGCTTTTCGATGTTACCTTCATGGATAATGCGAACTAATCACCTGTATCACCTGTCGTCCCGTTGATCATCGAATTGCTCGAGCGGGTGCCAGCAGCGTCTCCATTCGTCCCTGTCGCGTGCCAGAGTGGTCCAATGGATCCTCCTCGCTCGAGGAACATGAAGAGCGTCTTATCGGTCGTTCAGGGCTTTCACGAAGAAGTCCGACCAACGCGTTTGTGGGCGTCCTGGTGTTCTTTTCACATCCCTCGGAATCCAGTCGGTGATGGCTCTCGTCCAGCGGGTGTCGCATTACGTGGCCGGCCCACCTAATTTTCGACAACTTGGCCCACGCGACAGCGTCTCTGATCTTCGAACGTCAGCGAAGCTCGGAACTCCGGAGGCCTTCTTTCACTTGCGTGAGTCGTGTCACTCCGAGCATCGTCCTCTCGATTCCACGCTGCGCGACGCTGATCACGTGTTCATCCTGCTTTCGTAAAGCCCAGGTCTCTGAGGCGTATGTTAGAGCAGGAAGAAGAGTGGAGTCGAATACATGGGCACGGAGTCGGACGTTCTTCGTCTTCTTCGCGACTTTTTCGACGCTCTTGAAAGCTCCCCAAGCCGCTCTTTTCCTCCTGCTCAGCTCTGGTGCTAAGTCATTGGCCATGTTGACTTCGCGACCCAGATACACATAGCTGGAGCATTCGGAGATGTTCGTTCCGTTGAGCGAGAATGGGGCATCAGCATCCGTTCCTCATGAACATCGTCTTTTCGTAAGATTCAGCTGCAGTCCAACGTTCCCACATACACGATCGAAGTCGGCCAGCATTCGCTCCGCCTGGCTGATGCTCGGTGTTATGAGCACGATGTCGTCAGCGAAGCGAAGATGATGTAGTTGCCGGCCGTCGACCTTCACTCGCATGTCTTCCCATTCTAGTTCGCGCATGACGTTTTCGAGAGTGGCGCTGAAGAGCTTCGGGGGTATGGTATCCCCTTGCCGAACCCCTCTCTTCACGTCGATGACGACGTCATTGTAGAATGGTGAGATCTTGGTCGTGAATCCACTGTATAGCTCTCGAAGGACTCTGATGTACTAAGTAGGAACGCCCTGAATGAGCAGGGCTTCGATGACCGCTTCAGTTTCGACAGAGTCGAATGCCTTCTTCAGGTCGATGAACGTAAGGCAAAGCGGCAGCTTGTACTCTCGCGACACTTCGGTGAGCTTCGTAATGGTGTGTATGTGGTCGATCGTGCTGAATCCTCTCCGAAATCCTGCTTGTTCGCATGGCTGTCCTTCGTCCAGCGTTCGGCCGATCCTATTCAGGATAACTCGAGTGAACAGCTTGTAGACTACGGACAGCAGGCAGATCGGGCGATAGTTGCCAATGTCGTGCACGTCTCCCTTCTTGTACAGCAAGACGGTCCTGCTGGTCTTCCACTGAGATGGAACCTTGCACTCTGACAGGTAACGTGTGAAGAGCCGTGCCAGGGTGTTGATGAGCGCTGGCGGGAGGTTCTTCAGGTGTTCGGGTCTGATCCTGTCGGGACCGGGTGCTGTACGTTTCTTCACCGATGAGATGGCGTGTCGGATCTCGGAAGGGAGAACAGAGGGGACGACGTATCCATCCTGCGGAAGATGGCATGGGGGCAGGTGGACGTGGCTATCGAAAAGATCGGTGTAGAAGTCGTGGATGACCTTCTCCATGGTCCTTCTGGAAGAGGTGACGGTTCCGTCGGGACGTCGGAGAGCGGTCATCTTGGTCTTGAAGTTAGTGAAGTCTCGGCGGGCATTGCGTATGCTTAACCCCGCCTCTGCAGCTTCAGCCAACACTTCCGCCCTTCTCTCCTTAAGATCCTCCTTTATCGCCTCTCTGCATAGCTTCGCAAGCTCGGGCGTCAGTTGGTAGTTGCCTGACGCTCGTGCTGCTCCACGCTGGCGTATCAGCTCGAGAGTTTCCGGAGACAGACGTCTCTTGGTGGTCTTCAAGCTCTCAGCTTCCTTAGCACTATCGTGGAGATGGTGCACGAAGCGGTCGTATTCCTCGTCGACGTTGTCCATGACGGCATCTTCCCAAAGGCCGGCAAGAGAGGTATAGAGGTCGCAGTTGATTATCGTTCTGGGACTCCTCTTCTTGAACTTCGCGTCCTTCTCTCCTTGACGCGAAAAGCGGAACCTTGCGCGAAGGAGGCGGTGGTCCGATCCCGTGTAGAACTTGGGGACAACGGAGACGTCGGTCAGGCAATACTTGCGGTTGAAGATGATGTGGTCGATCTCGTTGTGGAACTGGCCACCGGGAGATTCCCAGGTCCATCGTAGGGAGGGAGGCTTCTGGAACTGCGAGTTTCCATGGATGGTCTTGGTCGACATGATAAACTCAGACAGCCTTCCACCTTACTCGTTCCACTCCAAACCGTGGGTTCCGATGGGAAGTTCTTCCGGCGACCTTCGCGGTCCGATCTTGGCGTTGAAGTCGCCGACGATCACCTTGTAGAAAGTGTGATCTTCCTTATAGAACTTCTCCAGCTCCACGTAGAAGACTTCGACCTCTTCGTCGTCGTAGTCGAATGTTGGGGCATACGCGACGAATACAGTCAAAGCTGGCACGGAACCACATCGCTTCAGTCGCAGACGTCCGATTCGGCTTGTCGGAGACTCGTACGAAATCATGACCAAGTGCATGTTGACGAGGACACCAACGCCGCCTACTCCCCTGCTGTCGCATGTTCCGAGGAACAGTGCTTCTCCGGAGTCGTAGGCTGCGTGTAGGGGGTGGTGTCTTCTCGTCTCGGTCAGTCTGATGACGTCGTGCTTGATCTTCCTGGCTTGCATCATCAGGTCCTCGACGGATGCTTCCGATGCAAGCGTGCGGGCGTTGTAAGTACAGATCGTCATCCTAGTCCTTCTCAATTTGCGCAGCCTGGTTAGGCCCTGAGATTTTAGCAGCCTCTCCGTACTCGTCCTTCCCATCGCTGCAGAAATGGGGGCTCTTTCGGGGTCAGGGGAATGAGGCCCTTTAGTGCTGCTGTTTTTGACTGGAGTACACACGGGTAGCTAGTCGGGCTCTGTCGTGCGGGCGAAGAACTCCGGGCAGCCAGTCAGACTGCCCGAAGGGACGGGGCGAGACTTTTGAGGCGGCCTCGAATAGCCTTACGATGTACTCCCAGTCTACCGAGTGCAAGCTTTTGGCCGGGCCGACACAGTTACAATCCGCGCAGTCACGGACACATCCGCGCACACTGTGCACGAACATACCGCTCCCACGCACAAGGAACGCGTCGACCCGACACAGCAGGAGCAAGGAGTCCATCCCCTGCATCCCACCTGCGTCTCTGGGCAGTACACGGTCGCATTTGGTTCGCGTTTAATTCCCCTATCCACCACCCGGGGACGCGCCACGTGGCCCTGCGACAAGCGGCCCGAGATCCCTCTTAACAAGAGAGCCCGAAGGCTCTCTATCGAGGGAGATCCGTGGGAACCGCACTAGCTCATCGAAATCAAATAGATGGATAAGCAGACAGTGGGACAATTCTAGATGGGATTTACCACCTACCAACTAAGCCTTTCATCCCTTCGAGGTCGATGGATGGGTACCAAACTTTTATGGAAAGGAAAAGCACTGACTATTCCATCGGCTGGCCAAGCAGGTCATTGTTTAGGCCAAATGTCAATTTGCACCTACGATATCCCGTAGAATTAGATTGCTTGGCGCACCATTTATGGATTTGATTAACACCGTTTTTTGCCATTTATCCTTCCTTACATTTGTGTTTCTGGGGCAGCTCTGGTTATGTTATACATGTGCTTTAGGAAGATTGGGATTTGTGTTTAGGAACTGAATGATATCCATGCTAGTAAAGGTCACAAGCATCCAATTTGTATACCAGTGTCCCGTGCCAAAGTGGCTCAGTAGTCCATACGACCCTATTCATTTGAGTGACACATATAAAGGATAAAAGATAAAGAACGGCACTTCTCAATTCCTTCTGGGATGCGCCGTGTTTTCTATACTTCCACGGGGTGTCAAGGAGGCGATTTGAGTGCGAATTGGGTCGTACAATGCGGTGGCCAGCCGAAGGAAAAAGAGAAAAGCTTGCGGCGGCAAACCGGTGAACAAGTGAGCACCTTCCCAGACAAGTCTGGTACCAATTCATGGACCCCGGAGAGATTGCAGGTTTGGTTGGCCTGAGCAGGAAATCGAACTTGGAACCTAGTTAGTAATAAATAAATAAATAAATAAATAAATAAATAAATAAATAAATAAATAGTACAATCGATTAAAAAACCTTTTCTCAGCACGTAGAGCGTAAAAATCAAATCAGATCAAAGAATCAATATTTAAATTATTGCAATGGAATAAACGAACGTGATGACCGAGCCGAATCAATAGTACCGTGCATCGAACGGCACTGTGCAGTTCCTATTAATTGGAACAGAACCGCTGGGTCTCGCACCCAGGTGCGAGGAGGCCTTGATCGGGCGCGGGCGATGCACGCGGAGCCCAGGTCGAGCCGAACGCTGCCCAGAACTGGACCTCGGCAGAAAAGGCACAAAATGTCGGATCTCTTGAAATTTTATAAAACTATGATGTTGGGAAGCGCTTCCAATGGTGAGATGTGCTGTCTTAAGCATCTGAGAGACTGACTGGCGTGGAGTCCTAAATCTTGAAACGAAGCTTATGGGTCTGTGTTCCAAATCGTCGAGCGATGATTTGGACCACAGTGAAATCAATTTTTATAAGGAGAGTTATAAGGACAAGGTTATAAGGAGAGTTTCATAAGGAGCGAAACTGAAAGTGGGTCGAAGTAAAGAGCTGAAAAGCTGCTGTTTACTTAGTCTAGTCCCCCTTCAGTTTTGCTGAAATAGTGATGAAGTGAGGTAGGCCACTTCTTGTGTTAATATGAATGTGCGCTCGTGCTAAGGTGCATAAAACCATTCAGTCCTAAGTGACCCCCCAGATCCGCTTTGCGTCCTTTTTTGATTTGATGATAGCCCATCTCCATCTTATTCAACTAATTTGTGTGTGCCCTTATCTAACTAACAACCAAGATTTCACAACGCATATGAATGACTTGCTTAACTTAGTACCACGATGGTAATAAATAGGCGAGTGAACAAGCAAAAGTTTATATCACCTGTATCACTGTATCAAAAGTTTATATCACCTGTAAAAGTTTATATAATGTGACACAATAGCGTTTTAATAAACTTCATAGCAAATCCAGAATTCAGTTCCAAATATATCCGGGCATTTTTCATCATTCCTCGGCCGTCCCTTGGTTCGCAGGAGAAAACTGCTGATAATTTCTCCGTGATGTGCAACGCTTCCTCTTTGCCTTTGCCCGTACGGAACATTTGCAGTATGGTTAGGAAGTTTCCCGACCGTACATTTCCCGAGGTGCAACGCAGGAAACGGGACCCGTTCCCGCGGGGTAATTTCTGTTAGAGGGAGAGCGCGGGAAGCCCTCCCCGCCGGGGCGAAGTATGCGGTTGGTAGTACGAACATACAAGTTTTCGCCGCGCACGCGACGGCCTCTGCCGCACTTTGATTAGGTCATCCAATTCCCACCCGAAATGACCAATTCCTCTAACTAAGTGCACCGGAGGACCCTCAAATAGCTGAGCAGAGGTATTAAAAGCAGTTTATGCAGTTACAAGAACGTTAGACTTCGAAACTGTAGCAGCACGCACTATGTAGATGTCGCGCTTGCCGCAGCAGTCGCCGCTGCTGCCGCGCGCTTTTGTATGTTCAGCTTGCTCCCCGAAGTATGCATAGGGGCCCTGAGGAGGTATCGTACTCCCCAGCCCCAACGGGTCGAGGCCCCCTACCCTGACCTAGGAAGAACGCTGCAGACAGCGAAGGAGAACATATGATTCGCGCGGAATTGTGAGGAAAATAAATAGTTGGGTGTATCTTTCTTCAATTCAGAGCTTGATTTTCATTTTCCTTACGTTATTGAGCGCTAGCGGTCTGTTTGTTGCATTGAAGAATAACTGTTACTAAAAATTCCGATTTTTCCGATTTTTGAAAGCACCATCTGTTACTGTATTGCACAACCAATTCATCGTCACAAATTAGCTTCTTTATGCAGTCTAGGGCAGTAAATTGACTCATTGCATCGCTCTGCCGAGTACATTTTACTAAGCAATTATATCACTCAACATATAACTTTTCCTAAGATCAAATAGCGTATTACCAACATATCCGAAAATTAATTCAGGACCGTCATTTGTAAGTTTTTCTATGAGCTTTCGAAGTGAGTGCCTTTTCATAGTATTTGCCGTCACGGAGCGAAGAAAGGATTAGTAAATACCATTTATATCTACTACCTTCGGCTATATGGGCGCGTGTAGCGCAGTCGGAGGAGGCGCGACTGTCGCGTGCACCCGATACCAGGTTCCTGGTTCGGATTTCCCGCCCAGGCCAACCAAGCCTTCCATCCCTCCGGGGTCGGTGAATCGGTACCAGACTTGTCTGGGAAGGATAAAGCGCTGACTTGTTCATCGGTTGGCCACCGCAAGTCATTGTATGGCCAAATACGCATTCAAATCGCCTCCACGACATCCCGTAGAAGTAGAATGCGTGGCGCATACCAAAAGGGATTGAGTAACGCCGTCCTTTATCCTTTATCCTTTTACCTTCGGCTATCTGCTGGGGAGATCACGAAATCCTTCCTTCCAGAATGAAGTCAGCTGTGACTCAAAGAAGTGCTCCACCTCAGATTCCAGTTCGGTTCGGTCGTTGAACCACCTATCCCTTAGTTGTTGCTTGAGAGCTCGAAAGAGGTAGTATTCCGATGGCGCAAGAACTGGCGAATACGATGGGTGGGGCAGCACCTCCCAACAAAGCTCCTGCAACTCCTGGCGAAACGACTTTGCAAAGTGGGGGCGAGCATTGTCGTGAAGAAGGTAAACATTCCTCCGCCTTCCCCTCGCAGACAAGATTTCGCTCAGCTTTTACAGCCCTGTAGCGTAGATATTTGCTGTTACTGCGGTGCCGTCATCAAGGAGCTCATGATAGAGAGCCTCGAGAGCCCCACCAACAGCACAGCATTACCCTGGTGAATGTTCGCCTTGGTTGTGGTTCTCCTTGAGGGAGCCACTGGGCCTACCGAGTACGGTTAACGAAGAAGACCCAGGAATTATCCCTCGTGACAACATTCTCGAGAAAGTGCTTATTACGAAAAAGAACAAGGAGAGACTGAGCGATAGTCAGTCGCGAAGCCTTGTCCGAGTCACGGAGTCAGTCACACTTCACTACAGTCGTAGTATTTATATGCCCTCAAAAGCAAACTGCCATGTATGCGAAATATTCTGGAATGTTTGTGCTACAACTACGTAGCACCAAACCGTCTTTAGAAGTTCCCGTTAAATTTTGAAAAATTTTCAAATTTTTTGGTGCAAGACTTTTTCACCAATCTATTAAAGGATTCCCGCCTAAGAGGAGGCTAAACTCTTCATGAACCTCCAGAAAATCTTCCTTTACACATTTCCTCTTGTGAAATTGTATTTCTCTAGCTCAAAATAGCTTGTTGAAGCTTGCAGCACTATTCATCGTAAATATTATAAACGGATAAACTAAAACTCGCAAATGATAAGAACGTAAATGGTTAAACACCAGAAAAACGGTATGCAACTAGAAAATAAAAATACTACCAACTCTGGAACCTAACTCCTAGCCCTGTCTCCCCGAGCTCCATTATTCCCTTTTCCCTCAAACGCGCATGATGGTGCGACAGCGAACATATGATATTTGCGCCGAGAAATGCAAAACCTAACCCGTGCCTACATACGATGCGCAGCACATACGGCTCGGAAGTTCCCCGAATGTGGTGGGAGCCATATGCATTGCGTGTTGGTAGCCCCAAACACACAGGGCAAGACTTGTAGGTGAGGCACCCCGAGCGGGGCGCCATGCAGGCTCGAGATATGTATACGGGCATCTATGGAAGAATAATTTCTAGCCTGAAACTCGCACCGTTCCGATAACAGAGAATCTGTTCTAGTGGGGGAGGGTATCACCACATGACAAGCAATACTTCCAACCAATTTAACAGAGTTGATTGCAAAACACGACGAGGTTACACTACAAACTTACACAGCACGCAATGGCGACATGAGCAATGGATTGAAGGATTGTTCGTTCCTGCTTAAATTGAACAATGCCCCTACCATAAGCACTAACCGAAAACAACTTGTCATGCTGTTTGTGGAACCGATACTACCTGCGGTCTCCAAAAGTGCTCACCTCCAGCATCGCTCATCGCTCACCTCCAGCGAAGCCTAATGATAAGCTCCCATATCGGTCGTGCGAAGCGATGAGTCGATATGGGGCCTATCATTAGGCCTATGTCATTCCACCGCTCACCCAGCAAAGCCTAATGATAGGCTCCTATATGTATTCATCGCTTCGCTATCGACATGGAGCTTATCATTAGGCTTCGCTCGGGGTGAGCGATGGTATGACATAGTCCTAGGGCGAGGGTCGTTCTCTTTTCCGAAAATGGAGACTTTGGGCACTATTGTACTCTCACAACTCCACGGGTCGATTAAAGGTCGAAAAAAATTTCACCCAAACTTTGCCAAGAAGAGGGGGTTATTTGGGGTGCTCATCACGAATCTCAGATCCGTTTTTCGTTATTCGCGTTTTACTGAGTACGGTAGGTGCGGGTGATTAGGCTCATAGTAATCGATTTCGCCCAAACTTCGGCTGCAGGGATTATCTGTGGTGTTACGGTAGTGGCATAGCATGCAAGCGGTCCCACAGCGATCGCCTGAGGCCCATGTCATACCACCGCTCACCCCGAGCGAAGCCTAACGAAAAGTTCCCATATCGATCGCGCGAAGCGACGCGTGGATATAGGAGCCTATCATTAGGCTTCGTTCGGGGTGAGCGATGGTATGACATGGGCCTGAAAGTGCGCAAATTAGCGGGAAACCATTCTGCGGTAACTCTTCGATAGGCGAAGGCTTTCGAGAGATAGCAATATGAGCATCATGGCCCTCCAGGCACTGTTCCCCAACCGCCGCCAGGAAGAACTGCACAGAACTGTGGAGTTGTGAAATTACAATAGTGCCGGGTATATAGTTGTATATAGTTTCTGAAACCCTAACCCTAATCGCAGCAAGGATAGGCAGCTCTCGACCGCTGGACCGCTGGCCGAAACCTGACAGAATACTAAACGGCATCCAACTCAAATTCACTTCGAGCATATATTTCAGCTATCGAGGGCCAGCGGGTTCTTGTCTCGAAGTTGAAACGTGTGCAACACCACCATGACCCCACTAGTCTACGATGCTGACGTCGAGTTGCTTGGCTCGGCATCGGCGGTCATGAAAATTAAGAGCAGCGATAATGACTGGCTCTGCTCTCAATTTATCACTGCTGATACGCCAGCTGAAGGTTTACCGAAACATTCAAAATCATTCCAATCATTTTCTCGGAAGGGTCGAGATCTTCTTCTTGTTCTTCAGCGTTTGTCCCGCTTATCGGCAGGGTCCGCTCTCCTGTAGTCGTATTCATGAAAGCTCCCAGGAACGTTAACGAATTCCCATGGTAACTGACAGGATCGGGAGCTGGATATGGCTATTCGAAACAAATGTAAACGAATGTGAACCGCGTCCCAGAATTACGGAAAAGGAATGGAATGGGAGCGGGAAGTTCGCGCTTGTCTTCCCGCTCCTTCATGAATAGGGCTACTGGAGTGAAGACGCCACTTCATGCGATGGTAAGTTGGGAAAAGCTGTGTGCAGCAGCTTCTACTTTTCGCGATCTCTCTATGACGAGAAGACGAGAAGCATGTATGGCATCGATGATGTCACCACAGCCGGCTACCAAGCCACACTGCTTGGTGCTAGGCTGGACGAGCTCACGAATATGTCCATTCACAATTCGCTGGAAGATTTTCATACTACGCAAGATCAAGCAAATTGAACGGTAGCTTGTACATATCGCAGGACTGCCCTTCTTCCAAATTGGGATCGTTGTGCTTTGGAGCCAACTATCAGATACCTTCTTCGCAACAACCTGCTTGAAAAACTTCGTTATCCTCTCATCAAGGTGTCAGCACCTCGATTTCCATAGGTCAACGGTTAAGTCGGCGAGCCCTGTTGCCTTACCTGGCTTCATCTTCTTCAAAGCCGCTTCCGTCTCCTCCACAGTGATTTTCTGTACAGGACGAGCCTAGGATGGGCGCAAGGGATATGCGTATGGACAAACTCTACTGTCGAAATTCTCTCGAAGTAGTCATGCCATCGCTCCGTTGCCCTCTTGCGGTCTATCAGTGGTTAGCCGTTCTCATCGTTTATGCCAAAGAATTTGTTGACGTCCTCGGTCTGGCGATGGCGTGCCTTGGCAAGTCGGTAAAGATTCTGTTCACCATTTCCCGATGACACCATCATAATGAGAGACTTTCGCAATAGCAATGGCCTTTCTAGCTGCTTTCTTCACCGCCTGGAACATACGCCAATTATCGGGTGTCTTGTCGCTGAAAAATGATGATATAACATTTTCTTCTCTCGCACTTTTCTATTGACGTCTTCAATCCAAAGCCATGACTGCTTCTCGATCTCGACCTGCCCAGGCTTCGTCATGCCTAGTTTCGGACGTGCAGCCTGCAGTATCGTATCGTTTGCACGTTTCGATGTTTCCTCAACGCTGGTGATCGTCGACTTTGCTGGACCGCATCGCTCAACCCGTCGCAATTTTGGAGGGGGTTGAGAGTGCAGAGGTGCTCTCATGCTCCGCAAACGCTTTTCCAACAATCTTAGAATATTACTTTTCTGAAATAAGGAGCACATATTTGGGTTCACCACTTCAAGCTATATCTTTTCACACACAAATTCTCAATTGAGTTGGACACCACTGCATGTAGGTTCGACAGAATCAATTGAGTGAACTCGACCATTTGCAGGGGGTGAGCGTAGCTTCATCAAAACAGCTCATTCAAGCACGAGAAAAGAGACAGACTGAGACAAACTAATTAGACTTGATAGGTTTAGCACACAATGAGTTTCACAGTTCTGCAGATTGCCAGATGTTCACTGGTGCTGCAAAGCTGCACGCACACGCATATTCGGAGCGCAAGCTATAGCTCTCCGCTTCGAAGCATTCCGCCTGTAGCTTGCATTGTAGCCCTTGAAGAGGCGAAACCATAGCGATGCAAAAACGCAGATTTTGGTTGTTTGACGGAGATTCTTCCGCATTCAGTTAACCGCTGCACGAACACGAGAAGAGAAGAGTTAATTTACAGCTGTGTCAATGAGCAGAAGACTTACAGCTCTCAACCGGCAGCTAGCGCTAACAGAGTTTAGGCAGCTGAGGGGCTATGTACGAGCGCTACATCGTCAAGTGTTGCAAGTCTTCTGCTCGCAGATACAGCCGTAAGTCATTAGGTAACCACGTTTCCCTGCAGTGGTCGACTGAATTCAGAAAAAATCGTCACACAATCGGAACCTGTATTTTCGCACCGCTTTACAGGGTGGGACATAGGTCCTTCCTGCAACAAAATTAGGCGACCTTATTGGGAGTTCTTCTATTATACAATTGCAGAGATCCACATACTAATTGTTATGTAACACATCCTCAGTGCTATACTATTTGCCACTATTTTTTAGATGACTCATAGGTTTTTATAACTCTAATAATAGCGAAAACAAACATATTGTAGAAATTATACATTCAAACGAGAACATGAATGCGTTAGAAGAGTAATCCAACTTCCTTGAGACGCAGTAACCGAAACCAGTGATGCCCCTTTAAAGTTCGCACTTTTAGCTTTCATGACTCCTGGTTGCACAGATGGACTCAATTTCCGACTTCCTAGTCGGCAGAGTGGACCAGATTTTGCGCGTTTTCCTCGTCCTATCGATCGTGTGAATGGTTTCGAAAAGGGCAGCTACAACCATTATCAGTTGTTGTTGTTGTAGCTACTCTTTTTAGAAATTAGTGCGCTCCGACGTAAAACTACCGAAAATTCGGATATCCTAGTCCGGGGGGGGCACATACCTAAAAATTATCTAACAAATCGAATGAGACTTACCGAGCGGCTCCTGAAGGACTCAAGAGGACCTAAAAGGAAGAAAGAACCAACTAGGAACAAAAAATTAAACTGCCACGGTTCTTACAACCGCCTCGGCGGGCAAAGAGTAAGGCAATGGGGGCCTGCTGCGTACTGACCACCGCCTGACATGTTGTAACCAGGATCTAAGATAGTGAGGAGGGCGCATAAGGACGCATGCCATGTGTTGACCGCCGCCTGACAAGTTATAACCAGGATCCAGTATGGTGAGGAGGGCACACAACTTTGCCGGCTTGCAACCTTAACAAATGTAATTTTCGTTTTTTTTTCTTGGTGAATTTTTCTTGTTTAGGGTCTTGTGTTGTTCTGTAGGAGTCGCTCGGTAAGTCTCAAGTGAATTTGTTACATATAATACTTTTAAGTTATGTGGCCCCACCGGACTAGGATAGATCCGAAAATTCATTTCTGGCCCATGGTGGAGCGCTCCTATTCCCATGCTGCTTAACTTCTATAGATTGGTCCTGTACATTTGGTATTATTGTATCGTGTAGGGCAATTCAGAGCCTTCTCATGGGTGAGCATTAGATGAATGGATCTGATCTGCTACAGAACAACGCTTGCAATTTTCTGATCATACGCGATGCAGTAGCGAGCTGGAACAATTATTATATTCAGCCGTGTGCGTAGTCTATTATTAAGTAATATGTAATTTTTAGAAAACTACAAAAAAACCTCTACAAGTCCACAGGTAAGGCGGAGACTCAGCCGTGAGGAGAAGAGAATAGAAAAATTTTTAGCGCAGTTGGAGTGCGTCACTCAGACTGGGTGTTCAGCTACCACTTCATTTAAAAAAAATTCTCAAAGCTGAGCGATTCCAGAAAGTTGTAAATAATAGCGTGCTTAATACTACATCTGAAAAACATGAAGATATGCAAAACAATGGCTACGCATTGCAGTTGTTCGTCTTACACGATTTTCCAAAATCTCTCCCTTCACACCCTAGGTTTTGTATAGAGAGTGTGAAAATCTGTAAAAATTTTGCTTGATGGGAGCAAAATATAATACCGTAATTTCGGAACTCAATTGCGTTAATAAGGCGCAAAACGCACATTCTAATAAAGCGGTTTTTCTAACAGCAAAAGAGAAGCACGTGATAGCGGTTCTCATTCCATCTGCCAAACATTGTACCTGAAAAAACTAGCTGTAAAATTCCTGCACCTTTAGATTTTTGATCCTTGCTCATTAACCACCTTGGAGAAAATGTCCTGCAATCTATAGTCTAGAAAATATTGTTTAATATCTTCTTTGAAGGGCGCGTGGAGCGCAGTCGGCTGTCGCCTGCACCCGATATCAGGTTCCTGGTTCGGATTTCCCGCTCAGGCTAATCAAGCCTTCCATCCCTCCGGGGTTGGTGAATTGGTACCAGACTTGTCTGGGGAGGATAAAGCGCTGACTTGTTCATCGGCTGGCAACCGCAAGCCATTGTAGTCCAAATACGCATTCAACTCGCCTCCACGACATCCCGTAGAAGTAAAATGCGTGGCGCATCCCAAAGGGGATTGAATAACGCCGTCCTTCATCCATTATCCTTTTATCTTCTTTGAAACGAATAAGGATAAAATTCCGTAGGAGACGAATTCCGTGTCGCAAAGCTACCCACACGATCTGAACACTCGTATCAATCCAGGAGTTGTCCTATCAAATAATGCCGTTCCACCATAATCTACAAACCATGTGGAAATAGCATTTTAAGCTGTATCAAATTTGGTGCATTCTTAGCCTTTTTATACACCTACGTTTTTGTTGCCGGACTTATGGTGCACCCTGTGGTTGTCCGTCTCTATAAGCTACGCTGCTGCACTTTTGTGTTCCAATAGACCTTTCTGCTAATTATTAAGCGGACAACCTGGAGCTGAAATGACTTCAAATGTACAGATATATTGAGCTCCTAATGTGCGTGCAATTCAATAGACGCATTGGGACATCCGCCATAGTCGATAGGATTGCAAAACTCATGGTATGCTAAATTTATAAAATCAAATTCATTTGCTTCACTTTCCGTCTATTTATGATTAGATAAGCTACCGTCATCAAGCTATCCTCATGATGCAAGTAGTCGATTGATTCTGTCGGGCCTATATGCAAGAAGGAACACCCTATCAATGTTAAGACTTCTTCCTTCACAGGTCAAGGCGATTGTCTCTTCTTTGTTGACGGCTGTAGTCAGCTAAACACTAATGCACTTACTGCCTTTGGTGGGCTCAAGCTGCCTTCCCATGATGTTGTTTCTTTTTGCGTGGAGGCATCAGAGGTCTCCGACTTTATAAGCAACGACTGTTGAGATTCTGCAAGAAAATGTGGAACAAATGATGACGGAATACAGTTTGGGGCGGGGGTACAGCTTTGACGGTCAATTTTTCTCGCCTTTTTTCATTTCGTTTCTTTATACTAGAGTTGACTATTCTAGCTTAATCTCGTGTTGGGTGAGCCCCCGCTAGGAAAGCGAAATATTCTATCCTAGGTGCAAGTTAGGAGACAATACCCGTTCAATGGACACCCTATCCATGAGGTTGAAGTCACGAATCTTGCTCATGTGGCATTCTGGTATTCTCGGGCAATCGACACAAGACACAAGAGAACAAAGTGATCTTATGGTCAGCAGATCCAAGGGGAGGCAGTGGACGAACATTCGTTACCGAATCAGCGCAAGAGAAGATTACATCTAAAGTGCGATCATTTCGTGTAGAAAAATTTACGAATTGAGCCAAAGATAATGCGTCAAAAGCGTGTAAGAATTTTTTGTCTGTCGCCGAAGCAGCAGTCTTAGTACTCCAATCTATGGAAAGGTTAAGATCTCCAAGAATGGTGGCTTTCAATGACTCGGCGGTGACGACAACAGGTGATCATGATGCGACAGAGCAATGAGGAGGACGGTATACCAAAATGAAGCGGTGTTTGCCTCCAGAACCGTGACCACTTTCGTCCCTTATTTTCTTACTGTAGTTTCCTATTCCAACGGAATCCTTGAGTTGAGGTGAGCTAAGCCAAGGGAAGCACATCCTGCTCTCCTACTGTGAGCTGTACAGTGAAGAAATTGGCGCCTAGGAGAGCCCACCCCCCCCCCCCCCCCCGAGCCTAATAACATGAATGGAACCTAGAAAAACGTGGAAAGCTGTGGTAGCGCTGCCGGAGGCGCCGGTTGTCGCGTGCATGCATACGAGGTTTCGCGTACTTGGTCCCGGTTTCTCGTACAGGCCAACCAAGCCTTCTAACCCTAAGAGGTCGGAAAAGTGGTACCGGACTTATCTGGGAGGGATAAAGCATTAAGTTTCATCGGCTGACCACGGCAGGTCAGTATACAGACTAAATACGCGTTTAAATTGCCTCCATGACACCCCTTAACGTAGAATGCGTCGCGCATCCCAAAAGGGATTGGTTAATATTATCCTCTACCCGTACATTATCCTCTTACCAGACGTTCAGCGGCCTAGTGGCCGCCAAACGTCTGGTTGGGGGTTTTGTACCCAAACCCCGAGAATAGAACAACCCCATTCTCCCTCCTTTCTTCTTTAGGCCTTCTTACAGTAAAAAAAAACTGGTTTTACTATATAGATTAGTGCAGTGGGATATGGTAGGGCAGAATTTTCACTGCGCATATGAAGCCCATCCACCCTCCATCACATGCACGCGATTTATTCTCCGAGGCGCTCGTTCTCTACGTGTCGAGAGAGTAATTAAAATTAATCGGTATTGGTGGACACCGCTTACTGTCCGACGGCAATAACGCTCCTCCCATGGTCACTATCTCTAGCCCTCCCCCCTCCCGAACTACTTCTTTTGCTATGTGCTGGCAAAGAAATGGAGTGAGAGTCAAGCACGCACGCGTGACACTGAGTACCGATTCACGTGTCACTACGTTGCCACGACGTCTATGACACTCCTTATGTACTCTGACACACGTGCCACGACTTCTGTAAGCCGTCTTCAGAAATCCGACACACACTGAACGATGTTGAGGGAAAATGCTGGTCCCCCCACCCTTATGCACGCTCCCCCTCTAAATTTCCCCCTTTGTTGGCTATCCCCTATTGGTCGCCCTCACTCGGAATCCCTGCGCAAGTTGGACGACGTCTTCAGAGCGTCTTCTGAATCCTACGCAAGTGGACGACGTCTTCAGCAGGTCTTCTGAATCTAGACGCACACTGAACGACGTCTACGGTACGCCTCCTGAATCCCTACGCTCTACACTCGATCCCCAATCACACCATGACGCCTTGCCCCTTGAATATCTCGTAAACTTGGACGATCAGCCGCCAAGGATATAGTTCGCCAGCAATCGCCCATGGTTAAGCTCAAAGAAAGCCCGGCTGGCATACGCCGCACTGAAGTAAGCATCTTTTGGCTTCAGTCTCCCCTCCCCGTGACGGACACGTGACATTAGCCGTTTATATATGGTAGCATTATCACCATCACCGTCACCATCCCACCTATCTACCACTATATAATTGAGTTAGCGGTCGATGACGTATGAGTGAACAGACCTAAGTGATACGCAGCATCATCTACAGCGCGGGCAAAATTTGCTATTGAACGTGTGTTGCTTCTGCAGAAGGGAAAGCACAGCCCTTTACTGCTTAACACAACAGCACCTACGCGCGTTTCTGAGCGTCCAGATTCAGAAGCCCTGCCGCCGACTTCGTACCGTTAGCATGAGAAGACCACCAAAGGGGTAAGAGTAAAAGGGAACTTCGAAGGTGGAGAACTGACAGCGATCAGGAGGGAGGGACCTGGAGGAAGCATCGGGATGGGGGAGAGTCGATAGAGGGAAGAATGAAGCAGGCCAAGAGGTAGCACTAAGAAGGGTTTAGGCATTAAGGAGGGACCAGTAGGGAGTTACTAATCAGGGGGCGGCAGGGGGGGGGGGGGGGCGGAGCAGTAAAGAGGATCAGCAAGGGGATCCATTACCAGTAAGAGAGGCCGGATTTAGAAGATGTGACACCGATGTTGTGCAATCGGCGTTCGCTCACCGTCGTCTTGTCGTGAGCGTGGGATGGCTACTTAATTGGGGTAGAGTAGTAAGCAAGGTCAAGCGTGGGGTTCGATTTTTGCTGGAAATTTACGACTCCCCCCCTCTGAAGCGGAATTTGTACGACCCCCTCCCTCTCTCTTCCACTGTTCTATTTCTTGTATTTCTCGATTTTTTCAAGGTTTCTTGTGCAGTTTGAACTCTTTAATAGATTCTTCTTTTCAGGTGCGGCTTCGGCACTGAAGAGGACAATGAAACGAGTCCCCTGATCAATAATGTTTTCAAAACACAATAAAATTCTTTAAAATTTTGAACGCTATTTTCGACACTTCAAAATAAAGATCTTCTGGTAGCAGTTTCCAATCATGACTGTTCAATTTATGGAGTTTTTTTTTCAGGACACCATGGACACGGAACATTCTTCTACCTGAAGTAGCGACGTTTGCATCTGAAATTGTGCTCCGAAATTGTGTTATATAAAAATTTGAGTATTACTTTCTGACGACGACTTAAGTGCTTTCCTTATAAATTTTTTGAAGCGTTCCTCGAATCGATTATGGAGCGGAAAAAGGAAGGATGGACGATGGACTTCTCTCGGAAATAATGTTCTCCCATCCTAAGAAAACGTCATAAAAAACGAAAATGGAGGTAAAAAACCCCAGCTCTGTACATGATACAGCAAAAAAAAACAAGATTCTCCGCAGCGATGACGGAACTGCGATGACGATATGATTAGGATGGATCGTAAGCGAAATTCTCGTTTTTCATGGAAAAAAAATATTTTTTAGCCGAAGCAGACCACCTATACAAATAAAATTTTGCCACAAAAACTTCCAAGTCATGATCAATGCACAGTGAAAAAATCATGATTTTCTGGATCGAACAGGATGAATCGACCTCAGGTCGACTTTGCACCAACGTCATCGGAGCATGAAACTAAACGTTCACAAAAAAGTTAAAACTCGGTAAGTTTTTCGCATTTTTCTAGCCTCTCGAAAAGCGGATAAAACGCTCTTTCTCACAGTGTAAAAATCTTTTCCAAAAAAGGAGTCGTCACGCGTGGCTGCTGGTTCGATTTTTGAGCGAAAAAAATTGAAGTGGCTTCACAAAAATATTCATAACTTGACCAATTCTTCGAAGTTTCAAAATCCCGCTAGCTTTTCAGAAACTAGAGGAAGAGCCCTTTCTTGCTATGTGAGAATTAATGTCCAAAAATTCGGTCTTCATGCGCGGCAGGGGAGGTTCAATTTCGGCTCCATGTCGCGAAAATACGTACCGGAAATCGAACCCCCCCCGCCCCGCATGAAGACGCCTTTCTTGGAAAACGGTTCTTATATGGTTAGAAAGCACATTTGCTCTATTTTTTGATGAGCTAGCGGGATTTTTGATTTTCGGAAAAATAAAATAGCCGAGATATGATCAATTTTAGGAAGTCGTGAACTGAATCGCGGATCGACTCTTCGCCGTCGTCATCGGAGTGATCTCACAAAAAAATTCATATCTCGACTAATTTTTCGAAATTCAAAAATCCCGCTAGCAAAAATTTTCGGCAAAAATCGACCAGAAATCGAACACCCCCCGCCCCGCATGAAGATCCCTTTTTTGCTAAACGAGTTTGTAACCGTAAAGAAGTGCTGTTTATCTACTTTTCAAAAAGCTAGCGGGATTTTTGAATTTCTAAAAAATAACCGAGTTATGAATATTTTTGTGAAATCACTCCGATGACGCCGGTGAAGGATTCAGTTCACGACTTCAGAAAATTGATCATATCTCGGCTATTTTTTCGAAAATCAAAAATCCCTCTAGCTCATCAAAAAATAGAGCAAATGTGCTCTCTAACCATGTAAGAAACGATTTCCAAGAAAGTGATCTTCATGCGGGGAGGGGGTTCGATTTTCGGTACGTATTTCCGCGACATGGAGCCGAAATTGAACCTCCCCTGCCGCGCATGAAGACCGAATTTTTGGACATTAATTCTCATGTAGCAAGAAAGGGCTCTTCCTCAAGTTTCTGAAAAGCTAGCGGGATTTTGAAACTTCGAAGAATTGGTCAAGTTATGAATATTTTTGTGAAGCCACTTCAATTTTTTTCGCTCAAAAATCGAACCAGCAGCCAAGCGTGACGACTCCTCTTCTGGAAAACGATTTCTACACCATGAGAAAGGGCATTTTATCTACTTTATGAAAAGCTAAAAGAATTTTCAAAATTCGAAGAACTTACCGAGTTATGAACCTTTTTGTGAACGTTCAATTTTATGCTCCGATGACGTTGGTGCAAAGTCGACCAGAGGTCGATTCAACCTGTTCTAACCAGAAAATCACAATTTTTTCACAGTGAATTGATCATGACTTGGAAATTTTTGTGGCAAAATTTTATTCGTATGGGTGGTCTGCTTCGGCTAAAAAATATTTTTTTCATGAAAAACTAGAATTTTGCTTAAGATCCATCCTAATCATATCGTCATCGCAGTTCCGTCATCGCTGCGGAGAAGCATAGTTTTTATTGTATGTTAAGCATGACTTAAAATTTTATATGATGCAATTCCACTCTCTGTCGTCCTGTCCTTAAGAAGGCAGAAAAAAATTCCGCGAGGAGTCCATCCATATTTCAATTGCGATTGGTCATGTCAGAGAACGCAGCAGCCGCATTAAACTGCCGTAACACGGAGATTTTTCGGGGCTCCTGGAAAATTCATAAAGCTTTAGTAGATGTGTTTTCTATGCTTTAAAAGGCAGGTTCTAAAAGTAACGTGTTCCATGTGATTAGTGTGTCGATATCTTTTCGGTAAATCGAGACGTCTGATCATATAGAATATCGTTTCAGAGAAACATAGTTTTATCACTGTGTGTCCAACGGGCTTAAAATTTTATAGGGTGCAATTTCATCTTCTGATCCTGCAGGAGAGAAATTACTTTTCAAGCAAGTCCGTCCTTCGGTTGCCATTCCGTCATCGACTCGAAGAGCGCTTCAAAAATCTTGTAGGGAAAGCACTTAGGTCGTCCTCAGTAATTAACACTTGAAATTTTATAGAGTGCAATTCTGGAAGTAGATGTCGCTCATCAGGCAGAAAACTACCGTGTCCATGACGTCCTGGGAAAATCTGAAAAAATGAAAGTCTCTCATTGACCATAAATCTACAGGCAGGAAATCTTTATTTTTCACTGCACAGTAATCGGCATTAAAAATTTTTTTGATATTCAATCCTATTTTTTAACTCCAGGAAACGCAAGTGCTTGTATATCCCCGCATTGTCGTAGTCACACCTGGAAAAAACAACTTATTAATAGATGCAAACATCATCTAAAAACCTGAATTTGGAGAGAGTCCTCTGCCAAAACCGAGAGAGTACGACCCCCCTCCAGACGAGGCCGCAGTACGACCCCCCCCCTTCGATTCCCGAACCTCAAGCTTGACCCTGGTAGTAAGGAGGATCTCGAGGGGAGGGGAGGGGGGAATCTACCTGGAATAAGGGACATGGAAGCGGTAACCAGGACGGGGAACCATCAAGAAGGGAGCCGTAAGGGAATTCATTCGGAGAACAAGGGATCACCAAAAGCATAGCCTCTCCATGCTCGACGGAGCGGGGACTGCGCGCGCTTCTGAGCTTCTGGATTCGGAATACGGGTTTGCTGAGCTTCTGGATCCAGAACACGGCCCCCTACGTCGCGCAACAAGCGTCCAGATTCTGAATACGTGTCACCGACGTCTGCCGTGAACATGGGAGGATCACTAAGGGGTGGTGAAGAAGGGCGGTAAAGGGAACTTCTAGGGTGGACCAGAAGAGTGACCAGGAAGGAAAGGAACAACCTGGAGGAAGGGCCAAGACGTGGAAACCAGCAAAATATACAAGTAGGGGGTCAGTAGTGGAAACAAAGAAGTGATCCAGGAGCTGTGACCAGGAAGGTGGGAGACTAAAAAGTGGGGGAGGAAAGACCAGTAAAGGCAGACCAGCAATTAGATCCAGTAAGAAGAAACGAGTGAGGGGGAACCTGGCTTCGGAAGACATGTCAACGATATCTGGAAACGCAAACTGTTGAGTACCGGCCCACTTCTTTGTTTCCACTATTGACACCAATAGGTGTCAATAGTGGAAACAAAGAAGTGGGCCGGTAGTTGGGACCAGGAAGGTGGGGGACTAAAGAGGGGTAGGGAGGACCAGTCAAGGCGGACCAGCAATTAGATCCAGTAAGAAGAGACGATAGAGGAGAACCTGGCTTCGGAAGACATGTCAACGACAACTTGAAACGCCAGCTGTTGAGCATGAGAACGGTTGCGGAGGAGCAACCTGGGGGACAGAAGTACTGCGAACCACAAACCAATGACGTTAATGGCCGGTCCGGAGAGAATGTCTCTGATGAATGCACGGAAGTGGTGAACGGCTTGATGCCGATAAAGCACGCACAAGGTCCTAGATGCTAGCGAATTTTATGTTTTACAAAAAGTACTTTCTATAGGTCAGGGATGCTGCAAAGTCGCGCGAAGAGCGCAAGTGCGAGACACGCCGTTAGGCGTATCGGAGCACTTGTACATAAAAAAGAGTTCGCGGTTGATGATGTTTGAGTGATCTAACCTGCGCGAGATGCGCCTCTTCATCTACCGCGCGGGCAAAATTTGCTACTCAACGTGGGACGTTGCTGTAACAAGGGAAGCGCGGCATTTTACTGCTTGACACAGCGGTAGCTGCACGTGATTTTGAGCTTCTGGAATAAGAGAACAGGCCCTCTACATCGGATTCAAGCGTCTGGATTCAGGAGAGGTGTCACCAACGTCGTGCGACGACCGATCGCATTTAAAATTCAGCAGCATCCCATGTCGAACGGAAAACTTTGCCGCGGGATCAGCTTTTTCTTATCCCGCGCGGACAACTTTTGCCCTCAACATGGGAGAGCAGAAGAAGCACAGCCTACTCCTGCTTAACAAAGAGTGCAGTTACACTGCACCAATCCGCAACTGGGCCCTACGCCGATTGGCGATGCAGCGCGGAAACTTGCGGGCGCACTGCTCCTTTAGCCGCCATTTTGTCACTTATTCATCACGCCTTACCTGGTGAAGCGTTTTACTGCTGCTGTTTCCACAATTCGAATTATTATGCGGGGTTTAGTTAGGAATGATGAACCAGGCAAGGAAAGGGACTCCAGGGGGAGTCCGCAGCTGTTCGAAGAGCACAGAGCCAGGCTAGGAAAGAAACCAGGAGTGCACACAAAGTTCTGTGCATTAAATTATTTTGACGACATTTTTAACGAAAATTTTTTTATTAAGTTTCAGGTAAATCGGTAAATTTCGTTAAAATATACAATTAGCTGCAACTTGATATCTCAAATGAAAAATCAAGGAAAACCTTATATGTTCAATCCAACTTCAACAGATTAACAACTAAAGCAACACTACAATGTAACACTACAATGTAACTTGAACAAGTCATTATCAACAAGGTGTGGACAGTAAAATAAACAAACTTTCAGCAAAAAATAATCTTCACGGTCCGGAATAAGAAAAGGTATGAGATTATCAATCAAGAGGACGGTACTCGATGGGCTGGTGCCCGCATTGACAAGGCATCTTAAAATGTGAGATCACTCCGAATTTCCTCTCCTATTCTGGTTCTTCGCGAAACCGTTTTGTGTGACTGCTATACGAGCGTGTACAATCTCGATGAGGGAACCAGGCCGCCAAATACGGAAAGAACTAATAAAAATACAATTAAAAGCCTATCAGTATAATGTTAACACGTTGACGAACGTACAATTTTAGCGTCCCCTATGCGTGAGACAAGTCGATTTTTTTAGTCGCCAGAACTCTGACCGACATCGCGTCACACGGTCCCACACGGCCGAAACGGTGTGACACGGCCGTTGACGTGTTCTTCGTTGAGGAAGGTAGCTTTCAAAAATTTTTGTTACTAGGGTGCGTGTAACGCAGTGGGAGGGGGTGCCGACTTTTGCAAGCATATCCTATGCCAGGTTCCTGGTTCTGATTTCTCGCCAGGCCAACCAAGCCTTCCACCTCTCGGTGAATTGGTACCAGACTACCCGGGGAAGGATAAGGCGCTGCTTTCTTCATCGGCTGACCACCACAGATGATTTACTGCATGGCCAGTTACGCATTCAAATCCTCTCCAGGACATCCCGTAGAAGTAGAATGCATAGCGCATCCCAGAAGGGAATGAGTGACGGCGTTCCTTATCCCTTCACTAGCATTTTCTCAAATCGTTTAAGTACGTCCACCGACTGAAAACATTCTCTGCTTTATGAATACTTAGGTGGCGAGCAAAGCATTCTGGGATAAGCAGCGCCAAGTGGAGATAAGCATATCTTACAAGGAAACTAGCTCAACGTAGGTCGGAACGGCCCAAGTGTTGTATATGGGCAGACTCGTCTTTCTCTGGGAAACAAGAGAACTGCGCAGAGTTAGGGACGACGTAAACTGGGCCGTTGACGGCGTTAACCTTATACCTGCAGACGGAGGGCGGGATCAAGTTGACTGGAATCAGCGATGACGAGCGAGCAATGGTGGCGCAGTGTGTAGAGAGGCAGCGTAATTCCAATAATCGCTGTTTTCAGCCAACTTGAGCCCGTCCTCCGTCTGCAGGCATAGGGCTAACGCCGCCAACGGCCCAACTTCTGTTGTCCCTAGCTCTGCGCAGAGTTGTAATGGGGTGGGGATATTTGCATTTCGTCCCAGAGAGAGGCGATTCTGCCCATATACAACACCTGGGCAGTTTCTCCTACCGTTGAGTAGTTTCCTGGTTAGGCCTATGTCATACTATCGTTCACCCCGAGCGAAGCCTTAGGGGGCGTTCAGAGTGTTCGCGTGGCGACGAGAAGCCCACTGTCGGAGCGACGCGACGATCGCGTCGCTCTCTCACCTGGAATCGCACCGCTATGAACGGCAGGCGATTAACATCTGAACATAATCTCCAACATCTCATCATAATCCACCCCATATCATATCAACACTTCGCGTCGCCCCGTCGCGAGGTGTTCATAGCTGTTCTGCAGCGAACACCTTATCGCACGCAATTATCAGCATCGCCCCGTGATGAGATCATCGATGCTTGAAATGGAACGATATCTTCATCGCGTGGCGATGAAGATATCGCATGGCGATGATGATATCGCCGACCGGTAAGGTGTTCGCTGCAGAACAGCTATGAGCACCTCGCAATGGGGCGATGCGACGTCGCTCGATCGATATGGGTGATTACCATTACGTCGCGTCGCGTGGCGATGATGCTCTGAACGCCCCCTAACGATAACTCATCGCTTCGCGCGATCGATATGGGAGCCTACCATTATGCTTCGCTCGGGGGTGAGCGGTGGTATGACATAGCCTTAGAGGAGGTCAGCGGCTTGACGGAAAACTTTTCTAGCTCCAACTGCATTATTTCCAAAAATTCTAATGCGCCATAGAAGGCATGCGGATGGCATAGAAACATTAAAATATTCCTGCTGTTTTCAATAGCTTTACAGGAATAGTGTTAATTGGGAGGACGAGGGCTGCAATATTAATGAAGACTGAGGAGAAGTGATAAACTTACTGAGAAAAGAAGGTATGTTAAAAATTCCGTTAAATTTTTAAAAATTTCCGTTAAGTCATTAAGTCGGATTTTAAGGGAGAATGCCGTTAATTCGTTGAATTCGCTAAATTGTTAACCCTTAAATGAGCACCCCTGGAAGTGTCTCGAGGGTGTGGGCCGTCAAGCTGCTCGTGTGGAAACTGCCTTCGTCGCTCAGAGGGAACCGCAATAGGGTTCTGCGCAATTCGAACGCAGAAGCGCATACAGCTGGAAAAATACGCAGAAAACGGCAGTAAACTATGTGGACAACAAAACCCCTCTAATCTCAACCAGTCAGTTGAAGTGCCGCACCGCAGGAGAATCGAGTCCTCCGACTTCCATCGTATCAAGCGATGCGCCACTATCCATTGTGCCACGATCCGCTTGCGGGTACCGCCATCACGGGCGTACAAGCCTCTGCGCAGGCATGCGTATCGAATGTTCACGTGGACGCCGACGCGATCCACGCGCAACTGCTGCAGCAGCATTACGCTGCAGTATCCCGCAAACCTGCACATCAAGGCCCAGCTGTAGATTGCTGCAATGTGATATTTTCTTAACAAAGTGGTAAATGCGCGCGTTCTGGAGCGTCCTCGTTCAGAAGACGTGTCACCGATGTTACGCAACGGGCATCCAGACTCAGAAGACGCGTCGCTGTCGCTGGATGAGCGTCCGAATACAAAGGCCGTGTCACAGATCATGAACTGAGCGTTTGAACGCAAAAGAAATAGCATCGACGTTAAGTAGCGAGCGTCTCGTTTCGGAGGAAACGACAAAACTGTCTCCTCTAATTAGTGCTGTTGAGTTTGAGGACGACTGCAGAGAAGCACGATTCCGCCATACGGCCACAAAATCTATATCGTAATTTCAGGCGTCGGACGAGGTGTGATTTGTGCAATCGCAGAACCAGACCAGGGAAGGGGCTTCAGGGCGTGTGCAATCCAAGCTGCTCGTGTGGAGACTGCTTTCGTCGCTCAGGAGGAGTCCGCGGCTGGGTTCTGCGCTCTTCAAGCGCAGAACTAGGCTAGAGAAGGGACTATAGGGCGTGTGCAATCCAAGCTGCCCGTGTGGAGACTGCTTTCGTCGCTCAGGAGGAATCCGCGGCTGGATTCTGCGCTCTTCAAGCACAGAACTAGGCTAGGGATGGGACTCCAGGGCGTGTGCAATCCAAGCTGCCCGTGTGGAGACTGCATTCGTCGCTCAGGAGGAGTCCACGGCTGGGTTCTGCGCTCTTAGAGCGCTGGAAAATGCGGAAAAGATGCACCAAGATCACGTACGTGTCAAAAACCTCAAATTCCGAGTAGTCACCTGAAATGCAAGTATGCCACAGAGGAGAACCGAACCCCCGACCTCTCTCGCATGAAGCGAACCCCTTACCCACCGCACCACGACCAGATTGAATAGAGAGCCATCGCGTGCGCACAAGACATCGAGTTTCAACGCTGACGCCGACGCGCGATCTCTAAGCTAGGAGGGCGCAGACAGCAAGAGATTACGGTGTAGAAATTGGGGCCGTATGGCGAAATCATTTCCCTCGGCTGCAGAGCAGCCTGAGAGACAGAAGTACTGAGCAGAACAAACCAGTGTCGTTACTGGACGGACCGGAGAGAACATAGATATTAGCAGATTCTAAACTTAACAAAAATTGCTTTCCGTAGGTTAGTGGCGTTGAAAGCTCGCGCTATGTGCGAGACTCGCCGTTAGGCGGAGCACTTTCATATTTATAAGACGACGAGTAAAGAAAACCAACCGTTAGGAGCTAACAGTTCCCACTCTTGCATTTTGCTACCACTCGACCCTGAAATGGACAGGCTAAATGACGCGACCGGTCGGGAACGGAATCACAGCTCTGCTTGTTATCATATTGTGAAACTTTTTCTTCAGCAGGTGCTCGTTTATTCGAAAACTTGCTAAAGGACGGCTTCCAGCTCGAGAATTTAATTTCTAGAATTCGATCGGTGAAGTACTTCCCGGGACTACACGCATGTATATCCGAGGGGGGGGGGGGGCAGCGCGACAGGAGGTACACCCGACCCCTGCTGGGGGGCATGGCGTTAGGAGGTACAGCCGCTGTTCTGAGGACCGGAAGCTTTTGTTTTGCGTGTCAAATGTTTCGCAAGGCCGCCGTTAGACTCTCGGTGAAGCCTAAGGGGATGGTCGTGGGTGAGCAAGGGGGATGAGAGAGAGATCGCACGCCCCTCAGCAGGGGGCGGGTGTACCTCCTGACCGTCCCCCGGGGGCGTGCTATCTGCCTCTCATCCCCATTGCTCATCCACCCCAACCCCCTAGGCTTCACCGAGAATCTAACGGCTGCCTTACGAAACCTTTGACACGCAAAACAAAAGTTTCCGGTCCTCAGAACAGCGGCTGTACATGCCCCCCCAGCAGGGGCGGGTGTACCTCCTGTCGCGCTGCCGAGAGAATGCAGTGGCTGCCTTACGAGATAGTAGAGACACAGACATTTGCCACCCCTCTATTTAAAGGGCGGGGGTAGAACGCCAATCCGCCGTTTTATCTCGTTACCCTCTCTCTCGAACTAGAACGAAAGCTCCAAGAGCTGCTCTATAACGTGTGGTTCCCAAGCAGTTTTCGAAGAGGGGATATTTGTTTATTTGTTTATCGCACCCAACGGTTCACATAACCTTGAATGAACACATCGTCGACTAAGTCTAGAAACAGGTCCACCCGTACTAAAGAAAAACGACAAAGGGTAAATAGCTTTCTAAAAAAGATAACTGTTGTATACCTTTGCCTGGTATACAAATCTTCTGGGTCTCCTTCCTGCGACCCGTCTGCTCCGAGAGCCACTTGGTGAGAGAGAGAGAAGTGTAGAGAAGATTTATTAAGGGAAAGATAAGGAGAACGATATCCACAACTGGGGAGTCGTGGACCCGGCCTTAGCATGCCAAGGCCGCCTGCTGCCTTTTATGCAGTCCGCTTCCCGCCTCGCCTGCTCGCGATCTACTTACTTGTTAGCGGGAGACCACTCCTTGGGTGGTCATCGGCGTCCAACTTGCCGAACACGGACTCAGCCATCAGGTCAAACGTCCGGGTCACTGCCACAACAATAACAATAGAAACAAATCAGAAGAACTCAAAGCAATGTAGAAAAGTGAAGCACTAAAAGTGAGATAAAATCTGCATACTCCTGTTCTAGAGCAGTAGAGGTCCGCTTGTCTTTTTCCGTTACAGTACCTTCATTTTAAGCTTGAAAACTGTGAAATGCAGCAGTGGGATGGTATGGCTAAGTATTCACCGATAAAGTTCATATAAATACCAGACGTTCAGCGGCCTAGCGGCCGCCAAACGTGTGGTTGGGGGCTTCGCCCCAAACCCCGAGAATAGAGCACCCCCGACGGTGATCTTTTCTTCTCTCGACCTTATTATGTTCAGTTAAAAACTGATTTACTATATATCAACTCCACTGATCAAATAGTATAGCGTGATACAATAGGGAAGAATCTTGTAAACTGCTTCTATACTCTATCTCACGTACGCGATCTATTGCACGAAGTACATCGTACACTTATCGAAAGAAACTTTAAAAAGTCTTCTCACGGTTGCTGTAAATGTATGATTTGTGGAATGTCTTTTAGATCTGAAACGCACGCTGTGCGACGTCTGGATCACGTTGTAAATCCAGACGCATGTTGCATAACGTCTGTGACAAACTTGCTGAGCCCGACGCACGTGTAGCGACGTCGACACGACGTCTACACGTATTCTGCACCCCGACACATATGGTATGATGCCTGCAGCACGTCTTATGAAGCCCGATACAAGCTAGACGACCTTCTTCTTCTCCTTCAGCGTTTCTCCCGCTATGTCGCGGGTCCGCTCTTCTGGTGTCACGACGCCACCTTTCCCGATCCAGCGCTTGATCATGGTGGACGCCAGTTACTTTCATGTCCGTGTTAAAGTATCGGACCAACACTTCTTCGGGCGTCCTCTAGGCCGCTTTCCTGACACTTCCAACTCAAGGCCTATCTTGCGGACGCTGTCTTCTTTCCCCGCAGAACGTGGCCGTACCATCGCAAGCGAGCTTCACGCTCCGCTATTGGCGCGACACCTAACTTCTTCCGAATGACATCTTTTCGGATGCGGTCCATGCGGGCGACTCCAGCCGTCCAGTGCAGCATCTTCGTCTCCATGACGCTGACGCGCGTTTCAACTTCTTAGTCTCAGGCCAACACTCAGCGCTGTACATCGCTACTGGCCGGATTACTGCTCTGTAGATCTTCGACTTGAAGCGCTCTGGTATCTTCTTGTCGCAGAGCACCCCAGTCAACGAGCGCTACTTGGACCAAGCTGCACATACGCGTGAGTTCACTTCAACCATCAGACCGCCCTCAGACGCTATTGCTATTGCTAATCCAGGTATTTAAACGCCGAAGTGCGTGCAAGTTCAGTGCCGTCAATCTTAATTGAGCCGGCCTCGTTTACGTCAGTCGTTAGGTACTCGGTCTTCTTGACGTTCAATTTGAGTCCGAACATCGCCAGGCGGTCGCACCAAGCTTGCACCTGCCGCTCAAGATCATCTTTATCTTCGCAAGCGAGCATCACGTCATCAGCATAAAGCAGCGTCCATGGGACGGGCTTCTGAAGACCTCGTGTGATGGCATCCATGACGACAACAAAGAGGAGTGGAGAAAGCGCAGAACCCTGGTGCACCCCAACAGAGATGGGAAACTTCATTGAGCTATCAGCTGAAGCTTGCACTCTACTCTGCACTCTTTGGGCAAGAGTAGATCATCCGCAGTCACTCTATGAGTTCCTCAGGTACGTTGTGTTGTCGCAAGGCGTAGCATATAACCTCACGCGGTACGCGGTCGAAGGCCTTCTCCAAGTCGAGAAAGGCTATATGCACCGACTTCTGTTTCTCGCGATGCTTCTCCACCAGGAGGCGGGCGGCGTGTATAGCATCAATAGTCTCACAACCAGACACAAAGCCGCACTGGTTGTCGGAGAGCTTGATGATTTCACGAATTCGACTATCGAGATCTTCATGCTGTGCGAAAGCAAGCGAATCGGACGGTAATTGGAGCAGTCTGCAGGACTGCCCTTCTTCTTCCAAATCGGAATCGTCGTACTGTTGTGTCAACACTCCGGTACTTTCTTCTCCTTTACTACCTCGTTGAAGAATTCAGCTAACCACTCAGCCCACACCAGAGCCTCGACTTCTTGTCGATGCACAGGCCCGCGCGTTTGCTGCTGGGTTCCGCTCCGATCCCTCAAACTCTACGGCTGTTCAACCCAATCACAGATCGGCGGTAGTCGTGCCTCCACAAGGGATCGATTGTCACGGCATCCCGGTTTGATCCCTCCTTAGTGCTATACCACTGGCTTGACTCGCTGCATTGAATCGATCGTCACGGCAACGCCGGTTCGATCCTCCTTAGCGTCTGCCCACTCCGTTCGTCTAAATCGGTCGATGGTCACGGAGTTGCGGTTCGACCTTCTTCTCATCGTTAGTCCTCTTTTGCCTGAGACCGCGCTAGCCAAAATGGATCGGTAATCACGGAGACTCCGGCTCGATCCTTCGTCCAAGCTGGATTGGCCCCCAAATTAGACGAGTCGACGTCGACGTGAGATAACTCCTCGGTAACGACCTTGTACGGGGCACATCGCTAGTATAACAAATGAGTAGTTTATTGTCAGGCAACAAGAACAAAAAACAACTGCTCGAGAGCAACGAGCGGGTATCAAGAGAGCGCGTGACGCTGGTTGACGCGTCCTTAAATACAGCCACATCGAAATGAGATAGCATACGATCGTGAGAAGGAGAAAGGTCAAATCGATGTCAGAGTTAACGGTAAGATCAAATCGATGGGCCAGCAACATGGGCAAATGGGCATAGTTAACATTAGGGCACTTGTTAACAGGACAAGTCCACGCTAATCTCCAACATCCGTGAGTGCAGAGGAAGGATGAAGCACGGAGAGGGAGGAATGAGTCGACGTCGATCGAGACCAACATTAACGCGTTTTCCATCGATGATCCAACTGAAGTGAATTCGCGCTGGCAGCGTCTCTGGACTATGGAACAAGAGGCTGAGGACGATTTCGCGCAGCCTGAAAAGGGGTCCAAGCGGCGATAGATAAGATAGTACTGGACGAGTTCCGGAGCACAGTACAGAGGAAAGACGATAGACATTATGTACCATTTGGATCAGTATCCAAATGACGTCGAATCGTAAAGGAGATCAAGGACAACCTTTACGTCGACAATCTTCTCGTAACAATGGATACACCTGAAGATGGACTTCGAGTGCAGTCCAGAACGAAAGAAATCTTCAACGAGTTGAAGACGAACCTCCGGGTATCTGTTGACTTCTAAACTGTTCTAAATATTTCTTAGAAGTGTGTGAGTATTTGTATTTTTAGGCCTTTGTTTGCATGTAGGGGTGTAGGTGGGGATTGCTTGTACTTGTAGCTATATATAATAGGATGTGTTACTCTAGCGCTGTTCTGCTATAGGATAGAGGATTCGGTAATAAATTAAGTGAGAATATTCGTCTTAGCGCACTATACTACTAAGAATTTCGGGGCCAAAATGCTGAGAAAGCCGCGACCGGGAGGCGGAGCTGCGCACGAACCGATGTGCGGGAATCTATCGGACTGTTAGGAGAAAAATTTTTCGCTCTAAAATTTCACGACAATTGAGCTAAAGCTCAGCCCCCTTCCCCAAGGGAAGAAATAGACTATTTCGCGGGCTCCTCAAGTCTCTGGAGTGCACTACTTCCCCACAGCTATATGAGTACATATAGCATCATCATGGTGGAATGGAATTTTTGCAACTGTTATTTTAGCTGCATTCGACACCATACGGTCATCACCATGCGACCCAGCCATAAGACGTATCTGGAACCAGCCGGCTTCGCCGTAGTAATAACTTCTCACCATCAATTTTAGCCGTAACCTATGTCATCGTTTCCGCAGGAAGGGTACTTTAACTACGCCGATAGCGGCAAGTTAGAAAGAAACAGAAAAAAATGAACGACATCCAAAAAATGGATAATTCTTATGGGTTTTGTATTCCCATAAGAAGTGTTTCGTAGTCCTTCCTAGTCCTTGCGTAGTCTCTCTACCTGCATTGATAGGCTGCACCTTTTTGGAGCTAGTTTCTCGCGGTGGTTTAGCTATTGTATCCGCTGTGATTGCTAATTGATTACGGTTGACCAAAGATCAACACGGCGAGATGTGTGCAACGCGCCGGTAGGCAATCCCAAGTAGTCTCCTCCCCATCTACTCCGAGGCCTATTAGTTCTTGATGATGGTGAGATTGGGAGCCAGGATACTGAGAATATGACGGTCTTCCAGCACGTTCAAAGGCGCTCGAAACTAATAAGAAATCCTTTGATCAACGAGCTTCTTCTTGCGCTTAAGGTAGAGATTCCGGCTGAGTTCGCTGAGGCCATTGAGAGCGATAAGCTCGACCACACTATAGTCAATAGTGGTCTTCAGGAAGCTCCTGATAACTACTCAGCATCTGAGCGTCAATCCGATGTTGAGAAGAAGGTTCGGGAGGTCTTTTACTTCCTAGATGTAGAGTGTCCGCTTACCTGCTATCGCATGGGTAAGCTCTACCCCCAGCGTCTGGGTTTGGTGAAGACTATACTGCCAACTAGGTTCCACTGGCGGTCAGTACCTGCCATTTCTCGATTAGTACGCGGTTCTCCTTTCTCTCATGTTTTTGTAAGCAAGAACATGAGAAGCGAGGAGAGAAAATGAGAATTTGAGCTACGTCAAATTGCTCGGGAGCGTAATAATGGCAGGGCGAGTAATGAGTGGGTTGTTTACAGAGGCCAATTGACACGCTTGTCGGAGGTAACTCCAAGGAGCGTGGAAAAGCTCTAACTCGGCACGACTCAAGAACCCTGAAATGTTTTCTGTTAAACTCTCGCAGTATTTGTAACAAACTTGACCATTGTATTTTCTCAGTGTTAGTAAGCCTGATCTTTTAGCAGTAACTGAAACTTGGTTAACTGAGAGAATTTCGGATTCCGAAATTATTGGCGACTTTTCTTTAAATATTTTCCGGACTGATAGGAGTAGTAGGATAGGTGGTGGGGTCTCCTGTCTAGCTAAATCAGATCTTTGCGTGAGGGAAGTCAAACTGGACCGATCAGGCATTAATGATGTGCTTTGTGTCAATAGAATAAGTTAATAATATATGTAAATTTAAAAAAATCTTAATACCCAAACAGTTTTGAACTCAATGTCTCAACAACGAAGTAGAATTAGATATAACAGGGGTATACATGAACTCTAAACCACTCTGTACTACAACAACCACCAGTGGAAAACAAGTAACAACTAAAACAAGTAATAACTAACGCAATGGTAAGAACAACACTAAACATGTCTTGTTTCGCCTCTGCCTTCATACAAAACATGTTTATAATTAGTCACCGCGAGCCTCATCAGTGAAGAAGGTGACTAATTAATTTAGTTGTTAGTTCTGTATTGGGTGATGTATGCAAAATTATGTTTATAACCTGTACTAATAACTAAATTTTACAAATGAAAATCTAGTTAACACGTATGTTTAAACACTAATACTCTATACTATAAAAACGTTAACGTATTGTTACAAACTAATAACTTGATGTTATTTCTCCTATATACACACATTTACACATTTTACATATAAACACATACACACATACAACTAACAAACACATACTTTTTAAAAAAAATTATTTGTTTATTCATTATTATTTTTTTATAAACAATTAAATCCATTAATTTGTTTAAATTTTATTTATGATTTTATTATATTTTTATTAACTATAATTAATATATATTTATATTTATTTTATGGTGGCGATGTCCGTTCCTCCACGTGGTGCCACTGGAAACTGTTCGCCTCTGCGAGCTAAGCTAATCACGGACATTCGAGTACAGGCGACAGGCCCTAGTGACAGGCCGGCCTATGGAGATCCCATGTCACATCACATGGTTGATGACGTTAAGTGAGTATCGAGATAATGCTACGGCGTCCGCGGGAGCCGACGCGCACTCGCAGAGCCCGGCGAGTGTGAGAAGTATGCGAGGGTCCCTGATGCGAGGACGGCATCGGGGGAAACTGAGCTAGTCCGAAAGTCCCGTAACGTAGGCAAGACCCGCGTAGCTACGCTGAATGTAGGTACGTTGACGGGCCGCTCGTGCGAGTTGGCAGAAGCACTGGAGCGAAGACGAATCGACTTATATGCGGTACAGGAGACGAGGTGGTCCTGTTGTAAGTCGGGACATAGGCCGAGGCTTCAAGGCCATTCTGTGCGGCAGTCCCAGGACCACCAGCGGAGTTGGTGTAATCGTCTCCGAACGTTTCCGAGACGCGATTATAAGCGTGGAACGTTTTAATGACCGCTTGATGAATGTCGTAGTCGCTGCTGAACAGCGTATGTATCATTTCTTCTCTGCATACGCTCCGCAGGCAGGCTGCTCTGAGAGAGCCAAGGATGAGTTTTGGACCCTGCTTGATGAAAAGACAGCAGAGGTACCGTCAGAAGACGCTGTCGTTATCGCAGGTGACCTCAACGGTCATGTGGGGACTGCGAAAGATGGTCGCAGCTGTCACAGCAGTTTCGGATATGGAGCACGTGACGCTGATGGTGAGCGAATCCTTGAGTATGCGGACTCGCATAACCTCATCATCGCGAACACCGTATTTCGAAAGCGTGACTCAAATCTGGTGTCGTTCTATAGCGGGAGCACCAAGACACAGATCGACTTCATCCTTGTGAAGCATCGCGATCGAAAGCTGGTTACAGATGCGAAGGTGGTGCCGTACGAGACTGTCGCCACACAGCACCGTTCGCTGATATGCACTCTTAAGTTCGCCCCTCCGAGGCTGAGGCATGTCGAGCGATGCGGTCCACCGAGAATCAAGTGGTGGCGGTTGAAGGAAAACGGTGCAGCTTTTGTTTCTCGTATTCGGTTACCGACGGTGATGTCGCGACTCGCGACCTTCGCAGCCCCTTCCATCCTCCTGCGGGCGTTCAGGCCCGCGGCGCCCCGCGATGCGCTCCTCGCGCGGCCTGCCCCCGCCTCCGGCGGCATTGATCCGCGGGTGGGGCGCGCGCACCGGAACGGGCATAACCCGCTTCCCGCGCGAACCCGGCAATTCATTCGACGCCTGCGCCGACCGTGAGCGGTCGCGCTCACCGGCAGCTTCTCGCCAGTTCAGCCGGGGCCAGCCGCGGGGCCTGGCCATATCGTCGTCCCAGCTCAGTCTGGCATCGACTGCCGATCGGATGGAGGGCGACCCTTCCAAGAAGGGTCGCCGGGGCTGAGGGCGCGGAGTGGTAGCCGCTGTGAAGCGCCCGGCCCACTACATCTCTATCCACCCCGTTGCATCCCACTCTGCCGGCTATATTCTTCTTCTGCTATCCTGTTATCGATCCTCATACTATTCTATTGTGTCGGCATGCTGGTGTGTAATAAATCAGTGCTAGCTCTTGGTGTGCTACAAGAAGGAGTGCGGTGAGTCCGTTCATACAACGCAGTCATTCCGTATTCTGGTATTGCTGTCGTATTGTCTTGCTGGGTTGCTGGGGAAAAGCCTGTCAAGCCCCTCGCGGGGTCCGGGCGGAGGGGCAGGCTCTGGCCCTCCGCCTGGACGCCGCGAGGGCAGTGTCGTTGTAACACAGGCTGGCAATTCATGCACAGGGTTAGTGTCTCCCCCTACGGTTCTGTGCTGGCTGCAACCCTGGGCTGGAAGGATACAATTCAGTGGGAGGAGAAGGGACGGACCCGGGGAATCTTCAGTTCAGAAGTGGCACGTCAGGGCATGGGACAGTTCACCTCCCCGGGGTATCGGGCCTTGGCAGCTTCGGGTGCCCCATGGGGCAGGTTGGTGTCCCACGCGTTAACGGCACAGCCGCTGCACTGGGGCCGCCGACTTCCGACAGGTGACAACCGTCGACGAAACATGGAAAGATACAACCGATACGATTTTACAAGTTGCATGCTCTGAATTAGGCATGACTAAGCCTGGACGCCGCAAGATCGAGAAGCTGGCGTGGCTTTGGACTAACGACGTAAGCGAAAAAGTCCGAGAGAAGAAAAAATTATATCACGCGTTCCTGCGCGACAAGACTGCAGACAAATGGCGTATGTACCAGGAGGCGAAGAAAGCGGCAAAGAAGGCCGTAGCCGTTGCAAAAGCCGTCCATTATGATGATCTCAGCGATAAACTCGAGAACGACATCTTTATCGACTTGCCAAGGCACGCCATCGTCAGGCCGAGGACATCGAGAAATTTTTGGGTATCAACGATGAGAATGGCCATCTACTGACGAACCGCAAGAGGGCTATGAAACGATGGCATGACTACTTCGAGAGAATTTCGACAGAAGAGTTTGCCCATCCGCCCATCCCTTGCGAAATTCTTGGGCATCAACGATGAGAATGGCCATCTACTGACGAACCGCAAGAGGGCTATAAAACGATGGCATGACTACTTCGAGAGAATTTCGACAGAAGAGTTTGCCCATCCGCCCATCCCTTGCGTCCCTCCTACGCACGATCCTCTGCAGAAAATCACTGTGGAGGAGACGAAAGCGGCTTTGAAGAAGATGAAGCCAGGCAAAGCAACGGGCCCCGATGATATAGCGGCCGACCTATGGAAGCTGAGGTGCTGGAGTCCTGCTGAGTGGCTAACGAAGTTTTTCAACCAGGTTGTTACGGAAAAGAAGGTACCTGGTAGTTGGCAAGAAAGCACGACGATCCCGATATGGAAGAAGAAGGGCAGTCCTGCGGACTGCACGAATTACCTTCCAATTCGCTTGCTCTCGCACAGCATGAAAATCTTCGAGCGAATTGTAGATGGACGTATTCGCGATATCGTCCAACTTTCCACCAATCAATGTGGCTTCGTAGCGGGCAGTGGCACCATCGATGCCATACATGCTGCTCGTCTTCTGGTAGAGAGACATCGTGAAAAGCAGAAGCCGCTGCACATAGCTTTTCTCGACTTAGAGAAAGCATTTGATCGTGTACCGCGTGAGGTTATATGGTAAGCCTTACGACAACACGGTGTTCCCGAAGAGCTTATTGAGTGGGTGCGCATACTTTACTCTGGTCCAAAGAGTAGTGTGCGAGCGCCAGCCGGCACATCGGCGGAGTTTCCTATCTCCGTTGGTGTTCACCAGGGCTCTGCGCTTTCCCCGCTCCTATTCATTGTCGTAATGGATGCTATTTCGAGAGACCTTCAGAAGGCTTCCCCCTGGACGCTGCTGTATGCAGATGACGTAATGCTTGCAAGCGAAGAGAAGAGCGAACTCGAGCGACAAGCGCAAGCTTGGTACGACCGCTTGGCGATGTTCGTGCTCAAGCTAAACGTCAAAAAAATCTGAGTACTTGACGACAGACGTAAACGAAGCCGGGTCCATTGAGATCAATGGCACTGCGCTAGTACGAACGACAAGTTTCAAGTGCCTTGGATCTGCAATTGCGTCTGATGGTAGTCTGACGTTCGAGGTGAACTCGCGCGTGAGCGCAGCGTGGTCCAAATGGCGCTCGATGACAGGAGTTTTATGCGACAGGAAGATACCGGAACGCCTTAAATCGAAGATCTACAGAACCATCGTACGACCAGTAGCGATGTATGGAGCTGAGTGCTGGCCTGCAACCAAGGAGGTTGAGACTCGCCTCAGCGTAATGGAAACGAAAATGCTGCGATGGACGGCTGGTGTTACGCGTCTGGACCGTATTCGCAACGATGAAATACGCCAGAGGTTTGGTGTCGCTCCAATTGCTGACAAGTTACGCGAAGCTCGCCTTCGGTGGTATGGCCACGTTCTTCGAGCTAGTGGTGACACTGTTAGGAAGATTGGACTTAACATAGAGGTGCCCGGAAAACGGCCTAAAGGGCGGCCGAAGCAGCGATGGCTTGATACGTTGCATGTGGACCTAAAGGTTGCTGGTATCCATCCCGATCAAGCATTTGATCGCGTAAAGTGGCGTCACCACACCAGAATAGCGGACCCCGCCTCGAAGCGGGACAAACGCTGAAGAAGAAGAAGAAGATTTATATTTATTTTATTATTAAATGATTTTATTTATTTATTTTTTATTTTCAATATTATTATAACTACAACTACTTTTACATTTTTTACAGTTTAAAAAATTAACTAATTTTAGAAAATTATGATGTAATGTATGTATTTCAACTTTAAAAAAACTTACCAATCACCCTCAGGGTATTAATAAAATGAAACCGACTATGTTTATGTAAAAGTATATCAAATGTATATCAAATGTATCCCTATCACTATCCGTCAAAATACTTCTTGTTCATTCTAATGTTATATATAAACAAAACCTTATTGCTTTATCTGAGAAACGTTACTATTTCGGTATATTATATTTTGTACAAGTGCTGCGACACGCCTCTCGGCGTGTCTCGCACTTGCGCGCTCCGCGCGATCTTAGAGAGTCACTAAGCCAATATCACTCACTTGCTGCAGCAGTGTAAAGAGCATATGATATGAATACAGTGAGTTTGAGAAGATTTATTATGGCCACTGAGAAGACAATGTCCGACGACGCCAGAGCTGAATCCCGGCCCACATTCTACAACATCTTTGGCACCTCTTCGCAATCCCAAGAAATCTTGGGCGACGCTTTAGGCACGTTTTCTGATTCCCCATGCACGTTCTACGACGTCATTTGCAACGCTGAACCTCGGCCCTCATTCGACAACCTTTGGTACCTCTTGGCAATCGCAAGGCATCTTGAACGACATCATTGGCACGTCCACTGAATCCCAATGCATCTTGGTTGACGACATCGGCACACCTTCTCCATCCCGTCGCACCTTCTCATACGTTTCAGCACGTCTTCCAAATCCCGGCGCATATTTTAGGACGTCTTCGGTACAGCTTCTGAATCCCTATGCAGTTTGGACGGCATCATTGGCACGTCTACTGAACCCCAACGCATCTTGGACGACGTCTTGCCACGTCTTCTGTTTCCCCAGGCCGGTCCGACGACGTCATCGGCAGAGTTGAATCCCGGCCCAAATGCTACTACGTCTTGGGCACCTCTTTGGAATCCCAGGGCATGTTGGACGACGTCTTCGGCACGTCCACTGAATCTCAATGAATCTTGGTCGACGTCATCGGCACACCTTCTCCATCCCGGCGCACATTCTGCGACGTTTCAGCACGTTTTCCGAATCCCTGCACACATTCTAGGACGTCTTCGGCACAGTTTCTGAATCCCAATGCAGTTTGGACGACATTATTGGCACGTCTACTGAATATCTTGGACGACGCCTTGCCATTTTTTCTGATTCCCCAGGCCGGGCCGACGACGTCATCGGCAGAGCTGAATACACCGGCCCACATGCTGCGACTTCCTCTTCAGAATCCCAAGCCATCTTAGTCGACGTCTTCGGCATAATTTCAGAGCAGCAAGAGGAGCTTCTAGCGCTAAAAGTAGGGTGGTAACATAGAGGTAAAAGTGGATGCAAAAAATGCCACGTAGGAGGCAAAATAGTAAGAAAAAGATGCAGAAATAAGCAGCCGGCTGTCATTCTGTACTGGGAAAGGATTCTGTTTCTGGAGTCATAGCGTCAGTGGTAGCGGGACAGTAGTAAAAGTAGAGCGTCTAACATAGAGGTAAAATTGATTGCAAAATTCCAAAAAACGCCCTCTATGAGGCAAAATAGTGAAAAGGTCAGAAAACAGTCGTAGCTTCTATAGCAGCGGGACGGTAGTAAAAGTAGAGCAAAGAGGTAAAACTGATTGCAAAATTGCAAAAAAAATGCCCTCTATGAGGCAAAATAGTGAAAAGGTGTAGAAAAGTGTCGTAGCCTCCCTGGTAGTGGGATAGCAGGGAAAGTAGGGTGGGTAACATAGAGGTAAAACTGATTGCAAAAAAGCGCCCTCTATGAGAACAGAAAAAATTTGCAGGTAAAATGCAGCCGTCGGTCACTCTGCACAGTGGAGAAGGATTCTGTTTCTGGAGTCGTAGCATTCCTAGTAGCGGGACAGTAGTAAATGCCGGACGGTTAACATAGAGGTAAAGCTAAATGCAAAAACGTCCTCTATGAGGCAAAATAACGCAAATGCGCCACACAGCAGAGCTGGGAAGGAACAATGAGGTATGACCCTCAGACACGTCTTGCGAAACCTCGTTATATGGTGTTTCTTTGTCTTGGCATATAGCCAAAAACAATGGAGACGTCGTTCGAGACCTCGTCATATGGGTGCCACCACCCGTCTGGCAGTGGGACGTCGATGGTAAACAACAGTATTGGACAATTGCCAAGTACCTTTCAAACTTACAGAAACAAGTGCACAAAGTCCAAGGGGCTAACTTCGCACCAAAAATCCTTCCTCTTTCATACATATGGCGATCTGGTGGTTACTCATTACTCCCCCTTAGTAGAACTCGTCCCCCATTACTACTGGTCCCCCTCACTGATCTTCCTTAGCGGACGACAAGTTCGGCACGCCTTCTGAATCCCCACGCCGCTTTCGGCACGTCCTCTGTAATTTGTTCAATATCGGTTGAAGGCAATCAACACTTCAAAAACGAACTTCACAATCATGTTCAGCGACCTCGATTACCCCTAGGGCTGAAGTTTCGGACCGCTTGGACGACATCCATAAAAATCGATACTTTGATCGATATCGATTGATGGTGATCTACACTTCAAAAACAAACTTCGCAATCATGTTCTACCCCAGGGCTAAAGTTGGCGATGTGTTCGGCACGTCTACGGCTCGCCATGCAAAGCCGCCGACGTCTACGGTACATCTACGGCTCGCCATGCACGCTCACCGACGTGTTCGGCACGTCTACCGAGTTGCCAGGCACGTTTGGCGACGTGTTCAGCTCGTCTACTGAGTCGCCAGGCACCTAGAAGGCGTCTTGGTACTTTCCGCTATTTTCTTGCCTTAATTTGTGCCCCGTAACTCCCGTAATTTCCCTCATTTTATGACTCATCGCGTCGATCGATAGTGTGACTCATCGCTTAGCGGATTATTATATAGTATGATTATAATTAAATAAATTGGGTATAAGATGTAATATATTATGTTGGTTATCTATTTGTATAATAAATGCTTGTTCCTATTTGAACATTTCAATATATTTCTTATGATTACATCCATTAGATAGTCATCATACTATGTAACAATCCGCTAAGCGATGACACTATCGATCGATGAGTCATAAAATAGGGGAAATTACGGGGCACAAATTAAGGCAAGAAAATAGCGGAAAATACCAAGACGTCTTCTATGTGCCTGGCGACTCAGTAGACGAGCTGAACACGTCGGCAACCGTGCATGGCGAGCCGCAGACGTGTCGAACACGTCGCCAACTTCAACCCTGGGGGTATTCGAGGTCGCTGAACACGATAACGAAGTTCAGCGACCTCGATTATCTGCAGGGCTGAAGTTTTGAAGCGTAGATCACCATCGGTCGATATCGATCAAATTATCGATTTTTTATGGATGTCGTCCAAGCTGTCCGAAACTTCAGCCCTGCAGATAATCGAAGTCGCTGAACATGATTATGAAATTCGTTTTTGAAGTGTAGATCACCATCGATCGATAGATCAAATTATCGATTTTTTATGGTTGTCGTCCAAGCGGTCCAAAACTTCAGCCCTGGGGGTAATCGAGGTCGCTGAACATGATTATGAAGTTCGTTTTTGAAGTGTCGATTGCCATCAACCATATTGAACAAATTACAGAAGACGTGCCGAACACGTCGCCCACGTCCCTAGGGGTTCAGAAGACATGTCGAACATGTCGTCCGCTAAGGAAGATCATTGAGGGGACCAGTAGTATTGGGAGACGAGTTCTACTAAGGGGAGTAATGAGTGACTACCAAATCGCCATATGTATAAAAGAGGAAGGGTTTTTGGTCCGAAGTTAGCCCCTTGGACTTTGTGTACTTCTTTCTGTAAGTTTGAAGAATATTTGGCAATTGTCCAACACTGTTGTTTACCATCGACGTCTCACTGCTAGACGGGTGGCACCCATATTATACCCGTTGTACGAATAGCGGGAGAGGTACAGATAGCGAAATGTTAAAGGAGTAACGCGTTTCTACTTCTGTACACAATTCAGGATGGTTCAGTGGTTAATCATTTATATGTAATGAGCAGGAAAGGGAGACAGGACCATTTGTCACAACCACATAGCAGCACTGTCGCGTACGCCCCTATCTTCTGGCCATGGTGACCTGTTCCGCCCATGTACAGTGGACGGCTGGTACCTCTTCTGCTTGAGGCATTGTCGTCGCCGACGATACATATGACGAGGTCTCAAAAGACGTCTCTATTGTTTTTGGCTATATGCCAAGACCAAGGAACACCCATATGACGAGGTTTCGCAATACGCGTCTGTGGGTCAAACCTCGTTGTTCCTTCCCAGCTCTGCTGTGTGGCGCATTTGCGTTATTTTTCATCATACTATCATACTATATAATAATCCGCTAAGCGATGAGTCACACTATCGATCGGCGATGAGTCATAAAGTAGGGGAAATTACGAGGCACAAATTAAGGCAAGAAATTAGCGGAAAATACCGAGACGGCTTCTACGCGCCTGGCGACTCAGTAGGCGAGCAGAACATGTCGGCGACCGTGCATGGTGAGCCGTAGACGTGCCGAAGACGTCAGCAACGGTGGCTGGGCATTTAGATGATCATCGACGGAAGGCCTTCACAGCAGTGGAGACAATCGATATCGATCGATATTATCGATTTTTTGCGGATGTCGTTCAAGCGGCACGAAACTTCAGCGCTGGGGCTTATCGAGGTCGCCGAACACGAATCGGAAGTCGACCAATCGATATCGATCAATATTATCGGTTTTATGTGGGTGTCGTTCAAGCGGCACGAAACTTCAGCCCTGGGGCTAATCTAGGTCCTGACCGGTGGTTTTCTCCCAGACTTAACCGATCAGGGGGAAGTGGGAGACATGCCGGTGGTTTTCTTCCAGATTTAACCGATGGGGGTGGGGAGGGGGTGGGAGACACGCGGGTATTATGGTCGAAGGAGTGCTCCACATCATGTGGAAAGTTTCAATGTGGAGGCCGGTATCGATCGATATTATCGATCGCCTGACCGGTGGTTTTCTCCCAAATTTAACCGATCGGGGTGGGGGGGGGGGGCGGGTGGGAGACACGCGGGTACTATGGCCGAAGGAGTGCTCCACAACAGTCTGAGGACGAAGGCACTGATTAACGCAAATAAATTACGTTTCTGAACTGTCTGAAGATAGTGCCGACGTTGAGGAGATGTTGAGGATGGAGGGAGGGAGAGCTGGACGGCTTCATATCGAAGAACTACTCACCTGATCTTAAAGAAGGAAAACCAAGGTTCGAAATTATTAGGGTTTTCAAATACCTCTTTTTAGGTGCCGAGAAGGCTACACAAGCAGAGCAGCTGCTTGAACTGTGTGATCTTGGCTTAGTGACTCTCTAAGGTCGCGCGAAGCGCGCAAGTGCGAGACACGCAGACAGGCGTGTCGGAGCACTTGTTTTTAATAAGCCTATTTATCAGCTTAATAATGTTTTCAACTAAGTCGCTAAAGGAGGTGCAGCACCTAATAATTCTTAAATATTATTGATTTTTTAATTTTAATAGAGATATTTGAGTTAAAGTGTGGAAATCTAGTATCGTAAAATTTAAAACTGTCTGTTTCGTTATATAATTTAGTTATTAATTTATTTTCAACAATTTTAATATTAAGATCGAGATAATCACAATCGTAATCTGACTTATGTGTTGTTTCAAATTGAAGAGAATTTTCGTATGTTTCATTGAGTAATCCTTTCATGTATTCATTATTATTATGAATTATGAAAATATCCATGTATCTGAATGGATGGATGCTTATATAACGATTTTGTGCTACTAGCTTTTTACAAAATTTATATTCAAAAATTGCTAACGTAAGATCAGCAAGCAATGAACTACAATTACTTCCTTGTGGTACTCCTTCAATCTGTTTGTAGGCTATTCCTGCAAAAATTGTAAAACTATTTTTAAGTAAATATTCGGGGAAAAACATTAAATCTTTCACTGTATAATATCTGTATTTATTTAGTGTATTATTATTAGTATAATAAATAATATTGTGTCCATTATATGCAATATATTTTTTCTCGGTATTACGAAAACATATTCTAATCAATTCCTTTATATTTTTCAAAATAATATTGTGAGGAAGACAAGTAAACATATTGGTAAAGTCTGCCGAAAACAGTTTACAATTTTCGATATCAATTTTACTTATTTTTTCAGAAATGTCTATGTTACTAATAGACCAATAACCAATGAAATTTTTATTTCTCGATGTTATTACATCATTATATTTAATGAAATGCTTTTTTAAAAATGTAAAAACTATAGTTATTTCTTTTGAATAGGGTTTTATGAAGCTATTATATGCTCCAGTGATAAAATTAAGTTTGACTGGATTTTTGTGTAGTTTTGGTAGACAATAAATCAATGGAACTCTCTGTGTTTGTTCAATTTTGACTTTATTATTTAAAAATAATATTTTATGTCTATTGAGTTCGTTATGTTTGTTATATATTTCATATGTTATTAAATCTTGAAATTCTTACCTCATTATTTTCTAAAACAATCCATATCTCTTTTGCTAAAGATTAAATAGAATTTTTTTTACAAATGAAACCATAATTGTATTTAATTTTTTTTTAAATCTACTACTTTCTATATTAATTTGATATAGTGAAGATTTCCAGATTTTTTCTTTAGGATATTGACTTTTTCTTTAATCAAATTAAGGTGAAAATCCTTTAATTTATATTTATTCTCAACTTCTTCTGGGCACGTGTAGCGCAGTCGGAGGAGGCGCGACTGTCGCGTGCACCCGATACCGGGTTCCTGGTTCGGATTTCCCGCCCAGGCCGACCAAGCCTTCCATCCCTCCGGGGTCGGTGAATTGGTACCAGACTTGTCTGGGAAGGATAGAGCGCTGACTTGTTCATCGGCACCGCAAGCCATTGTATGGCCAAATACGCATTCATGTCGCCTCCACGACATCCCGTAGAAGTAGAATGCGCTGGCGCATCCCACAAGGGATTGAGTAACGCCGTCCTTTATCCTTTATCCGTTATCTTAACTTCTTCTAGGAATATGCAAAAAACTTCTTTGAACCAGAGTTGAATGTTGTCTTTAGAAATACCATGTTTTGGAACAAATTTTGTGCCTTTCATAATTATAATTCTAATAACTTTATCCTAAACTATTAGGTTGTAACGAAATAAATGGCACTGAACCACTGTAAATTTAAACAGTTAATATCTCGGATTGTAGGCAAGTTTATTAATCGAAATAAAAACCTTCTGATTCTACACATCTTTGCCAACGTGACACAAGCTTTTTTATCGCAGTAGCATAAAAATCAGAAGTTCTGGAATTGACGAAATCTTTCGGCATCCTGTTGGTATTTGAATATTTTCCCTACCAAGAAGTCGCCAAGATGCTTGAAGAAATGGTAGTCTGTTGGGGAGAGGTCGGGAGAAAACGGATGATGTGGTAGAGTTTCAATGCTCAGCTCATTCAATTTCTGCAACGTCATTCGTGCTACATGGGGGCGAGCATTGTCGTGCAGAAGGGGAACTCGCCTTCGGTTTACCAAGGCCGGCCGGATATCCTTCAACTTTTTCATCATTTCTTCAATTTCAATGCAGTACTTCTCTGCCGTGATGGATTCACCGGGAGGGAGGAAGCTGTGGTGAATAATTCCCAGCGAACACCACCATACTGTCACCATCACTTTCTTTTGGTGCAATTCCGGCTTCGCAGAAACCTTGGGGCTCTCATCGCTGTCCACCCACTGTGCCGATCGTCGCCTGTTGTCGTACATTATCCATTTCTCGTCACAGGTTACGATGCGATCAAGGAATGGGTCCGTTTCGTTCCGTAGAAGCAGAGCAGACGAGATCTCATATCGTCGGTTTCTTTGCTCCTCAGACAGCTTGTGAGGCACCCATCTTTCCAGCTTTTTGGTCTTTCCAATTCCCTTCAGATGCCGGACAGCTGTGTTGTGACTGACGCCAAGAACCTTCGCTATCTCCCTGGTACCTTTGTGTGGATCCTCCTCTACCACATCTCTCAGCTTGTCCTCATCAACATCACTATGCCTCCCACGACCTTCATGTTCTTCCAAGCTCTCATCTCCATTCAGGAACTTCTGATACCAACGATATGCTATCCGAATTGTAGAACATCCTTGACCAAATGCGGCGTTGATCTTCTCGTCCCCCTCCTTAGCTGTAGTGCCCAGCTTGAATTCATACAAGTAAACGCCTCAGATTACCCTTTTGTCCATCTGCAAAAAAGTCAATAAAACTCCAAAGTTTTCCTAATTTTACATAGAAAATTTGGTACTCACCGGTAGAGCAAAGTTTGCGCTTCTAAATGATATGCCACATGTTACGGTTTGTTCTTGATCGAACGCGTAAAGACGCGCCAAAAAATGGCGCGAGCCAGTGCCATTTAATTCGTTACAACCTAATAGTTAAAGAGAAAAGAAAGAAGGATGTGATTTAAATACACTGAAAGGTAAACTATTTTAAATTATAATTATTTACTGTAATTTCATGTATATATCTATTATTAAGTAATTTATTAAAGTTAACTTTATCTAGAACGTTACTTATATATGTGATTCCTATATTAATATAATAATTAATATTATTATGTTTTTGTTCTGATTGGAAATATTTATTTTCATTTTCGTTAAAACCAAATTTACATAACATACTGACAAGAATTCTATATTCATATGGATATATATTACTTAAACTGTCTTTATTATATGTGATTTTAATGATCTTTTTAAGATATTTTTTCTTGAAAGTATTAATGAATCTATACATTTCTACTGTTGAATTCAATTGGTTAAAAAATATCAAAAATTTATCAATGTTAAGGTTATTTTAAATGTTATTATTTTCTCTTTGTTGTTCTCTCTGCCATTTCTTTTCCTATTTTTACAAATTTTTAATTTATAAAATGGGTGATTTTCTTTATACGTTAGAGGATTATTTATGTTAGATATATTTCCATATCCTTTTATACTGTTATTAAAACCGAAAAGGTAAGCTGTATTAATCAATTTTATCCAGAAAGTTCTTTTTGTAAAAGAATATTTTTTATCTATATTATCTTCCAAAGAATCTAGTATTGTAACTCTAATCGATGAATTATTACAATTATTTTCAAAATATGTATGTAAGTATTTATTATTTTTCGGGTTTTTATATTTGGGATAAATGTTTTTTTAATTCTGTATTTTAATTTTTTAGTTGTAATTCCAATGTATTGTTTTCACAATCATTGCAAGTTATACAATATACAACGTAACTTATATTGCAGTTATCATTGCTTTTATTATATGTGTTAATTCTTAAATTTGTAACTGAAGAATGAATATTTTCAGTTTGTTGATCATTATGCAAATATTACAATTAACAGAACGATTATTACATTTGTTGTCATTTCCAAAATTATTTAAAATATTAATACCATTAATCTTACTCTTAGTAAGTTTGTTGCATTTATAGTACTGGTTTTTTTTAGGGGTTAATAGTGTGCGTCCTTTGAGCAGGCCAGAATAATTAAGTGTAGAACAGGCCCAAGCTCTACACTGTTGTGAATTTTGGGGAGGTATTTAGTGGGGCTGCCACTGGGTCATCGCAGGTATGTGGTCTATACCACCCATTTTGTGTTCCTATAAATGTGAATATTAATATTTGATTAAATAATGTGTATGTGTATTTTAAAGGAACGGTTCTTTTTGAAGCACATGAGCTTTCCTAGCAAGCTCCTGCTTTTATCACTCCATCAAAAGAACCCCTTTTTTGTTAGGTAAGAGGTGTGGCCCTCGTATTCCTTGATTTCAACTGAACGCATAAATTAGAACACACATTATAATCAAGTTTTTGTTGAAATAACTGTAAAAGTGAATTATAATTATTATAATAATTGTTGTTATATACGTTTTAATAAAAATGATTATTCTCTTTAGTAAGTAAAACTATAGTTTTTTATTTTAAAATAAATATAGAATAGTAATTTTATATATATTATAAATTACTATTATTTGTTGTATATATTAAATAAATTATTGTAAAATATTACATATACAAAAATAGAAGAGGGTAGGGTTTATCACTTTATATAATTATAAATTATTGTGTAATATTACTTATACATAAGTGGAGAAGGGTAGGGTTTGTAACTATATATAATTAAGTTAATTATAATTGTTGTTTTATAATAAAGGATATTAGTAAGGTTATATACAAAAATTTTAAAGGAGTGACAACCAATATCAAATATACGATTATAGTTGTTAATGCTATTATCTATATCTATATTATATTAACTAGTAGAACTGTGTAAAGTATAACAATTAGCATACTAGTTAACATTTGGCAGAATTAAACAAGTGAAGCTAAATATTTAAATGAAAAGCATGAAGGTTAAGTGATAATGGTAACGATATTCGTTATCAAAAAAGTGCCGAGTGTGTTCCATTTCCATTCCATTTCTAATACAGTGAGGTAGATATTCTAATGGGTAAGTATATGTTACCTATCCTTAATAACAATTAAATCTATGAATTAGAGTACACATAAGAACTAATTTTATGTATATTTATCCTAGTTTATATATCACATTCTCGTTAACAACATATACTAATTCTTTATATCAAATTAATTATATCTTAACTATAATGAGTAATAACACAAACTATTACAATAAAAACTTTTATATAAATGTTATATTTATTTTAGTTAATATTGTATTGTTGTAAGCATAATAATTTGTTGACTAGTCAACAAAAAATAGAATAGGGTATGTATGAATATATTACAACTGTAATCGATATTATTTTAAAGTACGATTAAAACAAAAATATTGTAATTAAAATTAGAAAATTTGTCTAACGCGACGAGGCCACTGGCCAAATCGATGTTAAAATACCTTGTCACAATAAGTAAATAAAATTATTAAAAATTACTGTTGCGATCGGTGGCCCCGCAGGCTGAGGTATTCCTCGTGTTGCCTTTGCGGCTCCGTGTCGCTCCACGGGCACCGGAGGGTTCCCTTATCTTACCTAACCCCACAGGACTCCCACGTATTGCCACAATCGCACGTATTGCCTAGACGTATTGATGGAACTCCAGCTTCGCCGGCTGGCCTCATCCCTTGGCCCCGAGCCGCCCGGCTCCTCAGCTCCCTCTCCGTCTCAGGGGACAACCCGAACCCAGGGGAACCCACAAGGTGACAAGGAGATATACACACAATACATATACATATGACCAATGCCCTTGAAACGAAGGGACTCACCCGGCTCCTCCACACGCACACAGTATACGGCATGAGATTCATTTCACTTCGCATCCAATAGGTGTCCGACAACTCAGTAGCAGGAAGAACTAGGCGTCCTCCGTAGCCGGCGTGATTGTGACTCCTGAGGCCGCGGGGGTGAGCATGATGCCCACTAGATTCCGCGGCCCTCTCCTGGCGCTCCCGTCCGTATTGTCGGTCGAAGAAGGCAGGGACGAGGCCCCGCGGTAGCCATCCGGAATAAGGGCGCAGGCGAGAGGTCGGCAGACCTCGTCGCGGGAGCACGGGACGTCGAATGGCCGCGCGCCGGGCAAGAGGAGGCGGCGCGCGCCGATCGATGGTGCAACGTCACCAATTTTCCCATGCGCCCAGGCCGATCGAGGGTGCCTCATCGGCAAGCTACCGTTCCACAGCGCGCCCGTGCCGTACACGGACCGAGGAGCGTTCGCGGTCGCGACAATTACGTTATAATTTAATGATTGTCATCTTGACTTTATATATATATATATATATATGTAGCAACTTCTGTTAAATTTTGCCATTTGTTTAACGCAACGCTATTGCAAGCCTTTAAGTCAAGGTTCTATTGAATGTTTGAACAGCTTGAATCAATTAATTAGTTTCAATTTGAGGAGGCCAACGGCCAGTCAAGTCAAATCTTTGCCCTGACAGAAGGAAATAATTTAAATTAATTAACGTAAAGTAAGTTAATGAAGAATTATACGAACTATATTCTTTATTTAAATTTTTTAAACTTTTTATTTTTTATTTTTATTTGTTTCTAATTTTTATTTTAAACTATGTTATTAACTGATACTGAAATAACTTATGTTCTACTTTATAAAAATCAACTTTAAACCTAATCTAATAGTTTATTCTATTGATATAATTTCTAATTTAGCCAAAGTCAACTTGGAGGAGCGTGAGAAGACATATCAACTTTACGTAAACTACAAGGTTCAGTAAGAGTGGGCAAAGATCGCTGGCTTTCCCAACCCAAAAAAGAAAAGTAGTGATGTCCTGCTTAGAGAATTCGCATATGACATCTTAAAGTAATAATAATATTCTTTAAAATAAAATTAAATAGATAAAATAATGTTTTGGTTTAAGGTTTCCTTCTGAAAAAGAGTTACCACTTTCCTGGCCCGTTAATATATCCAGCGGTAACCCTGTGGCAGCCCCACTAAATACCTCCCCTATTTCAAAACAGTGTAGAGCTTGGGCCTGTTCTGCACTTTGTTGTTCTGGCCTGCTCAAAGAACACACAATACTGGCCTTCCAACCTAAACCATTACTATAAAAATAATAATTTTACTAAAAGTAAGGTGGTAATGGTATTAAGATTTTGAATAATTTTGGAAATGATAACAAATGTAATAATTGTTCTGAAAGTTGTAGTATTTGCACTATAATTAATAAAAGTGAATATATTCATTCTTCAGTCACAAATTCAAGGATTAATACCTATAACAAAAACAATGATAATTGCAATATAAGTAATGTTGTATATTGTATTACATGCTGTCGCGACCGCGATCGCTCCTCGGTCCGTGGCTGGCCCGGGCGCGCTGTTTCTCACGGCGGCTTGCCGATGAGGCGCCATCGATCGGCCTGGGAGCATGGGAAAACAGGTGACTCACCATCGATCGGCGCGCGCCGCCTCCTCTCGACGGGCGCGCGTCGCATTCGACGTCCTGTGCTCCCGCGACGAGGTCTGCCGACCTCGTCCGTCGTCTCCCATTCCGGATGGCCGCCGTGAGGCCTCGACGCTGCTCCCCAATACGCACGCCGGACGGAAGCGGCACCGGGAGAGAGGCCGCGAGGTCTGGTGAGCACTGCGCTCACCCTCGCGGCCTCGGAAACTAATTCAGCCGGCCGACCCCGGAGGACCTCCTGCTATTCCCATCCTCTACTATTCTTCCTGTATTCTATTCGTAGCCGCGATAAACTGCTACAACTACCCGGTGTTCTGTGAGGACGGAGGAGGAGGGTGAGTCGCTGCCAATACGTTCCGTTGTCCGTCTTCTTGGCCAGTCTTCTCGGCATATCGTCTTGTCGTCGGGGTTGTGCCTTGCCCTCCAGGGGTCCCGGGTTCCTCCCTTGTTCGCAAGGAGGAGACGGCTGGAGGGGCGAGCCAGAGGACGGTGAGGAACGTGAGTCCTCGCTGGAGTCATCACCACTACGTGTCAATACGACCAATACGTGGGGCCAGGGCTAGGAACTTAAGGCCTCGTCCCCCCACGGGTTCGGGTGTCCCCTTGGCGATCCTCGGGTGTTCCGTGGGGCGAGAGGGGGCTTCGTGTGCAGGGCTTGCCTCTGCCGGCGGGGCCGCCGATCGCAACATGGTGCATCGGGCGTTGGCAAGCGGACCCGTTGGTCAGCCGGGTGCAGGCTGACTGTAAAAACGGCCCTACCACGCCCCTGTGCGAGGTGAGCCTTGCCCTTGTTCCACCTAGGGAGTAGGTAACCGTGTGGTTGGGGTCTTTTCGCGGGTTGGGGCAAAAACGCGCTAGGTTTGGGCGCACCCATTGGCCCGACGAGGAAGTCCGGCTGGACTGTGGCAACCAGCCAACCGAGCCGTCGGGTGCCCCTCTGGGTAGCGCAGCGCCTAGGAAGCTAACGCGAGGTCTCACTGGATCGCCAGACGGCGGCTAAAGTCAGCACCGCAAGGTGCCAGGACAGTGAGGTCTAGACCGCCAAATTCTGTAAGTGCCGGAACGGTAATCCTCCGGCCGCACCTAGGGAGCGCGCTCATATCCTATACCATGCGGACTGGCCATCCGCTGAGGTAGTGTGGATCGGTGTTAAGGTTGGTTCTGTCCTGCTTAGGCTTCCCTCTTGGCCAGTACAGTACGTCTTCAGCGCTGGCACGTGTTTAGCCCCGTACTTGTGCACGGGTGCCCGCGTTCCACTCCAGCCACTCAATACGACACTACGGTTGCCCTTTCCTAGCCCTGTTGCCAATCGATATTCCATCACGCGTACTATGGACACGTCCCAGCGCCGTCCCTCCACCGGCCTTCACTGGCTTCCTCTAGCTGTCTCCTCTCTCCTGGGTTTCGGGTTTCTCTTCTTCACTCCCCCTCCTTCCCCCTCCACTCACCCATCCAAAGTGCAAGGTGACTCATCCTTCTCCTCACCAGCACCGACTGGTACGGCCCGGTACAGTCTATCCGTCTACGTCTCTGCCCACTCTTCCTCTCGCTTCCCGCTCATTCGCTTCGCAGCGTTGCCCCTTAGCGGGTCGGGTTCTACGTTACACTCATCTCTTCCTTCCTTCATTCTTCCTTATCTGTCCTCCGGTGGTCGGTTAGGCCTTCATTACGTTTCCCCTCTTCCATATCGCTTTCCGTTCGTCGCCGTAACGCGTCGCTGGGTGCCTCCCGTACGGAGGCCCCGTTTGGAATATTCTAGATCGTGTTACAGGGTAGTGCGTACTGAGGGATACCATGTCAGCCGCAGGGTCGATCAAGACACTCATCACCAAGGCCGCCAAGGAACTCCATCGCCGTAACCGGGATGTTTGGGACAAGTTTGGAGACACATTGGACGTGTGCGAGAGCGCAGGTACGGACTTACGCCTATCGCCGGAGCAAAGGACCGCAATGGTCAACTCTGCCCTCAACTTGAGGGACCTTCTCACCAAGTTGGACGAACGTTGGGAGAGAGCTCAGGAATATGCGGCGGAGCAGAGCTCCGCGGAAGGTGAACCTGACATAATGGACGAGTTCTCGACCCACTGGAAAGAGCATGGGTATGAAGACATTGTCAACGAAGCCCACAGACTAGTCGAGAGACTCCAATCCGTTGTGTTAGCTCCCACTACGTCCGTTCCACAGAACGGTAATCCAACTCCGAACAATACGAGCACGGACTGGCACAGGCCCATCGGCAACAGTCCCCCCAGCACAGCGGACAATAACGCCATGGACCTGTCCGCTTCAGGCGAAAATCATGCTCACTCCCCCGAGCTGCCGAAGCGAAGCGTGAGTCGTGCTCCGGCTATGACCACTCCGCAACAATACGTAAACCAGCACGGGCCTCCGAGTGGACCCCTTCCACAGCCTGTGCAACCAGGGTACAATTCGAATCCCGCGCAATACGATGGTAGTGCGTTCCACCAACAGTTTGTGAAGCTGCCCACCTTTGAGCTTCCAGACTTCTCAGGTGACATGGCAGCGTTCCCCGAGTTTTGGGAACTTTTCTCAGTGGCCGTTCATAACAACACGACCGTGCCCACTATCACCAAGTTCCTATATCTTAAGAGCAAGCTCAAAGGGGACGCGCTGAAGCTCATTGCACCTGTCCAGTTTTCGGAACGCAACTACCAAAATGCAATCGATCTACTACGCAATACGTACCATCGTCCAGAATTGCTCCGCAGTCGCCTATATGAGCAACTTGAAAATGCGACCCCATCGTCAGAGCCGCCAATGGCTCAGCGCATTATGCTCTGCAACATCAAAGCGCTCTGGTCGCAACTTGCTCAACTAGGCGAACAAGCAGGACATACTGGACTCATGAAAATAATACGAAGCAAGTTTCCACTACGTACAAGGGAGAAAGTATGCGAACGCAAAAAGAAGGGAGAACAATGGTCAGTCGATGACTTGATAACCGCCCTCGACCAGGTTATCGATCAGCTTGAAGCAATGGAGGACGCTGATCCCATTCCCTTCGCCCCCGCATACTCATCCACCATACAACATAAGGACCGCTCACCAATTCACGACAATACGAGGCGCGAGTCCATCACGCGCCAAAATACGGAGAGGCGTCACCGCTCAGCTAGGAGCGGCAGAGGGCATGACGAGCGATGTCCATTCTGCGTACGAGGGAAACATGCAGCACATTTCTGCAGAGAAGTCCCCACGGCACACGAAAGGAGACTGCTCGCCGAACAACAACAGCTCTGCTACCAATGCCTCCAGCCTGGGCACTCTAGCCGCTTCTGCAACGCGCCGCCGTGTCAGCTATGCCGGCGCGGCCACCACAAAGCGCTATGCCTTAGGCAGAGCGGCCAACGCAGCCACAGGCGTGCAGAGCGTTCGGAATCACAATACGACCGCCGGTACAGGAAGACCAGGTCTCCCAACCGACGTTCATACAGTTCCGAATCGCGAAGCACCTATAGAAGCCGATCGCGTTCCAACAGCAGATCGGACAGGAGTCGTTCTCCGGGACGGGACACTCGTCACAGACGCCCACACTCGCCTCATCCTAGGGTGGGATTCAGAAACCCACCAGTCACTACGGATACAATGCGGTCCCACCATTACGTTACGTCCTCTAGGGACGTAAGTGAGGCAAGCGACACTGAGTTCGAGGCGCGCGAAGAGCCTGACGTGGAGCTCCGCACGAATGTGCACCTGACAGTCGCTCCACAAAGCAGCGACAAAACAGTCGCTTGCAGGTCCTCATCAGCAACGCGCGCACCTCGCTTCATGGTCGTTGAAGCGCTCACACACAATTTCAATACGAAAGCTGACCAGCTGCTTACTATCTTTTTGGATAGCGGCAGCCAGCACAGCTTCATTTCAAAAGAAACGGCCGAGTCACTCGGCCTACAACTGAAAAATCCTCGCGACATTACGGCTATTACGTTCGGTGGCCACGAGCACACCGAACGATCCTACCAAGTGAAGATCGTGTTGCAGAACCCAGCAACGGGGACTCCCGTCAAACTCAAACTCTGGACTCGCACCTACATAACAGCTGTTCCAGAGAACACGGGAGTTCGCCTTAAAGCGCACTCCAAGAAGCCGCCTACCAAAGGCATGGCAGATGTAGACATCCTCATCGGGATGGACTACTACTGGAGTGTGTTAGATCTTAACCACAACCGCAAACTCCCATCTGGCTTAGTCCAGTCCCAGACTAAGTTAGGCCCGGTTCTTTCGGGCCCCAATACGGCGGTTGCCCAGGTCACTACGGATCCAATACGGCAACACGAGAGCGAACGGGAAACGGACGACATCGTCCGCAAGCTGTTCGCGCTGGATTCGGCAGAACTGGACGATGATCGGGACACCGTCAACACGGAAATCATCCAGCAGTACTATGATACTGTTAAAGTCATCAAAGGGATGATACACGTCCAGTTCCCGTGGAAGCCGAACCACCCCTTTCTTCCGGATAACAAACCTCTTGCACTACGTAGGCTTGAAAGCCAATATAGGAAACTTCATGTCAATCCGAAGCTATGGAGCAAGTACTGCAAGACCTTTGACCAGCAACTGCAAGCCGGAATCATTGAGGAGGTTACCAAAGACCTCCCCAGTGGAACTCCGGTGTATTACATTCCGCATCAGGCTGTCGTCAAAGACGACAGCAGCACTACGAAGGTACGCATCGTGTTCGACGCTTCGAGTCACATGAAAGGTGTCCCCAGTCTGAATGACTGTATCCACCAGGGACCCACGATGCTACCTGATCTATGCGGTACTCTGCTCCGTGCACGACTAACCCCAATACTCATTACGGCAGACGTCGAGAAGGCGTTTCACCAGATCCGCCTACAGGAGAACCAAAGGGATGCCACGCGGTTCCTCTGGCTCAAGGACCCATCAATGCCTCCGAGCAGAGATAACATCCGCATATTGCGGTTCACCCGAATACCATTCGACATCAATGCTTCACCATTTCTGCTCAGCATGTCGATCAAATACGCCCTCGAGCGCCACAAGGACAACAGCCTCAGAAACGAGATTCTCGCCAATACGTATGTAGACAACCTTCTTATCGGCGCCCACAGCGCTGAGGAAGGAATGTCAAAACGCAAACAATGCAAGGACATATTTGCTGGAATGTGCATGAACCTCAGAGAATTCATGTCCAACAACGAGGCTGTCATGCAAGACATTTCGAAACAAGATCGCATGAAATCGACATCGGGCAGCTCGGTGAAGCTCCTTGGTATCAGGTGGAATCCACTTCTCGACACAATTCAGGTTCACACAAAGTGTCATAAACCTGCCAATACGAAACGCACCGCTCTTAAGGTGCTTGCGTCCACTTTCGACCCCCTGGGTCTGCTCACTCCTCTTTTCGTCACCGCCAAGACCTTCATTCAGGATCTTTGGCTAAAAAAGATGGAGTGGGACACACCATTTGACGCAGAAACATCGCGCAAATGGATAGACATCATCACAGGCATCAAAGGTTTCGTGGGAACAGTCCCGCGTTACGTTGCCTGCAATACGGATTGCCAATACGACCTTGTCGTGTTTTCCGACGCATCTAAGCGCGTCTATGCAGCCGCAGCATACTTGGTATGCAGACCGGCGCACGGAAAACCGTACAGCCATCTCATTTACGCCAAGGCTAAGTTGGCAGCGCCAGAAGGGACTACAATCCCGCGACTGGAACTGCTTGCAGCTGTGCTAGCGACTAAAATGGTCCGGTTCCTTCGTAAGGAACTCACAGTTCCAATCCATTCAGTCGGACTCCCAGATAGCGTTATATTGGATACACTCGAAAAAGTCGCTAAAGACCTTCGTCGCTAACCGCGTTAAGATCATTCGCGATGTCCTCGACGAATTGTCAGCACAGCAGGTACCCAGTCGCTTCTATTACGTCAATACGGACGCGAACCCAGCGGACTGTGCCACTCGAGGCCTTACGGCCTCTGAAATCAACGGTCACATGTGGTGGCATGGCCCCAGTTATATCCTAGACCCACCGTCAAGCTGGCCAAACGCGTCAATGGACTTCACTTCTGCACTCACGCCATCTCCAGAAGCAGAAGTAGAGTTCAAATCCGTCAACTCCACTACGATCCAGGACTACGTATCCTTTGTCCCCTTCAGGCGCACTAACTCTTACCCAAAACTTGTCCGGGTTACGGCCTACGTGGTCAAATTTCTCGCCAAACTTCGCATTCTGGTGTCACAAAGGCACGTAGACCGCCAAACGGACAAGGATAGCCTTCTCAGTCAATTCAGTACGTCTCCACAAGTCACTACGAACGATTGGAAAGCAGCAGAACTGCTCATAATCCGCGAGCATTACCGCGAAGGAGCAGGGCAGCTGCAGTCGAAGACTGTAAGGCGATTTCAGGTGCAAATTGACGAAGACGGCCTCTACCGGAGTAACACTAGGATGGGTAACGCAACAAATCCGGCAACGGTTAACAATCCTATTTTGCTTCTTCCACTCCATCCTGTTACTCGCATGATAGTCAGCTTCTACCACCTGAAGCTACATCATGCAGGGTTGCAACATCTCATTTCAGCCGTCCGTCGACACTATCTAGTGCCTAGAATCATGAGGATTGCCAAGAGTGTGATTTCAGCGTGTGTTATCTGCAAACGACAACAGGGTCGGACGTACGCCTATCCACCAACACCGGACCTGCCTGCAGAACGAGTTACGAGGAATCGACCGTTCGGCTATACTGGACTGGACTACTTCGGACCGCTAGTCATCCGAGCGGAGAATGGCCAGGATCGCAAAATATGGGTATGTCTCTTTACTTGTATGACAACACGTGCCATCCATTTAGAAATGGTGGCAGACAACTCGACAATCCAATTCCTCCTAGCCTTTAGAAGGTTCATCTCAAGGCGCGGAACACCAGACCTCATTATGAGTGACAATGCGCCCACCTTCAAGCTAGGAAGGACGATCCTGGTCAACGAACTAAAGAAACTTGCCGAAGATAAGGCAGTCCAGGAATTCAGTACGTCAGCAGGCCTTAAATGGCGATTCATTACGCCCTTGTCCCCCTGGAAGGGAGGCTTCTATGAGCGACTCGTTGGTTCCGTCAAAACTGCACTCAAGAAAACTGTGCAGCGTAAGACACTAGATCTGTGGAACCTACAAACTCTGCTCTCCGAAATAGAAGCAACCCTGAACACCCGTCCAATAACACCAATGACGGGCAATACGGCAGAAAACGCACGCATCCTGAGACCAATAGACCTCATCAATCCGCAATTCAGTCTAGGCTTCCTCGATAGTCCTAAAGCACCTGTAACTCAATACGATCCATTCATCAGTACGGAATCACAAGAAACTCTTGTCTCTCACTACGCTCTGCTCAGAGATTCCTTAGAAACGTTCTGGGAACTCTGGCACAAGGACTACCTCCAGGCGCTTGCAGACCGCAACCAGCTTCGCATTGCGAAGAAGCAAGAGTCTGGCAACCGACCAAAGGTCGGCGATGTAGTCCTCATGCAGACTGACAATACGACAAGGTCCAACTGGCCGCTTGGACTCATTGTCCAGGTCAACGAGTCGGCAGATGGAGCGGTACGGTCCGTTAAGCTGAAGACTGGCAAGCAGAAGCTCCTGGACCGTTCTACAAACCAGCTCATTCCGCTAGAGATCACTGCCGACACCGAAATCCAGACGACGCACAAGAAGGAACCGAAGAAGCCCACCAGAATTCAACCGCCTCGTCGGGCGAAGAACATCACCACGCGATAAGTTGGCTACCTTTCTTTAGTATTAGTTATTACCTCGCTCTTTAGTCCAGCCTTCTATATGCTATCTAGGTTACTTTATCATTAGTTGGCATATCCCCTTCCTCAATACCGCAGCCCTTCCACCCGTCGCCGGGTCCTCGGTCAGTCTGCGTTCAGTCAGCTGACTGTATTGCGAAATCACAACGCCTCGGCTCTACAACAGTCTTAATCCCTCTCTCTCTTAGTTCTAACGTAGTTCATTTCCAGATAAGTTACTTATGCTTCAAACCAGGATCACACGGAACAGCACGCCAGCCGAGGCAACAACAACGACCGCCAAAGAGGACGCCGCGGTGGCAGACGAGGACGAGGAAGGCGGAATCCACGAGCACAACAAGATGTCGGTAGGTCTAGTTCTCACAATGTCGTAGATGATGATTCTTCGCAATTTCCGTCATCGAGTTCGGTTTCGGTTCCTCCGTCGTTTGTTACCTCCACTACGCGTTTACATTCTATTTCTTCCTCATACAATACGAGAACCTCAATCCGAAGATCTCGCGCACAGTTCAGGATCTGGCCTCAAGTCAGTTCCGTACTGCGTTCGACTACGTAACGACAAACAATACGTTACTCAGGCAGATTAACACCATGCAGGCTCTGCCTACAGAACTCACTCCGCAAGGTGCGGAAGAGGGATAGGAAGCAGCATTACGTGCTGTATATCTCCTCCGCTCCCCCCATAACCTCTCCCAGTCGTCAACCCAATCTATACGCAATCTAGCCGTGCCCCTTGGCCGTAGAGGCCCACTACAATACGGCTACGCTAGGCTCGCAGGTTGGAATGACGAACTAACCGATAGCATTACGACCATCTCAGCTCATCGAGACCAACTCACTACGTTCGGCGGAGAAAACTTCCGCCGCATCTTACACACATTCCGGGTTTCAGATGAGCTTCTCAGAGAGTCATTACGGTATGCCTCAGCGGTTCTAGAGCACGCGACTCGATTAAGGTACGTCCTTGAAGCCCATCAGATGCTTCACAGGATCACTTCAGCCAGGGAAGCAGACGCTCAATACGTCTACGAGTCGCAGTCCAATATGCCGGAACCGTTCAACCCCAATACGTACATTGAGTCATTACGATGGTGGCGCGACAACTACACAAATGCCCCCATGCTCACCGCCACCTAAGAGCACCTCCTCATCCAAGAAATGGACCAGATGCTACAGGTACAGCGACTCCACCAGAACGCCGCAGCATCGGATAGTCCAGACGCCACTTCTTCATCGCGACAGCGGCCGCTTCAACGTCGTTCGCCTCCTTCTTCCCCGGCGCCTTCTCTCCATCTTCCGCTGGTCGGGAGGCCTCCTCTGAGGAGTAGGACGAGGACGGCAACGACGCAGTCACGTAAGAAGTGGGCGCAAACATTACATTCAGGCAGTACGTTCCATAACAGAAGAGGGCTAGCGGCGCCCAGACTGAGCTATGGGGTGGACAGCGCACGAGCAACGAGGACGTGGCCACAGGTGAGTAATTCCAGGGGTTCCAACCTATATGTGTTTCAGACCGCGCCGCGCATTCGTCGACACCATCAAGCTCGTGCCAGCGATCGACATAGACCCAGCTCCGGAGCTGCTAGCCACCTCTAAGAACATTTATCATTTATGACCTTACTCACTACGGGTTATCTTTGTTATTGCAGTTAAGTAACAGCCAATACGACAGCGACTACAGCAACGACACCTCGACCACTGTGCGGGAACCAACAATGACTCGACGGAACATATGGCTCAAGTGTTTTAATCTTTAAGGTCATTACGTTTTTTACCACTTTGTTCCAGTCGTATGGTGCACGATGGCGCTCCGACGTATGGTGACGACACTACGAGGATTGCGCTCCGCGTGTGCTCCGTAGGCGCAACGAGTTGTGCTAGTACGCCTCCTAGGCCGAACGCACTTCCCTTCCCCGAGCCCCCTGCGTCCTAGGTATCGTGAGCCCTTGTTCCCCACATGTGTTGCTTGCAGTGGTCGTAGTTGATGTCTAGTCATTACGTGTTAGCTTGTAAATGGTTTGTATTTTTGTCGCGCTCACCTCTGGCTCCAGGCGGAGCGATTTGCTGAATTTTTCAATGGTCACTACGATGCAGTTTCTAGTCATTAACTTGCTATGCTTTATCCTGTTTCGCCAATACGTTTGCCTCCCCAAACTTTATATTGTTAGTAGATCAGGAGGCAGCTCCATTGGGAGCATTTGTATAGTGTAGTTTAGTTACTAGTTAATTCAGTCAAGATCTCATTTAGCACCTAGTCGTAGTTCTTATTTATCTGATGTATATACTCGTTTACATATGGTTATAGTAGGTTAGCAGCCTCCGTCCGTATGAATCTTACCGAGAGGCATTCCAGGTAGAGGTAGAATTTTAACTGTGTTCTGTCTTACTCTCTCTGTTGTCAAAGAGATCCTCCAGGTGGTCACCCCAATCTTTCGCTGCTGGGGCCGTGACGTTGGGTAGTAGCTGGTCAACAGTTCCTCACGCGTCTCTCTCCGGTTGCTGCTACCGCCACAAAAAGGCAATAGGCCCTAGCAGGAGGCAGCCAACGGCGCTACTCCCCCATGGGGATTACGTCCAGCCAGTCACTCTTCGTGGGCCGGGAGTGTCGCGACCGCGATCGCTCCTCGGTCCGTGGCTGGCCCGGGCGCGCTGTTTCTCACGGCGGCTTGCCGATGAGGCGCCTTCGATCGGCCTGGGAGCATGGGAAAACAGGTGACTCACCATCGATCGGCGCGCGCCGCCTCCTCTCGACGGGCGCGCGTCGCATTCGACGTCCTGTGCTCCCGCGACGAGGTCTGCCGACCTCGTCCGTCGTCTCCCATTCCGGATGGCCGCCGTGAGGCCTCGACGCTGCTCCCCAATACGCACGCCGGACGGAAGCGGCACCGGGAGAGAGGCCGCAAGGTCTGGTGAGCACTGCGCTCACCCTCGCGGCCTCGGAAACTAATTCAGCCGGCCGACCCCGGAGGACCTCCTGCTATTCCCATCCTCTACTATTCTTCCTGTATTCTATTCGTAGCTGCGATAAACTGCTACAACTACCCGGTGTTCTGTGAGGACGGAGGAGGAGGGTGAGTCGCTGCCAATACGTTCCGTTGTCCGTCTTCTTGGCCAGTCTTCTCGGCATATCGTCTTGTCGTCGGGGTTGTGCCTTGCCCTCCAGGGGTCCCGGGTTCCTCCCTTGTTCGCAAGGAGGAGACGGCTGGAGGGGCGAGCCAGAGGACGGTGAGGAACGTGAGTCCTCGCTGGAGTCATCACCATTACGTGTCAATACGACCAATACGTGGGGCCAGGGCTAGGAACTTAAGGCCTCGTCCCCCCACGGGTTCGGGTGTCCCCTTGGCGATCCTCGGGTGTTCCGTGGGGCGAGAGGGGGCTTCGTGTGCAGGGCTTGCCTCTGCCGGCGGGGCCGCCGATCGCAACACATGCAATGATTGCCAAAAATAATATATTGGAATTACAACTAGAAAATTAAAATTCAGAATTAGAGAACATCTATCCTAAATTAAAACCCCTAGAATCAATGAATACTTATATACACATTTTGGAAATAATTGCAGTAATTCATCGATTGAGGTAACAATACAGTACCGCCGCTAAACATTCAAACAAACGACGTTTGCGACGCAAAAACGCGTTTTTTGCGTCGCATCATGACAACTTCTTTCAAAATAAGAATTTCCTAAGAAAAATTTTCATTGGCTTCTAGCATAGTTTGATCCATAATATGACATGCGGTTACTCTTTTAGAATGGCTAGAAGCCTTAAAACTAGAAGCGAAATTAAGCAGCCCGTTAATTGCGCTGACCTGACCGACATCCCTCGCTGTGTCTCCCATAATTGTGCCCTCAGGCGAAACTGGACTTCTTCAGTCGAATTTTAATATCATTGTCTTTGCTTAAATTTACCTCTCTTAATGTCTTTAAGATTTTTCTCCTTTCGACAATTTATTTGATACCCAATTCGATAGGAAAGTGTCCACTTTGAACCTGCTGGAGATTTCTCAACCGTCATTTTCGTCATTTTCAGCGGACAAATTATTACTCTTTCAGCTGCAATTGATGATCGTCATTTTTCCACGTCTTTGACAGGAGAGTGAAAATAAGAATTCCACGTTTATCTTATTCATTTTCTGGTCGGCTGCCATCTATCAAATTCGAAACAACCAGACTTTTAGTAAAGGGTACACTCAGCCTGCGAGTGCAGACATGGAAATCCTTGCTTAAGCTTATTGGTATAGCACAAAAATGCGTCAGCCAGTTCGGCACGAAGCAGAGACTCTGTGTACGAAGCGTCAAGAGCGTCAGTTGATCAGACAGATAAATTTCAAGTAGTTGAAGCGAGCACTTCCTCCAGAAATGAGAACGATGTTCTACAGCGCTTGCTGCTCAGTTTTCTGGGAGTAACCCCTTTCATGCTGAACAATAACACTCTTTGATTTTTCACTTAAATTTCTCAACAAATGACGACGCTGCTCATTTGTTGCAGCATCAGCTGGAGCGCTGATGTAGTGGTATTGTATCGTAATTGCGCTGACCTGTAGCCGTATTCATGAACCCTCACGGGATCTTCCTGGCTTCCCACGGGAAGCGACCGAGGCGACAGAGCGAGGCAGGAGAGAGAGGCGAGAGATGATATCGCTTATTTTCCGCTCCCGCAGCTTCATGAATACGGCCTCTGATATGCCCTGAAGAAATACTACGGCGCCTGCCTGTCCACTTAATCCCTCTTTACTCTTCCCTACACCTATTCCATTGTATTCAACCTATCGTGTCTTGTTGTCACATTTGGCAAGTTTTCATTTCTGCAGCGCTTGCTGCTCAGTTTTCTGGGAGTAACCCCTTTCATGCTGAACAATAACACTCTCTGATTTTTCACTTAAATTTCTCAACAAATGACGACGCTGCTCATTTGTTGCAGCATCAGCTCGAGCGCTGATGTAGTGGTATTGTGTCGTAATTGCGCTGACCTGTAGCCGTATTCATGAACGTTCCTCTTCCCTACACCTATTCCATTGTATTCAACCTATCGTGTCTTGTTGTCACATTTGGCAAGTTTTCAGTTCTGCGCTCGTCGGAGCTCACTTCTACTAGGAATTGCAAGTACAGTTCGATCCGAATTCAACGTATATGCAGTCCTCTTATCTGTGTATCCCATCAGACTTCCATATTCATTTTCATTTCTGTGCATGAAATTTGACGGACGAACTTTCCCTATTGCGTAAGCCTCGACGATGTGTTCGTATTTCTTGCTCCTTGCCGTAAGCGCCTAAGTAGTGTCTATTAACGATTTTTGAAAAGGAAGGAATGCTTAAATCTACTTTAGTTTACTTAAGTTTAATGTACAGGGTGTCTCAAAAAATGTATACACTGTTTGAAAGCTGATAACTTTGCTCACAGTAAAGGTACTGAAAAAGTTAAGGGCTCATATGAAAGCATAGGAAAGTAGAAACTTACTGACATATTAGCGGCATGGAATGCGCCATGCCCTTGTCTGAAATTTTGCATTTTATACTCGATCGATTGTGTTTCGCTTGAATACTTGTTATAATTTCTTCACAAAGTGGCCGTTTTGATTGATTTTTGCTTTTTTAGAGTTTAAAACTAAAACAAAAACACACAACGTTTCGCGAACAATCATCTTCAAACGCTTCACTAGCAGCAATGTTAGAACGTTTCAAACAGTACCTGCATTTTTTAG
>OX375867.1:50671448-50764844 GCA_947359475.1 Heligmosomoides polygyrus bakeri | reverse complement strand
TTCTGTGCATGAAATTTGGACGGACGAACTTTCCCTATTGCGTAAGCCTCGACGATGTGTTCGTATTTCTTGCTCCTTGCCGTAAGCGCCTAAGTAGTGTCTATTAACGATTTTGAAAAGGAAGGAATGCTTAAATCTACTTTAGTTTACTTAAGTTTAATGTACAGGGTGTCTCAAAAAATGTATACACTGTTTGAAAGCTGATAACTTTGCTCACAGTAAAGGTACTGAAAAAGTTAAGGGCTCATATGAAAGCATAGGAAAGTAGAAACTTACTGACATATTAGCGGCATGGAATGCGCCATGCCGCTAATATGTCAGAAAGTTTCTACTTTCCTATGCTTTCATATGAGCCCTTAACTTTTTCAGTACCTTTACTGTGAGCAAAGTTATCAGCTTTCAAACAGTGTATACATTTTTTGAGACACCCTGTACATTAAACTTAAGTAAACTAAAGTAGATTTAAGCATTCCTTCCTTTTCAAAAATCGTTAATAGACACTACTTAGGCGCTTACGGCAAGGAGCAAGAAATACGAACACATCGTCGAGGCTTACGCAATAGGGAAAGTTCGTCCGTCCAAATTTCATGCTCAGAAATGAAAATGATATGGAAGTCTGATGGATACACAGATAAGAGGACGGCATATACGTTGAATTCGGATCGAACTGTACTTGCAATTCCTAGTAGAAGTGAGCTCCAACGAGCGTAGAAATGAAAACTTGCCAAATGTGACAACAAGACACGATAGGTTGAATACAATGGAATAGGTGTAGGGAAGAGTAAAGAGGGATTAAGTGGACAGGCAGGCGGCCGTAGTGTTTCTTCAGGGCATATCAGAGGCCGTATTCATGAAGCTGCGGGAGCGGAAAATAAGCGATATCATCTCTCGCCTCTCTCTCCTGCCTCGCTCTGTCGCCTCGGTCGCTTCCCGTGGGAAGCCAGGAAGATCCCGTGAGGGTTCATGAATACGGCTACAGGTCAGCGCAATTACGATACAATACCACTACATCAGCGCTCCAGCTGATGCTGCAACAAATGAGCAGCGTCGTCATTTGTTGAGAAATTTAAGTGAAAAATCAAAGAGTGTTATTGTTCAGCATGAAAGGGGTTACTCCCAGAAAACTGAGCAGCAAGCGCTGTAGAACATCGTTCTCATTTCTGGAGGAAGTGCTCGCTTCAACTACTTGAAATTTATCTGTCTGATCAACTGACGCTCTTGACGCTTCGTACACAGAGTCTCTGCTTCGTGCCGAACTGGCTGACGCATTTTTGTGCTATACCAATAAGCTTAAGCAAGGATTTCCATGTCTGCACTCGCAGGCTGAGTGTACCCTTTACTAAAAGTCTGGTTGTTTCGAATTTGATAGATGGCAGCCGACCAGAAAATGAATAAGATAAACGTGGAATTCTTATTTTCACTCTCCTGTCAAAGACGTGGAAAAATGACGATCATCAATTGCAGCTGAAAGAGTAATAATTTGTCCGCTGAAAATGACGAAAATGACGGTTGAGAAATCTCCAGCAGGTTCAAAGTGGATACTTTCCTATCGAATCGGGTATCAAATAAATTGTCGTAAGGAGAAAAATCTTAAAGACATTAAGAGAAGTAAATTTAAGCAAAGACAATGATATTAAAATTCGACTGAAGAAGTCCAGTTTCGCCTGAGGGCACAATTATGGGAGACACAGCGAGGGATGTCGGTCAGGTCAGCGCAATTAACGGGCTGCTTAATTTCGCTTCTAGTTTTAAGGCTTCTAGCCATTCTAAAATAGTAACCGCATGCCATATTATAGATCAAACTATGCTAGAAGCCACTGAAATTTTTTGTTAGGAAATTCTTATTTTGAAAGAAGTTGTCATGATGCGACGCAAAAAACGCGTTTTTGCGTCGCAAACGTCGTTTGTTTGAATGTTTAGCGGCGGTACTGTACTGGATTCATTAGAAGATAATGTAGATAAAGATATTCTTTTACAAAAAAAACTTTTTGGATAAAATTAATTAATACAGCTTATCCTTTCGGTTTTAATGACCAAATAAAAGGATATGGAAATATATCTAATAATGATAACCCTCTAACATATAAAGAAGATCACCCGTATTGTAAATTAAAAATTTGTAAAATTAGAAAAAGAAATGGCAGAAAGAACAACAAACAAGAAAATAATAACACTTACAATATCCTCAGTATTGATGAATTTTTAATGTTTTTAATCAAATAGATTCAACAATAGAAATGTATAGATACATTAATACTTTTAGGAAAAAATATCTTTAAAAAGCCATAAAAGTTACATATAATAAAGATAATTTGAATAACATGGATTAGTATAAATATAGAATTCTTGTTAGTATGTTATGTAAATTCAGTTTTAAGGGAAACAAAAGTTTATGTTTACAATCAGATCAAAAGAATAATAACTATATTAACATAGGAGTTACATATGTAAGCAATGTTCTAGATATAGTTAACTTAAATAAAGTACTTAATAATAGATATTTACATGGAATTATAAAAAATAATTCTAATTTTAAAAATTTTACCTTTTAGATGTGTATTCAAATCACAACCTTAGAAAGAATTCTCCAAAAAATATTTAACTATAGTGCAACAATTAGAAATACAACCTTGTCAGAATTATTAGGTTGGCAACTAATTTCGTGGACTCTCAAGCGCCTTCAACAAAAGTGTTCATAAACAAATAACAAATAACAGTTTTCAACCAAAGTAAGATCTGTTGGAACGCGGGACTGCTTGCCATTTATCAGCTACCTGGCCCATCCCACAGCCGTAGAGTTCTTGCGCTTTTGAAACCAAGAATCCTTGGAGGTGCATTTTGACATGGTCCACATTAATAAATCATCCTCCAACCAAGAAGTGCTGCAGCGTGCTATAAAGGTGCTAGTCATTTGGCGCACAGCATGTGCTGTAAGGTGGGTGAGTTAGACGCTCCCAGCTAAGGTCTTCGATTTTTTGAAGCTCCCGATTCGTGACGTGTGATCTGGCATCATCTTGCTGATAGATAATTCCGCTCCTGAAAATCTGTCTGAATCGATTCCAGCAAAGTTCAGCCTACTCACGGCCAGGTTGGGAAGAGTAGATTACAGCATTAATGCCGGAACCGTTCTTGACGAGCTCCCAGAAGTTAATACCTTCTTGAGACCCCCAAATGGAGAGAACGTAGCGAACCGGACGCCTCAAAAATAGAAGACCTTGAGAAACTCATCCACCTTACAGCCCAGACCTTGCGCCGAGCGACTGCCACATTTTCAGTTTGATGCAGTACTTCTTGGTTGGAAGACGATTTAATAATGTGGACCGGGTCAAAATGCACCTCCAAAGATTCTTGGCCTTAAAAGCACAATAATTCTATGGCCGTGGGATAGACCAGCTACCTGATATATGGGAAGCACTTCTGCGTTCCGAGGGATCTTATTTTGAGTAAAGATTATCATTTGTTATTTGTTAATAAATACTTTTGCTGAAGATTCTTGAGAGTCCACGAAATTAGTTGCCAACCTAATAAATTCAATCTTTAATGGCAATTGCTTATGTAAAGAAGAAAAATATAAAAAATTTGTTGGCAAAACACATGAACATATTATCACTGGTAATCTAGAAATAATTTCAGATAAAGTTATAAGAAATATAATTATGAAAGGCACAAAATTTGTCCCAAAACTCAATGTTTCGAAAGAAGGCTTACAACTCTTGTTCGAAGAAGTTTTTTCCTTATTTCTAGACAAAGTTAAGAATAAATATAAGTCAAAAGATTTCACCTTAATTTGATCAAAGAAAAACTCAAGATCTTAAAGAAAAAATATGGAGATCTTTACTACATTATATTACTATAGAAAACAATAAATCCGCTAACAAATTCAATACACATAATATAGCATACTTGAAAAAATTTTATATACCCTCTTTTTAAAAAAAAATTATATACCCTCTTGATAAAGCAAATAACAATTATAGTTTCATTTGTGAAAAATTCTATTTAATTACTTTAGCTAAAGAAATTGGAATTAATTTAGAAAACAATAAGTTAAAAATTTCTTGCTCTAATCAAACATATGAAATATGTAATAACGATACCGAACCGGAAATTATTAACAGACACAAAATACTATGTTTAAATAACAAATTTAAAATTGAAGAAACAGAAAGAATTCCATTGATATATTGTTTACCAAAGCTACAAAAAAAGCCAGCCAAATTTAAATTTATCACTGGAGCATATAATAGCTTTATAAAACCTCTTTCAAAAGAAGTAGCTAAGGTTTTTACCTTTTTAAAAAAAACATTTCATTAAATATATTGATGTAATAACATCGAGAAATAGAAATTTTATTGGTTATTGGTCTATTAATAACATAGACATTTCTGAAAAAATAAGTAAAATTAATATCAAAAATTGTAAACTGTTTTCGGTAGATTTTACCATTATGTTTACTAGTCTTCCTCATAATATTATTTTAAAAAATATAAAGGAATTAATCAGAATATGTTTCCGCAATGCTGGGAAAAAGTATATTGCATACAATAGACACAATAATATTTATTATACAAATAATAATACCCTAAATAAATACAGATATTACACAGCAGAAGATTTAATGTTCTTCACTGAATATTTACTTAAAAATAGTTTCACAATTTTTGCAGGGATAATCTATAAACAGATTGAAGGGGTGCCGCAAGGAAGTAATTGTAGTTCATTATTTGCTGATCTTACGTTATCAATATTTGAATATAAATTTTGCAGAAAGCTGGTAGCACAAAATCATTATATAAACATACATCCATTTAGATACATGGATGATATTCTCATAATTCATAATAAAAATAATGAATACATACAAAAATTACTTTACGAAACATACGAAAATTCTCTTCAATTTGAAACAACACATAATGCAGATTACGATTGCGATTAACTCGGTCTTAATATCAGAATTGTCGAGAATAAATTAATAACAAAATTATATAATAAAACAGATAGTTTTAAATTTTACGTTATTATATTCCCACATTTCAACTCAAATATATCTATTAAGGTTAAAAATCAATAATATTCACAGAAACATTAAGAATTATTAGATGCTGTACAGCTTTTAACGACTTAGTTGAAAACATTGTCAAACTGATAATTAGGCTTATTAAAAATAACTATCCATTGAATATAATCATAAGAAATACTGAAACGTTTGAATAGAAACAAACATTTACTATATTAGGTTGTACCATAAGTCCCCGCCTTTTTTTCAAGGATTCACTGCAGATTTCGCCGACGGTCTCTTGCATAGCGCTGCATAGCTTTCGAAAGAGAATGATTTGCTCTATCAGAAAATGTATTGCATTTCTTTTTTTCATCATGAATTTTGTCAATTTTTAGGTCGTTGAAGTGGAAAGTGAAAAAGTGAAAAAGTAGCCATTTGCGCCTTGTTCTCTCCGCTTAGGTTTGTAATTTTTTGCACAGTTTTTTATAGCGTTTGGAAGACAATGTTCTGTACTACAAGAATATGTGTTAGTGCTATTCTCTCATTTGTCCTTTATTGATTTTTAGGTTACCAAATTGGGAATTCCGACTTTTCCGCCCGAATTTTCACCAAAACTCCGGTTCTGTGGTTGAACTTTTTTGCACGGTCTTATATGTCGTTTGGAAGAAGATGTCTTGTTCAGTAAGAATTTGTGTCGCGTTTATTGGCTCCCGCTGATTTCTGTCGAATATCAACAACTGAAGAAGGAGGAGTTGTTGGTGAAGACGATTTTTCTCTTTTTCGTATTTTGTTAATATTCAACAGAAATCAGTAAACACGACACATATTCTTATAGAGCAAGACATTTTCTTGCGAATGACGTATAACATCAACCCAAAAAGTCCAACCACGGAGCAGGAGCTGTCGGCAAAAACAACCATCCTCCTTCGGACGTCCCAATTTGATGGCCTAAAAATCAATAATGGACAAGTGAGAAGGTAGAACCAACATACATTCTTGTAGTACAGAACATTGTCTTCCAAATGCTTTAAAAAACTGCGCAAAAAATTACAAACGTAAGCGGAGGGAACAAGTGCACAAATGGCTGCTTTTTCACTTTTTCACTTTTCACTTCAACGACCTAAAAATTGACAAAACTCATGATAAAAAAATGAAAGGCAATATATGTTCTGATAGAGCAATTCATTTTCTTTCGAAAGCTATGCAGCGCTATGCAAGAGACCGCCGGCGAAATCTGCAGTGAATCGTTGAAAAAAAACGGCGGGGACTTATGGGACAACTTAATATAAATATAATCAACATAATATATTACATCTTATACCAAATTTGCTCAATTATAATACAAAATTATTAAATACCGGAACAATAACACTTCTCGGATAGAATAATAAGGTTTTTCTCATTGTATATAACATTAGAATGAAAACAAGAAGTATTTTGACGAATAGTGATAGAGATATATTTGATATACTTTTATATACATATGTATAGTCGTTTCCATTTTATTATCACCTCTTGAAACGACCGGTAAGTTTCTAAGTGAAATATATACATTGTATAACAATTTTTACACTACACTAAAAATACACAAAAATACAAAAAATACACTAAAAAATGAACTAAAATAATAAATAATAAAAAATTAGAAGTACATAAAAATATTGAAAATTAATAAAAGCATATACTTTAAAAAATTAAAAAGGTAAACAAAAAAGGTAATAGAAGGTAATTATAAATAAAAGATAAATGCTAAAATTAATAAGAAATAAACAAATAAATACAATAATAAATAAATTTTTAAAAAATGTATATATGTGAGTATGTGTGTATATATGTGTACATGTGTCTATGTATAAAAATAAAATTAGATTTATAGTTTGTAACAATATGCTAAGGCTCTATAATGTAGTACAATTGTGTTAAAGCAAAGTGTTACCTGTATTTTTCAATTGTAAAATTTAGTTGCTAGTACAAGTTAAAAACACATTTTTAAAAAATATTTCGCCCAATACAGTACTAGCAACTAAATTAATTAGTTACCTTCTTCACTGATGAGCCTCGGGGTAACTAATTATAAACATGTTTTGTATGAAGATAGAGGCCAAACAGAACATGTTTAAGTTATTGTTAGCTGTCGTTGTTTTAGATGTCATTGTCCTTTGTTCAAAACTGTTGTGTCATTGTATTTTTTGTTATTGAAGAGCTATGAAAATAATTTTAATTTTAATAAATAACAATATAATAATTATCTAAATACTTTTATCTATAGATTTTTACCTAATTCTATTGTGTCAACATTATTCTTCCCTCGTTTGACTCGCTTACTCTTTTAGTAGTAGTTTATCGATCTCCCAGCTCTTCCCACCACAATGATGACTTATTGATTGAACTTCTCAAAGATTTTTCATCCTGTTATAAGGATACAATAATCATGGATGATTTCAACCTTCAGATCAATTGGACCTAACGTTAAGCGTTGAATGCTGTGTCCTCCAAATTTCTTGATTTTTTCTTTGAATGCGCAAGTTTTTGTCAATTAGTAAACGACTCGACGCTTGGCGATAATGTCCTTGTATAATTCTGTCATTCTCCAATAACATTTCCAATGTTTTCGAGCCTGCGCCACTCGCTTGTTCAGACCACTCGTAGTTGAATTTGACTTGCTTGTTTAAATCTGTAGCTAGTTCATTTGTCCAAGACCAGATTTAGCCAATGTCGATTTTGTCTTGCTTAGCCAACATTTGAGTTTGGCTGATGGCTGGTCAGTCTTCGACAAATATAGTTCCGTCTTTGAGTTGTACGAGCGGTTTTGCAAAGTTCTCTATTCGGCTCTAGCCTTGTTCGTCCCTTTCAAAGTACCGAAAGTCGGTCATGCTAACTAACTCAAGCATATCCACAACCTTCTTTGTCAGAAAGAGCGGATGCTTCATTAAAATCGTGATGCCCTCAGCAATCTCCTCTACAAGAGGGTTCGTGCAGACATAAACGGCCATTTAGAAATTTTTTTGGATAATTACGAGCGACGGTTTTCGCACAGCAGATCTGCTCATCGACTGTGTCAAAAAGTTCGTAGGAGGATGAAGATTAATGGCTCTTTTCCCACACTAGCAGACGAACAATCAAACCCTATTTTATCTGACAAAGAGAAAGCTTTCTCATTGCTGAGTACTTTTCTAGTGTCTTTTCCACAGGGCAAGACATCTTCTTGGGGGAAAGCAGCTTAGCAAACGCCGAAAACAACTGTCCCTTGCCCGAAGTTGATCCAACTTTTTACTTCCATCTGGGGGACATTTTTCGCATTTTGGGTGGACTCAAGCCATCTTGTTTTGAACCATATGACGGTATTCCACAAATAATTTTCAAGAAATGTCGCGCTGCACTTTCGAAACCTCCAGCACACACTTTTAATATGTCCTTCTCCCATGGTGAAGTGGTTCATTTGTGGAAGCAGGCTACTGTCAGTGCGAAGATTCTCTCTTTTTTGAGAGAGAATCTTCGCACTTTTACTATGACTGTTGCAGAACTGTTAATGATGGATATTATATTATACATTCGATCTGCCTCTCAAGGCTTGTTACCAAACTTCAGCAAGCTGGTATTTGTGGCAAGTTGTTGTAGTGGCTAGTACCTTATTTTCAAAGCCATATTTCACTGTTAGAATAAATAGTAGTTCCTCTAGTGTTTATTGTTGTACAAGTGGTGTCCCTCGAGTAGGTGTCTTGTCATCCTTACTCTTCATCCTCTACACTAGCGATCTTCTGCTGTTACTTAAAACGTCGCTTCTTGCTAGAGTTCAAACCTATGCTGACGATATAAAAGGTTACGGATCGTATACCTCGAATAATTATGTGGAAGTAAGGCAGGCATTGAAAAGTGCCATTGAAAAAATGGTTGCATGGGCATCTGAATGGGAAATTCCCCTCAATTTGAATAAATGCCAGGTGATGCATGTTGGAACATTAGAGGGAGTTTTCTTCGAACCCACGCTTGAATTCAGAGCTCACATAGATTACATTGTCCGGAAATCGTACTCAGCACTTTTCCTGATTTTTCGGAATGTTAAATGTTCCGATGTGGCAATATTGATTCGCCTTTACAAGTCGTACCTATTGCCTCACTTGAAATATTGCTCACGTTATGGAGTCCCAGAACAGAAAAGTATGTGCTCAAAATCGAGAAAGTACAGAAGCTTTTTTCAGGGCTTTTATGGTACCGTTGTATGAATACCACGAATCGCCTTCTACTCCCTAGCTACGAAAATTGTCTTAAACTTTTTAAGCTTCTTCCACTTCAAGTGAGAAGGATAATATCTGATTTGGTCTTTTGCTTTCAAATTATCAGGAATGAGGGAGGTGAATCTCTCAGCGAGTAAGTACTGGGTATTTCGGCCGGCTAGCTCAAGGCAAAACCGATTCAGCATTTTTACCGTAAAATCCAGCGCTGGTAGAGATAAGCTGTTCAATATTGTTTTCTAGTTGCTCTAGGTGGTTTCGTCTCAGATCCATTGACATCTTTCAAGCCCAATCGGGCTCAGAGTTCAGGCGCAGGTTGGTTACTCTGCCCTTCGGGGTGATTTCAATTTCAATGAGCATTGCTTTCAACATACTGTTTTCTAGTGAACCGGTGGAGCGGCGGCAAGCGCCAGTTGCCTTCGTCAGCTCAGTCGACTTCAGCCAAGAGGAAGAAAGAAGATTTCCTTCGAGAGGACTCTCTAACTATTCAATCCTTCGTCCGACGCCAGCTCGTCAAGTTCTCCAAGAAGGTTCGCAAGGAAATCGAAGAAGCAAAGTCTTTCATCAGCATGCACGTGGACGAACTCGATCGTAAACGAGCAGCGAGATGAGGTCAAGAAGTGAGGCATTCTCCCGCAGATCAAGGACGATAAGGCCTTCACGACGAGGATGATCCTGCTGGAGACCGAGGTGAAGCACAGATTCAAAGAAATGGATGCCAATCGTCGACTGGATTGGCTCGAGAAGAAACTATCAGTTCTTCCTGAAATCAAGGAGACGCTGAATCTGCTGATGACAACAAGCCAGAAGAAGATGTCATCGACTTCGACCTGGGTCCCTACGAAGAAAGGTTGAAGACGGACGGCAGCAAGAAACGCAAAGAGAAGAAGCACCACGACGACAAGAAGATTCAAGAAGAACTGCGACTCCAAAACCGACTTCTCACGAAGAACAGTCATGAGATGTTCGTTATTTAGCACCGCATCGAAGAGGCGCAGAAGAAACTCGATCACGACTCGAAGAATCGTGCGGATAAACTCAATATAGAGAAGAGGCGCCTTCGTGAAGAAGTGTAGCTGAAGAAGAAAATTGAAGATTTGAAGCGTCGGCTGCGCCACAATTGTGAAAAGCGGCAGGAAAAGGGACGAGGCGGATCATCTCCACGACGCGAGCGCTATCACTCAACTCCGGGCCCGTCTCACCGTGGCGGCGGAGCATAGAGACTTACGCTCCATTTTTTCTGTTGTAGTAAAAACTGTTTTTCTAGAAACGTTCCTATTTCTTCTGTTGTAGTTTGCCAATCTCGTAGCTGATCAGGAAAAATTGTTTTCGTAGAAACGTTCCCTTGAGCTTAATGTTTTCATTCTGCTGGCTTTAAAATGTTAACATTCCGTCTGTTACCTCGTTCATACAAAAGGCTGTATAGTATAAAAGAAGAGCGAGTCGTCACTTTGGGCCTCTCTCTTATTTTGCTATATTCGCTTATTATCGTTCTCGTTATCATAAAGGTTTCTACTCAAGTTCGAGGTCGTGAACGAAGGCGGTCAAGACCCGCGCGGCTACTTGTCAACAACGTTTGCATCCGGTTCGCTTGTTTTGTACAGCATGAAGATTTTTGAGCGAACTGTCGACAGACATCGTCCAGCTTTCCAGCAATCAGTGTGGCTTCGTAGATGGCTGTGGCAATATTAATGCCATACACGCCGCCCGCCTTCTGTTTGAGAAGCACCGCGAGAAACAGAAGCCAGTGCATATCGCCTTCCTCGATTTGGAGAGGGCCTTTGACTGCGTACCACGTGAAGTGTTATGATACGCCCTGTGATATCATGGAGTTCTTGAAGAGCTCATAGAGTGGGTGATATTTCTTTACTCTTGTCCAAAGAGTCGAGTTCAAGCAGCAGCTGGAACCTCGACAGAATTTTCCATCTCTGTCTCTGAGAACACTAGGGTTCTGCCCTTTTCCCACTCCTCTTTGTTGTCGTTATGGATACCATCACATAAGATCTTCAGAAACCCGGCCCTTGGACCCTGCTTTGCGCTGATGATGTAATGCTCGATAACCATGATAAAGGTAAACTCGAACGAAAGGTGCAAGCTTGGTGTGATCGCTTGGAGCGGTTTGGACTCTGATTGAACGTGAAGAAGACCGAATATCTGACGATGGACGTTACCGAGTCTAGATCCGTCAAGGTTAATGGCCAAGGTTGAGCTCACACTCACTACGACCCTTAAGCACCTGGGATCAGCAATAGGGTCTGACCGCAAACTGATGGTTGAAGTGAATTCACGCGTGAGTGCAGCTTGGTCCAAGTGGCGCTCGTTGACTGGCGTGCTCTGGGATAGAAAGCTAGCGGAGCGTGCGGTCAAGCAGCGCCGGTGGTGTAAGGCGAACATCGCCGCCCGGAAAGCAGAAGATGCGTGTTTGAGTCCCGCCTGGTGCAAGAGATTTGATCGCAACAAAAGATCCAGTAACAGCATATAGCCTCTCTACCAGCCTCTCCAGGCTTAAGCAAATGTGTTAAAGCATTGTTACTAGTAAGGTCTTCAGCTTAACCGGTTCCATGCTGATATCAGCGACCGGCCCATCCCCGTATCACGGGTGGGTGCTGACAGACCTGGAGGATATCGCGGATGTTACGTGCGGTCAAGCAGCGCCGGTGATGTAAGGCGAACACCGCTGCCCGGAAAGCAGAAGAAGCGGGTTCGAGTCCCGCCTGGCGCAAGAGTTTTGATCGCAACAAAACATCCAGTAACAGCATATAGCCTCTCTACCAGCCTCTCCAGGCTTAAGCAAATGTGTTAAAGCAGTGATAGCGGAGCGCCTGAAATCGAAGATCTACAGAGCAGCCGTCCGTTCGGTAGCGAGGTACGGCGCTGAGTGTTGGCCTGTGACCAAGGAAGTTGAAACGCACCTCAGCGTCATGGAGATGAAATTACAGCACTGGACGGCTGGAGTCTCACTTACGATGGTACGGCCACGTTGTGCGTGGAAAAGAAGACAGCATCCGCAAGATAGGCCTTAACCTCGAGGTAATAGGAAAGCGGCCTAGAGGGCGCCCGAAGCAGTGCTGGTCTGATACATGTGGACTTGAAGGTTGCTGGTGCCCCCTGGGGTCCGATTCATCAACGACTTACATAACTTTAACAGAGAACGCTACGAGGCGGAACAAACGCTGAAGAAGAAGAATGGAAAATGCAGCAAATCTGGAGTTATTTTCGATGAGATCGTCGATGCGATTGAAAGGGTCTACACTCGTGTTTTGTTTAACCGATAGTAACTCAATTAGTTTTAAGATTTATGCAAACGCGGGGCAGCAGAAAACTATCAGGGTGTTCGGAAAGCTTGGAGAGAATTCATAACTTTTATTGTATTCAAACTGATACTGAACAAAAGATTAGTCAATTAACAATGTATGATCCCTTGGTGGCCACAACCTTCCACCATCGTTCGGGCAGGGAGACAAATGGCTCTCTTCAAAAAGGTGCGGCAGGGCGTGACGGTGCCCATTCGTCGACTGCGCGCGCGATGTCGTCGTTGTTGTGAAACTGCCGTCCGCTGCAGAAATGCTCGAAACTGCGGAAAGCATGGAAATCATAGGGAGATCCGGGGAGTAAGGTGGATGAGGTAGCCACACGATGTTCAGCTTCTCTAGCTGGCTCTGGGTACTCTTTGCGAAGTGAAGCCTAGCATTGCCCATCAGAAGATGAATCTTGCCCTTGTACATGTGGTCAGCGGATAAGCAGGATTCCATCTCTACCAGTTGTGAGAAGACGAGGTTGGCGTCGATCAACTGCTCAGCCGGTAGGACCTCATAGTTAACCACAATCTTGCTACAGTAGTACAAAGAGACGTTATCCACTTTTCGTCCATGGCCATTATCGTCTTAGTCATCGGTAGAAAAGTAGAGAAGATCAGATCTTCACACGTGTGTTTTGATGGGCGACTGTCAGATCGTGAGGTATGGTAAGAGGACGCTTCGTCACAAGACCGGATCGAATGAGGATATAATGAACGGTGGAGTACCTGTCTCCTTCTCTATATCTCGTACAGACTTAGCCGGATTAGCTTGAACAAACGCGAGAACGACCGTTGTACTTCTCGATCGAGGACGCCCTGATCTAGCAGCATCGTCGAGGGAGAAGTCTCCTTTTGCAAATCGAAGTAAATGATGCGGTAGTCACTTTGACTGTACATGATAAGATTGATGGATTTTCGTAATCTATGAGGCAAAGCGACTGTCTTGATTAGGGTTTAGAATAGAGCGTTATGATCTACAAGTAAGTACAGTAACATAATATAACGCAGAACTTGTGAGAAGATATGTCATTTTACTTGGATGCATCAAAAATCCTCAAAACTTTCCTGACACTCTGATATAAAAAAATTCTCTCTCTGATGATCATAAAACCGCTTTTCAAAACAAGCGTCTTTATATGCGGCCGGTAAGTAAATTTTTACTCGAAAAAATTAGAATAATTTTACAAAAATGACCATAACTCGCCTACCTTTAAGAGTTGTGGAAATTCGGGCGGCACTCAGAAAACGGAAGAAATTCCCTATCTCACGGATGCAAAATCAAATTTTGAGAAAGGGATCTTCATGCGCGCTCGAAGGGGGGGGGGGGGGGGGTGCTATTTCTCTGCCATTTCTGCCGAAATACTCTCAAAATTGAGCAAGTTACTATCGGTTGACCACAGTAAAAGTAAAGCACCTACTAATCATAGCGAGCGATCGACCAGAGATCCGTCCTTCCTGATTTCATCGAAAATACCTTCAGATTTGCTGCATTTTTATTATGTATTAATCAAATATTGAGCTTTTGTAAAGCCACACATCAGCTCTGGGGATTGATTTCTTCAGGTATAAAATTCTTTACTTTGGAAATGAAAGGAAAATTTTGAGCACGACCTCACCTGATCGCAGGGAAGATCGCTTAGGAAATACTCGTTTTTTTGAACAACTGCTAAATAAGACTGTGTTATTGTGAACTCTAATTTTAGCTCCAGTCGCCTGGTCGCCTTTCCCAGGAAGCATTTTATTTTCATGGATAAAAAATGAAAATCACTCCACCTGCTCGGATGAAATATTGATTGGGAAAGGCCTGATTTTTTTCTGCTACGAACTGAAGGCTAAATTTCGGTAAGATTCATTTTCTGCTTCAGCAGTTACATTCTCCAAGTAAAAAATGTGTCGCGCTGTCTCAGCGAAAATTGAACAACAATCGATCCTTTTCAGCTGTTTTTTAATGAAAAAATATCTAATCGTGGAGCAATAAGTACTCAGATTTTTATTAGATGCAATTTCAAATCCAAATGACTTCCCCTTCCGTGGAAGAACCGGGGTTCATGGTTCTCCATGTCGGTCCAACGCCTGAAAAATTATTATTTAATCGACATATTTGCGTAAAAACTTTATTAATCGAATACTAATAATTGTTTGCTTCCTTTTTCTTTTTCTTTTTTTACATGTTCTGAATTTGATTGAAACACAGGAGACAATTGAACATTGAAATCCATCGGTTTTCTCGAGGGGATCATACCAAGACCCTTCTGGAGGAGGCGGAGTCGTAAATCTTTGGCAGAAATCGCAGCCCAAACTTGAGCCTGGCGGGGGTTGTAAATAGCGGAAAATGCACAGCCGTCTTCTTGGTGCCTGGGAACTCAAAGTCGTGCCGTACACGCCGTATAACGGGCCTGGTGATTCAGAAGACGTGCCCAAGACGTCGTCTAATGCGCGTGGGTGTTCACAAGAAGTGTCGAACACGTCGTCTAGCGTGCTTCGGTATTCAGATGATCGTAGGCGGAAGGCCTTTATGACAGGCGGAGACAATTACTATTGATCGATATTATCGATTCTCTCTCAGATTCACCCGATCAGGGAAGGAGCTAAGCAATGGAGGGCTATCAATATCGATCGATATTATCTACTTCCTCTTAGATTCAACCGATCATTGTGGTAGACACGTGAGTGTTGTAGCCGACGGAGGGCTTCACATCAGGCGGGAAGTTCCAATGGGGAGACAAACATCGATCGATACTGATGAGGATGACGATACTGCAACATTGCGCGAAGAGTGCAGCTGCGAGGCATGCCGATAGGCGTGATGGAGCACTCGTGTATGTATAGGGTGTCAAGAACTGTAAGCACTGGTTGGAAGAGGGTGGCCAGCCATCTAAGTAGCCAACAGAGCGGGCGAGATCTTGCAGGCGGCCGCGATTCGCCTTGCGATGTATTCTACCGAGTATAAACCTTTGTCTGTCCGAGCCGATACAATCTGCGCAGGCGCGTACACACCCACGCACGCTGCGCATGAAGATGCCGCGTCCACACAGAAGGGATGAGCCACCATGAGCAAGGAGTCCATCCACTGCATCCACCTGCGTCTCTGGACAGTACATGGTCTCATTTGGCTCGCGATCCCTTTCCCGATCTACCGCCCGGAACGTGGCACAACAAACGACTCCTTTGACGAGAGTGTCCTAAGACTCTCTGAAGAGGGAGGTCTGTGGTCTTGTGGCCAATATTACAAAAACCATAACTCAGCTCAGAAACCATCCTCTCGCTCGATCTAGAAGCTGCTGCATGCTCCACTCATCTGCCAATGGGAGGAATATTAACACGATCGCATTTCATTTAAAATCTGACGCTTTATTTGAAGATCAGCGATAGCGAGTTCCTGTTGTTCTAATGGAATGTTTCTCTAATGGAGGCATTCGGATGCTATAATTAGTAACAAAGGAGTTAGCGATTCTTTGGGAACACACATAGTTCTGAATGACGTAATGAATGAAGTATCCTGCTTTCCAGTACAAAACGTTGACGGAATGATTAGGAAACCAAATTCTATTCCGTAATCATAGAAGAGCTTTCTTTACAACCTAATGTATTGGAATGCAGCAACTGCTTTCTTCCACTGGCTGTCAGCTTATTTATTCATTTATTTATTTATTTATGCGTCAAAAGTCGTGCTACTACATCACCGAACAGTAGGCATAACTCATAACTCAAACAAACTCAACAGTAGACACTTCAAGACTCAGAAGTGACTAAAAACTAGAAAAAAAACTAATATAAAACTGACGAATATACATTCCGAGTGCTCGCTTACAACGTAAATTTTGTAGCCAAAGGCGACAGTGCAGGAGAGAAATTCTGGGACTGATCACGATAAACGACTAAAGAGAACAATCACCTGTATCACCTGTCGTCCCGTTGATCATCGACTTGCTCGAGCGGGCGCCAGCAGCGTCTCCATTCGTCCCTGTCGCGTGCCAGAGTGGTCCAATGGATCCTCCTCGCTCGAGGGACACGAAGAGCGTCATATCGGTCGTTCAGGGCTTTCACGAAGAAGTCCGACCAACGCGTTGGTGGGCGTCCTGGTGTTCTTTTGACATCCCGCGGAATCCAGTCTGTGACGGCTCTCGTCCAGCGGGTGTCTGCGAATCGCATTACGTGGCCGGCCCACCTAATTTTCGACGACTTGGCCCATGCGACAGCGTCTCTGATCTTCGAACGTCGGCGAAGCTCGGAGCTCCGGAGGCCTTCTCTCACTTGCGTGAGTCGTGTCACTCCGAGCATCGTCCTCTCGATTCCACGTTGCGCGACGCTGATCGCGTGTTCATCCTGCTTTCGTATAGCCCAGGTCTCTGAGGCGTATGTTAGGGCAGGAAGAACAGTGGAGTCGAATAGGTGGGCACGGAGTCGGAGGTTCTTCGTTTTCTTCACGACTTCTTCGACGCTCTTGAAAGCTCCCCAAGCCGCTCGTTTCCTACTGCTCAGCTCTGGTGCTAGGTCGTTGGCCATGTTGACTTCGCGACCCAGATACACATAGCTGGAGCATTCGGAGATGTTCGTTCCGTTGAGCGAGAATGGGGCATCAGAAACCCATCCGTTCTTCATGAACATCGTCTTCGTAAGATTCAGCTGCAGTCCGACGCTTCCACATACACGATCGAAGTCGGCCAGCATTCGCTCCGCCTGGCTGATGCTCGGTGTTATGAGCACGATGTCGTCAGCGAAGCGAAGATGGTGCAGTTGCCGGCCGTCGACCTTCACTCCCATGTCATCCCATTCTAGTTCGCGCATGACGTTTTCGAGGGTGGAGCTGAAGAGCTTCAGGGATATGGTATCCCCTTGTCGAACCCCTCTCTTCACGTCAATGACGACGTCGTTGTAGAATGGTGAGATCTTGGTCGTGAATCCACTGTACAGCTCTCGAAGGACTCTGGTGTACTGAGTAGGAACGCCCTGGGTGAGCAGGGCTTCTATGACCGCTTCAGTCTCGACAGAGTCGAATGCCTTCTTCAGGTCGATGAAAGTAAGGCACAGCGGCAGCTTGTACTCTCGCGACACTTCGATGAGCTTCGTAATGGTGTGTATGTGGTCGATCGTGCTGAATCCTCTCCGAAATCCTGCTTGTTCGCATGGCTGTCCTTCGTCCAGCGTTCTACTAATCCTATTCAGGATGACTCGAGTGAACAGCTTGTAGACTACGGACAACAGGCAGATCGGGCGATAGTTGCCAATGTCGTGCACGTCTCCCTTCTTGTACAGCAAGACGGTCTTGCTGGTCTTCCACTGAGATGGACTCGGAAGGGAGAACAGAGGGGATGACGTATCCATCCTGCGGAAGATGGCGTAGGGGCAGGTGGACGTGGCTATCGAAGAGATCGGAGTAGAAGTCGTGGATGACTTTCTCCATGGTCCTTCTGGAAGAGGTGACGGTTCCGTCAGGACGTCGGAGAGCGGTCATCTTGGTCTTGAAGTTGGTGAAGTTCCGGCGGGCATTGCGGATGCTCAGCCCTGCCTCTGCTGCTTCGGCCAACACTTCCGCCCTTCTCTCCTTCAGATCTTCCTTTATCGCCGCTCTGCATAGCTTTGCAAGCTCGGACGTCAGTTGATAGTTGCCTGACTCTCGTGCTGCTCCACGCTGGCGTATAAGCTCGAGAGTTTCCGGAGACAGACGTCTCTTGGTGGTCTTCAAGCTCTCGGCTCCCTTAGCACTATCGTGGAGATGGTGCACGAAGCGATCGTATTCCTCGTCGACGTTGTCCATGACGGGATCTTCCCAAAGGCCGACAAGAGAGGTGTAGAGATCCCAGTTGATGGTCGTTGTGGGACTCCTCTTCTTGAACTTCGCGGCCTTCTCTCCTTGACGCGAAAAGCGGAACCTCGCGCGAAGGAGGCGGTGGTCCGATCCCGTGTAGAACTTGGGGACAACGGAGACATCGGTCAGGCAATACTTGCGATTGAAGATGATGTGGTCGATCTCGTTGTGGAACTGGCCACCGGGGGATTCCCAGGTCCATCGTAGGGAGGGAGGCTTCTGGAACTGCGAGTTTCCATGGATGGTCTTGGTCGACATGATAAACTCAGACAGCCTTTCACCTTGCTCGTTCCACTCCAAACCGTGGGTTCCGATGTGAAGTTCTTCCGGCGACCTTCGTGGCCCGATCTTGGCGTTGAAGTCGCCGACGATCACCTTGTAGAAGGTGTGATCTTCCTTATAGAACTTCTCCAGCTCCACGTAGAAGGCCTCGACGTCTTCGTCGTCGTAGTCGGATGTTGGGGCATACGCGACGAACACAGTCAAGGCTGGCACGGAGCCACATCGCTTCAGTCGCAGACGTCCGATTCGGCTTGTCAGAGACTCGTACGAATCGATGTTCATGGCCAAGTGCGTGTTGACGAGGACACCAACGCCGCCTACTCCCCTGCTGTCGCATGTTCCGAGGAACAGTTCTTCTCCGGAGTCGTAGGCGGCGTGTAGGGGGTGGTGCCTTCTCGTCTCGGTCAGTCCGATGACGTCGTACTTGATCTTCCTGGCTTGCATCATCAGGTCCTCGACGGATGCTTCCGACGCAAGCGTGCGGGCGTTGTAAGTACAGATCGTCATCCTAGTCCTTCTCAGTTTGCGCAGCCTGGTTAGGCCCTGAGATTTTAGCAGCCTCTCCGTACTCGTCCTTCCCATCGCTGCAGAAATGGGGGCTCTTTCGGGGTCAGGGGAATGAGGCCCTTTAGTGCTGCTGTGTTTGACTGGAATACAACACGGGTAGCTAGTCAGGCTCTGTCGTGCGGGCGAAGAACTCCGGGCAGCCAGCCAGACTGCCCGAAGGGACGGGGCGAGACTTAAGGCGGCCTCGAATCGCCTTACATGTACTCCCAGTCTACCGAGTGCAAGCTTCTGGCCGAGCCGACACAGTTACAATCCGCACAGTCACGGACACATCCACGCACACAGTGCACGAACATGCCGCTCCCACGCACAAGGAACGCATCGACCCGACACAGCAGGAGCAAGGAGTCCATCCCCTGCATCCCACCTGCGTCTCTGGGCAGTACACGGTCGCATTTGGTTCGCGTTTAATTCCCCTATCCACCACCCGGGGACGCGCCACGTGGCCCTGCGACAAGCGGCCCGAGATCCCTCTTAACAAGAGAGCCCGAAGGCTCTCTATCGAGGGAGATCCGTGGAAAGAGAACAATAGAATTAGTATATGCATTTTTCCAGTAACAAAAGTTTGACAATAAGAGACATTCATAAGCTGACAGCCCACACCAAAGGATAATAGATTGGTGGTGCCCTCCACTGATAAGGCTCCTGGGAGCTGACCAGCGAAAGAACGAAGCATAGCTATAACTGCTAAGCTTGCCTGGCAGCCGTGCTGAGATTAAGAGGTGTCATCCAGTCATAGGTTGAGTTGATGGGTTTCAAAAGCTTAGCATATATTGTTTATGTTAGGAGGAAACATCATCAAATTTATTTACCCTGCCATTAACTGCCCAGCAATTTGCCTAGCTGCTTGATGCCTTGAATAGAAGACGAAAAAACCAAAAATGAACAGAACCATAGAACTTGGAATGCTCCTATACAGAATTATACTAGCTAACACATTCCAGAGACGCCAATAGCAGATAGAATGTCTATTTTATTTAATATAGCCTTGAACTGTGAGGACGTTTGGCACTGAGCAGGAGCTGGAGGAAGACGTTCAAACCATTTCATACAGCGAGCCACAAAAGAATTTTGGCACAATATTAGTAGACCAGACGGCCGCCAAACGTCTGGTTGGGGACTTCGCCCCAAACCCCGAGAATAGAAAATCCCCAGTCCTCCACCATTCTTCTTAAGGCTTTCTTACTTGTATTGCAGTAAAAATAGTTTTATTATATAGATTAGTGCAGCGGGATATGGTGGGCAGAATCTTCACTGTTCCTATGAAGCCCATCCACCCTCAATCGTATGCATGCGATTTTTTCTCCGAAGTGCCCTTCCTCTACGTGGCGAGAAAGAAATCATGAGAGTACCAATCCAAAATGCTTAATCTGCAGAAAAACAATTAAAATTGATCGGTATTGGTCGACAGGTCGACAACGTTTACTGTCCGACGGCAGTAATACTCCTCCGAATTCCATAATCACCCTCCCTACTTCCTCCCCTTCTCCCCGCTAATACTTCCTTACCTATGTGCAGGCGTGAGTGATAGTTAGTCAAGCACTCACATGTAACACTGAGTCACGACTCACATGTCACGACGTTGCCACGACGTCTATGACACTCCTTCTGCATTCCGACGACACACGCGCCACGACTTCTGTGACGCGTCTTCAGAAAACTGACGCATATTGGACGATATTGAGGGAAAATACTGGTCTCCCTTTATTCCCCTCCAGTGGTCCTTCTTTGTTGACTCCCTCTTCACTGGTCCCTTTCCTATTGGTTCCCTTACTTGGAATCGCTGCGGCACGTCTTCTGAATCCCTCCCTACGCACACTGGACGACGCCTTCAGCACGTCTTCTGGATCCCGACGCAAGTTGAACGACATCTTCACCACGTCTTCTGAATCCCTACGCACATTGGACGACGCATTCAGCACGTCTTGAGAACCCCAATGCACGTTGGATGACATCTGCAGCACGTCTTTTGAATCTTGACGCAAGTTGAACGACATCTTCAGCACGTCATCTGAATCGCATCGCACGTTGGACGACGTCTGCGGCACGTCTTATTCCCGGCGCTGGGCGTTGATCTCCATCCATACCTTGGCGCGTTGCTCGCTCAAAATATCGTAAATTTGGGCGATATGCCGCCAAGGATATAGTTCGCCAGCAATCGCCCATGGCTAAGCTGAAAGAAAGCCGGGCTGGCATACGCCGCAGTGCCGTAGGCATCTCTTGGCTTTGGTTCCCCTACCCGTGACGGACACGTGACATCAGCCGATTATATATAGTAGGATAACGGCCCGAAATGTGACGGTCCAAGTTGAAACATCCGCGTCTCCCATGTGATGGCCGGAACCGCCAGTAGTTTGATGGCCGTAGTCGAAGTTCTCCTTTCAGAAGCTTAAAAGCAAATAGTAAGTCAGCAAAGATCCTTCGAGAGTAAAAAGTTTTCGTCCCCAAGTGTTGAAGTCTTTCTCTGTACACTGTCATGGACATTGAGCCTCCTTGGTTATGAAGCATTGGAAATACTCTAAGATACAGAATTTTGGCGAAAACTTTTTGCATTTTCTTTATTTCTCGGATATCCTTAACACAATATGGGCTCCACACGGTGTACAGTCTCCACCACTGGCAATACATATGTTTTGTATAATTTAAGCCAAACACTCTCAGTGCCCTTCCCCAAAGGGCTGACGACGTGGAACGGCGTTTGCGTCAGGTCGTGATGCCCATAACGAGGGATTCCTCGGTCTCCATTTCCCGTGGCTGTTCGTTGGCGCTGGAGACCGCGGTGCTGTCCTTTTTGCGCTGGTTTGGATGACGGCCAGCCGAAGGAAAGCGAAACTGCGGTGGACGAAGGTCGGCGAGACTCGTTCGCGACGCGCAGCCAAGCGTCGTTGCGCAATCCTTGCGCTCGTGGCTGCGATCGAGAAGCCGATCGAGTCGGCCGACTGCCGAACGACCCCGCGATCCCTGAGATCAAGAATCGCCTGCAGCCTGAGACCAGCCAGGGAAAGCCACCCGTACATGACGGAAGGAAGGAGGCCTCACCACTTTGATCCTCCAGCGTACTCCATCTCATACCGGCTCGCCGCGACAAATGTCCTCCGGTGAATGCCAGGGAACGAAGACGAAAATCGACGGATGTATCCCCGAAACAACTAAACCTACAGAACTTCACTGATAGAAGTTCGTCAAACAAGTTCGGATAACGCCGGCGATGTATGGGTAGACATGTGGGGACAGACGATCCCCCGATCAGGTTCACAGCGAATCTCTCATGCCGGGAGAAGGTCAACTGTAGCCCGTTTCCCGTTAGCAGTTCCAGTTTATCTCAAGGTGTAACACCCATAGCCATCTCGCGAGATATAGCGCTCCGCGTTTTGTTTTCTCTTTCTCTCTTACACCATATCCGCCGAAGTCGCGGTCGTCGATCGGTTTGCAAGGGCTGAGAGCCGCTTCTTATCGTTAGAGTACGGTGGCCGCCAGAAGAAACACTTGTTGTTTGCTCCCAGGCGAATCTGCGCTTCGTGCCGTGCAGCCGGTCGCCCACAAATCCATCAGAGGAAACTAGCTGGACCTGTTATTCCACCAGTGGCGAACTTTCGATCACCGCCGTCTCCAGAATGAGGAGAACCTGATGGTGGCAGAATGAAGTCTTCGAGTATGTGTAAAGGTCGCAAAGACGAAAACTGTACTGAGAAATTACTGGTCAGTCAAATGAAAGGCTTTCGAGCATATATTTAATTGTGTTCATTGAAGCGACTACTGGAGCCTTCACAGGCGAGGGGTGTCGGTAACGCCAGGGCCGGAGAGCGATATAATTTTAGCGAATTAACGAAATTACCTTTTGCTTCAAAGAGCAAGTAGGAGTGGATGATGACACCCAATATGCTTAGTGAGCAAAATGAGATAAGCGGCATTGAATAACAAACGACTCAGTGATACCGTAGAGTGTGATATTGAGTTGGTAGTATGATGCTTTTAGGCTCCTCCTTTAGGAATTGACTATGTAGGCTGCTGTGATCCCCTATTCGTGCTCTACTCTGCTTGTAACGAAGTAATAAGTTTGTTGTTACTTCGTTGTTAGTGATTACATTAATATTAATATTAATATTACGAGTGGCTTTAGACGCATTCATTGGTGAACCACCAGAAGAACTGTCAGGGAAATGAACCACAAGATAGCAAAAGCTGCTGAAAACAACTGAAGTTATGAAGAAATGACGCGCTCTTGAACACATGAGAAAGGGCTAGCCGTGTACGTCGCCTTGCGCTCCCTACAATACTCCACAACTCCTCTTCTGAGTTTGGTCGAGAGCCTTCTTGCCTTGAGCCACCGGTGATCTCGGGAAAATTCATGAGAAATGGGGTAGGCGCTGAAAATATGAACATATGTCACTTTAGTCTCAAACTGTACACTTCTGGAAGCAAACTGGACCCTTTCACAACTAGAACGTTCGCTTTCCAAATGAAATTAGGCCTTCAATGAGAGCTATCAGTTTGCCTCCCGCAAAAAAGTGTACATGCTGTTTGAAATTGAATTTGAAAATGCAGAAAAGTAAGAGATAAAGGACCAACTATAGATCTTCAAAATTAGTTAGATCTTCCAAGTTATTTCTTTAGATCTAACAATTATCTTGATCGTTCTAAACAGTGCACTGCTTTTGGAAGACGACTGTATAAATTTGGGGGGGGGGGGGGGGGGTGCTCGGTTCGATTTCAAAAATGCGAGCTTGCATTGAAAAGAGTAGGGTATGACGTGAAAATGGTATATAAAGGCTTCGTTCTGATTCTCTCATTCAAAACAGAATTATCCACACAGAAGCTCTTTCTAACTTTTAAAAACAAAAAGTTCGTTAAAAGTTTAACGACCAGAATTGAACGCCCACCCCTGATGCGTAACATCGAGCGTGGGCTTACATCGCTGCAGATGGTATTAGCAGTATATACAATTTTCACGCCGAGTTGGACACTTTTTGGATCAAGTTGGGCACTATTCAAATCAGACTGGTCCCCCTTTTAGCAAGCCTAAAACTCTTGAAATCAAAACGAACCCTTCCCAATCGAAACTACCTTTCTACACTAGAGATTCTCCAAAAAGGTCAGGATACTGTTTGTTCAAGAAAACTTTAGCATGATTTTTTCATGTTGTATTTCTCCTACCCAATAAGTGAACACATTGACTGAAATTTGTAAAATTTCTTCGAGGAAAAATAATGGATTACAACTTGTTTCAATGAGCAGGGAGGCGACCATTTTTAGTGCTAAAAAGGGACTGCGCCGTGCCCTCGTCTAAGATTTCATGATTTTTATTCGATTGATAGCAAAATTTATGTTTGCATGGAGTTTCACACTTGTAAACGATACACAAAGCAATTGCTAAGTGCACACCTATCAGCACTTACAAGGGAGGCCCATGAACTTCCCTCAAAGATTTTCAACGTGACCTACATGATCTTGTAGATCACAGAACTGCGCCTCTTTCTTGCTACGGGCCACTGGGTGGTCCGAAAATGGCAAAAATGGTACCGCTTCAAGGCGGGCTGATAAGGCAAAAGTGACATCTGGAATGGCCCTGTCGTGCTCAGAACTTGACGTACCAAAGGTTTGGAGCTCAAATTAAAGTTCGATTATAGCGATATGATAATTTCCTAGGCGAAGCTGCAGTGTATGTTTAAGTGATTCATTCACAACGACAATGGCAGCGACTATATGGCCAAGTGGATAGTGAGCACGACAGGGCTTGCGGGAGGGAGTCGAGGGTTCGATTCCGGGTGTGGGGTTTCTGCGTCACTAGGTGGACTGTTTGCGTTTTTGCAAATAGAAGATTACATTTTGGCTTCAGCAGGGAACCGTCTTCGCGTCCTAACCCGCTTTCAACCTGTTGTCAGATGTGGAAGAAGCTAGTTTTGTCGTGTGGGGTAATGTCGAGCGTCCAAACCACGCTTGTCTCGCTGAGGAAGCTCTCGTTAGACCATATGACCTCTTTGGAATGTTATTAATTAGTTTTAGAAGCGTTTCTCGCTGTCACCTCATTTGCGAACACGGTCTACAAGTAATGATTTGACCAATCACCAAGATACGCTCATCGTTCTTCGGATTTCTTTGCAAAGTGCTCTTGCTCTTCTCACAACTTTCGCTATTACAGCTACATTAACCAAGTACAGCATATTTTATCCAACTCGTGTGATTGGTCGCCGTGCTGTGTGTTTCTTCCTCAACATTCTCTTACACACTTACGGGAGACGGGTCGGGGGCATTGCAGATAGGAGCACTTGCACTCGCTCACTCTACTCTAGAGGTCGGCAGAGCCCCAATTTGGCAACCAATTTCGGTGAAGCGATAGATTACCGAAGGTTACGATGGATATGTGTAAGCTAAAGGAGTATACGCAGAATAACCGGCACTGCTGCCTTTCCCGATAGCCAATGGTCGAGGAGATGTCGGAAGAAAAATTTTCGCTTTCTCCTTCGCTCAGGAGGGCTACCTGGGGTGCTGCTCACGGATATGATATCTATTTTTAAAATTTCGGTCGATTGCTGTAGGTTACAGTAGATATGGGCGACTAAAGCTGTGCACGTTAGTGGGATCGCTTCCTTCTCCAATATTGTCACACTTATTTTCCATCCTTCGACTTCAACCTTTAATGGATAGTAGTGCAAGCAAAGTGAGAATTTAGGAAAAGAGTGACAGATTCGTGGTCAGCAGCTTAAATAATTCCCGACAGGGCCATTTCAGGTGTCACCTATGCCTTATCAACCCGCTCTGAAGTGGTGCATTTTCGCCACTTTCGGATTACCCAGTGACCCGTAGCAAAAACGAAGCACAGTTCTGTCATCCTCGTCCGATGCCCTATCCCCCATATATAAAAGAGGAAGGGTTTTTTGTCCGATGTTAGCCACCCGCAATTCGTAAACTGCCTAGCTAGCCGGTTTAATCACCCAAGTTTGCGGTGCAGTTGCCAGTTGTCCAAACGAAGACGCTTGACAGTTGTCCACCACTGTTGTTTACCATCTACTGCCATCGACTGCCTGACGTAGGGTGATTTCGAAAGAGGTCTCTTCCCACCCACCACTGTTGTTTACCATCGACTGCCATCGACTGCCTGACGAAGGGTGATTTCGAAACAGGTCCCTTCCCATTACGTGTCTATGGTCATACCTCAGTGTTCCTTCCCAGCTCTCTGTGTGGTGCATCATTCCTCTATTTTTACCGCCATACTTTTACCACTACCCCACTACCAGGATTGCTGCTACTACAGAAATTGAATCCTATTCCACAGTTCAGTATGGCAACGGGTTGTTCAGTTCTGCATCTTTTTTGCTATTTTGCCTCAGATAAGCTGTTTTTTGTTTCAATTTGCCTCTATGATTGCCGCCATGCTTTTACCACTACCCCACTACCAGGGAAGCTACGACCCCATAATAAATTGAATTCTTTTCCACTGTGCAGTATGACAACCGGCTGCTCTTTTTTGCAGTTTTTACTAATATTTTATATACTAATACTAATACTATCGCAGATGGCACTTCTTGCGTTCAATTTTCCTCTATGTCTACAGCCCTACCTCGACCATTACCCCACTACCAGGGAAGATACGGGCTAGATTCATCAACCTGCATTCAATTGTCCTCTATGTCTGCCGCCCTACAGTGACCACTACCCCACTGTCAGGGAAGCTACGACTCCAGGGCCGGGTTCATCGACCGCTTACCGGTCGGTAATGGTGAAGAAAACGCCAGACCTGATGCTGATGAATCTCATATCAGGGGATTTGACGGCAATTTTCACCGTTACCGGCAGGTAAACTGTTGACCAATCTGTCCTCAAATACCGAATCACTCTCCATTGTGCACAATGACAGCCGGTTACTCTTTTCTGCACTTTTTCAACGCTAGGGATGCTTCCTTACTCAGCGTCGGTTGCCGGCGAAGCGCGGCCAGAGTCGGGTGCGGGCGAAGCCCGCAACCGACGCTGGTAAGATCATATAGGCCTCGTTGAGAATCTTTGTGGAAGTTCGTGGGCTTCCCTTGTTAGATGTTCCCTGTAAGCAGCATTTACACCCTCAATCATGTAAAAACCGCGATGAGCTTTACGGGTGTATGGCGTGATCTGGTCTTTTGAGGCGCTATGTGATTGCAATGTACCTCGTTGCACTTTAAAATAGCAATTAATTTATTATTATTAAAAAACAAAAAGTTTATTCAATGATTTTATCTTATTCATTCGGGCACCAAAAATTTCAAGGAAATTCGTGTCAATTTTTCCTCGAACAGAGAATTATTCTGACCATCCTGGAGATCCTGTAGTTGATCCTGTAAGAAGGTCAGTCGATTTGGGAGTCTTTGATTTCAAAAGCCTTACCATTAGACTAGTTTAGTAAAGTGACCAATTTGACTTGAAAAGTATCCAATTCAACGTGAGGATGGTATATAATGTCATAGCATACAACTGCAACGCTACGAGCAATTAAGAAACTTCACCGTAACAAAAAATGGGGTGGAAGACGTGAAGGCATGGAGCAAATGATGGTATGAGCAACAGGTTTGAAGCATTTTGTGTTGTAATTCCACGATTAAGGGGCATGTGGGGCAAACTATCATCGGGCACAGCCATCCCTCGAAATTGTCACTGCACCAGTAATACTCATGATTCCCAGTCTTCGAAAACTCTCACCCACTCCGTTATTTCCCCCAATTCAACCAACAGAATACAAACACGGCAATTCCGCACTCACTCTGCCGGCAGTTGCATGTAAGGGTTCGGTCAGGAAAACTCCAAAGCTGCTGACAACCCAAACTCCAGCTCTGAACTTCCACCAGCGTTCACGGACTTCACGAAAGTCGCGCTTGCTCCTGTTTTTCCTTCAGCTCCTGTTCTGAGATAGAAGCGCTTCCCTGCCAACCGCCGCTCAGCGTGTACCGTCACACAGGGGAATCGAAGCGCAACGACGTGACGTGCGTTATCTGCCCTCGCTTTCACCTGACACTAAGAAGTGGCGCGGATGTGTAAAGTTCTCTCCCATAGACGCTGTCCGACTTCGTATCTCACTCGCTAACGGTAGCTTCGAGATACCGATGCCGTAGGCCGCACGGCTGAATGATGTGGATCTGGCTTTGACTTCCAACGGTCTTTGAAAACAATGCGAATTCTATGTCAATGCCTTCTATACATGAACATCAGGCAATGAGATGGGGAAGCACAACAATTCCACGAATTCCAATATCAACTCCACTATGAATTCTCCGTAGTGAAGTTGATATTGCAATACTGCTTCTGAAGGAACATTCTTCTTCGTGCCGAATCCCTTTAAGTTGTTGGTTTCTGTGCGATTCGGATGGAATGTTTTCAGTAGAAGAGTTCGCATTGCTCAGTTCGCCCTCGCCAAATTTTTTTACTATAGGTCTGGCACGTGATTTCCTCAACACTGAAGAACCTTTCTGCTCTCACCTTCGGGGCGGAAGGCTTACAAGGGTGGGAGGAATCAAGTCGTAGGCTATTCGACATCCATCCTCAGTTCACCACGCCGTTATTTACTCAACAACGCTCTGAAAACGACAGCACCTCATGCCGTACCTTCGCTTCACTTAGCCTTGTTTGAGACAGCGCGCTATTGAAGACACGCCTTGTTATCTCGCGCTGAGCATAGTTCTGGGAAGAGAGTGTTTGGGCAATGCAGGGAACAAGGTCGAATCAGGGCACAGTCAATTACAGTGATCTTGTCGAATATCATAAACAGTTTCAGAGAGGTGCGCAGTTCCCACTGAGTGTTGAAAGATCCTCCTCCGCAGGAGTCACCGTAGCGATAGAAGAAGTCCGATCTACTGCCATTACGTCAGGTTACAGTTAATGAATTTAATCGCTGCAGACACTTTGGCTCTCTACTGTCCCCTTATGTGTTCTACCCCCTGCTGGAACGCATTTACCATCAAGCGACCCCGAAAACACCCTTATTACCTATTCTCGTCAAGTAGTAACTGCGTCGAGCAGATGGTGTTCAGGGCGGATGTGTCATGAAATTCCCTCAGGCCATTCACCTAGGTTCGCCTCAGAATGGAAAATTCCTTCTGCTACAGCGCCTCTATGCTATCATTCCGCATTTGCTTAGTTTGCTTATTTTTATTTATTTATTCGATAGGTACGCAGCAATCGCGACAGTTCTTCACATAGGCACGACACAGTGAACAAACCGTTAAAACATAAAACCGTAATTACTTAACGAGCAGCCCAGCCGAAAGAATACAAAAGAGACACATTTATTCTAAACCTCATAACTCAGCAGCGAATTTTGATCCGACCGCTTAAGCTTTACCGGATCAACCGATGGATTTGCATTCCATGGAAGGATGGGGTTGCCCAAAACAGCTTCGCCACGCTCTAGAGGTGGTCTTCTTGATCGCGAAGGCGTTCGCGTCGACGGCCATCAGGGCGAGGTTTCAAACCAAGCTGTTTCGTTCGATTCAAGCCTTGCTCTAACCAAACCTCCGTCACAAACATGTGTACTACTCTCTGAACTCTCACAGATACAAGCAAAATTTCCCATGCCACCTCTTTCCAGGAGATGCTTGGAGGGATGGCATAATTTTTCGGACATAGCCGAGATATTTGGATTATGCTGTTCCCTCGGTAGTTGTAACGACTGCCGATTGCGCTATATGTGCACTCATTATCCTACACGTTAGTTAAGCGAAGGAGAGCAGAAGTATACACGAAGAAATTAACATGGTAAGCGTTCATTCCAAATCTATCTATTCGAGTTCTTCTAGGGTCACATCAGCTGAACCCTTCTGTTTTCTCAATATCCACTAGAGATCGAATGCATGGCTCATCCAACAGTGGGAATGATTAGCAGCGTCGTTCTCTATCCTCAATCTTTTTGACTTTGATTCGTTCAAAACAGAGACCTTCCTCCATATGTTCCTTATTAAAGAAGAAAGATTGAATGGTGGACATAGCCTGACAGGATGGAAATGAATCTCATGGAGAGTTGTATCTAACTGGCTTCGCCGTAACAATCCTGCCTAACCAGTGACTCTTCTAATGTTGTTTGTTGTTGTCGTGGAGGCGTCGTTAGCCATCATTTGCGTGGGTGTTCTCCGGTACAAATTCAGTTGTTTATTGAGCTGCCTTGCACAAATTTCTGGGCGTTTTAGCAAGAGCGACCATCCTGAAGTCACATTTTCGCTGCCGTGATTTCAGGAACGAGTGTCGTGCAAGATCCAGATCATGTGCAAACGCTGTGCTCACACCTGCCATGATTACCTTGTGAAACATTTGCAGCACCACTCAAAGGCATCACTGTCAGAATAGACCCTGTCCATGAACGTAGTGGAAGTATAAACAGGTATACACTTTCGTCCATACACACACCTCTTCTGCTTCACGAAGCCGTCAATGTGGTGAGATATGAGTGAAAGGGATGGCCCGGGCGAGGCTTTTCATGCAGGAATGATCTGCTCCTCAAAAAACGCAGGAGATGAGTCTTACCGGATAGGCGTCTCCTAATTGAGGAACAATCTCTCGCTAGATGCTACCACACAACATTATTTCCCATTGCGGCGACCGGTGAGCGGGTTTTTTCCGATTTCGTACGATTTTCTCCTCACATACATACATAGTTTCCTTTTTCGACGAAACACTTGGGCTGAAGAACACCGGGCTTGAAGCGCTTGTGGATGAAGACAACACTTAATTCTGTCCTATGCCTTTCCAGCCACACTCGCCTTCGCTGTTGTCTTCTTCGCTGCTTATCTAAAAACAAATTTTCACCGCCTCCACTGTACATATCGACAAAACTAACTTTATACTAACAACTAGCTGGTAAGATGCTTCCTATAAAATGCCTGAACTGTAAGGAATCCCACTCTTCATTTTCATTTCCACCCCTTGGAGATGTTCGAAGTCGAGCCCGTTTTTGCATCGTTTTCAGCAGTCCGAGAGCGACCCTCATCAGGCTCAGGCGTGGGGTGCGAGAATCGCAGGGGGGGGGGGGGGGGGCGTACATTGGTTCAAGTTGGAGGGGGGGGTCGTACTTCGGTTTGGTTCCTAAGACAAAATTCCTCGGAGGGATCGTTCTTTTGCGAGTACATAAGCAGAGTTCTGCAAATAACAAATTTATTACTATTATTCAATTAATAAAGTTTTGACGAAAACAAATCAATTAAATGAATATTTTTAGGCATTGCAACGACAAGGCAAGACCCTGAGCACCGCTTCTTCCACGGAAAGAACACGTCATTTGGATTCGGAACTATATCTACTAAAAATTTGAGTAGCTATTGCATTAGGTAATAAATTTTTTCGAAGCTCCAGCTTCTCTCGTCATAAAACCTCTGCGCATCCGACAAGCATAAAGCGTAGCGTCGTCAGAAACATGTTTCATACCGCCTCGCAGATATGTACAGGTGAAGAGGAGCGGCAAGAGTCACTGCGAATGGCTTCGAATATAGCCATGGAAAATGGCTATATATCGCCACGGTATCGACGCCGAGTTCGTGCTTCCCGCAGACAAAATGGACCACGAGATAACAGGATACCCTTATGTATACCTTTCATATCTGATAAAGTTACTGCTGCGATTCAAAAGAGCATAGTTCGAGCCCAGTTGCAGAATGATGTCGTTTTAGTCAACATACCAAACGACACTATTAAACGTCAGCTGCTCAGGAATAGACTCTACGAAAACCAGTGTTCATAAGATAGTTGTGTTATATGACCATACGGCAAGATCGGAGACTGTTCTCGGGAGGAAGCAGTCTATCAGATTGAGTGGCAGACATGTAACTGCACATATATAGGGGAGACGAGGAAAACTAGCCATTCTAGTTAAAGAACACCTAACTAGTAAACAACGTGGTAACATCAGAACACCTCTTGGAAAGCATAGATCTGACGAGCGTAAAGGTAACGACTTTGAGATTCGGTGCAAGGCGTTGGCGGTGGAAACAGAAATATTGGCAAGGAAAGCATTGGAGGCGTTCTGGATTTTTGCAAGAAACCCTGGCATCAACGACCGTCAGGAACGCCCGTCGATTACGAATGACTTTCTGCCTTTTGTGCCAAATGCGAGCTGTAGAATGGAAAGGGCGCATGTGCAGGTCGTTTCCGTTCTATCCTCCGCTGCACAGTGTGTCTCATTCGACCGGTCATACTAACAGAGAGCTGCGGCTCGTTTGGTGAATCTAACGTAAGTTTATCCCTCTTTGAGTGGGCTTTGCCGGGTGGTTTCTCCAAGGAAGCGGAACCACTAGAGTGGGGCTAGCGCTTGGTGGGGTAAATCGCATATCTAATGTTTGCACCACGTTCAGGCCTCTGAGGAAGACGGAAGCGTCGAAACGTTAGGCCTGGCAATAAAGGACCACTATATCAACCTCGAACGGCACAACACTAACAACTATTTTTCGAAGCTGTTTTCAAAATACTGAAATGGATTGGATGCTGCTCAATTTTCGCTGAGACGGCGTGATGATACATTTTTTGGTTGAGAGGTGTAACTACTGAAGCTGAAAACGGATCTTACCGAAAGCTAACCTCCAATTTGCAGCAGGAAAAATCATGCCTCTCCTTAGCAACCTTTCATCCGATCAGGTGGAGTGATTTTCCTATACTGGGTTTTTCCAAAAACAAGGTGTGTTCTGAACAAGGCTACCACTGGAATTGAAACTGGAGTTCACAACAATACAGCGTTTATTTAGCAATTGTTTAAAAATCAAGCCTTTCCTAAGCGATCTTCCTTGCGATCAGGTAAGGTCATGCTCAATTTTTTTGTTTTTAAATAAAATAATTTCTACCTGATTGAACGATGTCTAGAGCTGAGATGTGGCTTTACAAAAGTCCAATCTTTGATTAACACATAGTAAAAAATGCAGGAAATCTGGAGCTATTTCTAATGAGATCAGGAAGGATGGATATCTGGTTGATCGCTCGTCGATGTGGCTGGAAGGTGTTATACCTGTACTTTGTTCAACCGTCGTAACTCGCTCAGTTTTAAGATTTATACAAACGCGGGTAGCACTCAAAATGCTAGAAAAAATTCTCTTTTTGATGATCATAAAACCACTCCTTAGCAAAGACATCTTCATGCGCGGCCAAGGAAAAGCGACTTCTGCTCGAAAAAATTGATCAATTCAGCAGGCCCTGCTGAATAAATCTGTCCACCTAAGAACCTCCTGTGGCACAAATATACTAACAGTAACAGGCAGAGAAGATTACAAAGGAATCAGATAGGTGCAGCAACTAACAGGAGCTTCCACAGCGAGACAAGCGTGGATTTTGAGGCTCTATGCACTACGTAGCTCTATGCAGCGAAAACCTGACTTTTTCATATCCGGCAAGAGGTTAAAAACAGAGTTAGAAAATGAAAACGGTGTCTGAAAGAAGTCGAAACGTATTCTATAATACATTTTCAAGAACGAAAAGCAGTCCCTAAACCCTTGTCCTGAATTCGAACCCTATACCGTTCTCCAGTAAGCCTGTATCGCTACCCACACGCTCCCAGTCGCTGCCCAGACTGCAGTGAAAGACGCGCTTGAATCTACCATCCAGCCTCCTTGAGCAAGCCTAGCAAATTGTTCAGATTTCTAACATATAACAAGAATTGAAGCTCCATAGCCTTTGCAGGTCAATTTCTGAACATTACAAGGTCATTCAACATTGTGCATACCATCGTGCTCCAAAAGTCGAGGGGAGGTCGAAAAAAATTCTTCCAAACATCGCCCAGTACTGTAATTTTGGGTGTCGAGCACGAATACAGTATCTATTTTGAAAATTTGGCCGGCCAGGGTAGGTTCCTGTTGGTGCCGTGTATAGGGATGGCAGGGTCACGTTCACTGATTTGGCCCTTTCCTCGCCTATGGAAACTATTTAAGCTGCTAATCACGAATCTGACATTCCTTTTTCTAAGTTATCTATTTTTCGTGCACTATTTTCTATCTCAAAGTAGAAGATTGGAAAGCAAGCCTGATCACATAGCTGAAGAAAAAGATTCTATGTACTGACATTGATAACCTTGATCACTCATGACAATGCGGAATCACGCGATCACGAGAACACGTTTATCGGATTTGTGACCAGCGCCTCAATTAGCCTACAGGACGAAGTATGTGCGAAAATTGCTTTCGATCTCCAGAATCGTGGGACTACAAGTCTCCATACCTTCGATTAGCAGAGAGTGGTGGGGAAAAATAGGCAGCATCGTTGTGTTAAATCGTATCATACTGATTAGAATAAGGTTATAAAGTCAGTATGGTACACTACAGTGCTCAAGATACACTTTACATCGGCAAAGGACCAGTGAGCAAGCCTAGCAATGCAGAGTCCCAAGCTCTGCATCCGAACCCGTGACCCTCTTCCTGCAAGTCTGCCCCATACCTACTCGACCATCCAGTCGATGCCTCTTGGATTGCGCGCGGCGCACCCCAATATTCCGCTTCGGTTACTGTATCCCTAACAAGCAAATTGTGAGTTCGCTGAAATTCCTCTACTTTTGCAGCCCCAAACTTTTTGCTGGTTAGATTCTAACCACGACATGGCAGTTCCAGACGTCTGTTTTGCTTTATCGGCCCGCACTGAAGTGATGCGGTGTTTTGCAATTTTTGGCCTACCCAGATGTAGGTAGGAAATTTGAAAACCACTGTGGTGCTTCTCAGACAACCCCCTACAACCTTCAATAGGTCACTTTGAAAATTGCCACGAGACGTTCATTGACCTCCCTTGTGAGTCATACGAAGGCGATGTTCTCCGGAATGTTCTCCAGAGTCTCACCAATTACACAGAGCCTTATTGTATAAGGAAGAATTAAACATTAGAGCATTAGCAGGTGAAGAGAATGCTGGGCGATTTCGATCGTGTATGTGGGGAACGTTGGACTGCTACTTATTGAGAGTCCTACGAAAGCGATGTTCCCTAGAGACGGACAACTTTCTGACGCCTCATTCTCGCTCATCGGAACGAACATCTCTGAATGGTCCAGCTACGTGTATCTGGGTCGCAAAGTCAATATGGCCAACGAATAGCGCCGGAGCTGAGCAGGAGGAAACGAGCGGCTTCGGGGCTTTCAAAAGCGTCGAAGAAGTCGTGAAAAAGACGAGGAACCTCCGACTACGTGCCTACCTATTCGACTCTTCCATTCTTCCTGCCCTGACATACGCCTCAGAGATCTGAGTCATACGAAAGCAGGATGAATATGCTAGCAGCGTTGCGCTGCGTGGAATCCAGAGGACGATGCTCGGAGTGACACGGCTGAAGTGAGAGAAGACCTCCGGAGCTGCGAGCCTCGCCGACGTTTTCGAAGACCAGAGATGCTGTAGCATGGATCGTCGTCGACCGACTCGTCGAAAATTAGGTGGGCCGGCAACGTAAGACACACGCTGGACGAGAGCCGTCACCGACTAGATTCCGCGGGATTTGAAGAGAACGCCAATGAACGCTTTGGTCGGATTTCTTCGTAAAAGCCCTGAACGGACGACATGACGCTCTTCGTGTCGCTCGGGTGGGGAAGATCCATTGGAGCACTCTGGCACCAGGGGCGAATGGAGAGCTGCTAGCGCCCGCTCAAGCAACTCGATGATCAACTGGATGACAGCTGAGACAAGTGATCAAAAAATGTAGTAAAACTTTTTTATTTTTACTAGAGCCTTGAGCAGCTATTGCAGAAGATAGAAGTACTTAGAAGGGCGTTGATTTGCGTTCAAAACTCATGCGCCGGTTTGACTCGAACCCGCACCTTCAGCTTTCCGGATGGCGACACTACGCGATGATGATGCCAGCGCTGATTGATGGAACAGAACATCACTTCCACGAATGCCTTCAGCTTAACCGGTTTCATGCTGGTATCAGCGGCCGACTCCTCCCGACATTACAGGTGAGTGCTGGTAGGTTTGTAGCTGCTGGTAAGATATCGTGGAAGTTCTGTTCGATCAAACAGCGCTGGTGGTGTAAGGCGTAGCATCCATCACGTCCGGAAAGCGGGTTCGAGTCCCGCCTGGCGCAAGAGTTTTGTAACGTAACTTTCTTTAGAATTTCTTGTAAAACACTTGCAGCAATAGGTGAAGAACACATTGTTTGAAATCTTATAAAATAATATTCTTAAGGAAAAATAACCAATTAAATTTTGTTTTAAAGCGCAGAAGCGCAATAATTCAGTTACTAAAAGAAGAGATCACGCCATGTAGTCGACTACATCATCGAATTTTTATTTGTGTGATAATGATAATGCTACTTGCTTGAAAAGGAATGTGAGGATACGCGGGCTTTTTTATAATTGTTTTTCTTTTACCGATCACATCTGTGTTTCTTCACCCAACGAAAATTTTGCTATCAATTGAATAAATGTCGCGACGATCTACGATCAAAAAACGAAGCTTCTACTGTGCGAAAACTGCGGATATTCTCGCACTGGTATTCATTCTCGCCGTTCAGACACGCTCGAGACCATTTCCAAGTGAGTTTGCCGTGAGCACATTAATAATAAAGCCTAGTCATCAGATCAGAGTTGGGACCAGAGTAGAGGCTTCTCTCGTCAATACGAACGCGATTCACAGAGACAAACGTCCCTGGATGCTCTACGTCTGTCGAAAGACGGCCTTCAAAGAGACTGTGCAAGGGCAGAAAACATCGTCGGAAATGATTTCAACTTGACCTTGACTGCTAACACGAAATCAGTGGAGATCTTGCACTGCCGCAGAAATAACACCTTATCAGTTAATCAGTTTAATACGTTTGCGAAGGGCAAATATCTTACGATTAGAGGAAAGAGAAACAACAGTCTCTCAACAATTGTGTAATAACAAGAGCTCTCTCACGCCTATCGGCGTGCCGCGCACTTGCGCGCTTCGCGAGATGTTGTAGTATCACTAGGCTTAGGACAATCACATCAAGCTAGCTGCTCCGCTTACGCAGCTTATTGTGATCCAATTATTATTATTGCTCTACTTTCCTCGAGATCAGGGGCCAGATTCATCAACCGCTTACCGGCCGGTAGCGGTGAAATGTACCGCCAAATCCCCTGATACCGAGATTCATTAGCATCAGGTTTGGCGGTACTTTTCACCGTACCAGCCAGTAAGCGGTCGATGAATTTGGCCTCAGGAGAGCAATTATGCAATGTGAAGCCATCCAGACCCCCACCCACCACTACACTCAAAATCGGCATCATCTCCAGACGGTTCAGTGATGTCGATGCTTGCGCTAATCAGTGCCTTTGTCTCCTAGGTTCTTCGACAACCCTCCTGATGCCCCACAGCATGGTTCCCACTTCACTCTAGCGTCAAGAAGACCACAGCCACCTTCATTCCTCATCCTCAAGCGGCCAACCTCAGGCAACAATCGAAATTTTTGACAGAACTGACTATTCCCATCGCTTCCAATGCTATGATGAACAGAAATTTTTCCATTACTGGTCTCGCATCACTGGTACTGGGCCCCACTATTGGCCCCTCCTCTTAGCGGACGACGTGTTTGATACGCCTACTGAGTTCCCAGGCACGTTGGGTGACGTCTCCGGCACGTCTTCTGAATCTCAGGCACGTTGACTGACGTGTTCCTCACGTCTTCTGAACCATTATGCACATTGGACGACGCCTTCGACACGTCTTCTGACTCCCATTCCCGTGGAAAACGTCTGGGTATTTTCCACTATTTTCTCCTATTTTCACACTATTTTTCGATAGCTCTTAGCGGATTATTACACAGCATGACCTCAACTACCCCCAAGGCAAAAGTTTCAGATCGCTTGAATGACATCCAAAAAATCGACAATCTGATCATTATCGATTGGTGGCGATCGACACTTTAAAAACGAGCTGCAGATTCGTGTTCAGCGGCCTCAATTACCCCCAAGGCTGAAGTTTCCAGGCACATAGAAGACATTTGGGTATTTTCCGCTATTTTCGCGCCCCGTAATTCTCCCTCGATTTTTCCCTCGATTTTCCCCTATTTTCCCTGCTATTTCATGATTCAGCGTCATCAATTGTATGACTCAGCGCTTATTATATAGTATGATGAAAACGAACAAGGTAGTAAAGCGCAAAAACAACTGAATCTGGTAAGAAGAAACAACTAAAATACTTTCTTAAACTGAATGTCGGTATTACCCAAAAAATTTAGTCGCTTCAAGGAACGTCGTGTTTTAGCAATGGGTGCTCTGACATTGCTTGAACTGTTCAGGAGATAAGACCTTCGAATTTTTTTTTTTGGTCCTGAAGTATGCGCCGCCATCTCTTTATTTATTTATTTATTTATTTATTTATTTATTTATTTATTTATTACGTTATGAAGACGTGCTCACACGGAAAAGCAAAGAAAAATAACAATAAAACACTGGAACTGAGTAAAAACTAGGCTGCCATAAGCATCCATACATAATCTAAATAACTGCTTGGCGAGACGGAAGCGACGGGAGTCACTTCCGTCTCGCCAAGCAGTTATTTAGATTCTCAAGGTCTATTCCTTTCTAATGCGTGTCAGTTGGTATGAGGACAAATCGCGTGCTCTTATTTCTCAGCTAGACATTCTTCTATGAGGAGTTGATTCGTTCCGACTGTCTGAAAGTCCTACCTCATTTGTAGTAGTGAAGTGCCGCTATAAAATTCAGTAGCTGAGACACCAATTGCTGCGGCTCTCAGCGTTGGTCTCCGAAATCTCTCCACTAGTCTCCTCTCATTGTTGATGCGGTGATAGTGTCCAATTTTAGTCACTGACCCAACACTGCCCCTAAAGATTTCCACATTCGTCTACCAGGTACGAAATGTCAAAAACTACTTTCTATGAGAGATATAGAGATTTCTACTGTCCGCGAATAAAGAATTGCTCCCACGCTAGTCTTCCGTAGCTTAAAAAGCTCCTCGGTACCCACCCCAACATGACATTTCCAAGTTCAGCGACTCATCGTAAAAGCTACCAATTATCAAAGAATCGGATTTCTGTGCAGAACTAGAGTTTGATAAGGAGAGGACTCTAACTATATTGTGACATCCAGACGAGCTTAACTCAATAGTTCAATAATCAATAAAAGAGGGCCAATTGATGAAACGAACGAACAGCACTTTTTCGCGAATTATGGGAGTCTCGCGAATGGGAGTTTTTCGCGAATTATGGGAGTCCCCCCCCCAGAGTCAAGCGTGGGGTTCGATTTTTGTTTACGACCCCCCCCCCCACCCTCCCAGAGTGGATCTGGTACGACCCCCCCCCTTTGTGTAGACCACCGTTTTATTTCCTATCCGCATTGAATTTTTTAAAAATTTTCATGCGATTTTTGTGCCCTTTAATAGGTCCTTCTTTCCAGGTGCAGCTTCCACTGTGTCAGATTAGTTCAAGAAAGAGTGTTACTAAGTAACTGTTTAATTTCGTAGTTTGTTAGAAAAAACGCTGATAAAGGTTTTGTGTATGTAGTCTTTTGATAATAATATTTTGTTTGTTTACAGTTGAAAATAAAGCACTTTGAGAGCAGTTGTCGAATTAATCACAACGAGTTCAACTTTTCAGGCTTTCCGAGCATCTCGTGGACACGGCAGGCACATTTTTGTACCTGAAGGAGCAACATCTGTATTCGAAATTGTACTTTATAAAATGCCGAGTGTTGATTTCTAAAGCTGACTTGAGTGCTTTATCCACAAAATATTTTAGGCACTCTTGGAAGTGATAAGGAATGGTAGCCGGAGGATGGATTTTCCAGGAATGCCTACGAAGGCGTGGAGTCTCTCATTCGTCCCGCGAAGTTGTAAAAATTAATAAAAAAAATGTCTCAAATAATGATTGTAATACTCGTTAAAGATTTTCTGCACCCAGATTTGGAGTCAATGAGAATTTTCCATTTTTTTTATCAGTTTTTTTCAGGAAGTCATGGACGCGACAGTTTTCTGCCTGAACGAGCGACATCTACGTCCTAAATTGCCGTCTATAAAATTTGAATTGTCAATTGCTAAGGAAAGTTAGGTGCTTTTACTACAAGATTTTTGGAAGCACTCTTCGAAGCGATGACCGAATGGCAACCGGAGGATGGACTTGTCGCGGAACTAATTTTCTCTCTTCTGCTAAAAACACCATCAGAAAGTGGAGTTGTACCCAATAAAATTTTAATCCACAGTTTGACACACGGTAATAAAACCTGTTTTTCTGAAACGATCCACTGTATGAACAGACGCTCCGATTTGTATGATTTTTCATGGAGGCCGCTATTTTTACAGCCTGCTTTTTAAAGCGTAGAACCCACACTTCTTATTGTTTTAAAAGCTCTGTGAATTTTTCAGAGATGTCGCACAAACTCCGAAATATGGTAGAGCCATTGCGTTCTCCGACATCACCGATCGCTACTGAAGGACGGACTTCTCGCTGCAAAAAATTTCTACCTTCTGGGGGAAGAGCATCATAGAGTGAAAACTGTGCCATCTTAGAGTTCAAGATGTGATTGATATACAGTCAAAAACTAAGCTTCTTCACAGCGATCTCCGATATGATCAGGGAGGATAGATTTGCAAATTCTCATGTTTCATTAAAAATAAAGTTTTTACCTGAAGCAGATCACGCACACAGTTGAAATCTTGCCACAAAAGTTTACAAGTCTTGTTCAATGCAAGTGTAAAAATCATGGTTTTTTGATTGGATCGACCACTAGTCGATATGGCACCGACGTCATGGGAGCGACGAAATTCGACGTTCACAAAAATGACTATAACTCGGTAAGTTTTCCACAAATTGAAAAAAGCAATAGCTTTTTAAAAATTAAAAGAAAAAGGATTCACATGGTGTGAAAATCAGTTTTCAAGAGCTAGATCTTTATACGGGGCGGAAGCCTTCGATTTTTGAGCGAAAAAAATTGAAGTGATTTTGTATAAATAATTATATCGCGGTAAGTTTTTCGAATTTTAAAAGATTTAGTAGCTTTTTGAAAACTAGACAAAAAAGTTTTCGAACCATATAGAAATTAGTTTTCATCAGGGAGGCCTTCATAGGGGTCGGTGGGGGTTCGAATTCTGGTCCATTGTTGCAGAAATACGTGCCAAAAATCGAACCCCCCCTGCTCCGTATGAAGACCCCTTTTTTGAAAACTGATTTCTATATGGTTGAAAAGCATCTTTCTTTTGTTTTTCAAAAAACAATTGGGATTTATGAATTTCAAAAAATGACCGAGTTATGATCAAATTTGTGAAGAACTGCTCGTAGGCTCTGCACCGTCGACACTGGAGTGATTTCATAAAAATGATCATAACTCGGTTAGTTTTTCGAAATTAAAAAAAAAAAAAAAAAAGTCACGAATTCAGACCTCGGCCTGCTATTAGCGCCCTTCTTTACACCGCAGTCTACAAAGATGAACGCGCAACAATGGGTGAATGAGCAGTTTCCTCTACGCTACCTGCTGCACCAGTTTCAGGGACAAACCATCCAGTCGAAGGAGGAGCGTAGTTTAACACGAACCACACTCTTGCTGGAGCTTTTTCATCCAAATGCACTGTAGTGAATCACAGCACCAGGTCGACGCTCTCAGCTGTTGACGATCTATCTATCTGTCCGTCATGGTGAAGAAAGGTTAATACTTGGCACTCCCACAGCTGCCCGACGAGGTTATCGTGTTGGATTCAAAGCCTCATGTCTGAATATGCCCCTCATCTGACGACGAGGTTAGGCAGCACCGTCTTATCACAGCCAGGCTTCTTCACCTCGAGCCAAAGAGATATTGATAAATTGAATTATAAAATCATTTGTATGTGGAGGAGTCAAAAGCGGCTCTGAAGCAGATGAGGCCGGGCAATACCGCTCTTACCGTCGACCTGGCAGCTGATTTGTGGTAATAAAGATTGGGTATGATGCCAAGTGGTTGACCAAGTTCTTTAACCGTATCATCACGGAGAGGAAAGTACCTCAGTGTTGGCGGAAAGGACGCCGAATCCGATTTGGAAGAGGAAGGGCAGTCTTGCAGACCACTCTAACTAGTGCCCGACTCGCTTGCTTTCCCACAATATGAATATTTCTGAGTGAATTGGAATTCCACTTCGTGACATCGTCCAGCTCGGCAGTAGTCAGTGGGGCATCGTTCGTGGCACCATTGATGCCACGCGCGTCTCCTTCTAAAGGAGCATCGCGCGAAGCAGAGACCATCTCGCCTTCCTCGACCCGGGGACGCCCTTACTCGCGGCGTACCGCGTGAAGTGCACGGTTCGCTCTGTGACATCATGGAGCTCCTAAAAAACCGTCGCCCAAAGCGTCGAGTTCATGCGCCAGCCGGCACATCGGTGGAGTTCCCCATCTCCGCAGGGGTGCACCAAGGCTCTTCCTAACTCATCTCTATTGTCGCCACGGATGCCATTACTCGATATCTTCAGAATCCAGTCCCATGGACCCTTCTCTGTTTTCATGGCCTAAGGCTGATTTGTGAAGGTAAAGTTGAGATCGAACGAGAAGTGAAGCTTACTGTAAACGCTCAGAACAGTTTTGGCTTAAACTGATCTTCAAGAAGGCCGAGTGCCTACCGACGGACGTAGACGAGTCCGGCTCTGTAACTCAATGACACTGAGCTTCCACGCACTTCAGTTTTCAAGTACTTGGGGTATTTTGCGTGTCATCCTTGCGCAGGGGCCATGCTAGTCTTCTCTGTATTGTTCCAATGGTAGCATATGTTCAGGAATGAACTTGGGATGTCTGATGGAATCGTGATGGTTGAAATGAACTCACGCGTGAGTGGAGCATGGCTGTCGTTGTCTGGCTTGCTTAGGAAGATACCAGGCCGCTTGAAGTCAAGAAATACAGAGTCATCTCCGGCCAGTGACAATGCGCGGTGCTGAGTGCTGGCCGGCGCCCGAGGACGTTGAATCCCGACTCAGTGTGATGGCAACAAATATGCTGAGCTGGAGCCACGCTCAATAACACCATTCGACAGAAGTTCGATGTCACGCCAATATTCCTTTTCAAGTCCGTGCGTAGCACGGGAGAGGTGGTGTCATGGCAGTAGGAAAGCGGTCCCGCAATGAGATGGGAAAGACACTGAAGAAGAATCCTATGTAAGTGGAATTTCACGCAAAAAGAAACCAACACAAAAACATAAATCGGGGCACAGCGTGCATAAGCAGAACAAATACGATGACACAATAAAAGCGACGATGTAAATGAACAAAAAGAGAATGCCAATGGAGTTCCTGAGATAGCTGTCAATGATGCCTTGAGGAGTTCGGTAAAACATATTTCTTTGAAAACTTCGAAATGAAGCAGAATTTGCTTCCAGCTCGGTTTGTGAAGAAAGTAGTGGTCTAGAAACTCGGATATTCCTCTGTGGTGTTGGAATAAGATACGGAAATCATTAGGGGCAAGTCGGGCCACATCACTTATCTATCACCTTATAACACGAAATCGCACGTTGTCTATGCGCGGAAGTGAAACAACAAACCGCACGAAGTGCAGTTACGGCGCTCTGCATTATTTACGTGAACGGAAGAGTAGCCAGCGGGCTGTGGGCTGTTCACAGAGCATTGGATGAAATCTTCTTCACCGCAGCGACTACTGCATGCAACACGGCGGCACGACGTGCGACATGCAGCGAAGGAAAATGAGATATCTACGTGGAACCTCGTCGCGCGACCTTGTATTCACGTCGGGTTCGAGCTTGTGGACAGTCGCGTAATATCTCAGAAGGTATCACACTACCCTTACGATTAGCATCCCATCTCAATTTTCTTGGCTTTCTTCTTCAGGGAAGCGTGCGGTGCGATCCGGGAGGCGTCGCCGACCCACAAATCGGTTGATTTCTAATGACAGGTTTTGTGTCCCGCTCAGGTCTACCAAGTCTTTCTTCCCTCCAGGGTCAGTGAGTTGCTACAACCCTTGTCTGCGGTGGACAGAACGCTGACTTGTCTGTCGGCTAGAAATGATTCTACAATGGCCCGTCAATGTGCAAGCGAAGCGCGTGCTCAGGGTTCCCCGAGGTCCAGCAAAGCTTGAATTCCTTCCCCTGCAGTACAAACCATCCAGGGCGGTTCCCCTTTATTATGAGCTTTGCTGCCGGAGTACTGTCTGTCTACACCTTCACTCCGTTGCCATTTTGCTTCAGCAGAAAATTCTGCCATGCTGATGTTGAATTCGGAAAGGTGGTTCTTGCTGTTTCACTAAGATTCCTGATGAATCATTCTTTTTTAGCCAGAGAATTCTCATAGTTTTCGTAATGTTCTTTTTTGCAGAAGGCGCAGGGGAGAATGCAGTAAGCAGCTTCTCCTCTGATCTTAAAGTTGAAGCGAACCTTCTAGCTATATGCCATTTTCACGTCACATTGGAGATTCTTCTAAACAAACTTGATTCTTCTAAAATCAAGGTGAACGTCTTCCAAATTAAAATGAGCTTTTTACAGGTCAAACTACAGACCCTCCAAGATGATTGGATTTTTTTCTTTTTTATACCTTTGCCTCTTCGCCCTACATGCTTTTTTTAAATTTTCTAATTTAGCTGCCCGAATGAGTGCAATAATTTTTTAAATTTTACTTTTACCACCTCCCTGTCCTTTAGGGCAAGTTTTGAGCTATTATTTTTTAAGGATGAGAATTTCATAGAACTTGAAGCAATGTGTTCGTTTATTGGGAAGTTGAATTTAAATTTTAAAGAAAGTCATATAAAATTTCCCATGAAAAAATTATTCTTACCTTTTCAGAAAGTCTCTAGTTTAATGTGGAAGGAGTTTGTTTGGATTTAGAAGATGTTCAGTTTCATTTTAAAACCGTTAAGTCTGTTCAAAGAGTATCCAATTTGACGTGAAAATGGTATATACCTAGTCCATCCCTTCCTCATTTTTCATTTCATGTTTCGTTACTTCATATCCCTCCTTCAAACCATTTCGTCTTGTCTTTACAAGTCTTTAGGCAGAGCTCCCAAATATTAACACAACTTTTGAAAAGCGTCCTTAAACGCTGGCCTGTTAAATCCCTTCTAGGTCATGCGTGAAATACTAAGGAAAACCGGGAGCAAAGGGTCCCTTCATTTTGAAGGAACTGTTCCACGTAGTCTGGCGGAGCAGCTTTTCCAGCACCACCTATTTTTAGCCTTGCCAACCCTGTTGTCTGCTAGGCAAAATCCCCAATTCGCAACAACAAGAACGAGAACTTTCTTAACACGTCTCTGTGTGGCTATCACACAGGTCTCAGTTTCCCTGTTTTATTCCAAAAACCCTTCGAGGAGCGTACCCCACACAGGGCAGTTGAAACGCTCTCCTACAGCAGTTAGCCATCAACTGCAGGCTCGCGGAGAGAAAGCTGTTCTATCGTCGATCTGACGCTCCATTTCATGGAAGTCTTTTTGAGAACTAGTCACGTCTAACGATGCTCGAGAAGCCTAAGTAGCGTGCCATTCTGTTATGACAAACCGGTTCCGTTGACAGAGGAATTGGCCCCAACGCCACAGAATGAACACTGGTTTCAAGAGCACTACTCCAGCACTCTGGGTGTTCCAGCTCCAATAAATAACAGACAGCAGTCGTTGATCTCACTCGACCAAGTGAGGCACTTCCCAAAAAAGACTCCTTCCTTCCCGCCATGAAAGTCCCTCATGAAAAGCCGGTTCCACTTCAACCCCGATACAGAGCTATCACAGCTGCAGCCCTCGTCTCTTCTGCAAAATTTTGGTGACGAGACGAAGCTGAATTAAAGCAGGTGGCATATCGATCTTGAAGAGCCGACGTCTCGAGAACCTTAGCTGAGTGGAGGAAGAAGGAGGTCTTTCCCGTACGTCGCCAAACCACTTCGGGTTGCCTCTTCGGTGTAGTTGGGCTTCTGCTGCAGTAAGTCTGCCCGCCCAGCGGACCGGTGTGGGCGGAGAACATCTTCTGCCCGTCAGCTAGCGCTAAACGTAGCGGCCGACGCAGCAACAGCGCAAAGGCCGCGGGCAGGTGCCAACTCCTCCCCAGTTTCCCTGTCTGTTCGCTGCCACTGTCGTCGCCGCTGTTGCCGTCCGCAGGAGAATGCTCGACTTCCTCCTCTGCGCCTGGCTCGCCCTGGCAGTCCTGGTGCAGGCCAAGAGCTACACCAACCAATCTATGCTGTATATTCCTGGGATGGAGACTATGGCCTCCGACAAATACCCTCATTATACTGTGGTTGAGTCGGTGAGTCGGACGAAATGGCACCGACACCGTCGCGAGGTGATCGCCGGCCCGATCTACGACTGGAACTCCTACGAAATTCCGTACCAAATATGGGGAGGAGACTGTGAGTTGCTCAGCGTTTTCTGCAGTTTCCGTTTTGCTTGCATTTCCTTCTGCTTTGCTGCTGAATTTCGACTTCGCCCTCGTTTTTAAGCCACTAGGTATAGGTACGGACTTGCCAAATCCAGCGCAGCCCTTTGTTTGCTTCGGTCGACGGCGACGTAGCTGTCGATTCGCTAGCCGCCAACCGGCGGATTAGCCGCGCGAGTAGCCTGCGAACACTTCGCGTCCGCGAGTGAAGGGAGGGAGAATTCGGCATGGCTGCTTGTTGCCTCGTGTACTAGTGCGCGTCGGACTCGTTTCGGCCTCTGGTGATGCTGTGCTGAAATGCATGCTTTCGTGCCGGTGACCGTCTTCAAAACTCGTATAGCGAGGTCAGTCCGCACTTCACTCAGTAAATGGTGTGCTTCGGCCTGGGACTGCAGGGACAACATCCAGCGAGAAGCCCGGCAATTGCTCCCGCTCCTCGGTGCTTCTACCCGCAGACGATGTTAGTGGACGAGGTCGTGCTTGGAACGCTGTACTGGAAGCAGTTCCCAACCGCGAACGCGGAAGGTACAGCTCCTCTGTCGCTACACAGCCGTTGCGCAACTGCACTTTCGTACGACATGCGAATTACGCTCACATCAGCGTTCCTGATCCCTGGTCGGTTTTCTGCTTCAACAAGTTTTCGCGACGACCCCGGAGGTCTTCGCAAACGAACGCCCCTCAGTGGGCGACTGCGGTCGATCTGCCTTCCTCAATCTCGGGCTATTACCCGTCGAGTGAAGCCCTTGGCTGATGGCGCGGATGAACCGCCGCCATAACCGGTTGAATTCTGCAGGGCGGAGGACACAAACTGAGAACCGATTCCTGAAGTCGCGTAGACCGCCGGGCGCACTCCTCCACAGCACCAGGTCAGCTGAAGCCCGCACGGGGCACCGCGCCGCCGCTGGTGATCGGTAGTGCTGTTGATCGAGTGCTGTGTTATGAACTAGATCGGTGGCCGACCAGACAATAGCAAAGGCAGAAAGCAGCATGTTCTCTGCGGCTGATCAATAGCCTATCCCATCGACTGGTCGCCTCCGGCCGTTCAGAATGCGATCAGGGCCGTCGGGAGAACTTTCGGCAAATTCGGAACGTCTACGAACGCTGGCGCGGGCAATGATTAAGCTATCGATCTGCCAGGTGGTTCGCCTCTGACGGAGCACGGTGTCGGCAGAACCGTGTGCCGACCCCAACTGGATTCAAGGGACGACAGCGACGACTTCTGGATATCGATGTGGGACAGACCTGTACGGCCGCCAGCCATTGCAACTGCGACCGCTTTCGCTTTCCGCAGACGGCAAAAACACCCCGGCTATCCAGGCGATGGCGGCGGGGTTTGCCAACACCGGCCGGAAATTCTAACCATTTCGTGCGCGCCTCGTATCTGCTTCTTACAGTGAAAGTCGTCAGTCAGCTGACCCGCAGACAAACAGCTCAGCGGCAATTTTGCCCAAGCACGTGGGACGAAAGTCCACAGAAGGAGGTGCAGGAGGGTGAGGAGGATTGGTGGAGCGTGAAAGGGGGAAGAAATTTCCCACACTGCGACTGGTTCTCCCCAAACTAGGATCCTACCCGAACCCATTTTTTTCGTCTGTTGAAAACGCCGCAAGGTTGTTATCCATCCAGTAACGGGACAATCTCCATGTGACTCTTCTTTCTACGCTAGCCGGAGTTTTTTGTCGGAAAATAGATTGGGGCGCACAAGCAGTGCATGAGCAGGACAGCTTGTCTAATGAAATGCTCAAGATCTGCCTAGCTCAGTGTGAGCATTTCATGCTTAACCGTCACCTCACTGCCGGTAGCGTTCATCTCGGAGACGTTGTCATGTTAGCTTCTCAGACGCCTGAAACCAGTTCGAATTGCATCTCTTACATAGTGAGCGTTGACGAGCACGATTTGGCGAGCTATAAAAACGCACCGCGAATTCGTGACGGTCTTCGCTCTGCGCGTGCAGCGGTTCACTGTTTCGCTACCTAGAATTCCACTCATTTCGGTCATGGTTCCGCGGCTGCATGGTGGGTGGAGACTTGATTGATGACCCGACTTTTCGGCCGTCTTGCATGGCTTTTATAGAGCAGCACTGCAACCATTGCAGAATAAGAGATTTGCATTCTTCGTCCGCGGAATAGAATCAGATACATGGCGGAGAACGAAATCGGCCATCCACAGCAGCGGCATCTGCCACGGAGATGCGCGCTGCTGGAAGTGGCCCTCTATTGATGGAGTGACTTTCCTGACCGTGACGTCTCACGCTGTCCCTGCTCGAAGATGATTCCGGAGTGTCTAAAGTATTCTCTCTCCGAATATGTATATCGGAAACAGCTCTTATTGTTCGTCTTCGGTGAGTTCTCTGCGATGGGTCATTTGTGAAGTCGTCAACTGTAACTGCGCAGAAGTGGCCTCTTTATTCTCACCAGGGAAGGGTCACCCGAAATTTCGAAAACGAATGTCAGATTCGTGGTCAGCACCCCAAATAACGCCTCTGGGAGAAGTTTGGGCAAAATCGGTCAATGTGACTCGACAGCCCTAGTCATCCCGTACTTGCAGTAACACGCACCTGCTGTGAAATCACTGTTTAACATTCGCTGAAAAACACAAAACGTTGTATAATACAGAAAGTGAGAGCAGTGCGTGAAGCTCAAAGTAAACCCTTATTTGAGAGTTTAGAGTGAAATAACTGTGTGGGCGCGTGCAGCGCAGTCGGAGGAGGCGCGACTGTCGCGTGCACCCGATACCAGGTTCCTGGTTCGGATTTCCCGCCCAGGCCAACCAAGCCTTCCATCCCTCCGGGGTCGGTGAATTGGTACCAGACCTGTCTGGGAAGGATAGAGCGCTGACTTGTTCATCGGCTGGCCACCGCAAGTCATTGTATGGCCAAATACGCATTCATGTCGCCTCCACGACATCCTGTAGAAGTAGAATGCGCTGGCGCATCCCAGAAGGGATTGAGTAACGCCGTCCTTTGTCCTTTATCTTTTATAACTGTGTAGGAGATGTGTAGGAAGTAAGCTGATTTTAATCGCCATCAAGGCACTATTGTACTTTCACGACTCCAGAGGCCGAGGAGAGTTCGAGGAAAGTTTTTCGCCCAAACTTCTCCCAGGGTGTTAATTGGGGTGCTGATCACGAACCTGACATTCGTTTTTGAAATTTCTGCTGATTACGTTAGGCTACAGCAGGCACGGGTACTAGCGCTGTCGAGGTCATCGGGTGTTGATCACGAATCTGACCCTTTTGACAATTTAGAGTGAAATAAATGTGTAGGAGATGTGTTGGAAGCAAAATGGTGAAGGAGGCAGCGGTTTAAAAAAAATGCAAAGGTAGTGCATAGCATTGGTCGCAACAGCCCCGCAACCTGCTGAGCCACCGACTCGCTTGCCGCGGAGCTTCTCGCTGCGTCCCATCCAACAGCGCGCGCACGCGTGGGCACGTGCTGACGGTGCGCTACTGTACCCCGCCCTCGAGGGCCCGTTGCTCTTTCGGTTCAAGGACTCAGCAAAAACGAAACATGTTTTTCCACTACATGAAGGGTGGAGATTCTCGCAGTACTATCCATTTCCCCCGTTCAGACCTCCGCTTCAGACCCTTCCCTGGTGAGTTGATAAATGCGAGCGACAAATCTCGATTCTATCTCCAGGGAGTGCTGCGTGCATCATTTCTGAATCTGGAAAAATATGTCGACGTTCGCACTGCCTCGGGCAGTTCTCAGTTCGTTTAATGAAGCAGCTCTTAGGATGTCTGGAATGTCTGTGCTGATTGCGGCAGGATGTTGCCCTTCATCATTGTAGAGAAAGAGTCCGTCCTGACAGCACGCCTCAGCACATTTCGTTCTGTCATAAGTGCTATTCGCAGCGCCGTTTTCGCACTTACGGCCAAATGCTAAAAGTGGCCACAACTAAGCACTTCCTGTAATGCGCTCCGTATCCTCCTTCTACTTGATGTCGTCGAGACTCACTGAGTGCTCATTTGGCCTTTGTGGTGCCCGGCCGGCGGGAAGTATGTGTTTTATGATTCCAAGAAGGGTCGGGAAGTCAACATTCAGTAGCTCCAGAGGGATGAAGGCCGTGGATGGCGCGCGGTGAAATGAACCGAGTTTCAGTTCGAGGATTTTTTGGATGAAAGCGTTTGGACAACGCTTAGCATCACGGGTATTCATTACTTGCTTTGATCTGTATTCTACCTTCCATCTTGCCTCCGATCCCATGATGTATGAGTCATGAACAGGTGGCAAGGGTCAGCAACACGAGGTTAGCAGTGGAGGTTCTCCTGAAGGAGCGGTAACCGCTTTGCTGTTTCCTGATTCAATGTGCTTTTTCGGGCTAGCCATGTGTCCATTAAAGGCGTTGTACGGCTGGGAAAGACTTCATGTCGGTGTTTCCGACAAAGAATAGCCAGCCAGACGATTAGGCTGTCTCCATACAAACCTCAATGCAAACCCGTTTCTCCCATCGACACCGTCCAGTGCCTCCCGCTCATTGATGCAAATATCGCTGTTGTTCTCATCAGCACTCCCCGCTGCCCCTGTAGGCTATTCTTTCGATGCCGCTTTCCGCGAACTTGGAGGTTTCGTAGATCGGAGTGTTCAAGTTAAACGCTGGAATGTGCAGGACCGCACAGTGAAAAGCGGAAGATTCTACGGGAGTCCTTCGAGTAGTTGCGTCCTCATCTTCACGGTAGGGACTGTGCTCTGGATGGTTCACGGCTTCAGATGGTCGGCCTCTCTTCATTCCAGTAAACGACATCGGGCGCGATCGACGCGCTTGGCAAACACCCAACTCGTTTCGCAGAGAATCGGAGCACTGTAACTCACACGCATCCATCGGATTCGCTCGTCGGGGTGGCGTGTCGTCCTGTCGTGGTAGCCCGGGAGGCATCAATGTAGTGAACAGCTGATTTTTCTCGAACTGCACTGATTACGATACGCTCCGGCGGTAACGAAGCCAGGACATCTAAGACACACCTGCAAAACTCTCAATGAACGACGAAGTTGTACAGGTGCACTCAATGTCAAACTTAACCTTGGGTCCGAAGAACACGAAATTGGCGACTTAATACTCAACCTGCGCCTCTTTGGAGCTTATGACGCTCCAGTAATCTGTTGTTTTTCGTGAACGGCTGCGAGACTCTACCGCAGGCAAGCCGACATGTAACGAGAAAAAGTAAATAAACAGGTGACTGCAATTGCCGCCACCTTGACTTCACCTGAGGTCAGCTGCTGTTCAATCGCCTCGGTACGCTTACAGTGACGTCAGACGCTCTCTTGGGTTTATACAGTGGATGGCTCCGTGGGAGGCATGGTTGGGACTTTGAAGAAGAATTCAAGGGAAATCTGTGCAATGTAGAACGGTGCGAGGGGACTTCCTTCTGTGAATCATTGTTTTTTTTTAGTAAGAAAGCTTGAACATCCTCCCTTCTGGTGAACGACAGTATTTGCTCAAACTTCTTTGTGGCGATTGAACGAATCGGTCATTTCTTTTCAAGCTATAATGGTGTGAACTAATGGAAAAAGCAAATGAGCGAAGGTGAACTTGAGCCAACATCATTCTGTAACTGCAGCGGTTGGCGATGCATCCGCAGAACGATTATTCATTCACATCCTTCTTCTTCTTCTTCTTCTTCTTCTTCTTCTTCTTCTTCTTCTTCAGCGTCTGTCCCGCTACATATGTAGCGGGGTCCGTACTCTGGTGTCATGACGCCACCTCCCCTATCCTCAGCTAGATCAGGGTGGACACCAGCAGCCTTCAAGTCCATATGTAACGTGTCAGACCAGCGCTGCTGCGGACGCTCTCTAGGCCGCTTTCCTACCACCTCGAACTTAAGACCTATCTTGCGGGCGCTACCTTCTTTTCCACGCAGAACATGGCCGTACCATTGCAAGCGAGCTTCGCGCATCTTGTCCGCTATCGGCGCGACATCGAACTTCTGCCGAACGTCATCGTTTCGGATGCGGTCCATGCGCGTGACTCCAGCCGTCCAGAGAAGCATCTTCGTCTCCATGACGCTGAGGCGAGTTTCAACCTCCTTGGTCGCAGGTCAACGCTCAGCACCGTACATCGCTACCGGCCGGACGACGGTTCTATATATTTTTGACTTCAAACGCTCTGGTATTATTCATTCACATTAATATGAGTTATTCTGATATTCCACTTACATTCAGAGCTTAATGCAAACAACGTAACGCAAACATCCGCCATCAAGATACCGTTTTTCAGACAATTTCCAAAATCTGATTCGACGAGGCATCCGCATGTGGGAAGAGTCGACATGTCTTCGCTTTCGAGAGAACATGGCAGTGAGTTTTCCCTCGGTGTCCTTGCAGAATCACGAACCTTGGAGCACCCTGTGGCTCCCTCGTCAACGCAGTGTGCAAAGACAGCCATGTCATCCGTTGCAGTACTAAATTTAGTCGATCTCTTGCACGGATGGAAACGGACATAACTGATGAGGCCGATGACCGCAAGTTCAGCTGCATAGCTACTAAAGTAGTCGTTGATGCATTTTCAACTGCTCTCAGGCAACGCCTTCCTGATAGCTCAAGCACTGTTCCAGAGACCGCTAGGTAGAAATGATGTAACGAAGTATGCATGCGCTCTAGTACTTTCAGTCTCGAGATGCTATTCGGTACGTTCTGGAGAAGGGCGACAGCTGTTTCACGGAGTACATTGGCAGAAACGGTGGTCACCAGGACATCATAATCGGCAGCGAGTGTGCTGAGGTATGTTCCTTCCCATGCTCAATCCTAACGGCTTCTTCTGCTCGGCATTTTCTTCAGCTGCTATAATTCTTCCTCCGAAGTGCCGTTTCTTTTTCAAAGCGCGAGCCCAACCTGTGGAACATTGACAAAGTGCTGACAAATGCTGCCTCGAAGAGCCGCTCTCCTTGCAAGGCTTCCCTCCTGCCTATCTCCTGCTTACATGAGGCGACGCTGTTCCTTTAAGAAGTAGCAGTGAAGTTGCTGTTCTTGATTCACTGAACTTCGGAAGTCCCGCGATTCAATTAGAGACTCGGATCTCTCTGGTCGTAGCTTCACCGAACGCTCCGAACTGCTTTTGGCTTTCGTTTGAGCCCTTCGACCCTCTTCGAGTGCGTACGTAGTCTTTCCATCCGATGGTCTCTGTTCGACCGTCCTGTCGGTACCACAACCCTCTGACTCATTTCTCGGTATGCGTTAGAACTCGCTAAAGAAACGCAGCGTTGATGGGATCAAAAATGAATGCGAAGTACGCCTCGTTCAGCGTGGTAGTCACGAGAGATTTATTCATGGGGACGTTTCCCTCTCCAAGTCCGCTTCAGGATCCGAATCCCACTCACCATTAATTCGATGTACATTTCTTTCACAATAATAATATTAATCTTCCGTGGTTCAATAGTTCTTACAGGCAATCAGTTCCTAGCTATCCTTCAAGGGTTTTCTTCATAAAAATCCGATCTGTTAAAATATGTGCCATTAGTTTTGTTTTGATTTCGGGAAAGTGTAGCAGATTTATAGAATTACCTGTTGTCAAGCAGTGTTTTTCTGAATTCAAAATTGCATGGCCTTTCAAAAGACCCACTGCGCTGTTCTTTAACGAATTCTGACCAGTGAAAATGTACACTGCTTGTCGATCCGTTACATCTTCCACGAATTACTCATTAGCATCTCTCTAATTCGATCCTTGTCTTTCAATGTTTCTTTTTTATTCCAGTGCTTTAAGATGATCATCCAGTTTTGCGAGGTAGTGAGCTATTGTAGGAGAGACTGGAAAGCGAATGGCGTTGCTAAAAGCATTTCTTTTCAAGATGAGGTTTCACGCATTTTCCAAAATGCCTCCCACTGCTAAACCAATATTTCAAGAGCCGCTCCAAAGCAGTTCGACAACGCAGCTCTTTAACCCACACGAGTGTTTTCGCTGTCCACAGCGGCAAACTGCGGTTTCCTCGTTCGAGAATCATTGCGGCAACGTCCTCTTGTATGGAACGCTTCCTGGCCATTCGCGGAGCGTAATCGTACACTGATATGCTACGTTTTATATGAGGAGCTGCTGCAATAATTTGCAAATGATAGCCGCATTGTGCTGAGCGAACCAAGGTGTCTTGAATGGCCTCAAAAAAGACGCACAAATTGATTCCTTTTCCTCAAGTCAGTTGCAGGAGTGCACCTGCGCTTGGATATCTGCGTTTTGCTCGTTCCTGTTGGATTCGCCAATGTTTGGAACGAAGCGCAAATGGCCGAAAACAGAGCAAGTCCGGTTTAACTAACCCAGAAGGCTTTCTTCCAGCAAGGAAGTGCGTCAAACGCGAACTGCTCTGAAATGCATGCCACCTCCTCCGCTAGCAGTCTCATTGTCAGATATCGTACCCCGCACCCCGCATCTGGTACTAATGGGTCAGTATCTGTTAGGCGACTGAGTTTTCTGCCGCAGCGGTTTCGACTAGCATCGATGCTAATGCACAGAACTTGTGCTATGATCGCTTAACACCTGAAGATCCTATGGTCTTTTGAACTATGTTTCTTCGAACCTCTTCTAAGGCATCCTCTCTCTGCGTCCTGGCTGCTGCTGCAAAGTTTTGTTTTCTGACCTTGGAACCCCTTTCAAACACCTAGTTATTAGCTTACTAGGGTATGCTCTATAGAGAAATCACATATTACTCTATCTCTGACAATGAGATAGTGCATATGAAGCTCCTTGTTCTTGAACCTGCGTGCCTGTACAGAGCAGTTCTACAGCTGTGACGACCTTCTGCGTGCATTCGCGAATGTCACTTACGGTGCTGCTTCGTGAACCCTCTCTGTAGCTCGCCCCTGTCAACCAACTCTCCGGCGAACATTCTATCGTCACCTCGTTTTTGATCATGATTCATGATTTACTGCCGTAGAACCTGCTCTAGCGTTTTCAGGATTTGCTGGCAAACCTTTTCTCTGCTCAGCATTTCCCATCGATCGTTTTTCCATCCTGTTAGGTAAACCGCTTTGAAAGTAGTCCGTTTATCATTTTCATAGTCATTTTCTAGCAATGTTGAAGGAATACATGGTAGAAGTAAGACGAGCAGCAGATGCAGAAGGATCCGTATTTTCCGCGCTGTAGCCTATGAACGGTTCTGCAGGTGCTGACACCTCAAGGAATAATGTTGTAGAGGTCCTGTTTGCCTGAAGAGTTTCTCTGAGCCTCTTTTCCACAATCACTTCATCGTAGTTAGTAATAGAGTATAGGTGTGATAAAGCGCTGAGTTGAACCCAGCCGTTGTTTTCGACGACAGTTCATGTTTGAAGATTCTCGCTCCTCAGGCAGTTTAATCTCTTGTTTCACATGTTTACGAGGAACTCTCCAACGGGCCGCCTAGGCGAAGAAGGAGTCAGGGTTCAATGCACTAGCGATGGCAGGTCCATAGTGTTACTGGTAAACTGTGCGGCTACGTAACTTGAGGTGAATAATCGAGAACGCAACCAGAGCTCCAAGATGAGTAGTATTCCACGTTCGAAGGCCTTCCCGCACTTGAAGGAGTTCCCTTTTCAATGACCTGCTCTCGAGGAAAGGCGTATCCGAAAGTGCTTCTAGCCTTACCTAGACATGTCGCGAACCCGTCGTGGCGGAGTATAGAAATATGCTGAACAATGTGCCTAATGCATAGCGGAGAGCTACCCATTTCAAAAGCACTGCACTATTCTCCTTAGCGAGTGCTGGAGATGGCCTACGCACTCATAGAACTTTCCTGTGCCTAAACTGGACTTTAACAAGGAGTACAATTCTGCCTCAATGTTTCATTCCTGAACATGTACTGACATTTTGTTTGGTTTTGCACCACATATTGAAAATCGCCTCAGTATTTCCCTCTTCATTCACGCTGAAAAGCGTTTCGTCTTTCGCATCTCCGACAATGTGAGTAAGGTTTTGTTGTTTCGATGTCATGAAAATTTTGTGACATATGACAGTGGGCGCGTGTAGCACAGTCGGAGAATGTGCCGACTGTCCCGTGCACCCGATACCATGTTTTTGGTTCGGATTTCCCGCCAACCAAGCGTTTCAGCCCCACAGAGCGTATTGGTACCAGACTTGTCTGGGAAGGATAAGGCGCTGAGCTGTTTATCGGCTGGCCACCACAAGTCATTATATGTCCAAATACGCATTCAATATCGCCTCCACGACATCCCGTAGAAGTAGTATGTGTGGCGTTTTCTAAAAGGAATTGGGTAACACCGCCCTTTATCCTTTATGACCGTCAAGGAAGTCATGGAAAGCAGATTCGGCGTCATGATTAAGAAGTACTGTCTCCTTTAAGGAGAGATTTCAATGTCCGAAAAATGGGTAGGCGGTCGTTGATGTGCCTGAGCATACACTTTATTATCATGCGCTTTAACGCAGTGGATAGGGAAGCGGCAAGGATTTTGTGTGTGGTTCGGCTCACCGGCGGGCCGGCGGGCAATTCTGTCACAATTCGTAAAGGAAATCCGAAACGACCAATCGAATCTCCTCGTGTGAAGTCGCAGCGAAGGAGCCCTGATTCATCTCCATGATTGCCCTCTCACGAGTCCAGAGGTGGAGAAAATCCGCCTAAAATTCGTCGTCCAAATGAGTTATTTGAGATGCTGGTCATGAGGGCGACTTTTACTTTCAAAATCTCGGCCGATTACGATGCATGACGACAGGGACGGGGAGTTAAGGCTGTTGGGGTGAGGATTTCCATTTTCACCCAAAACGCGCTCGAAAGGGTTATTCAAGGCATTGTTGCGAATATGACTACAGCGGACAGCGGATGTGTACTATTCCCAGGGCTAGCTGCCTTACTTTACAACAATACTAATACCATATTTGGGATCAGCACCTTAAATATCCCGAGCTAGAGAAGTTCGGACGAGGTCGACTATTCTGACCACCAACTCCTGCTGAACCTCCCATAACGTATGTACCGTAATCGGCCCACGTTTCTTTTGCGAAATTTGGGCGAAGAATTTTGTTTCCTCTGGAATACAAATGGTGCTAGTGAACCTGGTCTCCTCACTGGTAGAGTTTTCCGTTGCGATTGAATATGCGATAGAGCTTCGATTGATCGTCTCGGGCCTTTTTTGCAAAGTGTAAAAAATCTGTCTTACAAGGATGATATCAGCTCCTTTCCTCCGCGTTGGAGGATTCCCACCCCGAAATGGTTAAATCTCTGAAGATTGCTGGTGTACATTCACTACATAGTGTACATATCTGCAAAAAACTAGTTATGAAATTCCATCTCAGATCTCAGTTTATTTTCTTTCTTGGACTACTTTTCGTAGCGTAGAAAAAAGAGACACTGGAGAGAAAAGCAAAAATAAAAATAAAAATACTGGAAAGTCACCCACTCGAGCTGAGCTCTTATTAAGACAAGAGTGGGCCCTTTTGAACGATACTGTTTTTTCGTGATCTGTCATGCATGGGGAAGCGGTGATTTAAATTACACCAAATGTGGTCCAACCTTGCCGTTTTGATACCACTACGTTCCGTTGCAGTATTAATGGCAAGCTAGTTCTTTATCTAAGCGCTATCGAGTCCAAATACTCCCCTCCCCAAAGGCCGTTGCAGAATTGGAACACATATGTATCTAGAATTAGCCTTCAAAGCTGCATCCCACAATATACCTACCATCTCAATGTGCAACTGCGACGTGATATCCATCCCTCGTAGTTTGACGCCTGCCGCTCCTTATAGAATGCGAACCCACAACTGTCAATTTGCTTAGGGAACACCTCACGCTTTAAGTCAGCGACTGGTTGAGCACCTTGTTCGATAATTGGCTGGAAGAGAGCCTGTCAATCATGTACACGGAGAATAATTTTGCCGCCGCAAGACTTGTGCAGTTCTGCGAGGCCTAGAATGTTCCTTCAATTCTGAATACAACTGTATTGCACAAACCCTGTCTCATGAATTTGGTGGTGATGTCCGTTCCTCCACGTGGTGCCACTGGAAACTGCCCGCTTTGCGAGCTAAGCCGAAGACGGACATTCGATTGCAGGCGACAGGCCCTTGTGACAGGCCGGCCTACGAACACCCATGTCACATCGCATGGTGTATGACAGTTCAAATATGCCGAAATAGTGCTACGGCGTCCGCAGGAGCCGACGCGCACTCGCAGAGCCCGATGAGTGTGAGGAGTATGCGAGGGTCTCTGATGCGAGGACGGCATCGGGGGGTAACTGAGCTAGTCCGAAAGTCAAGTAACATAAGCAGGACCCGCGTGGCAACGCTGAATGTGGGTACGTTGACGGGCCGCTCGTGCGAGTTGGTTGAAGCACTGGTGCGTAGAAGAGTTGATCTCTGTGCGGTGCAGGAGACGAGGTGCTCCTGCCGCAAGTTAGGGGACATAGGACGTGGCTTCAAGGCCGTTCTAGGTGGAAGTCCTAGGACCACCAGTGGTGTCGGAGTAATCGTCTCCGAACGATTTCGTGACTTGATTGTACGCTTTGACGATCGATTGATGAAGATCGTTGTTGCCGCCAAGGAGCGACTCTATCACTTCTTCTCTACGTAGGCTCCGCAGACTGGCTGCTCCGATCAAGCCAAGGATGAGTTTTGGAACCTGCTTCATGAGAAGACAGCAGAGGTACCGTCGAAAGAGGTCATCATAGTCGCTGGTGACCTTAATGGGCACGTAGGTGCTACGAAAGACGGGTACAGCTGTCGTGGTGGTTTCGGATATGATATGACGTAACGCCGATGGTGAGCGCATTCTTGATTACGCGGAATCGTATAACCTCACCATAACATCGTCTTCCGAAAACGCCATTCCCACCTTATCTCATACTACAGTGGGAGTACCAAGACTCAGATAGATTTTGTCTTTGTGAGAGATCGCGACAGGAGTCTTGTCACAGACGCGAAGATCGTGCCGTATGAGACGGTCGCCTCGCAGCACCAGCCGCTGATCTGGGGATCGCCCCTCCGAGGCTGAAGCAGGTCGAGCGATGTGGTGCTGCAAGAATCAAGTGGTGGCGAATGAGAGAGAAGGAAGCAGCTGTGATTTCTCGCGTGCGGTTACCGACAGTCACGACTGTCGACGAAACTTGGAAGAAGGCGACCGACGCGATTCGTCAAGCTGCACAGTCGGAACTCGGCATTACGAAGCCTGGGCGACGGAAGGTCGACAACAGACCTGGCTGTGGACAGATGACGTGAAAGCAAAAGTGCGAGAGAAGAAGCCGCTTTATCACGTGTTTCTCGGTGAAAAGACGGCCCATAACTGGCGGAAGTACCAAGAAGCGAGGAAAGCTGCAAAGAAGGCAGTGGCTGTTGCAAAAGCCACTCATTATGAAGATGTCAACGAGAACCTCGAGTCACGCGATGGTGAGCGGTATCTGTACCGACTTCCAAAGTTTCGCCAACGGCAGGCCGAGGATATTGAGAAGTTCTTTGGCATCAATGATGAGAACGGCTATCTTCTTACGGACCGCAAGAAGGCATTGAAGCGATGGTGCGACTACTTTGAGGAAATCTCTACGGTGGAATTTCCTCATCCAGCCATCCCTTCAACGGCTCCCCACGGCCCAGTTCAGAAGATCACCGTGGAGGAGATTGAAGCGGCTTTGAAGAAGATGAGGCCAGGCAAAGCGACTGAGCCCGATGATGTGGCAGCTGATTTATGGAAGTCCAAGTACTGGCAGCCTGCTGAGTGGTTGACGAAGTTCTTTAATCAGGTTGTGGCGGAGAAGAAACTGACTGAGTGCTGGTGCCAAAGTACGACTATTCCGATTTGCAAGAAGAAGGGCAGTCTTGCAGACTGCTCCAACTATCGTCCGATTCGCTTGCTTTCGCACAGCATGACGATCTTTGAGCGAATTGTTGACGAACGAATTCGTGAAATCGTCCAGCTTTTCAGCAATCAGTGCGGATTCGTGGCTGGCTGTGGCACCGTTGATGCCGCCTGCCTCCTGATAGAGAAGCATCGCAAAACAAAAGCCAGTGCATATCGCCTTTCTCGACTTGGAGAAGGCATTTGACCGCGTGAAGTGATATGGTACGCCCTGCGTCAACATGGAGTTCCTGAAGAGCTCATAGAGTGGGTGCGATTTCTCTACTCTTGTCCAAAGAGTCGACTTCAAGCTGCAGCTGGGACCTCGATGGAGTTTACCATCTCTGTCGGGGTACACCAGGGTTCTGCGCTTTCCTCACTTCTCTTTGTTGTCGTCATGGATGCCATCACACGAGATCTTCAGAAGCCGTCCCCTGGACGTTGCTTTATGCCGATGACGTGATGCTCGCTAGCGAAGATGAAGGTGAACTCGAGCGAGAGATGCAAGCTTGGTGTGATCGCTTGGAGTGGTTTGGACACAAACTGGACGTGAAGAAGACCGAATATCTAACGACGGATGTTACCGAGTCCAGCTCCATCAAGGTTAACGGCATCGAGCTTCCACGCACTGCGGTCTTTAAGTACCTGGGATCAGCAGTCGCGTCTGACGACAAACTGATGGTCGAAGTGAATTCACGCGCGAGTGCAGCTTGGTCCAAGTGGCGCTCGTTGACTGGCGTGCTCTGCGACAGGAAGATACCAGAGCGCTTCAAGTCGAAGATCTACAGAGCAGTCGTCCGGCCAGTAGCGATGTATTGCGCTGAGTGTTGGCCTGCGACCAGGGAAGTTGAAACACGCCTCAGCGTCATGGAGACGAAGATGCTGCGCTGGACGGCTGGAGTCACGCGCATGGACCGCATCCGAAACGATGTCATTCGACAGAAATTCGGTATCGAGCCAATAGCTGACAAGATGCGCGAAGCTCGCTTGCGATGGTACGGCCACGTTCTGCGTGGAAAAGAAGACAGCGTCCGCAAGATAGGCCTTAACTTCGAGGTAATAGGAAAGCGGCTGAGAGGCCCCCGAAGCAGCGCTGGTCTGATACGTTACATATGGACTTGAAAGTAGCTGGTGTCCACCCTGATCTAGCGCTGGATCGGGAAAGGTGGCGTCATGACACCAGAATAGCGGACCCCGCCACGAAGCGGGACAAACGCTGAAGAAGAAGAAGAAGAAGAAGAAGAGGAAACCTTGTCTCATGAATTTTGCCAGGTGGACTGGTAGCGCCAGTGGAGGGCGGAGGACATCGGGTATACGAAGTTCTTCGAGAAGCTTTTCGAGGAGCGGTACGCTGGCGACCGTCTGACTCGTCGGAGAGAACAGCGCTCGTTTTCGTTAGAGAGAACCCAGTGGCAAAACTTCTCGACCGACCTAGTAGTGTGGAGGCGAGGTGCTGGAATTCTACAACCCCAATCGCTAATGCCTTCACTCTTCCTTTTCGCTGTTCCGTACTAAAGCTCTTTCTCGCTTAGCACCTTCGACTCCTGTATCAGCACCAGTACTGAACTTGGGAAACAGGTACCCCTCAGGCCATAGTTGCCTGTGCTCCGTCATGCGAAAACACCGTGTCTTCCTCTGATTTATGTCAAACTACTTACAGCGGAGCGTTAGCGTTCAGTGTCTGGGAATTACTGGCGCCCTATGTCGCATCGCTTTTTCATTGGGTGCATGACAGCTGTATTAGCCAGTACTAGCTTTCGTGACAGGTTTTTCTCGTTTGCAGAAGTCGTCGCTGTTTTTTCCGCAGCCACGGGTACTATGAGTTTATTACCGTCTGTCACGAGTTGGTGCCTGTCCATGCACGAGAGCAGCTCTGCGTTTCTGGGGGCTTACGAACTGCGCAGGCTGGAACATCGGCTCGTGAACTGTCTTGAGGCTTTTTTGCGCAACCCCTATACGGTTTCTTCAGAAAGCAAGCGAAGAAATACGACAAGTTAACGCGTTAAAAGCTACACACGTGGAGATCGCAAAAAACAGAAAACAGCTTTTAACTCCGAGTCCAACAACCTTTGTTCGGATGAATTGCACTTGCTACGTGTTATTGGTTTGAAGGGTTTTCAGTAGGTTTTCGCGCTCTGTCTTCCTATTTTCACCACCATATTTTGCTCTAATTTACTAGCTTGCTCATGAGATTCTGTTGTGGAATATACCAGCAGAAGACCATCAAACACCAAAAGTGGTCATCTGAATGTGACCAAGAAATCTCGCGATGTTTCGAGAAAACTGCTTTCTCCACGAATGCTTCGCAAATCATTTTCCAACAATGCACATGATCCGGGCTTTGTCACAAATAACTACTGCTTCGAAAAATGTTCGTTCTTGCCCCAATACAAAGGGAATCTGGAGTTTTCCTTGCACACTCACCTCCTTGCAGGGAGCCCTCAGCAGGAGACTTTGTGTCTCCTCTAAAATTAAGCCAAGACAAGGAGACACCACTTGCTTTTACATATTCCTACGTACGATCGTCAATCTGAGCAAGTCTTTCTGTTATTTTAAGGTTCTATGTCTCTATTTCAACGTTTGTTGGTACTTCACAGCTGATTTTCTACACATGCCCTTCCTGACATAGCGCCTAAATTTTAGTTCAAATCCGACTTCGCGTTTCCAATATTCGAATACGCTCCCGATACGAGACGAACGCGGAAAACGGCCCATACTCTTCGGTTTTGGCAGGAATGTTTCGTATCTATTTAAAGCTACATGTTTTCTCCACGTAAGAGTAATGAAGTCGTGGTGTCAGAAAACTTTAACGAAGCAATGGCAGGAATATTTGAGGCACTAAAACGGCGAGGACTTTCTCTACTTGCTAATGGAATCTGAACAACAGCTTTATAACAATAGCTTGCTAGTATTATTCGATAACAAGGTGTGTGTCCGCATTTCAAAATGCCCCCTTCTTTTTAAGCAAAGGTTTTAGATGAAACATGAAAGCCTGCTCTTCAGCGTCCCACCTTGCGGCGTGTATAGAGGCGTCTACCTGTGATTTCTTCTTCTTAGTTTTTGGCAATATTTCCTGATGACCTCCACACCTTGCACGGCGTATTTGAAGAATTTCTTTGGGTGTTGAGTCCACTGGTCTTCAACTTTTGATGCGCGCGGTTGAAGATCGTTCTGCATACCTTATAGCCGTTCGATAGCGCCATGAACAGCTGCCTTCTGAAAAGATCAGGTGATTGTTGTCTCCCAGTGTCAGGCTTTGGGCGACGGGACAACCATGCTTCCGTCGGTGTGGGACATTAACAAGAGGACGCTAAGAGTTGTAATCTGTGCAGAAGATAGAAGCTGCGTTCCTCTAAGGAACAACCCATAATACAGGTGCAGAACGCCAATCGCTGCATCGAAATCAAAAATGTGGAATTCCTTACACATATTTTTGGCGCATCCTGCAGCAAAACGGCAAAGCGTGCGTTTCTTTTTCAAAATCCTCATAAAGGAACTCTACCAGCCTGCTATAGTTCGACTAACAATCTTTGCCCGAAGAGTTCTGAAATTGGAGCACCAAGCCAGCTAATGTTCATGAGCCGTTAGTAGAAAACGCTGCTCCATCTCGCTTCTGATTCCCCAATGCAAACTCGGGTCTTATATGTACAGCATGTCACAGTTCCTTCAGCGGCTACAGAATTTGGTTCCATATATTGCTGGGCTGACATGACACACCTGAAGAGGCACTGTCGAAAAGGCCTCGTTATTGTTTCTTCGTATGCGCTATACTGAACGAACGGGATTAGCTAATGCTACCATAGATGACTTGTGCAGATTTCTCTCTCCTGTGGTGGCCCCTTCACCGATGACGAGTAATCCATTCATTTTCACCTGCGGATGAAAAATAGCGAAATGTTCGGTGACCTTGACTCGGCAAGCGTCTACGTCTCATCTAATGTCTAAGGGAATTGCGGGATCACGAGCAACACCACTATTCTGTGTCGCTACTAGGAGGCGTACTTGACGAGAATTAAAAGTAAAGCCAAAGTGCGGCTGTAAAAGGGGTTGATTATCGGTCGTGCCATTAGATTCTGCTACTGGACGTGTCATTTCGCAGAAGAGTTGCAAACGGTTGAAGAACCGCCTGTTGCAGCCAGTATGAGCCAGGACCAAGATCGAATCGCTCTCGAAAAGTCGGATAGTACAACGTCAAGTGTTGTTGAGGCCACCGATTCGTCGGAATGAACTCTCACATCGACATTGTCGAGCATTCAAAATCAACAAGTGTCTTCATATCTCTAAATTAATGCAGGTATCGGGTGTTTTCAGAAATCGAATTTTAATTCGAATTAGATCATTGATAGAAAGCCACATTCGAATGTTATTCGAAAATCGAATAAACTCCATTCGTAGATCGGATAATTTTGTTTGAATGTCGAATAAACTTCAAAGTTTCAACACTGATCACCCAAAGTTAATGTTGAGGATAACAATTTGGAGTGCATTCAAAAGAAAAGGGGAGGGTGATCCGCTTCTGTCTAGAAGACCTTCTCATCACTCTTCTCCACGTTCTACTCGAGAGCCTTCCTACATCAGCGGGAAGTGTCGCACCTTGCATTTGTCGGCCTAATATGTACGTACTGTGTGGGTTCAACCCACGCTCGCGAACACAGGGAAGGCCACATTAGCAGGCGACCCGTCGAAATTTCCAGAGGATGACGCACTCGACAGAGTACCGGAAAGCTGTGCGAATCGAAATTGCTATGAACAAACTCCGAGTTCCCCCATTGTGTTGCTTAACGTTGGCTCATTGTTCCTAGTATTCACCTAGTTTTCTACCTTATATACAACAAGTCTAAGAAGTTGCCTGCATAGGGACATTATCAGTAAAAGTGAAGACAGGATTCCAATCTCAGTTTTTCTTCCAAAGAACATAGAGTGGACAATATGACACCAACCTACTCACACTGTATCTGCAGATTTATTTATTTATTTATTTAGTACAATACCGCCCGCGTCGCGCGGTCAAAAAGACGGTTTGCGACGGAAAAATCCGTCGCAAACCGTCGCATGCTTATAACTCCTTTAATCTTGAGTTGTTTGAAAAACTGTTGGCACCATTCGATTCGTCTCATCGAGATCTACAAAACCATGTATAAAACTTTACCAGGCCACGGCGTTTTCGCCGTGTGTGGCCGAAAAAATAACTGCAGCGGGCTTTTGCGATTGGAGCACCTTATTTTCCAGGACGTGCATGTGACGTGCAGTGTTTTCGGAGTATCTCAAGCATGGCGTGCGTTGCCAGTGCTCTCTCATGCCTGGAATGTTCCGAGAGTGCGCCGTGCACAATGCATATATGATCGAACCTATCAATCGAATGGGCGGAGGCATGTCCACTGGGTTTCTACCTTCGCTTGATGGAAAATGTAAAGCTTTCAAGACTATCTTGCACCGTTTGGAGAACTTTATAAGAAATCTCCAGCTGTTCTACTTAGGAGTTGCTCCAGTCAGTCCGATGAGAGTGCACCGTACACAATGCATATAGGATTGAACCTATCAATCGGTTCAAATGTCGTGCTAAACAGCAAAGCTTACCCTCTTTAGGGGCTTTAGTGCAAACACTGACAGTAGCTTATACAAATTAAGAGGTTTTAAGAAGCCAGAAGAGAGAGTGCGCCGTGCAAAATGCATTTACGATAGAACCGTGTTTGAAATTAGGGTAGATTAGAAATTTCCGCCCGCCCTACTCAGGAATTGCTGTACTCTGTTCAGGGGAGGCTTTAGAGTACGCTATGAACAATGCATATACAATAGAGCCTATCAATGGAGTGGGGCGACCGTTCGCAAATGCACGCGCGGGACAGTTCGTAACGCAATAACTCTATCTAGTTCAAATCGTTTGGGCTGCTACTCGAGGACTTTGTAAGCAGTACAAGGTTCTTGGCGTGCTCTATAACACAACGGTGTAGCCCATGAATGGACTAAATTACAGCGCTGCGAAACTGCAGGTGAGGCTTGTGCGACCCAATTTTTTCCGATTTCGGTCGACTATTGCGCGAAGACACGGCGAGCCAACGGCATGCAACTGCGTGGGCGAGTGGAACACCTAAGGTGCTTTAAGGCGAAATGCTCGCAACTCTCCAGCTTCTTAAACTGCCTTAGCCCCATCTGCCGTTTTAGGGCGACGGACTTTGCGATTGAAGTTTCCTGCGCTCTTACTCACCCACATTTGGGTTTTCGACACTCCCAATAAGACCATTTTGTTCACCACAAAGAGCTCTATCGAAGAGTGTCACTCTCGACCAATTTCAAAGAAATTGATTTTTTGGCAGTTTCCTATCGAGGACGTGGGCGCCCTTGGCCGGGCCGACGCGGACGATGACGTCATCGAAAACCTATGCTTTCGAAATTGGCCAAATTTCTTCGTGCAAACTTCGTCCAAAATCATCCAGGCGGTTATTTGGGGCTGGTTACGAAACCGACGTCCGTTTTTGAAAATTCCGCCGATTTCATTAGGTTACTACCCCTTTGAGGGTGGTCTGGTCAGGATCACCGGTCACCCTCAGTTATCGGTATGGGCGGTCTCCTCCGTAATCGCCGAATGAACTTCGGCATCCTGTTCAGTACGCCGAATAAGTCTCCGCCCCTATACGAAGTTTGAGCAAAATCGGTGATCCTGACCCGACCACCTCCAATTATCCTGAAGAATATCTAAAACCTATCGAAATCGGCGGAATTTTCAAAGACGGACGTCGGGTTCGTAATCAGCGCCCCAAATAACCCATAGATGATTTTGGACGGGAAAATTCGGCCCATTTCGAAATCATCGATTTTCGATGACGTCATCGTCCGCGCAGGCTCGGCCTGGAGCGCCCCGTCCTCGATGGGAAATTGTCAAAAAATCGATCTTTCTGAAATTGGTCGAGATTGATATCATTCGATAGCGCTTTCCATGCTGAACAGAGCACTGCCACTACGAGCGTCGAACACTCAAAACCTGGGCGAATAATGGCGCAGGAAACTTCAACGCTAAAACTCCGCCGCCCGAAAATGGCAGCTGGTGCTAAGGCAGTTTAATCAGCTAGGGAATTGTTAAAACCCTCTCTTAAAGAACCTTGAGTGTTCTGCTCGCTGGCGCATTTGTAGGCCGTTAGCTCACTGCGTATTCTTGCAGGTGTCGACTGAATTTGGAAAAAATCGTGCCAGGCAAGGCTAACCTGCATTTTCGCACCCCTGTAACTTTGTCCAATCATAAGCTACATTGCTGTGTTTCAGCGCACTACTAGTCCACCTTATTGTCTACGAAACCGACGAGCTGCAGCCGGAAAGGTTAACAAATGACAGAGTTATCGTGCTCAGAACACGCCCGCGCGTGCAATTTAGCACAACAACGGTCGATGTTCTCCTCGCTCTTACTCGCCCATATTACAGTTTTCTCTACTTACAATAACACCGTTCAATTCGGCATGAAAAGCTCTATCGAACGGTATCAAGCATGACCCATTTCGAAGACATCGATTTTCGATGACGTCATCGACCTTCTGCCGCGCTATTGAGCCGCCTCGCCTTTGATACGAAATTGTCAAAAAACCGGTATTCCCAGAATCGGTAGATATTGGTACCATTCGATAGCGCGTTTCATGGTGAACAGAACGGTACTACTGAGGGTGTCGAACAATCAAACCTGGGCAAGCAAGAGTGCAAGAAACTCTAACCGCTATCTTCCGCCGGTATAAACTGGCAGCTGAGGCTAAGGCAGTTTAGAAAGCTGAGGAGTTCTGAGAACGCTATCGTGAAATACCTTAAGCGCTCCGTTTGCATACGCATTTCAAGACCGTTTGCTCTCCGGGTCTTCCCGCAGTGGTCCACCGAATTCGGAAAAAAATGCGTCACACAAGCCTCACCAGCATATTCGCACCCCTGTAACATTGCCTCTTCCTAAGCTACACCGTTCTACTTTAACGTACCACTAGACCGTTTTACTGCCTACACGAGACCCACGAGCTGCAGCCGAAACGATCTGAACTTGAAAGAGTCATTGCGCTCCGAACACGCCCGCGCGTGCAATTTGCAAGCGGTCGCCCCCCTCGATTGAAAGCTTCGACTCTATATGCATTGCTCATGGCGCACTCTGAAGGCTAGCTGGACAGCCTTAGAGCAATTCCTTAGTAGGGCGGCTGGAAATTTATGATAGAACTCCCCAAACGCTCACTCTGCCAGTTGTCGAACCCATTCGATTATTCGATTGATAGGTTCATCTCTATACGCATTGCACGCGGCGCACACTTAACGTCTCTCCGGGACAGTTTGGAGCAATTCCAAAGTAGGGCGGCTGGAAATTTTTGATAAAATTCTCCAAACAATGCAAGATAGTCTTGAAGGCTTTACATCTTCCATCAAGCGAAAACAGAAACCCAGTGGACATGCTTCCGCCCATTCGATTGATAGGTTCGATCTTATATGCATTGTGCACGGCGCACTCTAGGAACATTCCAGGCATGAGAGAACACTGACAACGCACGCCATGCTTGAGATACTCCGAAAACACTGCACGTCACATGTACGTCCAGGAAAATAAGGTGCTCCAATCGCAAAAGCCTGTTTGTTAGGCCACCCACGCCGAAAACGCGGTGGACTGGTAAAGTTTCATACATGATTTTGTAGATCTCGAGGAGACGAATCGAATGGTGCCAATAGTTTCTGAAACAACTCAAAATTAAAGTAGTTATGAGCATGCGACGGTTTGCGACGGATTTTTCCGTCGCAAACCGTCTTTTTGACCGCGCGACGCGGGCGGTATTGTACATGAACTAATCATGTGAAATAAACGCATGAGTGGCAGAAAATGCAATAAGGAACGTCAATCCGCAACGTAGTAACACAAACTCAAAATAAATGTGGGAGGAATAGGCCACGCTAAGCCAGCGGTCTAACACGACTATAAAGGATGAAAGGTTGTCATGAATGGCGACTCCTCTGCATAGTCTCAAGTAATCCGAGGCATCGCGCAAGAAGAGCAAACAAGATCCTTAGAGTAGGAGGAGAAGTTAAGGGTGTATGAATGGCAAAAAACCGAGTTACCAGGCACGACTCCTCCGAATTTCTAAAATGTCGATACGCGCGATAGGTTATGTGGGTCTCCCTGCATGCATCAGGTTTGTAGTTGACTGACCAAGCAATTGCTTCGTTCGCAAGGCATTTAGAAGATATAGGTCAACTTCCATTATAGAGCTGAAGGGCGAGTGTGCTGCAGTTGGGAGGTACCCATCGCGTAGGAAGCAATCGCCTTTAGTTTTTGTCGTGGCCAAGTAATCTTCTCAAACGATGATATAGATGAACCGATGGCCGCCTTGTTTCCGGCGAACAAAGCAATAAATTATGTGTCGCCAGTCCTCGTAGATCGAACACGTGTCGTCGAGCAGTTATTCAGATTTCTGCACCATGCAGAACTAGAGAGCGTGGCGCATTTCCAAAAGAGATATAGTAACGCCCTCATTTAGCATGTTACATAATCGAAACGCTAACCGGATTTCGTTCGATAAATGTTCTCAACTATAATGCTCGATGTCCTCTTTTTAAATTTGACTATCAATGTACTAGAAATAGATCCATGCTTTCTCGATCCCAAGCAAGCCTGGCAAATTTCCTAGGCGGTAGGATGGAAATCGCGCTTGGCGAAGCTCGTTTGCGTATAAACTCTCATTTCTTCATGCACAAACAGCGCCTCCAACTGAATGCATCGTGTCGCGAGGGCATCTCATGATTCTCGATTCTCGATTTACGACTTACTATGGTTTCGATGTCACTTCAGAGATAACCGTTCATTTTTGTGTTTTGTAACGCAGTCGAAGGAGGCGCAGGCTGTGGGGTGCACCCGATACCAGGTTCCTGGTTCGGATTCCCTGCTCAGGCCAACCAAGCCCCATCCTTCCGGGGTCGGTGAATTGGTATCGGACTCGTCTGGGAATGACTTGAATAAAGCGGTGACTTGTTCATCGGCTGGCCACCGCAAGTCATGGCCAAATACGCATTCAAACCGCCGACCCGACATCCCGTAGAAGTAGAGTACGTGGCTCATCCCAAAAGGGATTGAGTAGCGTCGTTCTTCTTCCTTATCCTCATCCTACCCGTGTTTTTTCCATTTTCTCCGGCTGTGCATATGACCGTTCCGAGCCATCTGCCCGAGCCATCTGCTCAATTCATCCATCACTTACATGCGGTCTCACATCACAACTTCATCAGCGTCATCATGAGTGGTGTAATGTCTGGTCTTCACCCTCATATTTCCCCTTTTCTCGTTCTGGTTGACATCCTCGACGGTGGCGATATGTCACACCTAGTCGAATCCATCTCAAGTCGATGACTTTACGCTGTAAGGTTGTGGGAGCTCGATCGGGTCTCCTGTCGTCAGAAGGATTATGAAGAAGTGATTTACTAACAAGGAATCCGATAAAAGTTGAGGCCTTGAACGCAGCCAATATTTGTTCTATAAGTAGACGAACTTTGGCTGACTACAATGTCACATGCACGCTAAGCAGAGATTAGCTTCGTCCAAGCTGTGAAGTAATCCCATTCAAGGCTGTTCTTCGACTTCAAAACTGCTGCATTTACCATTAGCAGGTGCACTATGCGAGAGAACTAGATTGGATACCATACGACGGCACTGGCTACTACTAAGATCATTGTCCTTTTTTTGGTTCAGATGCCGAGTCAGTTGCTGAGAATTTCGAGGTCAGGAGGCTAGGGTAGGGCAACCTCATTTCTCTTCAAATGTCGAAGCATGAGAATTTGCTAACTGCGAGAGCTATGCTGGTTTCCGGGGGCTTTAACCGCGAACACAGAAGAAGCTGTTAGGTAGCTGTTGCGATGGGATATGAAGATTGTTGTGTCGCCTTGGAAGCTTGCAAAATCACAGATAATTATCTTCGCCAACAACATAATCGGATTTTATCGCTCTATTCCCATTTTTATGCATAAAAATGCTACTCGACCAAACTCTCTTAAGGCTTTTTTTTGAACTCTCTAACCCTGACATCAGCAAGCCTTCCTGGCTAAGCACCGTCATTTTAGTAGTTAAATAGTTGAGTTTTACGAAATGAAAAGAAAGAGTGCAAATGAAAAGAAAGAGTGTGTAGGTCAAGTATCGAAGACATCTGTCCTCAGGCACCTCGACTAATAGACCTAGTCCCATGAACCACACAAGGGTCAAGATGCGAACATCTTCGGTCACACTGTACAAATGCGCCATGAGTCAACAATTTACGTTGACTATTCCAACAGCATCTTCCCACTTCTTGAGCCCGACAACGTTTACGGCCCTGAGCAAAGCCTTCGTTTCATCTCCTTCCCAATGAATCTGACTTGATGGGGCGAGTGAGCAACCAAAAGGGATCACTTTTAATTGACGCCCACATTGCAACCATTTCCACAGTTTCCTCAATGGCACAGTAGGGAATTAAATCGTCGTCATCATATTCTTCTTCTTCTTTTTCTTCTTCTTCTCCCTCAGCGTTTTTCCCGCTTCGTCGAGGGGCCGCTCTTCTGGTGCCGTTACGCCACCTTTCGCGATACTGCGCTGATCAGAGTAGACCCCAGCCACTTTGATGTCCGTGTGTAACGTGTGGATCAGCCTGTTTCGGGTACCGTCTTGTCCTTTCCAAACAATTCCGACGTAAGGCCTACACTGCGAACGCTGCCTTCTTTCCCACGCAGAACGTGGCCGTACCATCACAGGGGCGAGCTTCGCGCATCTTGTCAGCTATCGGCGCGACACCGAACTTCTGCCGAATGGCTTCGTTTCGGATGCGGTCCAGGCGCGTGACTCCAGCCATCCAGCGCAGCATCTTCGCTCTGTGTGACGCTGAGGCTCGTTTCAATTTCCTTGGTCGCAGGCCAACACTCTGCACCGTACATCGCTACCGGCCGGACGACTGCTGTCTAGATCTTCGACTTCCAACGCTCTGGTACCTTCCTATAACAAATTAAACCAGTCATCAACCGCCATACTGACCAAGCTGTACTCACGCATGAATTTGCTAGACCAACACCCGTCGGAAGCTGTTGCAGATCCCGAGTTCTTGAAAACCGAAGTGCAAGCTGAGTGCTGCTAATCTTAGTAGAGCCGGACTCATTCACGTCAGCCGTTAGGTACTCGGTCTTCATGACCTTCAATTGGAATGCAAACATCGTCAGGTGGTCGCACCAAGCTGCCCCTCTCGCCCTAGTTCTCATTCATCTTCGCATGCGAGCATTACGCCATCAGTATAAAACAATGTCCAATGGACTGGCTTATGAAGATACCCTGATAGGCTTCTCCACGAGAGGCAGAGGCACTTCTGTCCATAGATAACTCCTCCGCCGTACATGCTTACCGCGGGGATAGCCTTTTGCGTTATGGCTTTGATTGCACTCTAATTTATAAATTGGGACATCCCCTCCGGAAATGCTCCATACATGTCCTTAGCTATCCAAGACCTCCGATCACCACCTGTTCGTTGTCTCACATTCCTGTCAATCCTATTTCCGTTTACTGCTTTTCCACTTACAATGACAACACTTCCACCTCTCGAAAGTATTGTTGAGTGTTTAGGAGTATGTGGTGGCGCACGAAACGGGACATGCACTTGGATTCTGGCACACGCATCAGCGACCTGACAGGTTCGACTGCTTCGCTTTTGCCTCGAATCATCGAAGACTGCGTTTCTTTTTTTTTTCAGGGATCGCCACATCTCTATAAACTGGAAGAATGTGATGGAGGAGGCGACCGCATCCTTCATGCCATTCCGAAGCATGCTGCAAGCGTTCGGAATTCGCCAAGTGAGCTCATTGCTGTTGTGTCGCTTGTTGAGACACGAGCTCAGCCAGCTATGACTGGCTTGGTAAACCTAACGACTATACTTGTGTATTTTCAAAATTTTTCGAATGAACGAACAATCGAACAATTCCATTTTTCGGTTATTCGAATTTCAGAATAATCGAATATTCGAATAAATCGAATAATCGAATAAACTTCATTATCCTACTATATATAAGCAAGAACGGTCGTTTGTCTGTGTGTGAGTGTGTTTGTTTGCACAGAAGTGCTGGAGGAGTGTGTTGGGAGAAAGTGTGGGGATGGAGGGGGGGGGGGGGGGTTGTAGTTGTGCAACGTGCCTGGCCATTCAGTAGACGTGCAGAACATGTTGCCCAACGTGAGAACGCCTATGTCAAGCTTACGGAAGTGAAGAACGCATTTATGTAAAAGTACGCAGCAGGATTTTATGTTTCACAAAAATTGGTTTGGCACTCACATCACGACTCGTCACCTTCGTGGCGCGGTGCATACCAAAGGCCCTTCCGCAGATTAGTGATATTGCAAGGTCGCGTGAAGCGCGCAAGTGCGAGAGACGCTACTAGGTGTATCGGAGCACTGGTAACTTAATTAATACACCCCGGTGCAAAATTATAGGTTCACCCCCCCCCCCCCACGATTTGTCCATTAGTACCCGAAGAATCAGCTACCCAGGACCAGCGATGTTACCGTCGTATTCCTCACTGTCGAAAACCTCTATCGAAAAAATCTAAGCAGGTTATCTTATCAGTGCAGGATACCACGGACTTTTATTGAAAATTTAATGAGTGGCGAGCGGTGCAAAATATAGGTTCACTTCATAAAGAACCGAATTAATCTTCATAAAGAACCGAAAATAGGACAAAGTAAGATTAACACTTCGTCACATTACTTTTGTTGTAAACAATAACAGAAATTCTATTTGACATACTACTTATTAGGTTACCAATAAATAACAGTGTTCCATACATGAAGTATGGCGTTCTTCAGATCAGAAACCGAAGTGTAAGTGGTTCCATTTTTGTACACTTTGTGTACAACAATGCCCCACAAGTTCTCTAGTTTTCGGGTTGAGATTTGAAGAACAACTAGGCCACTCGAAAAGTTGAATTCCGTTGGAGTTAAGCCAATCTGTACAGTGACTGCGATGCGTATATGGATGTACAGTACCGCCGCTAAACGTTCAACCAAACGACGTTTGCGACGCAAAAAATCGCGTTTTTGCGTCGCAAACGTCGTTTGGTTGAACGTTTAGCGGCGGTACTGTACATCCATATACGCATCGCAGTCACTGTACAGATTGGCTTAACTCCAACGGAATTCAACTTTTCGAGTGGCCTAGTTGTTCTTCAGATCTCAACTCGAAAACTAGAAAACTTGTGGGACATTGCTGTACACAAAGTGTACAAAACCGCTTACAGTTCGGTTTCTGATCTGAAGAACGCCATACATCATGTATGGAACAATGTTTACTGTTATTTATTGATAACCTAACAAGTAGTATGCCAAATGGAATTTTTGTTATTGTTTACAACAAAGGTAATGTGACGAAGTACTAATCTTACTTTGTCCTAGGTACAGTTGTGATTAATCAGGTTCTTTATGAAGCAAACTTATATATTTACACCGGTCTCCATTCGTTAAAATTTCAATAAAAGTACGTGGTATCCTGCACTGATATGATAACATGCTTAGAATTCTACTATAGAGGTTTTCGATTGTGTGGAATACGACGGTAGTATCGCTGGTCCTAGGCAGCTGATCTTCAGGTACTAATGGACAAATCGTGGGGGTAAACCTAAAATTTTGCACCGGGGTATTAATAAGGACGATGAGATTTTTGTGTTAGCCAATTTTGTTTGATATCGTTTATTAGCTTTGAAAGCACGTTGTGTAGTAAAGTAAATTCAATGACAACATTCGCCAGAGACAAAATAAATAAAAATAGAATTCTTTTAAAAGATGCAAATAATGGAGATATTCAATATCTTCTAAGAACCGTTTACATTACTCGTTAAGATTTCAAGACATGAGAATTTTTTCCTACAAAAAAAATCTACCAAAAGAATTCCTACAGAAATACATGTGTAGAACATCTACACAAAGTGCAAAGTTTTTGCGAAAAAAACCGTTCACTCTATTTGTTCAGTTCATTATCTCCCAGGAATAGTCTATCAATCAAATCATGGAGTTATATACAGGGTGCGTAAAAAGTATTGACGCACCTACTTTTTGTTTCAGCTCCAGCTTTCTCTTTCTATCCCTCTAGGTTTTTGTGAGTTATTTTTGTTGTCTGTATTGTGCTCAAAAAACACTCACGAAAAAACTGCAGAAACATGATCGTCATCGCTACGCAGTTTTTTGTCTGTTACCCAGACAGCTGAATACTTCCTTAACAAGAGAATTAGGCGCTGTTCGAACGGTTGGTGAGGAAAGAGGCCAGCAACCCAAACGTCAGCCACGGCTCTGTCATAACAGATGATGATTACAATATGTTCAAGCACGATAACGTTCAAATCCAAAATTATCAATCTTTGTCCGATAACGGCAAACGGATAAGGCGCGCAGGTGTGGACAGCTTCTCAGACGAGCACAGCTTAAACGTGAATCCGCTGGATTACTCTTTTAGGCGATTTTGGAGAATGAGGTCTGGGCTACTTTCAACAGAAGTGACCAGTCGCAGAAGGCTACCCTGTTAAAAGCACGAGACGAAATCCAAGCGAGTACTTGCGGCGCGTGCTCATTAAATTTTTCCGTCGTTTTATTCCTGTATTCTCAGTAAAGGAGCCAATGTCGATTACAAGTTATTCTATCGTGTTTGCAAGATCATTTTCCATATTTCTGAAATGAATATTTTAAAACTTACTGCGCAATACTATTTCCACAACCGTCATTTACTGCGTCAATACTTTTATACGCACCCTGTACCATTTTCAGTCGAAATCGACGTTTTTCAGACCAAATTCAACGTTCTTGAAATAAATTTCAACGTTCTTCTGGAATCTTCCCCGTGTGACAACGTTGAATTTGACTTGAAAAAACTTTGAATTTCAACTGAAAATGGTATATAATCGTGTCATATAAGCAAACTGTGAGCTTCAGCTCCGGAGTAATCTAGTTCGCTGAACGCGAATCTTAAGTTAGTTTTTGCAGTAACAATTGCCATCAAGAGATATTAAACAAATTATCGATTTTTCGTGAATATCACTCAACAAGCTCGAAACTTCAAGCCTGAGGTAACCGAGGTCATTGAACACGAATCTGGAACTCATTTTTCAATTTTTCGTCGAAATTTGTGTTTATTGTGCAAATTTCATAGAGGATTCAAGTGTACGACATTGATGATAGTCGTGGTCGCAGAGAATGCAAAAGTGAAGCTAGATTTTTGAAAATATCGAGCAAGACCGGTCAATTGATTCGCCTTAACGAAATCCCAATAGAAAATCAGTAGCTCGATCAACTTCAATCGCCATCAACTGCAGTCGGTATCGCCAATACGTCATATCCCCACGCTAGTTGTGATGGAAACACGCACGCATACACACACATTAGCCTTCTGTGTATAGTAGGATATTGAATGCGTTTTCGTAACGGTGACAATGTGCTATCGAAAACAATCGTCATTGGAATGAACGTCGCTTAAAAAATCACTATTATGCCACATTCGGAACAACCACGAGCTCAAAATTCGAATATTAATCGAATTTGCAAAACTCGAATAATCGAATTCGAATAAATTATTCGAATCCGATTACTCGAGCACAAGTGTGCTAACGACCGCAGTGGAAAAGTAGCCACGTATTGAGCTGACAGTTGGGGCATATTTGGCAAATATGGCAAGGTGGATCCTCCACTAATGGCAAGATACAAAAATGTACTTTACTTTGGACAGCAAGTCAACAGCAAGACCCGTCATCGTGATCAAATCCAGTTTAACGGGTTTGTCTGCGCGATTGTGTACATACAAAAAAAACAAATGAATGCTTCCCAGATGTTCTGCCGGGCACGCTCGTGCTTCTCCGCGCTCTCAGTGAACTGAAAGATTCAAGTCAGGCGGTCGGGTTGAACTCTCATTCTATGAATTATAACGGCACTTATCTCCACTGCCTCCTCTTCTTCTGAGCGTTTATCCCACGCAGCCGCGCGTCTGCTGCCCTTGTGATCCGTCGGCATCACCCTCCCAGTAGCGTCATCTGCGATCTCGGCAAGATCTCTCTTGCGTCCTTCAATCCTTTATCAACGCTGTTCAATGCTTTTCGGGTGCTCCGAACTATGGGACCAGCCTTGTGGGACCATGGGGTTGTCTTCTGAGGATGCTCCCGCATTAACCCAAAAGTTGTTTCCTCATCTTCGTCTGCAGCTGGATTGGAACTGTCTTCGTCGCTACCCCTAATATCCTCATCTCGCACCGTTTCCTGACGGTTCCATCGACATACCCACCTGAGCATCCTCATTTCGACAGCGTGCAGCTGCAGCTCCTGCGCCTGTCCAGCGCCCAGTACCCACTTCCGTAGAGGAAGGAAGGCTCGACAACCACTTCTATAGAACATGCCTTTGAGTGGAGCATTCACGCTTAGAGACCACCTCCGTGGATCCTCCGTTTAAGCCCGGTTGCGCTTTTCCGTTCCCTAAGCACCTGGTAGCACTCCCTTCCTCAAATAGGTCATTTCCGAGGTATCGAAACGCAACTTTTATTTATTTATTTATTTCACGCACTACACGTGCGCCCAAACATGGATGACGGAAAATACAGTTAAACAATTCCTCGACCTTTTCCATTGCCTCTCCTTGGCAGTCTCTTATGAGTCCAGTGCGTTGTCCGGAGTTGATGAACTTCAACTCTTTACATTCAGCGTGTTTCTTCTTTAAGCTGTTTACCAAGATTGTTAAACAGGCTTTACTTCGGCTGACGTTTCGGCGTCTTCGCCTTCTTCGGAGCCTGGAAAAGTCGAGAACATTAGTGAAACTATTCCCCCAAACGCCAATTTCATCATACAGAATAGCATTCTCAAGGCAGCTAGAGTAAAGAACCGGTGTCACAGGTAGAGCGTATCAGCTAACCTTCCAGGTGGTGCTCGTCGGCACCCACCTGGAAGGTTAGTTGATACGCTCTACCTGTGACACCGGTTCTTTACTCTAGCTGCCTTGAGAATGCTATTCTGTATGATGAAATGGCGTTTGGGGGAATAGTTTCACTAATGTTCTCGACTTTTCCAGGCTCCGAAGAAGGCGAATACGCCGAAACGTCAGCCGAAGTAAAGCCTGTTTAACAATCTTGGTAAACAGCTTAAAGAAGAAACACGCTGAAGTACACTCGATATGCCAAGATTTATCGAAAGTCGAACTTGGGCGGTTCTTTACATTCAGTCGCTCCATTGTCTGCGCGTGCTTCCTGCCAAAGCTGCTTCTCCCCAGCTTCTTTCGGCTGTCGGCTACAGGGGCGATGTAGAAGGTGATCCTGAGACTCCCTTCTGCAGGTAGCTCACCAAGCTCAGTCGAGTGCCAACAGAAAGAAGGACGGTTTCGGGCCGATCCAAGGCGTACCCACTGTAATGTCCACTTCCTTGTCACCCCGTATGGAGTTTGCACGCCGCTTTCGAGCGTGTACAAGTTCTTCGTGAACGTAGTCAGATGTTCCGTGACACCTCTCATTCGAAGGGTTTTCTAAAGTACGGCCCGGGGTAGCTTATCGTAGGCCTTCTCTAGGTCCAGGAGGTCCAGTTAGACACGTTTTCGCTTTTACCGGTGTTTTTCCGTCATCTGCGGTGCGGCGAAAGTCGCGTCTGTGTTGTGCCTCTCGGGTATGAAGCAGAGAAGAGACCTGAGCCTCATTGAAAACCTCTTTCATCTGTCGACTCGGGATTGGGTGGAGTGCTCTCTCAAAAGGTTCCAAATTCAAATATAAAAATAGAGGAACACTGAGTGTGTGGGAGAAAAAGGCTATGTGTTCTCGAGATTTACTTTCCATCATCAGCAAACACATATACAGTGCGTTTCAAAAGTATGTATCCACTCCAAAACTTATCCATATCTCGTTTCGCGTTTAATTCTTCAGACTCGCACTAGCTCCTTTAAATTTCTCGTAGTCGAAAGTCGGTAATCACTCGCTTTCAGAATTGTTTTTCGTCTCTCACGAGAAACAGACTTTTTTGATGAAAATTAGTTGAAAATTAGCGTTTCAAAAGAATGTATCCACTTGTGGGAAACAATCTTTTTACTAAATTCAAAAGGCGGACCACCATTATTTCTTATAACATCATGCATCGTTCTTCATGTTGTGCTGGTCAACACACCAGGACACAACATAAAACGACTGCTAGTTCGCAATAGGCTTTACGATCGCCCATGTATAACGATATTCTGCGTGATCCGCCCTTATGGAAGAAGTGGAGATTGTGCGCAGAAGGGTGTGGTTTACCATATTCAGTGTTCAAACTGTGGGAAGCTATATATTGGGGAAACAGGGAGAGCGCTAGGCGTTCCCATCGGGGAACATCTTGCTGGCAAGGAAAAGCGTCGTTTGGTAGCCCCACTCGATAAACATCGAGTGGAAGTCCACCGCGAAGACGATTTTAATATTAAATGCACTGTGTTGCTTCGTGAAAATGAGATCGGTCCCAGAAAGACCCTAGCGGCCTTCTGGATCCGCGAACGTAATCCAACAATGAATAAACGGAGTGCGTGCATTTCGATCACCAGTGAGTTTTTGCCGCTCATCCCGCTGTGCAAGCTCTGAAGCCGTGCAATCTATACACTTAACATCAGTATGGATCCGCAGATGGTAGGTCTCAGTTGCTCAATGGTGATGGCATAGCTCAGCACTTGTGGAACAACGGTGATTTCGGTCTGCTTCAGTGAGATTCCGCTTGACACTCGTAGGAAATATTGAAAATGACAGAGCTGGAGAAGGGCGTTTTTGTCGAAATGAGTGCCTGGTCTTAGGTTTCGAACTTCTTTCAGGCCTTTGAAAACGACGAAGTTGTTGAAACGTTAGGCCGAATAGAGTTGTTCCACTATAACAAACCTGCGTGGCACAGACGCATTAAAACTATATCATGCATCGTATTGTTCATGCTACTGAGAAGGTTTTGGATAATTTTGCCTTCGTTGGTGTCTCATGTGAGCAAAATTGCCACCACGCCGTTGAACTGTCGGTTATTCGCTTAGACTCGTCGAACCACGATCCTTCACATGTTCTCCATTGGGTTGCTGTCAAGAGAACAAGCCGGCCAGTCCGTTACTTGAATCTTGTGACCGTGGAGCCAATCTTTGGTCGAGCAAGACACATGAGCAGCAGCGGTGCCCTGTTGCAGAACATGTGTCTGATGTCTTCTGCCGGCTTCTGCAACAGCGGAATGCTGGAGCTTAGTCTTCCATTGTGTCCCCTTTGTGTCGCATGGTCAGTCTGGAGTGTCATGGTATACTGGCGTCTATCCTTCCGCCTTTCTTGAGAGGCAGAAGACATCAGACACATGTTCTGCAACAGGGCACCGCTGCAGTCCATTTGTCTAGCTCGACCAAAGATTGGCTCTACGGTCAACAGATTAAAGTCACGGATTGGCCGGCTTGTTCTCCTGACAGCATCCTAATGGAGAGCATGTGGAGGATCGTGGTTCGACGAGTCTACGCGAATAACCGACAGTTCAACGGCGTGGTGGCAACATTGATCACAATAGAAACCAACAATGACAAAATTATCCAAAACCTCAGTACCATGAATAATACGATGCGTGATGTTATAAGAAATAATGATGGTCCGCTCAACGTTTGATTTTAATAAAAAGTTTGTTTTTCACAAGTGGATACATACTTTTGAAACGCCAATTTTCAACCTGTTTTCTTCACAAAAGTCTGCTTCTCGTGAGAGACGAAAAAAATCCTGAAAGCGAGTGGTTACCACTTTCGATTACGGGAAATTCAATGAAGCTAGTGCGGGTCTGAAGAATTAAACGCGAAACGAGATATGGGTAAGTTTTGGAGTGGATACATGCTTTTGAAACGCACTGTACGTAGTGCTGCGGTGGTAAACTCGGCAGTTACATAGGAAAGCTAACCCCTGCCGTTTTCTTCTTTGATCTTTACTCGCTAGACTGCGGACTTTGTACGATGATTTGACATTGACAGCAAATTTCATGTAAATAACAAGAGAAAACTTTTACTCTTCGTGGAACTTTTTCGCCCCACTATTTCGAAGTGCAAAAAGCTGAGCGATTTCGCGATTGTGATAATTTCAACCTAACCTTTATCTGATGAATGCCTAGACCAGTTAGCGCATCGCTCCCTCAGTGTTTTCGTGCGAAAGATCGACGATGGGAACCGGTCGTGTAGCGGTATCATTTGAAGAGTCCTTTCATTAGGAGCAACCAAAACAAAATCAATAGAAACTCCTTTGTTTCATCGTTTCTTGTACCTCGGTTCTCTTGCAGCGAAGGGCCCGTTTGGTGGATCACACTACGCCCACAATAATCAGCACATCTAGCCGAAGAAGGGTAGAGCTCCTGAATGATAGGTTAGCTGCAGCGAACGCTAATATTCTCCACCAGCGTCGGTCGCCGGCTCCTCCGGCGCCGACGCTGGAGCGTGCGGGCTACGCCAGGCTAGCCGGCTTTGCCGGAATCGCATCCACGGGCCACGCCGGCGTCAGGTATGACGGGATACGCTAAGGACATAGCCCAAACCTAGCTACGGATGCTTCCTCACCCAGCGTCGGTCGCCGGCAAGCAACGCTGTGTAAGGAAGCATCCGTAGCGTCGAGCACGTTGAAACTTACGCCTACTCCAGATTGATTCCTAGCTTGGTACCACTCACATCTCAGCATAGCACAGGGTCGAATTGGACACTTTTCAAATCAAATTGGACATTTTTCACGTCAAATTAGACACTCTTCTAAGCTCGCCTAAGACTTTTTAAATCAAAGAGAACTTTCCGAATTGCAACAACCTTTATACAGGATGAACTACAAGCAATAAAATGGTTAGAAAAATTTTTGTTCAAGAAAAATTTAGAATAACTTTTTTTGAATTTTTTTTACGTTATCAATCAATTAAAAACCGCGACGAGAATTTTGAGTGCATGGCGCAATCCGGTCTTCAAGTGCACTTTACGGTTGCTGCTTTGCTGCGCTTTAAAACAAAATTTAATATATTGTTTTTTCTCCAAAAGCAAAAATTTTATAAAATTATTACACTCATTCGGGCAGCTAAAGTAAAAAAAAAAATTCAAAAAAGTTATTCTAAATTTTCCTTGAACAAAAATTTTTACTAACCATTGTATTGAGTCTGTAGTTCAACCTGTATAAAGGTTGTTACAATTCGGAAGAGTTCCCTTGATTTAAAATATCTTAGGCGAGCCTAGAAGAGTGTCCAATTTGACGCGAAAAGTGTCCAATTTGACGCGAAAAGTGTCCAATTCTACCTGAAAATGGTATATATGGTATAAATGGTAGGATTTGGCACACAACAAGGTGTCTTTCTTTCCACAAATTGTTCCCTCCGTGCATCTGCTCTTCACTACTTTCTATATTGTTCTTCTCGTTTAAGACAAAAAGAGCTGTGTGTCTGCAAAAGGTATTGGGCTGGAATTTTTAAAGTTTCGAACAATCTTAGACGACCGCGGTGCAACGCGAGCATCGAGAGGCGGAAATCTCTGCAGCCGAGAACCCTGCAGCTAGTTGCTGGTCAACGAACTAGCCAACCCTCGTCTCGATCTGCCCCGAGATTCGCTTCGGCTTCCGAACTCTCACACAACACGACTCCACGCTAATCGCGTTACAGACGAGCTACATCGGTGCGCAGCCAGGCGTCTCTCGGCTTGTGTTCTCCGCGCACTCCGCGTCAACACCCACGTCACCAGCCTTCTACTGTCAGTCAGTCGTCTGTGTACCCCGATTCCTGGTGATTTATCGCCTGCAGAGACGTCTGATGTCTTGACTGATCGCTTCAAATCGCTGAAAAGTGTGAGATTTCGATCCTGTTGAAATCGGCGGTTTTGCTGACCCACCTGAAACACTCTTGCGATAAAGCAGGGGACTTTAGTCGGGTGGACACCCGATGTTTGGTTGAACAGTCGAGTCGAAACCCTCGCGGGGTCGATGAGTTGGAACCGGACCTATCTGGGAAGGAGAAAGCGATGAACCTGTCCACCGGCCAGCCACCGCAAGTCACTGTATGGCCAAATACGCACTTGATACGCCTCCACGACATCTCTTAGAAGTAGAGTGGCGCATCCCAAAAGGGATTGAGTAGCGCCTATATAATTGTTATTTATTCTTCTGGAAGGCCAGCACGCGCTTCTGCTGATCCATACCGCAAAACCACTAATCTAACAGCAAGCAAGAAAGCAATCCACCTAGCCGCAGGTGGACCAAATTCATAGAGAAACATCGTCAGGGTCTCTGCTGCGTTAGAGCCCAGACAAAGGCTGTACTTGAAGCATCATTTGAACGTGAATGTTCGTGGTAGAAGTACAAAACACGAAGGGGTAGTCCCTTTTGTAATGGGTTCTGGGAGCATTTAGATGGCCTTAAAAGCCTGATGCGTCAAGGATCAGGGAAGGTAACAAGTTCAGTGCATATATGTCATGTTTATTACACGAGTGAATATCCAGCCATGTGAAAATAACTGAACAGCAACAGTAAGCAGAATCTGCGATAAAACATCGCAATTCAATGCAATCCATAAACGAGCCCTAACTGAAATGAATGAAACATCCATGAGACAAAAAAATAGAAACTTTAGACAGCAAATCAATCAATGGTAAAAAAAAGAAGAGCAAGTTGAGAAGCGCGCAATGATTTACATATTGACGTCTTTGCATATCAAAGTTTAAAATATACGGTATCCCAATCGGAAAGACCCTTTTTAGACAATCTTTCGACCGTGGTTGCAGTTCTGTTAACAAAGTAAAAATCTTCTATAGTTGAGACTTTTGGCTTTGACCTGCAGTCTAATCGAGCCGCCCCTGGTGGACGTGGTCTCTGGTTGATGCAATACGATCATATGATTTCTACGGATCTCTGCTCTGACACACATTGTGAACTTATTTCTCACAGAGCTACTGCTGTAGTGAACAAAACGTGAAGAGCACTGTCAACACGGGACGCTAAAGTCCTTCTTCGTGTCTGCAAAACTTAGGTACGGCCCATACTGTAGCATGGTACCCCCTCTCCTCATAACCGTAAAAGTATTGGAAAACTGGAAAAAAAAAGCTTTAAAACTGCTTCTCGACGAAACTGATGACAAGGGGTCCATGGGGGGTCCCTATGACGTAATTCCATCCAGCACAGAACGTAACGCAAACTTGGGCCTAGCGGCGCTGCTACGTAGAAGGAAACTCTGGGGCTTGCTCTTGCTTCATAAAATGATCCATGGTGTTTGCAGTCTCAAAGCTGAGAACCTGGTACATACCAATACTTTACGTTTATGAGGAGAGAGTCACCATACTCCAGTATGGGATCCAGCACGTATCTAACAAGTAAGTTTTGTAGGCACGAAGAAGGATTTTAGCGTCCCGTGTTGACAGTGCTCTTAACGTTTTGTTCGCTACAGCAGTAGCTCTGTGAGAAATAAGTTCACAATGTGTGTTAGAGCAGAGATCTGTAGAAATCATAAGTTCGAGGACTGTGTTTTCCTGTACACTGTCAATTTCAACCTAGGCAATGGTATAAGTGCGATTTTGATTCTTGAATCCTAGATGAAGAACCTTAGTTTTTCTTTGGACAAAAGTAGACCCCACTTTTGGGCCATGAATTCATAAAATTGTTTGCGAGCTGAATTGCAAAAATATCTTCTTCAAAGTTTACAGAACGATGTACAGTACCGGACATGCCGCTGCGTCCAACAAGCACAAGCGGCGCAAAAGATGAGAAGCGGCGCAAAAGGGCGCCGCTTCTCATCTTTTGCGCCGCTTGTGCTTGTTGGACGCAGCGGCATGTCCGGTACTGTATTTTTGAATTTATCAGCAGAAGCTGATAAATTCAAAATAGCTGTAACTCCCATTCCAAACAATTGCGTTGAGGAAATCCCAAGTATAGGTAAGAGGATTGAAGAAAGGACGTCTCCCTGGGGAACGCCACCGGTAGTTTTCCGGGGAGCAGAGAACTCGGAGTTGAGACGGACCGAGAAGGTTTGGTCTTGTAGGAAATCTGTACGCTGTACGTTAGATTCCCGAAGGAAGGTTGATTATTACTCTTCTCCTGACGTCTTCTGGGATGAGAGGTTTTGTTGTTCTGCTCTGCTTTTTCACACAACTCTCTATCGACCTGCAAACTAGTTTGCACTCGTGGCAGCTTCCAAGAAGTTTGACGCTGCACGACTGCCTGATCCAAATAATTTGGTAGGTTTACTGCCTCGTATGAGACGTTTTCAAGGTATTTTCGCGTGATATTCGAAACGCGACTCTTCACCGTAGAAACGGTTTGGAGCTCCAAACAAACACTGTGTCCATGTTCCGATGCACTCCTCCAAATCTTTTCGCAAAAGTTCACTTTCAAGGTCTCACCTCGCCGAGTGCCCTACGACTACGGCTCTCTGATGCACTACCATGCGGTTGCGCATGCAATCAAGGTAAGTCCCTCAAGCTGCATCGAAGCTTCTTCTTCCAGTTATAGCACAGATGGAGACACAAAACGCGCTCAAAGATGATATTATTCGTAGCCCACGCTAGCTTTGTGCTCGTTTCTTTTCTTCTTTCTTGTCCTTTAAGCACCAACTACTTCACCCGTTCTCTGTGACGTGCTGAAACGCGTTCCGTCGTGCAGCTAACTAGAGACAAGGGGTTCGACGCAGAACTAAATTAGTAGGCCATCTGTCCTAGTCGGAGGGGGCACCGCCAGAGAAGAAAAACGGTCACAATCGCTGTGGCCTATCCCCGAAAGGAAACTGCATAAAAAGGTCCTCTCATAGGTTAGCTCAGGGTGTTGTTCCACCGCAATGATGCACTTTTAATCTACCCTCCAGCCTCCATGAGGAAACCTAACAATTTCCCAGATTTCTAACATATAGCTATAATTAAAGCTCCACAGCTTTTGCGAGTTGATTTCTGAGCAAATTTGATCACATTGCATCAAGAAAGAGACTCTATGAACTGACTTGATGACCTTGATCACTCATGAAAATGCGGAATCACGCGATCACGTGAAAACGTTTATCAGACGTGTGATCAGCGCCTCGATTACAAGACGAAGTACGGTATGGGCGAAAATTGCTTTCGATCTTCAGAGTCGTGGGAGCACAAGTCTCTACACCTTCGATTAACAGGAAGTGGTGGGGAAAACAGGCAGCATCGTTGTATCATAAGGATTATAACGGTACACTACGGTGTCCAAGATACACTTTACATCGGCAAAAGAGCAGCGAGCAAGCCAAGCAATGCAGAACCCCAACTCCTGGATCCGAATCTTTGACCCACTCCCTGCAAATCCGCCCCACACCCACTCGGCCATCGGTGCGATTGATTCGCACTTGGGCGGACGCTCTGAGTCATCGCGCTAACCAATGGCGCGTTGCTGGCCGGCAGCCGGATGAGTCATATGCCCGCATGCACACCAAGCATCTGGGAGACTCTAGCGGGTTGCGTAGCCGGCAAATGTGGGCCAGCCGTCTTGAAGAGAACCACAGGAAGTTATCGTAATTCTGCTGATCTTCAGCCCATGTTCAGTGTGTTCCTCACCTCGGTCTTCGGCAAGAAGCTGGTCTGAGTGGAAGACAAGACAGCCTTCTCTGGTCTACAATGCATTTCTGTTCTGAGGTACCTGCACGGATTCTTCCTCAGTATTTTTTAAATTTCCTTTCACTTCGGGAAGATCCAACTTCCAGGGGTATCAACCAAAAAGCGAGTCGTAGTTTTAATTCGACCCTTTCGGAAAGGCAAAAAATTCAGTGAAATCGCGAGTAGACGGTAAACCTCAGAAAACGGATTTGTGTTCCGCTAGGTGAGACGGCGGGCACTTTGAGTCATCGCCCCGCCCTGTCCACGAGCCATTGGCTGGGGCGATGACTCAGAGCGTCCGCCTAAGTGCGAATCAACCAGACCCTCGGCCATCCAGTTGCTGCCATCTCGACCTCAATGTTCCGCTTTGGTTACTGTATCGCTAACAAGCAAATTATGAGTTCGCTGTAATTCCGCTACTTTTGCAGCCCCAAACTTTTTGCTGGTTAGATTCTAACCACGACATGGCAGTTCCAGACGTCTGTTCTGCTCTATAGGCCCGCACTGAAGTGATACGGTTTTTTGCAATTTTTGACCTAGCCAGGTGTCAGCAGGAAATTTGAAAACCACTACGGCGCTTCTCAGACAATCCCCTATAACCCTCTATATAGGTCACTTTGAAAATTGCCACGGGACGTTCATTGACCTCCCTTGTGAGTGCCTCCTCCCCACTGGGACAGACCCGACGTTTCCTACTGTCCGGCCCAAATGTTCGTGTATATGGCCAAACGCATTGAGTCCGGCCAGTTATCTTCTACGCAGCTCCAGTGATTTCCCATACAGCGAATACGGAAAGTTTACCCGGTAGGAGGAAGAACGCCCAGTAAAACACCGCCATCCGCGTGCTCTTGGGAGCATCTGAGCTCACACGTCAGCTCATCTCGTATGTTTGCTTTCGTCTTCTTCAGGTGTCTGGAGATGATGCAAGATTGGAATGCGTTAAGGCCACATGCTTGAAGCTTTTTATAGAGAAAACACAAGGGGCTGGTGCGGAAAGCGCTGACGTAGTCTGCGCAGTGAACGGTTGCATAGCCATAGTCGCTGAGTTAAGCACGCAATTCCAGGTGAAGGCGTAGGACGTAAGAGCTGTTAATGCTGGCTTCCTCTGCAGGAAAAGTTACTGATGTTTACTGATTAGGTTATTATTATGAAAAAGGCGTAGGAAAGAAAGAGATGGGTCCGAAATTTTTATTTCGGCTTGGCATTTTGGCTTTAAGGATAGGTCTAACACGCTAGGTAGCCACCAGAACTTTCCGATGAAGAGCAAGGAACCTTTTAAATAATAGTATAAGCAATAATGTTAGACTAGCGCAGAAATAAATAGCTAGAGGATGCTATCGGGCGACGTAGCATGGTGGCAAGCGAGACAGCGTTGTGTAGATTGGTTCACTGTTTACATTCGGGCAAAGGATAAGGAATAAACGGCGGCGTTGGTCCATTGCTTTTAGGATGCGCCACGCATTGGATATGATAACGTGTACGCAATTTGAAGGCATACTTGACCTAGACAATGACTTGCGGTGGCGATCCGACGTATAAGTCAGTGTTTTTTCTTCCCAGACAGCTCTAGTACCAAAGTACGATCCCAGAGGGATGGATGGCCCGGTTGGAATGGGCAGGAAATCCAAGCCAGGAACCCACTGCGCTGCGCGCGTCTATCCGAGGACTCTACCACCGCTAAGCGTTCAACCATTTTGCGTTTGCGACTCAAAGATGCGCTGTTCTGCATCCTTTCAGGATATATTTTTCCAAATAAATGCATTCTCGCTATATTTTTCGTTGTTCTTTAGCACCATCCATCCTTTCACTTGGCATGTGACTGCCATTAAAAAGTAGGTAGGGACCGAAAGCCTATGGCGAAATTAAGCGACTCCTTTATTGCCTTAACCAAACACATCTGCCGTTGAGTTTCTTGTTTTTCTGCCTTCTGGCAGAACTGCGTTTCTTCAATCGAAGCTTAAAATTTCGGAACAAATTAATCTTGTTTTCTTAGTAGCCCCCTCTTGTTAAGGCAATTCGTTTGGTGCAAACATGACTTGTAAAGTGCCAGTTTTAAACCGCTGGTACTTCTTGATCGATTTTTTCATTCATTTTAAAGGAACAATGTCTAACGTCTCAACAGTGATTGCAGCCTGACAATTACTCGTGTTATAGGCGGGAAGAAGATTATGAGGAGACCGGGTGTCAGGTTCACTTTAAGCATCTGAAACCGTCTGCCAACTGCCAAATTTGCAAGGTAGCCGGCTTGCTGCGATCTGTGCTCTTCGCCAGAGTTTGCAGATTTAAATACCTACGGTTTGACTCATTGATTAGGAAAAATGTGAGGGTAATTGTCATGAATAAATGGTTAGTAGTTGTGATGTACAGCCTCTATGTAGCAAGCATCGAAATCTTAGAGATCTGGTAGTTGCGTTTCAGCTCTTAGAAACGGCAATTCCCTTCAAAACAGTGATTGATGTGCCACAGCGCTTGCTGCTCAGACCTCGCAGAATGGAACCTGGCATAGTGTGCAACCTAGGTTGGGTTTCTGTCGCATCACTTCTAGCGTTGACATAGGGATAATTGTGCTGGCCTCATGGGCCCGAGAGGAACTTCTCGCTCGCCCGGATGAGCAATGAACACTTCCTCTACTCTTTGTCAGACCAACATTTGTTCTATATCGTTCAGCAAGTCAATATCGGTCTATCTCGTAGACTCAACAATTATTCTCTATATGCTTCTCGCGCAGAGAAGCCATTCGTGTTTTCCCTTGTTTCCGTCTTCAGGTGCATCCAGATTTCATGAATGCTAACGTGTCCCAGTCTCGCCAACCAGATCTTCACTTCCGCAGAGCTAATCCTAGTCCGTCCTTCTCTCTGTCCTACAGAGTCCAACGTCGTCTGAGCGGGGCGTCTCCGTGTTTGGGTCGGCACCGATCTCTTCTGCGGGTTTACTGTTTTATCCTTAGGATTGGCCGCTTTTTAGAATCACGTGAACACCTTGTTCAATGGACAGAGCTCACGACAAAACAAATGAACAACATCGATGGCCTCATCGCCATCTATCGACTTTGACGGCTCCTCTTCGGAGTAGATCGTTTGAGCCGGGACTTAGGTGCGTACGTTGTCCAGTGGATAGCGTTCCCGATAAATAAAATCCGTTATTACCAGTTAGTTACCAGCGTGGAGCTCCAAGTGGTAGTCAGTTGGACCTTAGGGCATGTTCTGTAAACTATTGTGGAAGCTTTATCTGTAACTTGCTAGAAGTATTTTATCCAACTGAAGCAGTGGAAGGCAAATAAAAGAGGCCAGCTCGGCTCGATGAAATCTGAAAGCATTTGAAGGAGGAAGCAAGCGTCAACATAAGCGGCTTCTGCACGAGGAGCCCATAAAGAATAGTCCATACCAAAAATTAATAGGTCGATATTGGCGGACTGAACAATGCCGAACTGAAGATCTGATGAGTAAAGAGGAATTCGATGTCAGGCTTGGTCAAAATTTTAAAGCTAAGAATCATAATTTGTGTTGTATCACATCACTCTTTCGAAGGTGTTGTGATTTTGAAGAGCTGAAATTTAGCTATTGGGTCCCTCGGCTTTACGATACTTGTTGTATACAGACTGCATTGCGTTAATTGGCTAATATATTGTTCACTCACCGAATCAAACCAGAGATTTTCAAGATTGGAATCGTTAGTACGAAATGAAGTGCTCATTGAAAGCTTGCTACCTTGCAAATTTGAGAGTTGGCAAGCGGCTTTCAGATGCCTGAAATGAGGTCAGAACCCAGAACCCGATAATCTTATGTTTTTCCTCCTACCTACAACACGAGCAATTTTCATACTGCGATCAATGTTGAAACGCTAGCCATTCCTCTGTTAACATTGGTGAAAACGGTATATGGTAGAGAAGTAGCAGCGGGCTTAAAACTGGTACTGGACAGGTCAGGTTGTATCAAAAGAATTACCTTAACAAGAGGAAGCCTATGCATACTGAGAAAGCAAGACTGATTTGGTTTCGAAACTTTAATCTTTGACTGAAGAGGGCCAAGTTGTGTCAGAGGACAGAATTGAGCAACACTCGGAGGCTGATGTGGGTCAGGTCAAAGCAATTAAGAGGTCACTCAATTTCGCTATAGACCTTCGGACACATTTGAATGACGGTGGCACCTCAAATGACAGGATCGATGGGGCTAAGGTCTATGACAACTTTTGTGATGGCGCATTTGCTTTGGAGAAGGATATCATGATGCGACACAAAAGCGCGCTTTGGCGCGAACTCAGTGTAGTTCGGAGTCGCATCAGTGAATGGAGGACAGACAGTATCACCATCGGTGTAACCTCTATAGACTGATCCAAAATAGGATGAAAAGACGGTCTTCTCCAAATCGGCCGAACACGGCTCACCATTAAAGTTTGAACAGTATCGCTCCCATTTGTTCGTTTCCTAATAAACCGGTTCTATTTGTTCTTTTCCTATTATTTATGATTTTCCTATTAAGTTTTGTAGAAAAATCTCGATTTTCGGGCCAGAGCTATTTTTATTCATTTTTTAAAGTCAACATTGCAGGGTCGCGTTTAAGTTTTCTAGAACACGGCGGTACTTTTGAAACAATTTTCAAAGCGATTGTGAAGTGAACGAGACAACCTAGAAGTCAGCACGAGAATTTTTGCTGGACAGCCCGTTCTTCCAATTCCAAGTCCCTGGTTCGGATTTCTCGCCCAGGCCAACCAACCTTCCATCCCTCGGGGGTCGGTGAATTGGTGGCAGATCCGTCTGGGAAGGATAAAACACTGGCTTGCTTATCCGCTGCCATTGCTCGTCGCTGTATAGGCGAAAAAGGCATCCAACTTGTCTCCACGACATCCCGTAGAAGAAGAGTGCCTGGCGCATCTCAAAACGGATTGAGAAACGCTGTGCTTTATCCTTATCATGGCATAAGTCTAGCTCGTTGTATGGGCTGATCGTGTGAAACACGACCTCATCCGGGAGGATGTGTTTCACTCAGTCACTAAAGGGAACCTTTGCGCGGCAACCTTTGCAAACGAGCGCATAGGAAATCCACTAAGGCTGAGTACATCGAAGCTGCTGCAACGTGTTCCAGCTTACCCCCTCTGGCGCCGAAGTCGTCACACTTTAACTGTTTTCAAACAGTCAAGTTCCAGGAGCGCAGTTTTGTGGTATTTTTACTAGGTCGGACCGAAAGTTTCCGCCGCTTTTGGCTCCCAACTGTAATGATTATAGCTTCATATATACAGTGTCAACCATTTTATATAATCGTTGTAAAAACTTTTACACTTGGAATTTCCTTGCCGAGGAAAGCTGAGCAGCTTAAGAAGGCATTGTAGTTGCCAGAATACATCGTTTACATCCTTTTGTAAACTACCAGATTTCCCTTCTGGAAGCCTTTAAGAATTTCGGGAAGACGATTATGGTAAAACAAGAATCCTATGAATTTAAAAGAATAAAACTGTGACTTTCAAATCCGAATTCTACAGCTCTTCACGGGTGTGCTTAACGTCGTGTCATTTTGAATTGTCGGTCGGGTAGAACCACTTTGTTTTCCATAGCAGGATGAATTTCCAACGGATTGTCAAGCTTTGCCTTTAGATTCTGTTCAACACCGTTTTTCCTAAATATAGCGTGATTTCTGGATTCCATTTTGAGTTGGGCCAGCAACACGTCATCATATACTAAAAGTGATTCTTTTAGACTGTCCTAGAAGCTTCGTAATTGTTCTAGGAGTCTATTTCTCCTCCAATTTCAGCAGATCTTTTTTGTTTGTCATCACAATTCATTCTTATAAATATTTAGCCAGTCTTTAAAAAAAATCACGTTCTTTTTCCAATAAAGGAAGAAGCCAGAGGTAGCCGTTAGCAATCCATTCGTCGAGGAGCCAAATTATAGACTACAGATTAAGCTTCTTCCTTATCCTTATGGAAGAACGCAACTCAGCAGGACATTATTGATACCTCAAACTGTGGGTCAATTTTTTTGTGAATCCTTTCTTAAAGACAGGAGAAAGAGGTGTGAAAACGTGTGCGCAACTGTCATCAAACCCTATGACGCCCTAGAGAGGCGAAATGTGTCTCGGTGGCACAATCAGTAGGGGAGCCGCCTCATGAGAGCACACCAGCGGGCTTTTGAGTTCGAGTCCGCGTACTGGCATTGTTTCTGCACATATTAGTTTGTTGTAGTATTGTAGTACGCTTTGGCATGATCACAGCAGTCAATTTTAGACCATCCATGCTTACAACAAACTAAGAAGGCTATCTATTAGCGCCTTCATATGTGCTAGTTTTTCAACGATGCGTATCGGCACCACTCCAATATCATACCATATCGCCAATGATACCGTAACTGCACACAAATACACATACCTTACAGTCGGCCGACTACTTTCCACCTTCGCACCGGATTTTAAAGGTGGTTTATCAGCGGCCAGCTTATCCCGGATACGGGTGGGTGCTGATCGGTCCCACGAGGTGTGGATGTTGCGTTCGATCAAACGGCGCTGGTGGTGTGAAGGCGTAGAGCATTCCCGCCCGGTCAGAGGGAGGTGCGGGTTCGAGTCCCGCCTGGCGCTAGAAGTTTTGATCGCAACAAAACATCGTTGTGACAGCTTTAAAGGTAGTGTAATGAAAATTGGCGAAGACGGAGAAGATTGTTCCTCACTGGCTTTTGCAAGTGCTGATGATGTGACAAGCGCTTGTGTTTTACTTGTTTCATAGTTTTGTTGCATAGCTGTTAACTAAAAGGGAAGAGAAATAAGACTTCCTATTTCCAGCGAAAT
>OX375867.1:50642065-50671248 GCA_947359475.1 Heligmosomoides polygyrus bakeri | reverse complement strand
TGTAGAGCATTTAGGGAGTTTTATGAGAAATTCTCAGCCGCCCTACGCAGCAATTGCTGTACTCTGCTCCGGCGAGACTTTGGAGTGCGCTGTATATAGGATCGAACCTATCAGTCGACTGGGCGCGACAGCTTTAAAATTGTACGCGCGGGCATGTTCGGAGCGCGATAACTCTGTCAGTTTCCAATCTTTCTGGCTGAAAGTGTGGATTCCGCAGGCAGTAATATGCTTCAGTAAAGTGCCAAAGCATAGCAAATTATCTTACGAATTGGCAAGGTTACGGCGGTCGAAAATGCAGGTTGGGCATGTGTGACACGATTTTTTCAGAATTCGGTCGACCGCTGCGGGTACACGAGGCGAGCTAACAGCATGCAAACTCGCGGATGAGCAAAGCACCGAAGGCACTTTACGAAGATCTGCTCCTAGCTCTCAGCTGCCTAAACTGCCTTAGCCCCATCTGCCATTTTAGAGCGGCGGTGGGCAGCGGTGAAGCTTCTTCCGCCCTTACTCGCCCATGTTCGAGCTTCGAGCCCCAGCCAGGGTACCATTCTGTTCAGCTCAAAAAGCCCTATCGAACGGCATCAATTTCGACCAATTTTGAAAACATCGATTTTTTACAGCTTCTCATCGAAGACCCTCTAGGCCGCGCCAGATGGACGATGACGTCATCGAAAATCGATGTTTCCGAAATTGGTCGAGTTTAATGCCGTTTCATAGAGCTTTTCGTGCTGAATTGAATGGTGTTACTATGAGTAGCGAAAACTGTTATCTGAACGAGTAAGAGCAGGGAGAACATAAACCGTTGTTGTGCTGAATCGGTACCAGCCGTTTCTCAAAAAAAACCTTAAATTGGAGTAATTGTGAGCATGCAACCGTTTTTGGCGCCTTCCGGCCGACAACTCGTCCGCGGCCGGCCTTCTCAATGGAGCGCAAGTTTTCAATTTTGGCCATTTTTGATCTTTCATCTGAAATGTATATACCATATGATAGAGCTCGATCTCATGAGCTCAAATATACTCTTGGTTTTTCAAAAGGATGAATTTTGGGCGAGTTATAGCAAAAAGACGCAAAAACCGCAAAAGTGCGTTTTTTTCGGCGTCTATTCAAAAGACGCGTCCGGTACTGTATATGAAAATGGGTTTGCATATAAACCTGTTTTTGGGCGGTTAACGTGATTTTTTGCAGAGCACCTCTAGTACGTGAATTGGACAAAGTAAATAACTGCCTCATGCTTCATAATTATTCCTTTGCTAGTGCACCTAAAGTACACTATCTTATGAACCATGCAAGCATCAACGACTACGTTGAGAAGCAAGGGAAGGAAGTTGAAGAATCCTGTTTCTCATTGCAGCGTCTGGAATTCGGTCATATTCCCAAGTGCCGGAACGTGCTAGGAGCTTTCGAGTGTAATTGTTCTGAACTCTCTCAATGCAATAAACTTCTTTTATTTTATGTGGGTTAAAGACTGTGACACCATACTCTACAGTAGGTCTAACATAAGTTTTATACGCACGAAGTAGGATATCTTTGTTTTTGCTACACAGTCCTTTAAAAATTTGAAACGTGCGCGTAGTTGCCTGTTTACATCGATCTCTGACATGCTCAGAAAAATCCAGATCAGTATTGTAACGGAAGCCAAGATTTTTAACGGAACTACTACTTAACGTAGCAGGTAAAACAACAACACCGTCCACGTGGTACGAACGAGCCTGGTTTGGTGAACTTGTCTTTAGTTGCATAAACGTCGTCTTCTGAGGAGACAGACGTAACTGCCTTTTTTACTCCAGATTACCAGAGAATCAATTGCCCTTTGCAGCCTAGAAGAATCATAATTTATGAAGAAATTACAACAATCATTCATGAGAAAACAATCAAACGAATTTAAAATGCAAGAGCTAAGACGAGTGCATGGCGCAATTCAAAAGAATGAATTTTGGGCGAGTTATAGCAAAAAGACGCAAAAACCGCAAAAGTGCGGTTTTTTCGGCGTCTGTTCAAAAGACGCGTCCGGTACTGTAGAGCAGGAAGTGCATACCTCAAGCTTATGAAAAACGAATCAAGGGTCCTATCAGTAAAGCAGTTTAAGCGGTTTGCTAGCAATACATTACTTAGATATGATCTTTCTTGAGACAAGTCGACAAGTGATACCGATTACCAACTCGTATATATTTTGTACTGCGTGTTTTGTTTGCTTTGGCTTTGTAGTATTGAGCCTTGTTTTTAATGTTTGTTTCTGCAAATATAATAAATAAATAAATAAATAAATAAATAAATAAAAGGAACGCGTCAATAGACTTGTGTTTCTTTTAAGGTTAAAAACTTAAAAGCACTATGGCTCGCGAAAGATGCTGGATATTCTGAAAAATGCAGATACTATCTGAAAGATTCTAACATTGCTGCTAGAAAGCTTTGGAAGATGTTTGCGTAGGCTAGGCAACAGCGTAGGCTAACGAGATTTCTGCGACGGGCATGCAGTGAAGATTGTGCCATGCACGCGCCTGAAACCTTGCATCTCACACTCGATCGATTGTGCATGAGCTGAAGGCTTATAAAAATCTGGTTACTACTTGGCCAGGTTAACCTGTTCCGCGTTTCTTTTAAACTTTACAACTTAGCAATCATGTGAAAACATCTATTGATTGCATATCGCTCTCACTATCGCTCTAATAACGCTCTCTACTTATCTGAGCTTACAATAAGAGTTATGCCCGGCTCCAAGGTTTCCTTCGAGGAGAAGAAGTTTGTCCTGAAGTGCTACTGGAAGTTCGAAAACATCGTCGAAATGCAGAGGCGATTTGCCGCAAAATCAGGCGTGCGGTTCCTCAACACTCAATCGAGGCTGAAATGCAAGGTTTCACGCGGGCATGGCTCAATCTTGACAATTTGCATGACCCAGAAATCTCGGTATTCTGCGCTTGCGTATGAGTCCCAAATATCCTCAAAAGCTTCACTAGCAGCAATGTTAAAATCTTTCAAATAGCACCTGCATTTTTTAGGACATTTTGTATTTTTTACAAGCCATTGTGTGTTTTCAACTTTTCAACCTTCAAAGTAGCAAAAATCAATCGATACGGCCACTTTGTGGAGAAAGTATGGAAATATTCAAGCGAAACAGAATCAATCGAGTGTAAAATGCAAAGTATCAGACGAGTGCATGGCGCATTCCATGTTGCTCGTGTGCATGAAAATTTCTATTTTCTCAGGCTTTCATTTGAACCCTTAACTTCTTCAGTACCTTTACTGAGAGCAACGTTTATCACTTTTCAAACATGTGCATATCCTTTAAGACACCCTATGGGCCTGTTCATACTTCGCGACAAGAACGAAAAGAGGGACAAAAGCGACAAGAGCGACTGGTGCGACGGATGTAGTGTAGTGTACGTAAATATTTACGCATTTTACACTACATTCGTCGCGGACGGAGTGTGGAGTACGTAATTATTTACGTACACCACACTACATCCGTCGCCCCAGCCCCTCCTGTCGCTCTTGTCGTTCTTGTCGCGAAGTATGAACAGGCCCTATGTGACTGTAGTATTAGAGGTTTTTCAGATCGCCTTAGAGTAAGGTCATAAAGGTTAATTTGATCCGGACCAATTTTATATTCCACTCAAGCTGTTTTGGAAGCTATTTTCGCTGTAAACATATAAGCATAAAGGATGGAGGACAGCAGAAGGAAGGATAAAGATAAATTCTTGCTTGGGAGGTGGCAAACATTCCACTTTTAATACTGCGACTGTGCAAAGCGGCCGAGAAAGAGTAGGAACATGTACTTGAATGCTAAAAAAAAACTTGAAAATGATTATTCGAACGGTGTTTCAAACGGATGATACCTGTCCTTCACCCTGCAGTTAAGAGTTTGAGACCATAGGCCATCAAATGTGTGCAGGATGCGCGTGAGGGTCAAAAGGGGTGCGCTTCGGTCTTGTGCCATGTCTGGTGTCTCCTGGTGCAGAACATGCCTCACGGAGCCGTTCTTGTGATTTTCATCACAGTACTCGTTATTCTCTTCTGCTCTTCCGTTGTCGCAGAATGCTCTGGTTGTCGTTTCTACAACTACGGTTCCGCAAAAGATATATTGTAAGGGAAACGACGATGTCAGCCAGTCGTTCTTGAGATTCGGCACGCATTCTAGCTTTACGGATATCGTGGATGCAATTTGGATGCGTATTTGACATGAAGAATTAGTTGCGTCGGCCAGCCGAGGGACAAGTCACTGTTTCGTCCTTCAAAAGGAAATCTAGTACCCATTCAGCGAGCGAGAAGGGATACAAGGCTTGCTTGGCTGGGCGGGAACCAAACCAATAGCCTTTGTTTGGGGTGCACTCGTTGGGAGTGGGAGTCGCGTGGATATGTCGGCCGTATGCCAAACTTTACAAAAGGGAGGCACTGTAGATCGGCCGGCTGTTATTTAACGATCGATTTTTTGTTACGTTTAGCGTTTGGTCAATATGTTGGCGGGAGAACAGTTACATCCACAAGTTCATCACAAATAAGAAATGTCTGTTTCTATCACTTACTTGGTCGAATCACCAGAAGGAAATGAAACCGGTCCTCATGGCTGGCCTATTCCTAGCTACCTGTAATAAATTTTGTGGCCGCAAATTTGACAGTGTGACATACCACGGTTTTAAATGAGCAGGGCAGATCTGCTACAGATTTACGTATAACACTTCGTCGTCAGTCCGTCATTAGCTGCTGTTTGCCGAAAGCATTCTCTCACGAAAGTTTTTAAACAGTCAGTCAGCCACCAATTCCAAAAATGATCGCTTGAAGTGACATAGAAGCTTAGAGTGGCTCAAGCACATTATGCCCTCTTCAAATGACTGGTAGCCCTTTCTTTGTTCTTCATGAGTAGCACTTTACAACACACGAGCACTTCTTTAAAAAGAATTCGCATTCCAGTAAACAGGGAAATTATATGCTTCCACAAGTCCTTTGATCCTACTATGTGTAAGTTCTCCACCTCATTTTTACGATACATAATAGAGTTTATAAGAGGCTTGTTGATGAAAACCTCGTGTTTAGCTAGGAAGGAATCCGTTATGTATTGCTTCCACATTTTCTTCAAGGCTGTCGTCTATCCTGTCTATCATAGTGCCTGACTTTTCATTCGAATTCGAATATTCAGAAAATCCCGTTTTTCGAATATATTCGATTTCGAATGCTCGAAAATTTTCGGTATTCGAAACCATTCGAACATTCGAAATTTTTGCGAGAGCATAATTATAGTAACGAATAGGCAGAAATTGGGAAACACGGGTTGACGGACGGGGGACGGCTTGGCACGGCCCAGCAGAAACACGTGTCCACGACAGACAGGCGAAAAGCGACGAAGAAAGACGACGAACTGGCAGCGGCAGACAACGTTGCTAGCACTTTCTGGAATTCCCGCGCGGCAGCGGCGCACTGCGGCTCGCGATTGCTCACCACGCGCCGCGGTCCGACGCGCTAGCTCCGCCAGCGCACGCCGGCCTCTTCCTAACTTCTACATCACAAAACTCGACGACACAACAATCGTGACCAAACTGCATTAACAACGAAGGCGTTGACAACTAACACACCATTAAACATGTTCTGTTCCGTCTCCACCTTTATACAAAACATGTTTAAAATTAGTTACCCCGAGGCTCATCAGTGAAAAAGGTAACTAATTAACTTAGTTGTTAGTACAGCACAGGGTAATATTGTCACCTCTACTAACAACTACAGTACAGGGTAATATATTATTGTATTGTCACCTCTACTAACAACTAAGTTTTACAGTTGAAAATAAACGCACTGAACACAATTAATACTTTTTATTTTTATTTTTTAATCACCTATTTTTTATTTTTTATTTATTATTTCATTTTATTTTCTATAAAATTACTTCTTTATGTTTATTTAAAATTATAAAATCTTATGTATTTACGAAATCTACCTCTCTTTGCGGACGGTAGCATCAAAATCAGAACAACTACGTTTGAGTTAAAGCATATCACTATCATTATTATTATTAGTCACAGTACTATGTTTCACACACCATTTCTCTCTCATTCGGAGTTATGTCCGTAATTGATTTATAGACTAGGTGTTATTAGTTCTGTATTTTATACTTTGTGTTATAATTAAGTAAATTAAGAATGAAATTTGGAGCATCAAGGTGATCATATTTAAATAATAAATATTTATTTCTATTCAAATATTTTAGCATATTCTTTATAACTATATCTACTGAATGTTCAATTTTAATACGTGTAGTTACCAACTTGACAAGTTTTTAACAAAATCGTTAAAATCTGTGCAACATCTAATTAATCTTAGTGTTTCTGTGAATATGATCGATTTTTTAAATCTTTATGGATACATTTGAGTTGAAATGTAGGAATCTAATAACATACAATTTAAAATTATGTTTTATTGCAAAATTTCGTTAATATGTAATGTTACTAATTTGATACATAAAAATTTTAATTTATCACATATATCATCTGTCGTGATCATCGAGTTATTCGAACGGGCACAAGCAACGTTTCCATTTGTCCTCGTCGCTTGACAGAGTGCTCCAATGGATCCTCCTCGCTGGACGAACACGAAGAGCGTCATAGCGGTCGTTCAGGGCTTTAACGAAGAAGTCCGACCAACGCGTTGGTGGGCGTCCTGGTGTTCTCTTGACATCCCGCGGAATCCAGTCGGTGACCGCTCTCGTCCAGCGGGTGTCTGCGAAGCGCAGTACGTGGCAGGCCCACCTAATTTTCGACAACTTGGCCCACGCGACAGCGTCTCTGATCTTCGAACGTCGGCGAAGCTCGGAACCCCCGAGGCCTTCTCTCGCTTGCGTGAGTCGTGTCACTCTGAGCATCGTCCTCTCGATTTCACGCTGCGCGATCGCGTCTTCATCCTGCTTTCGTATAGCCCAGGTCTCTGAGGCGTATGTTAGGCCAGGAAGAACAGTGGAGTCGAATAGATTGGCATGGAGTCGGACGTTCTTCGTCTTCTTCGCGACTTCTCCGACGCTCTTGAAAGCTCCCCAAGCCGCTCGTTTCCTCCTGCTCAGCTCTGGCACTAGGTCGTTGGCCATATTGACTTCGCGACCCAGATAGACGTAGCTGAAGCATTCGGAGATGATCGTTCCGTTGAGCGAGAATGGGGCATCAGAAACATGTCCGTTCCTCATGAACATCGTCTTCGTAAGATTCAGCTGCAGTCCAACGTTCCCACATACACGATCGAAGTCGGCCAGCATTCGCTCCGCCTGGCTGATGCTCGCTGTTATGATCACGATGTCGTCAGCGAAACGAAGATGGTGCGCTGCTGGCCGTCGACCTTCACTCCCATGTCTTCCCATCCGTTCGCGCATGACGTTTTCGAGGGTGGCGCTGAATAGCTTCGGGGATATGGTATCCCCTTGCCGATCCCCTCTCTTTACGTCGATGAGGACGTCGTTGTAGAATGGTGAGATCTTGGTCGTGAACCCATTGTATAGCCCTCGAAGGACTCTGATGTACTGAGTAGGAACACCCTGAGTGAGCAGGGCGTCGATGACCGCTTCAGTTTCGATGGAGTCGAATGCCTTCTTCAGGTCGATGGACGTAAGGCACAGCGGCAGCTTGTACTCTCGCGACACCTCGATGAGCTTCGTAACGGTGTGTACGTGGTCGATCGTGCTGAATTCTCTCCGAAATCCTGCTTGCTCGCATGTGTGTCCTTCGTCCAGCGTTCTGCTAGTCCTATTCAGGATCACTCGAGTGAACACCTTGTAGACTACGGACAGCAGGAAGATCGGGCGATAGTTGCCAATGTTGTGCACGTCTCTCTTCTTGTATAGCAAGACAGTCCTGCTGGTCTTCCACTGAGATGGAACCTTGCACTCCGACAGGTAGCGTGTGAAGAGCTGCGCCAGGGTGTTGATGAGCGCTGGCAGGAGGTTCTTCAGGTGTTCGGGTCTGATCCTGTCAGGACCGGGTGCTGTACGTTTCTTCACCGACGAGATGGCGTGTCGGATCTCGGAAGGGAGAACAGAGGGGACGACGTATCCATCCTGCGGAAGATGGCGTGGGGGGCAGGTGGACGTGGCTATCGAAGGGATAGGAGTAGAAGTCCTGGATGACCTTCTCCATGGTCCTTCTGGAGGAGGTGGCGGCTCCGTCAGGACGTCGAAGAGCGGTCATCTTGGTCTTGAAGTTGGCGAAGTTCGGGCGGGCGTTGCGGATGCTCAAACCTGCCTCTACTGCTTCAGCTAACACTTCCGCCCTTCTCTCCTTAAGATCCTCCTTTATCGCCGCTCTGCATAGCTTCGCAAGCTCGGACGTCAGTTGATAGTTGCCTGACACTCGTGCTGCTCCACGCTGGCGTACCAGCTCGAGAGTTTCCGGAGACAGGGTCTCTTGGTGGTCTTCAAGCTCTCGGCTTCCTTAGCATTATCGTGGAGATGGTGCACGAAGTGGTCGTATTCCTCGTCGATGTTGTCCATAACGGTATCTTCCCAAAGGCCGGCAACAGAGGTGTAAAGGTCCCAGTTGATGGTCGTTCTGGGACTCTTCTTCTTGAACTTCACGGCCTTCTTTGCTTGACGCGAAAAGCGAAACCTCGCGCAAAGGAGGCGGTGGTCCGATCCCGTGTAGAACTTGGGGGCAACGGAGACGTCGGTCAGGCAATACTTGCGATTGAAGATGATGTGGTCGATCTCATTGTGGAACTGGGCACCGGGGGATTCCCAGGTCCATCGTAGGGAGGGAGGCTTCTGGAACTGTGAGTTTCCATGGATGGTCTTGGTCGACATGATAAACTCAGACAGCCTTTCACCTTGCTCGTTCCACACCAAACCGTGGGTTGCGATGTTATGTTCTTCCGGCGGCCTTCGCGGTCCGATCTTGGCGTTGAAATCGCCGACGATCACCTTGTAGAAGGTGTGATCTTCCTTATAGAACTTTTCCAGCTCCACGTAGAAGGCCTCGACGTCTTCGTCGTCGTAGTCGGATGTTGGGGCATACGCGACGAACACAGTCAAGGCTGGCACGGAGCCACATCGCTTCAGTCGCAGACGTCCGATTCGGCTTGTCAGAGACTCGTACGAATCGATGTTGATGGCCAAGTGCGTGTTGACGAGGACACCAACGCCGCCTACTCCCCTGCTGTCGCATGTTCCGAGGAACAGTTCTTCTCCGGACTCGTAAGCGGCGTGTAGGGGGTGGTGTCTTCTCGTCTCGGTCAGTCCGATGACGTCGTACTTAATCTTCCTGGCTTGCATCATCAGGTCCTTGATGGATGCTTCCGATGTGAGCGTGCGGGCGTTGTAAGCACAGATCGTCATCCTAGTCCTTCTCAATTTGCGCGGCCTGGTTAGGCCCTGTTGATTTTAGCAGCCTCTCCGTACTCATCCTTCCCATCGCTGCAGAAATGGGGGCTCCTTCGGGGTCAGGGGAATGAGGCCCTTTAGTGCTGCTGTGTTTGACTTCCACACAACACGGGTGGCTAGTCAGGCTCTGTCGTGCGGGCGAAGAACTCCGGGCAGCCAGCCAGACTGCCCGAAGGGACGGGGCGAGACTTAAGGCGGCCTCGAATCGCCTTACATGTACTCCCAGTCTACCGAGTGCAAGCTTTTGGCCGAGCCGACACAGTTACAATCCGCACAGTCGCGGACACATCCACGCACACTGTGCATGAACATGCCGCTCCCACGCACAAGGAACGCGTCGACCCGACACAGCAGGAGCAAGGAGTCCATCCCCTGCATCCCACCTGCCTCTCTGGGCAGTACACGGTCGCACTTGGTTCGCGTTTAATTCCCTATCCACCACCCGGGGACGCGCCACGTGGCCCTGCGACAAGCGGCCCGAGATCCCTCTTAACAAGAGAGCCCGAAGGCTCTCTATCGAGGGAGATCCGTGGTCGTCAAGCGTCATTCATACTATCAATCAAATAAAAACGCGGCGAGTTAATCGAACGCATGGCGTTTTCTGTTTTTGCTGCACCGGTGCAGTCCACGGGTGTGCGCTGACTTGCCGCCGGTAAATTTTTTTACCGCAAATTTCTAATGCGGAATTCGCCGGTAAATTCCGGTAAATTCGATCAATCCGTTAATTTTTTTAAAATTAAATATTCCCTTAAGAACAACTGGTTTTAAGCGGCTGCAATATAAAAAACGCGTAATGCTTTTCAGCGAAACACCACATTCAAAAAACCATATCATCTTCATTTTATTATGCATACGTCATCCTAAAGCAAACAAAGCAAGCGGAAGCCTAGCAATGCACAAGTGTAATCCCCCATGATCTATATTGTGAGTGCTTTAAAAAAGGTAGAAGCTTAATTAAAACTCTGAAACAGCTTAATTAAACTAAAAAACATTTCTGGAACATCCGACATTCAATCGAATATTGCTATATTTCTTTTTGGATTAACAGTTTGACTGCTTTTTGAAATTATCACAATTATCATCGTTTCATTCGATGAAGGAATGATTTACACCTTACACTACCCTTTTTTGAACTATTAAGCTGTGCTTTGGAGTAAAGCCAGACACTTGAGAAAAAACAACGGAATGTGACATGATGGCGAATTTCTTTCTCATCTTATATGGGAAAACAGCTTAAGGCCGGGGCATACTTCCATCGCCGCGATGCCGCCGTCGCGGCGCTCAGTTCATGGCCATTCCGCCGCACGCGGTTGAATAGCCAAAAGAAACTTCGCCGCGGCCGCCGCAACAGTGGCGATCGGCATGCATGATGGCTTCCCGCGCCCATCGCGGGCATGCCATACTTTTTCGCGCCACGCGCGGTGTTTAGCGTTGGTCCTGGACGGATCGCCGTCGCACTTCCTTGCAGAGCCATGGGCGATGTGACGACCGCAGAGAGATTCAAATTCTTTCGCGTCGCTCTGCAAAAATTCGCCGCCGAGATTCCATCGCGGCGACGGAAAGTATGCACGAGGCCTAAGAGTCCACCAGATCAGTTAGACTAGCGAAGTACATTCCGATGCCTTACATCTTGGACTAAATTACGGGAACAAGACATGAGCGTATCTTCTTCTTATTCCTCTGATGATCATCTATTCTGAGAGCTTCAATATCTCTAGTCCAAATTGTCTGATGTCGTGTGGGGAGTGTCAGCGCGAGCTACTATTCTAGTGGAGCGCGCTTTCACACTGGAGCGCACCATCTCCGCCTCCAATATGGGCATGGATGTTTTTATGAGGTTGAGGACCACGAATGCTAATAGCAAGTTATGATAGAAGCAATCACTTCTAAACTGATCGTGAGATTGGTAGTATGTTTCCTTCTCCATTCGATAGATAGGAACATGATTTTGTATGAAAGAAGTCGTTAAATTTTCCGGTAAATTTGGGAAATTACCGGAAATTTTCGTTAAAAGAATTTATTGCTAAAATGTCGCTAAATCCGTTAAACCGGTAAATCGTTAACCGGTAAACGCTCACCTTATAAAACTCTGTCCTTCCAATACCAAAATCGGCTTTCTAATTTGCTTTCCTAATCGGGGGAGAGGAAGAAATGGAAACACAGTAAATTGAGCAGAACCCTGGAACAATTAGAATACTATAAAACCGCGAAAACTCGTTAAAGCAACGTTATTAAAAATAAGTTAAGGCATTCATATGTTGTATTGCATGTTGTATGTATTGTATTGTATTGTATTATTATTGTTGTATGCGTAGCTGTTGTTAACAATTCATAATGGACTGCCCCCCCCCCGATAGGGATTGCACCGCTGCAGCAAATGATTGTTGCCTTATTGCACTTTAAAATAAAATTAAATTTATTAGTGTTAGTATATTTGTGCCACACGAGGTTTTTAGGTGGACAAATTTATTAGCAGGGCCTGACGTTTCGACGTTCCGTCGTCTTCAGAGGCCTAAACATGGTGTGAAGGTTAGTTTTGCGCTCTACCCCACCAAGCGCCTCAACCACTCTAGCATTTTCGACCTACTTCTACAAACACCCGAAGAGACCAAATGAGAGGACGAACTCACCAATGTCCACCGTTGAGGGCATATGTTCGCCCTGTGACCAGTAGAGGCGAATGAACCACACTGCGGATACCGCTCTCTGATCATTCTACAGTTCACAATGAGGCACAAACGGCAAAAAGTCACTTGTTACGGCTAGACACTCATTTCGGTTGTTCATTACTGGATTCTTCGTAAAAATCCAGAACGCTTCCAAAGCTTTTCGTGCTGAGATATCACTCTCAATGGCCAATATTGTACATTTCACCTCGTAGTCGTTTCCGTCATGCGCATCAATTCTGTGTCTTCCAAGTGGGCTGGATTGCAATCCACGTCTTTTGCTGGCCAAGTGTTCTTTTATGCGAACGGCCAGAGCTCTTCCCGTTTCCCCAATGTATTTTGCGTTACAGCTCAAACACTCGATTTGATAAATTGCTCCTGTCTTTGAGCAATCTCCAAAGCTACCGTTTAGGCAAGTAACGCAGCTCTCCGACATGCACTGCTTGTCATAGAGTCGATTTCGGACTAGCTGCCGTCTGATATTGTCCCCAGGAACGTTCACCAAGACAACATCGTCCTGCAGCTGCGCTGTAACAAGAACTCTTTGAATGTCAGCAGTAACTCTGTCGGAGATGAAGGGAAGAACGAGAGGCATCTTATCAATCCGGGGTCGATCTCGACGATTATTGTGAGATCTTCGTTGGTGACCTGATACCGCGTAGCCATTCGAGACGGCTATACTTGCAGCTAGTGGCAATGATTCTTGTCGTTCATTAGGTCCTGTACACATCTTTACTGCCGTTCGGAACATGTTGCTTACAACAGCTCGTTTCACAGAAGTAGGATGTGCAGACCTGGCGTGAATCAAGATGTTCTTAGAGCTTGGTTTGCGGTACCATTTCACGCTAACTTCCCTGCCGGACACTTTGATTTGCGTGTTGAGAAAATCCTACTAATCTTACAACAGCTCGTTTCACATCATACATGTAAGGCGATTCGAGGCCGCCTTAAGTCTCGCCCCGTCCCTTCGGGCAGTCTGGCTGGCTGCCCGGAGTTCTTCGCCCGCACGACAGAGCCTGACTAGCCACCCGTGTTGTGTGGAAGTCAAACACAGCAGCACTAAAGGGCCTCATTCCCCTGACCCCGAAAGAGCCCCCATTTCTGCAGCGATGGGAAGGATGAGTACGGAGAGGCTGCTAAAATCAACAGGGCCTAACCAGGCCGCGCAAATTGAGAAGGACTAGGATGACGATCTGTACTTACAACGCCCGCACGCTTGCGTCGGAAGCATCCGTCGAGGACCTGATGATGCAAGCCAGGAAAATCAAGTACGACGTCATCGGACTGACCGAGACGAGAAGACACCACCCCCTACACGCCGCCTACGACTCCGGAGAAGAACTGTTCCTCGGAACATGCGACAGCAGGGGAGTAGGCGGCGTTGGTGTCCTCGTCAACACGCACTTGGCCATGAACATCGATTCGTACGAGTCTCTGACAAGCCGAATCGGACGTCTGCGACTGAAGCGATGTGGCTCCGTGCCAGCCTTGACTGTGTTCGTCGCGTATGCCCCAACATCCGACTACGACGACGAAGACGTCGAGGCCTTCTACGTGGAGCTGGAGAAGTTCTATAAGGAAGATCACACCTTCTACAAGGTGATCGTCGGCGACTTCAACGCCAAGATCGGGCCACGAAGGTCGCCGGAAGAACTTCACATCGGAACCCACGGTTTGGAGTGGAACGAGCAAGGTGAAAGGCTGTCTGAGTTTATCATGTCGACCAAGACCATCCATGGAAACTCGCAGTTCCAGAAGCCTCCCTCCCTACGATGGACCTGGGAATCCCCCGGTGGCCAGTTCCACAACGAGATCGACCACATCATCTTCAATCGCAAGTATTGCCTGACCGATGTCTCCGTTGTCCCCAAGTTCTACACGGGATCGGACCACCGCCTCCTTCGCGCGAGGTTCCGCTTTTCGCGTCAAGGAGAGAAGGCCGCGAAGTTCAAGAAGAGGAGTCCCAGAACGACCATCAACTGGGATCTCTACACCTCTCTTGTCGGCCTTTGGGAAGATGCCGTCATGGACAACGTCGACGAGGAATACGATCGCTTCGTGCACCATCTCCACGATAGTGCTAAGGGAGCCGAGAGCTTGAAGACCACCAAGAGACGCCTGTCTCCGGAAACTCTCGAGCTGATACGCCAGCGTGGAGCAGCACGAGCTTCAGGCAACTATCAACTGACGTCCGAGCTTGCAAAGCTATGCAGAGCGGCGATAAAGGAAGATCTGAAGGAGAGAAGGGCGGAAGTGTTGGCCGAAGCAGCAGAGGCAGGGCTGAGCATCCGCAATGCCCGCCGGAACTTCGTCAACTTCAAGACCAAGATGACCGCTCTCCGACGTCCTGACGGAACCGTCACCTCTTCCAGAAGGACCATGGAGAAAGTCATCCACGACTTCTACTCCGATCTCTTCGATAGCCACGTCCACCTGCCCCTACGCCATCTTCCGCAGGATGGATACGTCATCCCCTCTGTTCTCCCTTCCGAGATCCGACACGCCATCTCGTCGGTGAAGAAACGTACAGCACCCGGTCCTGACAGGATCAGAGCTGAACACCTGAAGAACCTCCCGCCAGCGCTCATCAACACCTTGGCGCGGCTCTTCACACGCTACCTGTCCGAATGCAAGGTTCCATCTCAGTGGAAGACCAGCAAGACCGTCTTGCTGTACAAGAAGGGAGACGTGCACGACATTGGCAACTATCGCCCGATCTGCCTGTTGTCCGTAGTCTACAAGCTGTTCACTCGAGTCATCCTGAATAGGATTACTAGAACGCTGGACGAAGGACAGCCATGCGAACAAGCAGGATTTCGGAGAGGATTCAGCACGATCGACCACATACACACCATTACGAAGCTCATCGAAGTGTCGCGAGAGTACAAGCTGCCGCTGTGCCTTACGTTCATCGACCTGAAGAAGGCATTCGACTCCGTCGAGACTGAAGCGGTCATGGAAGCCCTGCTCACCCAGGGCGTTCCTACTCAGTACATCAGAGTCCTTCGAGAGCTGTACAGTGGATTCACGACCAAGATCTCACCATTCTACAACGACGTCGTCATTGACGTGAAGAGAGGGGTTCGACAAGGGGATACCATATCCCCGAAGCTCTTCAGCGCCACCCTCGAAAACGTCATGCGCGAACTAGAATGGGATGACATGGGAGTGAAGGTCGACGGCCGGCAACTGCACCATCTTCGCTTCGCTGACGACATCGTGCTCATAACACCGAGCATCAGCCAGGCGGAGCGAATGCTGGCCGACTTCGATCGTGTTTGTGGAAGCGTTGGACTGCAGCTGAATCCTACGAAGACGATGTTCATGAAGAACGGATGGGTTTCTGATGCCCCATTCTCGCTCAACGGAACGAACATCTCCGAATGCTCCAGCTATGTGTATCTGGGTCGCGAAGTCAACATGGCCAACGACCTAGCACCAGAGCTGAGCAGGAGGAAACGAGCGGCTTGGGGAGCTTTCAAGAGCGTCGAAGAAGTCGTGAAGAAAACGAAGAACGTCCGACTCCGTGCCCACCTATTCGACTCCACTGTTCTTCCTGTCCTAACATACGCCTCAGAGACCTGGGCTATACGAAAGCAGGATGAACACGCGATCAGCGTCGCGCAGCGTGGAATCGAGAGGACGATGCTCGGAGTGACACGACTCACGCAAGTGAGAGAAGGCCTCCGGAGTTCCGAGCTTCGTCGACGTTCGAAGATCAGAGACGCTGTCGCGTGGGCCAAGTTGTCGAAAATTAGGTGGGCCGGCCACGTAATGCGCTTCGCAGACACCCGCTGGACGAGAGCCGTCACAGACTGGATTCCGCGGGATGTCAAAAGAACACCAGGACGCCCACCAACGCGTTGGTCGGACTTCTTCGTTAAAGCCCTGAACGACCGATATGACGCTCTTCGTGTCCCTCGAGCGAGGAGGATCCATTGGACCACTCTGGCACGCGACAGGGACGAATGGAGATGCTGCTGGCGCCCGCTCGAGCAAGTCGATGATCAACGGGACGACAGGTGATACAGGTGATACAGGTGATTTTTTCTCAAAAGAGAAAAATTTTAAAAAATGATTACACTCATTTGAGCACGTCAACTAAAAAATTTCAAAAGAAATCATACCAAAATTTCGAGGTCTCCTAAAAGCAGGAACGCCCGAGGAATGGGTGGACTGACCGCGCGATTCTCATTAGGGCGCCATTGTTGAACAGACTGGCGCTGGCCATTGCTTCCCATAGTTTTCACAGTAAAACGCTATTCTTGCACTGGAACGGCAACTCTACTTCCGTGAAACACCTTGGTATCCAGAAACAACTATCGTCCCATCTACAATGCACTGATTGAGCAGATATGCAGTGATGAACGAGCTCATACAAACAGACAGAGATTTGAATGCGACTAGAGGACAACAGTCAACCATTTTCATCGCATTGTCGACCGACAGACACAGATATCGGGTTGGAGAGAACCAACGAAACCATGGAACACTTTGTTATACCACTGACAAGGGAAACCCATGAACTTCCCCCAAAGATTCTCAACGTGATCTATATGGCCTTGTAGAGCATCGGACGAGGATCACAAACTGTGCTTCTTGCTACTGGCCACTGGGTGGTCCGAAAATGGCAAGAAATGATATCACTTCAGGGCGGACTGATAAGGCAAAAGTGACACCTGGAATGGCCTTGTCGTGCTCTGAACTTACTTACAAAAGGTTTGGAGCTCAAATTAAAATATGATTATAGTAATATAATAATTTCCTACGTTTCTTAGACGAAGCTGCAGTGTACATTCAAGTGATTCTTTGGTATCGTTGGTAGCAGTGACTGGATGGCCGGGTGGATAGCGAGGCGGACTTTCGGGAGGGGGGTCGAAGGTTCGATTCCGGGAGTGGGGTTTCTGCGTCCCTAGGTGGACTGTTAGCGGTTTTGCAGGTGAAGATTACATTTTGGCTTCGGTAGGGTATCTTCTTCGCGTCCTAACCCCGCTCTAAACCTGTTGTCAGATGTGGAAGAAGCGGGTTTTGGTGCGTGGAGCATCGTCCGTTGAACGATGCTTGTCTCGCCGAGGAAGGCTCCGTTAGATGTTATCCCCATATGACCTCTTTGGTATGTTCTCAGTTACTTTTGGAAGTGTTTCTCACTGTCACCTCATTCGTGAACACGATCGACAAGCATTGATTTGATCCATCATCAAGGCATACTCATTGCCCTTCGGATTTCTTTGCAGACTGCTCTTTATTCTTCTCGTTACTTTCACAATTCTACTACCCGTCACCAAGTAAAAGGATAAAGGACGGCGTTGCTCAATCCCTTTTTAGGATGCGGCACGAATTCTACTTCTACGGAAGGTCGTGGAGGCGAATTGAATGCGTATTTGGCCACACAATGACTTGCGGTGGCCAGCCGATGAACAAGTCAGCGCTCTATCCTTCCCAGACAAGTCTGGTACCAATTCACCGACCCCGGAGGGATGGAAGGCTTGGTCGGCCTGAGCGGGAAATCCGAACCAGGAACCTGGTATCGGATGCAAGCGACAGCCGGCGCCTCTTCCGACTGCGCTACACACGCCCCGTTACCAAGTACAGTATAATTTATTCACCTTATGGTATTGATCTAGCTGTGTAATTTTTCCTGGCCATTCTCCTATACACCTACAGGAGACGGGTTGTGGCATTGCAGATAGCACTTGTACTCACTCCCTCAACTCTGCAGATCGAAGAAGATTTTCCGTCCCAAATTCATCTATAGGGTTATCTGGGATGCAGGTCACCAATTTGGCAACCATTTTCGTTGAAACGATGGATGGCAGAAGGTTACAACTGGTATGTGTAAGTAACTGGGTGCACGCAAAATAATCGGCACTGTTGCCTTTCATGACTCCAGAGGTCGAATAGAGGACGAAAGAAAAAAATTCGCCCAAACATCGCACATGGGGGTTATTTGGGGAGCTAATCACGGATATAATACCTGTTTTTAAAATTTCCATATATTACGGCAGGTCACTGTAGATATGGGTGACTAAAGCTGGTCAAAATTATTTTCCAGCTTTCGACATCAGCCTTCGATGAAAAGTAGTGCAAGCAAAGTGATAATTTAGAAAAAGAGTGGCAGATTCGTGGTCAGCAGCTTAAATAATTCCGATAGGCGAAGTCCGGGCGAAATCGGTAGTCATGACTTCGCCACCCTTATTCACCACAACCAAATAATACGGTACCCTACCGCAGCCAAAATGTACTCTTCAGTTGCAAAAATCGTAGCAGACCACAAAGCAAATCCCGTAACCTCAAATATCGAACCATCGACCCCCCTCCCGAAAGTCCGCCTCGCTATCCACCCGGCCATCCAGTCACTGCTACCAACGATACCAAAGAATCACTTGAATGTACACTGCAGCTTCGTCTAGGAAACGTAGGAAATTATCATATTACTAATTAATTAATTTTAATTTGAGCTCCAAACCTTATGAAAGTTCAGAGCACGACAGAGCCGTTCTAGGTGTCACTTTTGCCTTATCAGCCCACCCTGAAGCTGTACCATTTCTTGCCATTTTCGGACCACCCAGTGGCCCGTAGCAAAAACGAAGCACAGCTTTGTGATCCCGTCCGATGCTCTACAAGAGCATATAAATCGCGTTGAGAAACTTTGGGGGAAGTTCATAGGCTTCCCTTGTGGGTATCACACTCTGAGAAGGATGAGGACGTTGTTAGTTTGACTGGGCTAGTTCACTCTTTTTCGCGTCCACATTAGTTTTCAGGAGAAGGAAGCTGAGTAGTGTGTGAAATGTCACTTTCGATTATATTAGGTTGGCAACTAAATTCGTGGACTCTCAAACATCTTCAACGAAAGCGTTTATTAAAAAATAACCAATAAAAAACTTTAGTCGAAGTAAGATCCGTTAAAATGCAGAACCTCTTCCCATTTATCAGGTGACTGGTATGTCATACGGCCGTAGAATTCTTTTTGGTTTTGAGGCGAAAAATCCTTGAAGGTGCATTTAGACCTAGACCACATTGGTAAACCTTCCTTCAACCAAAAAGTGCTGCAGCGAGCGGCAAAGGTGGCAGTCACTCGGCGCACGTTCTGGGCTGTAAGGTGGATGAGTTGGACGTTCGCCGCCAAGGTATTCAATTTTTTGAAGAGTCCAGTTCGCGCCGTATGGTCTGGGGTTATCCTGCTGAAGGATAATGCCATTTCTGAAGAGCTGTCGTAACCGATTCTGGCGGAGCTCAGCCTGCACCCGGTCAAGTTAAGAAGAGTCGACTTAGGCATCAATGCTGGAACCACTCTCGATGAGTTTCCAGAAGATAATGCCTTCCCGATACCACCAAGCGGAGAGCATCATTTTCTTGTGAAGGTCAGGCTTAGGCGTTGGCAGCGGCTTCTATTTTGCTTTAAGCTGCTGGTTAGAATATTTACGATTATTTAGTGAATCCACTTTTCATTACATATTGCCAGTCGGTGAAGAAATGGTTCCCGCTTGTGAGGGTCCAAGAATTCTTTCGCGGGATCCACACGCCTCTTCCTTTGCGATAGGGTCAAGTCGTGAGGCACCCATTTACCTAGTTTTACAGAAAAGCCAACGCTGTGCAGAATCTTCTCAATAGAGGTATGTGAGGGCCTAAAGTCGACCGCCAACATACGTGTTTCCAAGCCCCGACTTCTTTCGATGACGCTAGTTACAGCTCAACGATCACGTACAATCGGTCGTCCGGTGCCTCGCTTGTCTTCAGCTTCGACGTTGCCCTCACGGAACCTCTTGGAACATTTGAACACTGTCAGTCGTTGGAGAACTCCATCTCGTACAGCTGCACATATGTTTTGTCCGGCTTCAGTTGCAGAGTGGCTGAGCGAGCTGGTACCCATGAAGAAGGCATTCGCGAAGACGGCTCTGTGTCCTTTCATTTCAGACTCAAAAACTTCCCACTAACTCGGAATGATAGAACAACAAGAGTAGTTTCGAAACGTGCAGACTAAGGGGTTGTAACGTTGGAAAGAGCAAAAGAATTGATGCACAAATAAGCTGATAATCTTTGCTAGAGGAAGTGACTACGACAGAGTTCACGAATTTAGTTGCCAACCTAATATAATAAAGAGTAGCGCTAAGACCTTACGGTCAATAAGCTTTCACGTATTCATATCCTACGTGCTACTAAACGGCCGAACTTTTGCTAATGAGGTGAGTTCGTCTCCTTTGCTGTGTTGCTGATCACTGTGTGTAGGAAACCGCGCGTGATTAGTGAAACTGCTTTGACACCCTAGACAGGAGATAGCAGCATCTCTGCCTTCTTTCCCTCTACAGGTCATCACTGGCGCGGCGTTTCTGTTGTTGCAGACTTTCTCAACAATTTCTAAACAAAATCTATCTAAATTCTTCATCTAGGGAGTCATATCTTTATATTGTGTATGACTGAAGACTCTAATTTTCTTTATGAAATCCTGTCACTGAACCTGCAGCGCATTTGCAAGAGTTATCATGTCCAAGTGCAGGTTTCGATTCCCCCATTTGTTCTCGTGATTAGAGCGAATGAAGCCGTCGTGAACCCACATCAGGAAAACCGGCCAGAAATTTAGGAAGTTTTAAAAAATCGAAAAAAAAATCAACATTTTGTTAAAAGTGATGCAGGATTATCGAAAAATATACCTAGAATGTCCAGAATATTTAGAATCTTAATCTTATAGACAGTTAAAAATAGAACAGCAAAATCTGACACCAATTTTGCGCCAGCCTAATAAAAGGTGGAAGGACGTTATTGAGACAGGTGTCGCCAAAGTCAGCAATACGGCGGGACACCCTAACGGGATATCCGTTGGATGCTTTCTGATTGTGTGTTGGGCCTACACAACGATTGATGATGACCAACTGACAATTATATGTAATGTATTCTCCTCCGCGACAAGTCTAGCATTGATTCGAGCCCCATAAATGATGACTTGGTTGGCCTGGTGCAAGCTGACCATGACTTCGTTCGGTGTGTAGGGCCGCAACTGATGCTTTCACCCATTGCGCCACGCGTACTATTAACTGTAGAATTTTCGAAGAACAACCGCTAGAGTGCGAGACCTTCCACGATAACGATAAATGTAACGGCCAACGTTAATCAAACTCTTTGCGGGTACGGCACGACCTATAATGGGTCGAGGAATAAGATTGACCAAATTTTATTTTATTATTTATTTATTTATTTATAGTACGTGGATATCCACGCAGACAGAACCAGCTATCCGAAAGACAATAAAAAATAAACACAACGAGAAGAACAAAACATGCATGCGTGATAGATGATTAGAAATACACCACCCTAATGAATCATCCTTTGATGTACCTATTAATGACCTATCTCAGTTGTGAAATGGAACTCGGTAGACCATATTTTTTTAGAAAATTTTAGAAACTCAGCTTACTCTCTCAGTGATCATTTTGTAAATCAGCAAATCATTTCTCTCCCTGCGAAGTAGCAAACTAGAAAGATTAAAAATTTTGTTCCGAACATTTGAAGGTGGAATGGACGTGTAGTCATAACCGTAAAGCCGTATCCAAAGCTTTCGAGTGAAATTATTCAGCACCGCTTCTAGCCTGGCTTGGCTGCGCTTGGAAGGTGGATTGAACACAGTGGTCCCATATTCGAGTATGGGGCGAACATAAGAAATGTAAGCCAATCTGAAGTGACTAATTGTGTTTGTGGACAAGCCTCTAAATAAACTGTGAATGGCTCTATCCGCCTTACTCGCTATTACTTGGCAATGTTCGTCAAACGTAAGTTTAGCGTTTAAAATGAAGCCTAGGCCACGATGTTAAGTGGTTTTATTTATCTGATTTCCATGGAGGTAATAAGCGTAATCGTCTACCATGCTTCCGAGGCGAAGAAACTTCGTTTTGGTACAAGAGAGGGGGAGCTTCCAGGTAGTAGACCAATCAGCAACTGCAGTAATAGCTGACTGGAGTGCCACACGGTCGTCAATTTTTTGAATGCTCCTGTAGATATCATCAGCAAACATTTGGCAAGAGGTATTAAACGGTCTTACCGAGCTCGGTAAATCAGATGTGCATATAATGAACAAGATGGGAGATAAAACCCCACCTTGAGGTACCCCGCTTGTGATTGGACAGGCAGAGGAAAAAGACTGATTGACCTTGACTTGGAAAGACCTACCGATGATGAAGTGCTAATCCATTTTACTACCCTAGAATGCAAATTGATGTTTTTAAGCTTAAAGATAAGCTCCTTAAAAGGGACTCTATCAAATGCTTTGGAGAAATTGGAAAATGACATCAACATCTAGGTTTTGATCAAGTGCTTTTGTCCATTCTTCCAGAGAAACAAGCATCGAAGTCTCAGTTGATCTTCCTGTTCTAAAGCCATGCTGACTATCGGGTATAATGCCGTTGTGTTCTATATGTCTCACTATTGATAGTTTTTTTTCAAAATTTTCAAGAACTCCAGCAAAATCGACGTTATGCTAATAGGGCGATAGTTCGAGACGTCAGAATAAGGAGGCTTTCTTGGAATGGGTGTAAAATAAGCATGCTTTCAACGTGAAGGAACTTCACCATACATGTACCTAAAGTTAAAGATGTTTACTAGTGGTGCAGCAATCGCGACGGCAACCTTTCGTATGAAACAAGGAGGGATTTCATCAGTTGTAGTTGAATAAGACAAAGGCAAATTGCATAGGTGTTTATAAACCTCTACATCATAAAACCATACTGTGCTGTCTTCGATAGGAGAAACAAACATTTCAGTATCAGTATCATGAGTATGTCGGGTCACAAACAGCTGTCGGTACACCCAGCTGTCGCGTTACACCCGCACCTCGTCTACGAAGACGAAGCCATGCCTGGCTTCGTCAGTCTCGACTTCGGCTCGCCCTCGGCGGCTCGGTCCGGCCTCGTCAGCCCAGTACTCGTCTCCACTCCTCTACAGTACCCCAATGCTTTCTCTTAATAAAGATATAAACCAGCTGTATGTAAGTGCACAAGAAGGCAACTCCCTTCTTCAAAATAGGCCCCTAGAATCTATAACTTGATATGGAGGTCCCGGAGAGATTCTTGTGATACCTAATAAATTTAAAGTTTTTATTTAAAATAAATTTCTTTCGTAAAAATAGTCAAAACGTTCTTCCTTGCTAACTACCTAGTTAGCTAGTAACGGACCCTACTTCGGACGATCTGACGACTGCCGACCCGGATGACCGCCACACCCCTACAGGTGAGCGACTTCCGTTGTCCATCGACTCTTTCTATTGTCCCGCGCGGTGTAGATCGTATTTGAAAAAATATTCAACATATATATATTAAATTTAAAGCTAAAGCGCGCGTAACATCATACAAATCCATTTCTTAAGCTGAGAGCAATATAGTCTTAGCGAGGGCAATCGCCTAACACCCTGCTCTAGGATCAGCTTGGGCTGGCGTAAATAATATCTTGACCGTACATCGTGGGCTACGCACTCCCGTTTCAGAGGCGGCTAGGGGTATTCCCATACAGGAAGAGGTTATTTACGTTTGTCCCACAAATGGATTCTGTACTAAAGATCTGTACACAGGGAAATACCTAAGGACATTAGTATGTATAGTAATCCCTCTCATTTCTTTAATAGTCCTGGTGACGAGATCCCACATTCCAACGGCTCCCTTTATATCTAGGTTGGTACTTCGCATAATTCATTGTTATTATTATTTTGGTGAATCTTCTTTATTTGAAACCTAGGTGAGAATTGATTGTCTTGACGAGGCTGGCCTGGCAATTGCGGCAACGCTCCCTTTTCACCCAGACAGCCAGACTCCTGACATGAAGTTCATGTTAAAGAATGGAGTCGTCTCTGTTCAAGAGAAAGGACCGGGCCACATGGCTTGCACGGGCAGGTGTAGGTTTCAGTTTTCGACCACATCAGGCTACGTCCTGAATGTGGGCCTTTTATGCAATTCACGGGATTATTTTTGATGGTTTTTGCTGAGCCGTGCCGAGATCCGAGACTCCGAGAAGCCGGAAGAGATCTTCCCCCCGAAGGTACTCTAGGGAGACAGACGGACCATCTAATCCAAGGATGATTCGCTCTCGAGAGGAATGACAACGTCATCCCGGGGTTTTCCTTCACCAACCGGACTGAGACTAAGGCTTCCCTGCCTGCAATCTCGGTCCTTCCCATAATATTAGTTTATTCATTTTTAGCTCCATGGGTCGCGCCTACGATATTCGCTTCATGTCATTACACATATTTCCGCCGACTGTGAAATAAGAACTCGTTCGCCATATAGTCATGACTCTAAACAAATAAATAAATAAATAAAATCACCTGTATCACCTGTCGTCCCGTTGATCATCGACTTGCTCGAGCGGGCGCCAGCAGCGTCTCCATTCGTCCCTGTCGCGTGCCAGAGTGGTCCAATGGATCCTCCTCGCTCGAGGGACACGAAGAGCGTCATATCGGTCGTTCAGGGCTTTCACGAAGAAGTCCGACCAACGCGTTGGTGGCCGTCCTGGTGTTCTTTTGACATCCCGCGGAATCCAGTCCGTGACGGCTCTCGTCCAGCGGGTGTCTGCGAATCGCATTACGTGGCCGGCCCACCTAATTTTCGACGACTTGGCCCATGCGACAGCGTCTCTGATCTTCGAACGTCGGCGAAGCTCGGAACTCCGGAGGCCTTCTCTCACTTGCGCGAGTCGTGTCACTGTGAGCATCGTCCTCTCGATTCCACGCTGCGCGACGCTGATCGCGTGTTCATCCTGCTTTCGTATAGCCCAGGTCTCTGAGGGGTATGTTAGGGCAGAAAGAACAGTGGAGTCGAATAGGTGGGCACGGAGTCGGACGTTCTTCGTCTTCTTCGCGACTTCTTCGACGCTCTTGAAAGCTCCCCAAGCCGCTCGTTTCCTCCTGCTCAGCTCTGGTACTAGGTCGTTGGCCATATTGACTTCGCGACCCAGATACACATAGCTGGAGCATTCGGAGATGTTCGTTCCGTTGAGCGAGAATGGGGCATCAGAAACCCATCCGTTCTTCATGAACATCGTCTTCGTAAGATTCAGCTGCAGTCCAACGCTTCCACATACACGATCGAAGTCGGCCAGCATTCGTTCCGCCTGACTGATGCTCGGTGTTATGAGCACGATGTCGTCAGCGAAGCGAAGATGGTGCAGTTGCCGGCCGTCGACCTTCACTCCCATGTCATCCCATTCTAGTTCGCGCATGACGTTTTCGAGGGTGGCGCTGAAGAGCTTCGGGGATATGGTATCCCCTTGTCGAACCCCTCTCTTCACGTCAATGACGACGTCGTTGTAGAATGGTGAGATCTTGGTCGTGAATCCACTGTACAGCTCTCGAAGGACTCTGATGTACTGAGTAGGAACGCCCTGGGTGAGCAGGGCTTCCATGACCGCTTCAGTCTCGACGGAGTCGAATGCCTTCTTCAGGTCGATGAAAGTAAGGCACAGCGGCAGCTTGTACTCTCGCGACACTTCGATGAGCTTCGTAATGGTGTGTATGTGGTCGATCGTGCTGAATCCTCTCCGAAATCCTGCTTGTTCGCATGGCTGTCCTTCGTCCAGCGTTCTACTAATCCTATTCAGGATGACTCGAGTGAACAGCTTGTAGACTACGGACAACAGGCAGATCGGGCGATAGTTGCCGATGTCGTGCACGTCTCCCTTCTTGTACAGCAAGACGGTCTTGCTGGTCTTCCACTGAGATGGAACCTTGCATTCGGACAGGTAGCGTGTGAAGAGCCGCGCCAAGGTGTTGATGAGCGCTGGCGGGAGGTTCTTCAGGTGCTCAGCTCTAATCCTGTCAGGACCGGGTACTGTACGTTTCTTCACCGACGAGATGGCGTGTCGGATCTCGGAAGGGAGAACAGAGGGGATGACGTATCCATCCTGCGGAAGATGGCGTAGGGGCAGGTGGACGTGGCTATCGAAGAGATCGGAGTAGAAGTCGTGGATGACTTTCTCCATGGTCCTTCTGGAAGAGGTGACGGTTCCGTCAGGACGTCGGAGAGCGGTCATCTTGGTCTTGAAGTTGGCGAAGTTCCGGCGGGCATTGCGGATGCTCAGCCCTGCCTCTGCTGCTTCGGCCAACACTTCCGCCCTTCTCTCCTTCAGATCTTCCTTTATCGCCGCTCTGCATAGCTTTGCAAGCTCGGACGTCAGTTGATAGTTGCCTGACGCTCGTGCTGCTCCACGCTGGCGTATCAGCTCGAGAGTTTCCGGAGACAGGCGTCTCTTGGTGGTCTTCAAGCTCTCGGCACCCTTAGCACTATCGTGGAGATGGTGCACGAAGCGACCGTATTCCTCGTCGACGTTGTCCATGACGGCATCTTCCCAAAGGCCGACAAGAGAGGTGTAGAGATCCCAGTTGATGGTCGTTCTGGGACTCCTCTTCTTGAACTTCGCGGCCTTCTCTCCTTGACGCGAAAAGCGGAACCTCGCGCGAAGGAGGCGGTGGTCCGATCCCGTGTAGAACTTGGGGACAACGGAGACATCGGTCAGGCAATACTTGCGATTGAAGATGATGTGGTCGATCTCGTTGTGGAACTGGCCACCGGGGGATTCCCAGGTCCATCGTAGGGAGGGAGGCTTCTGGAACTGCGAGTTTCCATGGATGGTCTTGGTCGACATGATAAACTCAGACAGCCTTTCACCTTGCTCGTTCCACTCCAAACCGTGGGTTCCGATGTGAAGTTCTTCCGGCGACCTTCGTGGCCCGATCTTGGCGTTGAAGTCGCCGACGATCACCTTGTAGAAGGTGTGATCTTCCTTATAGAACTTCTCCAGCTCCACGTAGAAGGCCTCGACGTCTTCGTCGTCGTAGTCGGATGTTGGGGCATACGCGACGAACACAGTCAAGGCTGGCACGGAGCCACATCGCTTCAGTCGCAGACGTCCGATTCGGCTTGTCAGAGTCTCGTACGAATCGATGTTCATGGCCAAGTGCGTGTTGACGAGGACACCAACGCCGCCTACTCCCCTGCTGTCGCATGTTCCGAGGAACAGTTCTTCTCCGGAGTCGTAGGCGGCGTGTAGGGGATGGTGTCTTCTCGTCTCGGTCAGTCCGATGACGTCGTACTTGATCTTCCTGGCTTGCATCATCAGGTCCTCGACGGATGCTTCCGACGCAAGCGTGCGGGCGTTGTAAGTACAGATCGTCATCCTAGTCCTTCTCAATTTGCGCGGCCTGGTTAGGCCCTGAGATTTTAGCAGCCTCTCCGTACTCGTCCTTCCCATCGCTGCAGAAATGGGGGCTCTTTCGGGGTCAGGGGAATGAGGCCCTTTAGTGCTGCTGTGTTTGACTGGAATACAACACGGGTAGCTAGTCAGGCTCTGTCGTGCGGGCGAAGAACTCCGGGCAGCCAGCCAGACTGCCCGAAGGGACGGGGCGAGACTTAAGGCGGCCTCGAATCGCCTTACATGTACTCCCAGTCTACCGAGTGCAAGCTTTTGGCCGAGCCGACACAGTTACAATCCGCGCAGTCACGGACACATCCGCGCACACTGTGCACGAACATGCCGCTCCCACGCACAAGGAACGCATCGACCCGACACAGCAGGAGCAAGGAGTCCATCCCCTGCATCCCACCTGCGTCTCTGGGCAGTACACGGTCGCATTTGGTTCGCGTTTAATTCCCCTATCCACCACCCGGGGACGCGCCACGTGGCCCTGCGACAAGCGGCCCGAGATCCCTCTTAACAAGAGAGCCCGAAGGCTCTCTATCGAGGGAGATCCGTGGAAATAAATAAAACACGCCATGTAAAGGTGAGAAAAACAAGACATCGAATTCCAATCCGCACCAAAACGATTGGTGAGCCCAGCTAGAACTGCTAGCTTCGATCACCTTCCTATTCTCTAGATCGTTTAGTATACGACGGAATTCGATTCGTGTAGCTAACGGTATTGGGCGTGTCTTCTGACGGATTGGGCTCGCATCATCCGTATCTATCGTATGCTCTACTAGAGTTGTTTGGGTTAGCTCTTATTTGTTCACTGCAAATATATCCGCGTAGCGCTTAACTACGCACTCCAACTGGTCGTTTAGATCTTCATCCCGCTTCCTGCTCTTTAGTATCTCTCACAGCTTCTGTTCTCGGTTTTCTAGCGACGATCCTGTACGTTCCAGCATCTTTGCACTGCTAACCGGCTCCCGCTCAACAACTTGTGCTGGTTCAAAGGATGTAGTCATTGTCAGACCACGTCATGCCTCCACTGGCCTTGCTAATCACTATGGGGACTGTGTTAGTTTCACCTGGGCGTATGTACACTCTTTTGGCAACAGTTGCACATTTCTTTGTCACTGTTTCCGTGACGTTCTGAGAGCCACACTCTTGCACTCTTCATTTGTGAATTTTCGTGGTTCGCACTCTAATCGGCTGAGTGGTGCCGGCTTCCGCTCTCTGAAGTAGGCTAAAGCCCTGGGTGTGGAGCGCATTAGTGCCGAGAACTAATGTCCCGTCTCCACCAGCCTTCACGAATAAAGCTACTCGGCATCTAGCTCCATCGTCAATCTGAAGCGTAAACCTGATGGCCCCTTTAAACGTCATTTTGTTACCTGACGCATCGTAAGCAGGCATGGGTCTTTCTAGCGTCACTTCCTCTACGTCAGAATCAATGTCAAATCATGCTGTGCGAGCAGTTCGCAGCATTTCGAGAGGAATTATACTTATCTGTGAATCTGTATTCAGGAGCGCTTGTCTGGACAACACCAACAGTTTCACATTTCTCATGGGCAGCTCTCCCACTAGATCTCCTTCTTCCACTGACGACTGTTCCGCTCCACCCAGCCATTCACGTAGGGCTGCATTAAACACCCTCGATCGATCGGACTCGTCAGACCGCTTTTCCTGTTTGTTCCCCTTTGTGATTCGGGCCTTTTTGCAGTCACGTCTAAAATGACCACTTTCGTTGCCGTTGAAGCATTTTGGAGGCCCTGCCTTTCCAGAGGTCTCGGTTCCGTCCTGCTTTGCAAGAATCTGGAGATATCAAAAGTTAGAAGAAGTGGCGCAGCAAGCGTATTCAGATACATCTGAAGGGAAACTTTCACTTAAACGCGCAGGAGATTTGGTGGCTCAATTGGCTGATTAGCCCGAGTACCTCTAGCTGTTTTCGACGATGGAGCTGGCGCCTAAAGGGTCTGCCTACGAGATGGTCGAGAGTTTGGCGCAGCACTGCGAGCGCAGCAGAGAAC
>OX375867.1:50568985-50641865 GCA_947359475.1 Heligmosomoides polygyrus bakeri | reverse complement strand
AGCACTCGGTATACGGCAAGGTAATCAGCGCCCTGGAAGAAGAAAAGCTGACCGAAGACGTCGTTTTCCCAGAGGCAACTCGAAAGTTCAATTGCCGATTTCCTGATGGACGAAAGATCGCTCGTGCTGCTCGAGAGCGAGAGACGTCGGAAGGTTGTGCCACCTTCGCGGCGCAGAGCAGTATTTGACGAGGCTCATTCAGATCTACTAGCAGGGCATTTTGGGCCAAAGAAGCTAGTGCGGCAACTCTCCAAGAGTCTGTTCTGGGAAACCTTGAACAGAGTCTTCAGGAATGGTCGAAGAAATGCCAGGAGTGTTTGTGCCATAACGTACAGCATCCAATGGTGCCTCCGCTTAAACCTATCGTGAAAACAAGGCCCTACGGAGTGGTAGGGATTGACGTGTTGGAAATGGGTCAAACGTCAAGCGGAAACCGGTACATCTTGAGCGTAATAGACCATTTCTCTAAATTTGGTGGGGCATACGCGATACCCACAAAGACGGCCGAAACTGTTGCTCGAGTCTTCTTTGAGAGATAGGTTTCGGAGGGATGCTGCCAGCCAAAGTCCATCCTCTCTGATGTGGGAGGAGAATTCGATAATAAACTAATGGAGGAGTTGAGGGCTACCATGGGAATCCAGCATGTATTCACCAAAGGATACAACCCCCGCGAGAAGGAGTGACGAAGAGGTTTAACCGAACACTCATAGGCATGTTACGGAAGAAAGTTAAGGTCAAGAGTGAGTGGAATAAGATCTTACCGTACTGCGTATTCGCGTACAACACTACCGTTCACGAGACCACCGGAGAGTCCCCATTCTTTGTACTGCATGGCATCGACGCCTATGTTCCCTGGGAATCGGTTCCAGAGGTGGGCGTAAGCGAGTATATGACAGACCTAGAAAGTTACGTCCAAGAACTGGCAGTAGGAACGGAAGTGGCGCGTAAATATGCATCCAAAATGAACGAGAAGATGCGGCAAAGAATGAGGGCTCTGTACGAAAAGAGGAACAAGGTGTCCGAGAGTCCTCTGAAACCTGGAGATCGTGTTTATATGAAAGTTCCCAGCGAAAGACAGCCACTCAACCCAAAACTTACCAATCAGTGGGAAGATCCCTATAGAATCATAAAAGTGAGCGGGAACAGCGCACTTCTCACTCTAATCTGACAAAACAATGGTGACTGAGAGTACCTTTTGACAACTTACGGAAACTGCCAATAGGCATGAGGAATGACCCTGTAAGGACTGTCCGAAGCCGAGGCAAACGCTTCGCTTCGCTTTTTACGTGGGGTCGTAAAAATACTGCAAACCGAGCGAATGCGCAGTGTAATAGAGTCAGTGTTTCCAGGATCACGCTGTGAGTCGACGACCCACTCCACCTCCGTTTTCGCTGTGACTGCTCCTTGTTCGGACAGATGGCACACGTTGCACTGTAAAGTCTGGCGCGCCCAATGGCGAGATCCAAGAAGGTGCAGGACATGTTCCAGCTGACTAACGTTGCTTCAATCTCCGAACAAGCCTGTTGGGGAGATGAGCGGAAGGAGGAGGAGCTCAGGAAAAGGAACTCCCCGTACATCACAGCGTATGGGCTAGCCCTAGCTATGGACGCTCACCGTCGTCAATGCCATCGTTACGCCACTGCTGTAGTAGAAGCGAAGGGAAGCGATTCGACCATTCGTCAGCCTTTGCGTGGCCGGTTCCGTATGATTACGGGAACAACTTGACGGCAGCGATTGCGTTGCTGCAGCACACACGTCTTCCTGGATCGAGATCGAGTACTGAGCAGGAGATATTTGTTGCACTGCCTTCGTCTTTCGCCCGCGTTCACTCTGAAGACGAAAGCCGGATAGCGTGACGCTCTACGTATACGTCAACTGGGGTGCGCTGGCCAAGAAGATGATATCGATGAAGATTACCACGTCGATCATCATCGTATGGCACGACGCAATGCCAGACAGTCGCCCGATGAGGCAGGTGTTGATCTGCCTGGAGCGACAACTTCAATGCGGTGGAGCAATAGCCTTCTTCCCTAGCCCGTACGAGGACGATAGCGCGCAAGAGTGGGATGCCATGGAAAGGGTATGCGCTGAGTATGTCAAGTACATCACTGGACCGAAGCGCAGGTTCGAAGCTATTGTGACAGACCAGCCAAGCGCTGGACACGGTGACGTACATACATCCCGCACTCATCCTCGGAGCGCATCCTCGGAATGGAAAGGCTCCTTTCATTGGCCGACAGATCCTCTGTTTCCTCGAGAAGCTGCGCCTCTCGGTCCACGATCTCATCAAGATCGGACAATTTGTCTTTGCGTCAAAGGACGACAGGGAGCGCAGGTGCAAAGAGAAATCAGCCAAGAACAGGAGGCGTAAGGAAGGGTTAATGCCGAACTTCTAGGTGGTTGAAGATCCGGACCGCCACTGTCACGAACGCCCGATCACTTTCCACAATGCAAACCGTCCGCGCCATCATGCGAACGGGAATCGTCAGTTGCATCGTCATCGAGGCCAAGGGACCATTCACAGGACCGTCGTCACGAACGCTCGATCACGCCGAGCCATCGTCGACACCACATGGACAAGGAGCCGCTCGCTGGATCATCGCCGAGTTCGAGAGCCGACCTCCACCAGACCATGTTCGATGAGCCAAGCCGACAGCGAGGACGCGTGGACAAGGAACCTTCGCCAGGACCATCTTCGAAAGTGAGCCGTGTTCCTGACCGCCACTTGGGCCCGCTCGTCAAGTCACACAAGAAGCTTCACCGTCGCGACAGACGCTATCCCCACAATTTCTTCACCCACAATTTCTTCACGATTGTCATAAATACTGATCCAACCATTGGATTCTTATAGTGTAACGCACAGTTATGTCACGTTAATGCTGCCTCATATCGTAACAGCCTAGTTAGCCTCGCAAATTTCCTAACCTACTTCCTTGTTGACTCGCATTACTCTTTTCTCGCAACGTCCTCCCTACAGTAACCCGGCGCCTATACAAGCCAATTTCTCAATCAACAAATGTCCTTTGTTCTACTCTGCCTTCGCAGCGACTGGCGGCTCTTCAGCAAAGCTCTGATAAGTGGACTGTCTTCCCCTAGACCCCGGTCGAGGTCCAAATCGGTTGTGAGATAAAGCCACAGACGATCCGCGTCGTGAGATCAAAGCGACGCGACAATAGAAGTTACTAATAAGACTATAACACATTATAGAGACCCAAAAGTAAACAAATTTACCTTCCAGTAACTTTGAATTTTAAAATTTTTATTCAAATTTTAAAAAATTATTTTAACATTTAATTTGCTTAAATTTATTTTAAGTAAAATCGAAATCGATTTGTCGTTGCACAGTCTATAGGTTTGTTACAACTGTGCTCCTTCTGATGAAATCCGGGAAGGTTGTTGCTCTGAGTGACCAAGTTCATCGTACTTTTTAAGAGAAGATCGCGTAAATCTCCAAAGAAAAAATCGGAAATAACATAAGCAAGAAGTAGCATTTCAGGCCTTCGGGGCTTATACTGTAATATAGGGTGTAGCCCATTTTTTGCCATGCATGGAAGAAGCTTGATCGCGTGGTGTTAAAGCACCACATTTCACTCACACTCGTCTCTTCTGCGTACACCTTCGCCGACCGACTCGCTAAGGGTCTGGAAGGTTGTACAATCTCAGAGAGAATCGAAATTGCAGCGAAGATTGAGCTCTTCAAGTCAAGATATGACCATCTGCAAAGGTATTCCCCACGGAACACTCCACTGGAGATTTAGTACTGCTACATGACGATAATATGCGTCTAAAACATACAAGCCAGTGGAAAGATCCTTTCATGGTCTAACTAGTGGATCGACCAAATATCACGATTCACGACCATGTCAATTGCCAAAAACAACAGACATCAACAAAAAAAAAAGTAAAAATTTATGCACCGCTTTCTGAACTAGCCAATGCTTCAGCTCCTATACCAGCCCCTATAGAGGACAGCTCAAGTGAAGCATCGGACAGTTCAGAACCACCCTTACGACGATATCACCGATTGAAAGAAAAATCTACTTTAGCACGACGTTCTATGGACAATGAAGAATATTCTACAACTTAATCAAGTTGCTAGAATTTTCTTAAGTAAGTTTGAAATTTACCTCATTGCATCCTCAGCGCAAATTCATACGAAATATTCTTTGAACGATTCAAAGAATTCTAGAAAGCGTCATTGAAATAACACACGTCTTCTCTAAACTCCGCCCCTGTGTCAACCGCACAATGAATTTTGCTTGAAAAATTCAGGTTCACAGACAAACCCGTTCTCTATATGATATATAAAAATGCCAATGACGTCATGTATTTTTTTTACTCTTCATAGAAATTTCACAAATGTTCAATTTTGTATTAGGGCAATTTGTCCATGTCATATTTTTGTATCATCAATAGAAACATGTATCATCAAAATTCCACTCTTAAACATTTTGTATGTCAAGCCATTTTTCCTCTAGAATATTTCTCATAATGCATAACATGAGTAGTATTCTATTAATCAGCATGTTGACTCTAGTACAGTAAATTTCTCTTCTGTACACTGTAATGTAACGTTTTATGCCATGTAACGTTTTTTATGTAACCATTATCCACGACGAAAGCATAGAATTCGTCTACCTTTTTCCACCATTATCCTCACACCTCACGTACCCGTTTTCCACGTCGACATACTTGAACATCGTCTCACTCCACCCTTTATCTCCAAGCTCGAGGACGAGCTTATTCTCAATGGATGTGCAGACCCGCCCACTCCTCCTGGTTCCTCATCTTACCAGAGATATAACATCTTGACACATTCTATCCTCAATACTCATAATACAGTAGAAGCCAATAGCGTAACTACTATGTAGTTCCTATTTTCCTATTTCTGTATGTCCAACTGTGCTTTCTCTCGGACATGAATCCATTGTCAACTCGATGGCGAAGACCCAAGCTCAAGGACGAGCTTTACCGAGGAATGGAGATGTCGGGTCACAGACAGCTGTCGATACACCCAGCTGTCGCGTTACGCCCGCATCTCGTCTACGAAGACGAAGCCAAGCCTGGCTTCTCAGTCTCGACTTCGGCTCGCCCTCGGCGGCTCGGTCCGGCCTCGTCAGCCCACTACTCGCCTCCACTCCGCTACAGTACTCCAATGCTTTCTCATAATAAAGATATAAACCAGCTGTACGTAAGTACACAAGAAGGGAAATCCCTGCTTCAAGATAGACCCCTAGAACCTATAACTTGATAAGTAACATCCCTGTCCAAATTCATGTTATCATTCGAAAATGATTTGTGGAAGTGCTTAGCCAACATAGTCGCACGTTGCTGATCAGTAACAGCTGAGTTTCCTTCTTCATCCTTTAGAACAGGAATATGAGTTGGAGTGCTTCTTAGCCAAGAACATAACAACCTGTAAAACGAGCATTTTTAGGATCTTGGAGCAATTTTCTTTCAACGTAGTTGTTACATTTTCTCAAGCGATGATCGAACTTGTTTTTCAGGAACTCAAAATTACTCACATTTTGAGGAATAGTGTCAGATTGCAACGTCCCATACTTTCACTTTAGATTAGTACAGATTTGACAAATGCGGAGGGAGGTTATCATAGCTTACTCATTGTTTCGCAATAGGAACATATTGGTCTATGCACCAGTGGAGGATTGACAGGAAGAACTCATACTTTTCATCAACACTGCTAAATCTTTCCGGAAGAAACAGCCATCTAACGGAACATATACTCACAAATTTGATCGTTATTGACTTTGTTGAAGGCCCTGCGTAATTTATAAGCTTGGCGGCGTAAGGAGACTGAAACGGTGTATGTTATGCAGGAGTGGACACCGGACCCAAGCGGAGAGGAAATATTAGCATCCTTCACAAGATTTTTGTTGGAACTGAGAACTAAATCCAATATATGAGTGCCACGAGTTGGGGAGCGGACGTGTTGAACAAACTTGTTTGTTTGACAAAAGCGAACGAAATGCTTTGAAGCCATAGTAGTGGACGAAGGAGGATTTCTAGACCAATCGATGTCCGGAAGGTTAAGGTCACCTTAGATTACGCAGCTAACCTCAGAGGATGACAAATCGCTCACTACCTCGATGAGTTTGACAGTGTCGTTTGAATTACAGCTGGGAGTTCTGTATACCACCACAATTCTTACAGTAAGCTGATCGGATTTCAAATCACAACAAAGGATTTCGTAAGCGTCAGGAACCGAGTCAGCCATAACGGTTTCAAAAGCAATAGAATGCTTAACAATTATGAGAACAACTCCGCCTTTTTTGCTACCTCTATCACTTCTTATATAGCAATAATTATTGAAGAGTTTGCCTAAAATTGGCTGCATATCAACAAATTCGTTTAACCACGTCTCTGTTACCATCACTACGTCGCAACTGAGATTTTTAATTGCAAATTTTAGGAACGAAATGTTTTTTTCGAAGAGAACGCGTGTTGCAAAATAGACACTTTGGCTCAGAGATAGGTGACCGAGGATGATCCATTAGTTTACCGAAGAACTATTGGGATGAACGGATTGAGAGTTCGGTGCTACACGAGATAAATTGGGTTGTGCGAGCCTCTCGATTGCGCTCTATCTGTTCTTTTGTGAGCGAGGGCGTATAAAAACGTCTCTAGAAGAGAAAGAACGCAATCGGGGGCTCTCCTAAGAACAAGTTTTTGGTAAAACGTACTAGGAAGAATAACTTTTAACAAGCGAGAGCGACCATCATGTGGCTTTCCCAGCCTATCGACAGCTTAAGGCAAGCATTCAATCTCCAAATGATTAAATATCTGCTGAACAACATCATAATCGGCGCGAACTCTGTCAATAGAAGACGGTGAGGTTGCTTCCGAGACACCTGAGATCACATTAGACCTGGGACGCTCCTTTTCATCAAAACAGTCGCAAGATGGCTTAACACCAATCTCTTGAGCATTCGATACAGGCGAGTGTTTCGTCTGCACTTCGTATAATTCACGCCTGAGTTTAACGTTTTCATCTTGAAGGCTGCAAACACGCTCATGAAGTTCGTGGTTCTTCGCCAAGATCTCTGCAAAGCGATCTTGCGCCTCAAGGATATGACCTATGAGTGTTTTGAGAAGTACTGGCGTCTTCTTATCTGATCGGAGCTGATCCAAAGCAGATGTGATGCTGCCAGTTGAGTCGTCGCCACAGTAGTCAACAGCCTCGTTCGATTCCTTCCTCAGAGATAATGGACCGCTGGACATTGTTGCTCGGTAATCTCGAAGAGAGCGCCAATCAGTTCGAACCACACAGACAAAATTTCACGAATAATGCGATTCACACAGAATCACCTTTGATGGTGGCCTTGGTGAACGGAAAGTATGATCGGAACTCGCCACACAATTCCTCGCAACCGAAGAAATGAAGTCCACTGAAGGCGATGAAGCAGCGGATAATTGAAGTGGGAGAGCAGATGTAGTTCGAGCGCTCACAACGACCGCACCGAACACTTATTTGTTTCAGGAAGAATCGTAATCATAACAGCACCAACTTGGTCAATTACATAGTCTCGGTCAGTATCTAAAGCATGTGCCCAACGATCCAGCAGCTCTACGACTTTCTTGCCCCAGAACCGGCGGCTGCGAGCGGAAAGGGAAGACCACCTCAAGTCCCGTCTGATCATTCAATTCCATGTCGCAATGGTTATTTCCGAAGCGCACAATATGTGGGCAGCGCGACGGGAGGTACACCAGCCCCCTGCTGAAGGGCGTGGCGTCAGGAAGTACACCGCTGTTCCGCGGACCGGAAACTTTTGTTTTGCGTGTCAAAGGTTTTGTAAGGCAGCCGTTAGACTCGGTGAAGCCTAGGGGTTAGGGGTGGGTGAGCAAGGGGGATGAGAGGAAGATCGCACGCCCCCAGCAGGGGGTGTACCTCCTGACGGACCCCCCAATTCGTGGTGGTGAGGAGCCGGGCCAGGAAGATAAGGAGCATGTGGCAGTGTTCCCATCCTAGCTCGGCATTGTTCTGGCCGCTCAGCTCGGCGACATGGGAACGAGAGTTGTCGTAGGTCTGGTCTCACCAGGATACTATCTCAACGGTAGGTCGGAACGGCGCAAGTGTTGTATATGGGCAGAACCGCCTCTCTCTGGGTAGTAACAAATTGCAGGTATCTCGACCCCAATACAACTCTGCGCAGAGTTAGGGGTGACGGAAGTTGCGGGTTGGCGCCCTGTTGATTCACGTACTCCACAGCTGACCGGCGCGCGCGGGATGAGGGCTCGTATCGCGGCTAATCGCAGTGCTCAGATGGCGTAGTAGGGGAGAGCTCGGGCTCGTAAACGCGGGGTCGGGGGTTTGTATCCTGCAGACTGCATTCGTTTTGCACTTTTGCAAAATCCATGTTTATCATATAGGTAATCTACCTAGGGGTATTATAGTGTGTTATAGAGCATGTTTACATATAGCATATGCTTCAAACTACAGATTAGCTAAAATGTTCACTTCTGTGTGTCACTTATTTTAAGCCTATTTTGTGTGAAGCTATAGTTATGTAACGATAGATATTTGGTGGCACTAGTAAAAAGTTCCGACTCCACCGACAAGACTTCGGTCAAAAAAAATTTTCGCTGAAACTTTGTCTAGGGGGTTATTTGGTGTGCTGATCACGAATCTGACATCCGTTTTTCACGATTCGGTCGGAGACCACCCATAGCTTTAGCAAGGGTGATCCAGGCAGAGTCACCGATTTCGCTGAAACTTCGTCTAGGGGGTAATTTGGGATGCTGATCACGAATCTGACATCCGTTTTTCACGATTCGGTCGGAGACCACACATAGCTTCAGCAAGGGTGATCCAGGCAGAGTCACCGATTTCGCTGAAACTTCGTCTAGGGGGGTAATTTGGGGTGCTGATCACGAATCTGACATCCGTTTTTCACGATTCGGTAGGAGACCACCCATAGCTTTAGCAAGGGTGATCCAGGCAGAGTCACCGATTTCGCTGAAACTTCGTCTAGGGGGGTAATTTGGGGTGCTGATCACGAATCTGACATCCGTTTTTCACGATTCGGTCGGAGACCACCCATAGCTTTAGCAAGGGTGATCCAGGCAGAGTCACCGATTTCGCTGAAACTTCGTCTAGGGGGGTAATTTGGGGTGCTGATCACGAATCTGACATCCGTTTTTCACGATTCGGTCGGAGACCACCCATAGCTTTAGCAAGGGTGATCCAGGCAGAGTCACCGATTTCGCTGAAACTTCGTCTAGGGGGGTAATTTGGGGTGCTGATCACGAATCTGACATCCGTTTTTCACGATTCGGTCGGAGACCACCCATAGCTTTAGCAAGGGTGATCCAGGCAGAGCCACCGATTTCGCTGAAACTTCGTCTAGGGGGGTAATTTGGGGTGCTGATCACGAATCTGACATCCGTTTTTCACGATTCTGTCTCTACCTGCCGTCATCGGCAGAAACTTCAAGAATGTAATCCTGTGCCTTCCTGTATCTATATTATTCAGCCGAATCGTGAAAAACGGATGTCAGATTCGTGATCAGCACCTTAAATAACCCCCTAGACAAAGTTTCAGCGAAATTTCTTTTGACCGAAGTCTTGTCGGTGGAGTCGGAACTTTTTACTAGTGCCACCAAATATCTATCGTTACATAACTATAGCTTCACACAAAATAGGCTTAAAATAAGTGACACACAGAAGTGAACATTTTAGCTAATCTGTAGTTTGAAGCATATGTTATATGTAAACATGCTCTATAACACACTACAATACCCCTAGGTGGATTACCTATATGATAAACATGGATTTTGCAAAAGTGCAAAACGAACGCAGTCTGCGGGATCCAAACCCCCGACCTCTCGTTCACGAGCCCGAGCTCTTCCATACTACGCCACCTGTGCACTGCGCTTAGCCGCGATACGAGCCCTCATCCCGCGCGCGCCCGTCAGCTGTGGAGCACGTGAATCAACAGGGCGCCAACCCGCGACTTCCCTCACCCCTAACTCTGCATAGAGTTGTATTGGGGTCGAGATACCTGCAGTTTGTTACTACCCAGAGAGAGGCGGTTCTGCCCATATACAGCATTTGCGCCGTTCCGACCTACCGTTGAGATAGTATCCTGGTCAGACGTTTCCGGCGAGTCGCGCTAGCATCATGTGAAATTGAGTAGTGTAAAATTAGGTAGTTTGTGGTTCCAGCGAAGAAAGAGCTCAATATAGAGCATTTCCTTAGAATCACGCCTGTCCTGACTCGCGTCCGACAAGTCCTCACAGGTCGCCGTCGCTGGGCCGGGCCGGTCGATCGACCTGGTCAAACCTGGTCAAACGCGTCGATCGACACGTCGCCACCGCGGAAGCTTCTAGAAGCCGGCAGAGACGCAGAGGGTGCGTGCCTCTGTCGTCTCTGACCGGCTGGGTCGACAGTCCTGCCACCACCGCTCCCGCTGAGCGGCCGGGCTTCGTCGTCGCCGTTGCCCGTCGCCTCTGAGGGCAAGCACTACTCGTCGGTCGGATCCTGGCTTGGTCATCATCGAGATCCACCTCCGTGGTCGCTACGATCGTCAACTGTCATCCTCGTCGCTAGCCGCTAGTCGTCGTCAAGGAGCCAAGGATTCGTCGCCGTCGTCGTTTCCACAGGTAACGCGGGGCCCCTGCCTGGCCTCGTCGGTTCCGACTTGGCGCAGGCCACGGGACCTGGGTCAGGCAAGCCTCGCGGGTCGCGGTCCTGATCCCCTTAGTAGGTTTGGGTGCAGCCTGGCCCGTAACTCGCAGGATAGATCGCCTCCATATTTTGTTATGTCATGTCGGTCATCATCCTTTAGCTATTATTATAAGCTTATAATTCAAAGGTTTATTATCCAAACTCGTGAGGTGGTCTGCCAGGTTATCTGGGTCAAGTCAATGGTCAAATCAGCGTCGCAATTGGAGGGATCGCCGGGGGTCGGGGGACGCTTCGACCAACGGGGATTCCTCCGGAGGAAGTCAACATACGAAGAGACGCTATCATGTGGGATTACAAGGTCGCATCAAAGGGCACGCGGCAATCAAGATCCGCTAAGGGCCTCTCGGGTAGGAATAACCGCGTGGCAGCTTGAGCCCACTGGTCGCGAGCCGCGGATCGAATATGCCACAGCTCGGGCCGTAGAGGGTACCTCGGCCTCCACCGATGTACGGGCGAAGGTCCCCCGTGCGGCACGACAACGCCAGCAACATGGTAAGATCTTGTCCTAGTGGTAGTCATCTTCGGACTCCCTTCTTGCACGTGGTTCGTTGCAGTCAGACTCACGCGGTGTCACGTATGGTTGACAGGAGCCAATTTTCGTACCCAATGACCACAAGGTCACTTTAGTGTTGGTAGAGAGGCAACAACTCACAAATACTGGTCTTTAATGTTATGCTCGTATCACGTAGTTCTCGGAGCACCCGGTTCGAAAGAATATTGCGGTCGACAATGCGATGAAAATGGTTGACTGTTGTCCTCTAGTCGCATTCAAATCTCTGTCTGTTTGTATGAGCTCGTTCATCACTGCACATCTGCTCAATCAGTGCATTGTAGATGGGACGATAGTTGTTTCTGGATACCAAGGTGTTTCACGGAAGTAGAGTTGGTGTACCAGTGCAAGAATAGCGTTTACTGTGAAAACTACGGGAGGCAATGGCCGGCGCTAGTCTGTCCAACAAGCGCGCCCTAATGAGAATCACGCACCACACTCCACCGGGTGCGTTACGTTAGGCCGCTCCCTGGGTTACGGTAGCGTGGCGTGTTGTTGAGCCCGCCTCGGACGGACGGGTCCGACTGCTGCCGACAGGGACGGCTAGTGACGTCATACGCGTCTAATCAATGGGCGCGCTAGAGCACGAAGTTATGCACCACCGACTGTTGGCTACGCTCTTTCGGCTTGCTAGAAAAGGGAGACAGTGAAATACCTCCGCTTCAGCTTGTATGTTGGAGAAATACGAAGGTTTCTGAGTGTTTGCTAAAAGGGTGCCTGCGAACGACATGACACTTAAACTATCACACGCGAATTGGAGAAGTGTAACGAGGAAGTGACGAGCGAAATTACAATCAAGAGGAAAGTTACGGATTAATGCTCCAATGAACAGTTTTTGAAGCCTAGCAAAGGTCCCATGTCTCAGCAATCCCTCAAAAATTTTCCAAGGCCGAGTATTCAAAGAAAAATGTGTAGGAATGTTAATATTGTTATGCCGAACGAGGTTGTAAGGTGATATTGTGTATGCGTGTGGTGTATTGAGCAGCTCAATAAATATCCACCTTACAACCTCGTTCGGCACAGCAATATTGACATAATAAGAAAATACCGAGGTTTTACGAAGAGAGAACTCGGAGAATGTATAGAGAATTTCGGGAACCGTCTCCCAAACACCTGTGAAAGTTCATTAAAGTGTCTGGCAACAGTAATTTTCCTATCACAACGGACAATATATTAGAGCAGAAAGCAGTGGTCTTCAAGAACAGTGACACGATAGAGAATCTGTGGAAAAGACGCCGTAAACATTAGATATTCTCTTGGGTGGTTATCTCACCCCATTTTCTGAAGTATTATTACCCAGCTACTTTATCAAAATATCTACTCCTTACACCTTCCAGCTTTTCCTCTGTTCATGTTATAGTTCGAGTTTTATACCATTTCCAAACGGTTAACATATGCCCCGGTTTTTCTTTCTTGTTGAGATAATCCATTATTAATCCAGAGAATCGGGAATAAGCTCAAGCTTCTACTCCATTGTATCCCCTGCCCCGATAAAAGTGTGCATGTTTTGTTGTTGTTATTTTGCAGTTTGCAATTGGTTCTGAAACTTCTAAATAATAAGCACCACAATCCTTTTTCGAATTCTCCTGACAACGTGGCTTGCCATTTCTCCTCAGTCATATGAAGCAGATCTCATTCCACTCGAACGTAGTTAACAAAGGCTCCCACTTCCTCAGTCTACCAAAAGACATCAAATGTTCCACCAACATTGTGTACCATTTAACTGTTTCCCTTCTTCTGCGCTAGTAGAAGGAACGCAGTCGAAAGCAGTCGGCACACCTTTTCGCGCCCTAGCGCGCCCAGCAGACTCGGCGACCGCCCGCGTATGACGTCACTAGCCGTCCTGTCGGCAGCAGTCGGACCCGTCCGTCCGAGGCGGGCTCAACAACACGCCCCGCTACCGTGATCGGGGCGGTGGCGCGCGGCGCGGCCCGCTACCGTAACCCAGGGAGCGGCCTAAGGCGCCTTTTATACTCCCGCCGCGCAGCGGCGCGTCAATTCGGAACGCGGCGCGGCCAGTCGCGCCGCGCCCCGAATTTGACGCGCCGCTGCGCGATTGTAGTTAGAAAGGGGAGCGTCAGCGACGCGCTGCGACCAACTTCTACGTACTACGTTCCGTGCGCCATGAAGGACCACGGAAGAGATGGTACATGAGTCATTGAAGAACCAAAACAGAAAGAATTCGTCTGGCCGATCAGCGGAATGCAATGCATCTGGCTAATGTTAGTGGTGGAAATCCTGTGGGGAACGACGAATCATCTCTTAAAGCTGGGGTCGAAGTCGTCTGCTCAACCTACGGTTGAAATTGGTGAGTGTGGTATTGATTCGAGTCCCCGGCAATGCAAATGACACTAAACGACTCTTTATTTTGCAAATGTGCAGGTTCAAAAGTAAAATTGCTGGAAGGTACTCATTGTCGAGAATCGCTCAGAATTCTCTCTCGTATTGCCATCCGTGGTCATTGTTCACTGAACATATCTTTAGCGTAGTAGGTAAAACTTCGTGAATGTCAACAGGTCTCCATCCCCTTCCTAAGTTACGAAAGGTACGGGTGACTAAGGACATCGAAAACGGATGTCAGATTCGTGGCCAGCACCCTAAATAACCCCCCCCCCCCCCCCACTGGAGAAGTTTGGTCAAAAAACCTTTTCGACCTTTCATCGACCTCTGGAGTCCTGAAAGTGCAATAGTGCCACCATTTTGCTACACCTTCTTTGTTTTGTTAGTTGAGGAGCCAAAACAAGGAGTACATAGCAAAATGATTCATCTCGGTGGTGAATCTCCCACTCCACATCGAGTCTGCCGCAGCTGATCGCGCCGCGCCGCGTCCTTCCCTCCAGCGGCGCGATTCGCCGAATACCGTAACCCAAAATTCTGTCAAGTGTGGTGTTTTGAGGCGGCGCAGTATGAATTCGATGCGGGGCCGCCGGGCGGCGCGAAAAATCGATAGCTATGTGAACCATCACGCCGCGCCGCGCGGCGGCGCGAGTATAAAAGGCGCCTAACGTACGAACCCCACTCCACCCATTCCCCGGGCGCTCCTGCAGGAGCGCCGGCCAGCTTTTAGGAGACCTCCAAAATTTCCTTGAACAAGAGTTATTCTGCTCTATCGAAAGACGTTCGTTTTGATTTGGAAGACGTTCACTTTGATTTCAAAAGCGTCCAGTTTGGCTAGTATGTCAGAATAGAATGGAATGTTTAATATCCAACGTGAGAGGTGTCAAATTTCATGCGAAATTGATATATACTTCTCCTATTGATTTTAGACTATCAGATATACCATTATCACTAACTCTCGACTGGTAGTAAGAACCTTATCACGATAGTAGATAGCACGAAAATCTGCAGTAGGCTTTCCCCTTAGCAACTTCATGCAATGCTGGCCAGCCAGAAGCCAACTGATGGAACTCGTGTGTGTAAATCTCGTGCGCAAAAGGCTGGGGACGTCGCGCAAGCGTGTCGACGGAATGAACAGACGTTCCGCCTCCCCCTCTCGCTGCAACCTGTACGTACCCGTCAGTTTGTGTGCAATGGAAAATTCCACGTCATCATATCGGACTGTTACGCTCAAGACGGTCGAAGCCATGGGCTCTGCCGTCGCGAAGTGTGAACAGGTCCTACGTTACACTTTCCTAGCGGCCCACGCTACCAACAGGACTCCGCCGTAATAGTACTGGAGGGAAGAAAAAGCAAAAGTGGTCATCGCTGCAAGAACCCACCTCTATAACCACTTCTCAGGAACGGTGACTCTCAAAAGTACACCAACACTGGTTCAGGGAAGGCAGCGTAGCCGCAGCTGCACTAGCTGCTCCTATCGAGGTGAGAAGAGTCACACTCGTGCACGGAAGAACGAAGCTCTTCGCTACCATGTCCACATTCTACCACTCGCAGCACCTCTCATGCTCGATTTCGACTCCTCACGAAGACCACTTCGACAGCTACGCCAGCTCCAGTTCAAGACAAAGCACTTGAAATACTATTCTTCCAAAAGAAAATCAAGAAGCGACAAACATTCAGTTGTACGAAGCTAATGCTCAAAAGTGGACCTAGGGGTGAAGAGAATATACAGGCATTAGACGGTATCGAGGGGCACGTGTCTCCGAACGGGCTGTCTGCGACTTGATGAGATGATAGCGAGAACATGTTACATGGACGACACAGAGGAGAGGGACTGGCTGCCACGCAGCCAAACCCCGACCTTAAATCGCTAAATACAATATGCGCGTCTGTCAGAAACCCTTCACGGGACGACTTCTCTCTCGCTAAAAGTGCTAAAAACAAAGTGTGGTTAGTGGTTAGGTATTCGGTCAACAAATCAACAATCATCTAAGAAACTTCGAATTAGAAAAGTAAACAGAATGAAATCTTCGACGGTGAGGTCGACCCTAGAAAAGGAAGTGACGAAATGAATTTTGTCGAGGACAGAACCATCGGATAGCAAACTGGCGAAAAGGCAACTGTGGAACACATAGCAGACCGGGCGGATAAACTCTGCCTATAGACTATATAAACAACAGAATGCTAGGATCGAACGGGAAACACATAACCAACGATTGAGGAACCAGGAACCGATAAGGAAAATGAAAACAACCAACCACAAACACAACAAAACAGCTAGGACTACGGGCGCTAGACTCTATAACTAAAAACAATAGAGGACTGCGTTCGGGGAAGTTAGGTAACTGTACGAAGATATGACAAAGACTTCAAGTCGATGAACGAGCTTTAGGGGAACACTCGAGTGACCACAGAAAGGCAAGAGTGCACGGAGCGTCGGATATTTTTACACAGCAGCCACCATCGGCGCTGAATTCGTGGGAAGTGTGCGAGCCTTTGTCGTCGAAACCCTTTGCAATTTCGATGGATCTGACGCCTTCGCGAAGCCGGCCTCCATCAGGTCTTTATCCACACGTATCGGCTAAACAGAAGAGCTTAGAGCAATGAAGATCTGCCAGAACTGCACCAACTCGCCTTGCTGTCCTCGTCCAGTACCGTCAGCTCGACCATGGGCACCTTGTCCTGCACGTTGAAACCAACCACAGTGGCATTCATGACCTTCCCCATGCACAGCTTCTGGAAGTGGGCCATCGCTCCGTCGCCCCACTGCCACGTGCCTGGAACAATGCATGGCTGAGGGAGGGCACGAAGCAATACGCAGACATCTCCAAGCAAAGCACCTCTCGTGCTCCGCTACTTGAAAACGGGTACAACTCTGACTGTGAGGGATGCAGAGAACAAGCCAACATCGGCTCCAAGCTGAATCACACACCTCACTTCTTTGAATAACGCGCGAGCCTCAAGGAGCACCAATAGAGAGGACAACATTATTAGAGCAACTGCTTCCTTCTCCATGACACACCATCTCTGTTTTGAATTTCTCTGTGCCCACATCTCCAGTATCCCACCAACTAGGGTTACGCCTAATATTCTGTTACCACACTGAGAAAACACTAAGCACTTCAAAGATCTCCGTTTTACATGAGGCAATATGAACACGCATCACAAACAAATCACACCGCCCTTAACATCCGCTACTTTCCCAAGAATTGAAGAAGTCGACCACTTTCTTTGACATCCAACTCCACTGTCCTCTTCTTCAGTGACGCCGTAAAGTGGTAGACACTGTTGTCAGGCTGGGGATTTTGTCCGCAACATTAATAATAGCATCAGCTCGTACGACACCTAGGCTTTCAACGGTATCGAAACGCGGAGTCCTTCGGGATGCTCAACTCACAACGCGGCGGAAACCTACTATTCATTCAAACGGTAATACTGCTACTCGCCTCATAAAAATTTCGCATAGACCATTCCAGCAATCTCACAGATGTAGTAGGTCCTCAATACTTGGGAAACCCTATCAACCCAAAACAAAACGCCGTCCCGAACTAGCAAAGGACAAACAGGCAATCAACATTAACAACAAACCATCAATCGGCTGAACGTGTGCCAAATAGCACTCGATAGCTTGGAAAGGCAACGACATTAGGTCAGTCCTAGAAATAAACTTCTAAAAACACAGCTCTTAAGGATAATATTTAGAAACGTGAAAAACGAACCTAATTTGCCGCAATTCGCTCCTCGGTAACCGTGTGTAGCCTCCGTAATCGACGAATCTCAGCATGACTTCATCGCTGTCTGCATAGTAATTCACCGTGACAGCGCGGAACCATGCCCCCAAAACTGGAGCTGCGCATAAGAGGCCAGCTTAAAGTGAACGTAGAGATCAGAATTTTTGTTGCAACAATAATCACGCCGGGAAGTACTCACTCTGGCAGGGTTTCGGCAGATCTGGGATATCCGACACTTGGCTGTACAAACGTATCATATACATGTCCAGATGAGACAACGAGGAGAACGAGGGATGAGTCGGTTGTTGCAGGAAGAAGTGACCGGGATCGATGATTGACGAACAAACCACCTCACACGGTATCGCATCTGGGAGCGTTAGCTGAAACTGTGACCAGTGTTAATGTCGAGGTCGGTACACAATGAAAAGGCGAATGTGCTTACCCAGCTCGGCTGTGATGCCAAGGCGTCGAATAGGTTGCTGGCAAGCGGGGGAGGTAAGACGGGTTGTAGGTTAAGTTCTGGAAATCTTGCCGGAGGGAACCGTCTACGTAACATCTGTAGACAACGGTTAATTTGTTCCCTCTTTCCGCGGACCTGAAACGGAATACCATCTAAGCGGGCACGTATTCTATAAGTGCAATTGGGACCTTATCCAATGGGAAATAATGTGAGCAGCTGAGAAATAAATGGGTCAACGGCAGCCCTTATATGCACATCACTGCAAGTAAGACTCACCCATTCGAAGTTCGTTGGGTTGGGCGCATCAGTTTCTCTCTCCCAACCATGTCTCCTACTTATCGCTTGGATACTCTTCCAAGACGTTGCGATTTTTATTCCGTTGATAGCAGAAGTTAAACAATAAATACAACACTAAGGAAGACACACACATCCCCACTTCGGTGGTTCAAGTAAGTGGCATTTACACTATCAATCAAATAAATGCTACGGTGTGCTTTTGGACTGCCTGGCGCGATCTCATCTTTTGTTGCGCTCATCTTTTGTTGCGCTATATGCTTGCTTCTTATTGTTAGCTATGGGCTGTCTTTATAGAAACGACGTGTTTTCCATTTTCATGTCCAATTGAACACTTTTCAAATCAAACTGGACACTCTTCTAAACTTGCCTACGACTTTTGAAATCAATGCGAACTCTACTAAGTCGAAATGACCTTCAGGCAGGCTAAACTAGAGACTCAGCAAAATGTCTACCATGTTTTGTTCAAGGAAATTTTGAACTTAAAAACTACCTCAATAAGTGTAATAATTCTATAAAACTTTTATTTCTGAGAACAAATAATAAACTAAAATGTGTCTTAAACCACAGAAAGGAAGAAGGCATATCCGCATTAAAAGATCAGATCGCGCCATGCACTCCAAAACTTCACCGTAGCTTTTATTTGATTGACGGTGTAAATACCGATTACATGAACCATCAAAGAAGGGATATGTGTGTCCCGTAAAAATGTTCATCTTCCGTAAAAATTCCAAAGGAATAATCATCAAAGCTCCAGGTGAGAATCCAGCGCCATCAGTGTTCTTCTTAGATGTACGACACACACTTCGGAGACGTATTTTGTTTATCAAACTGATGCTTTGGCTGAATAATGTAGAGAAGCGCACAAACATCAGGAGGAAGAACGACTTTTCTAATGTTCAACTGCGTAAGTTTCTTTCTTCTTGAAAACCTGCCTCACTTGATCCTCGATGACTGTCTGTAAGAGCAACGAAGCGATATTGCATCACCTCAGTTTTAGTGTTCCTCATTTAGTTGCATTTGTTGTTTTACTTCTGCTATCAATCGAATAAAAACCGCAACGTCCTGGAAGACTGTCCAATTCGACGTGAAAAGTTCTTTCGTTGCAAATGAATTGACTGCTCATTACACAGATAGCAGAACTTAGCAGCGGGGAATTAAAACAATATTTAATGGAACTATGTGAAATCATTTAAATAATAATATTTCTACACGAGTATGACAACAATTCATAATACCTAATATTTAGTTCCTTTTCTGAAACCAGAAATGCATTTCTTTTCGGCCGAGTTAATGCTAAACCACTGCCTTCACCTTTACCTTCCGACCCCTACACAATGGTCATCGTTCAGGTCTCGCTCATGTTAAGCAAAATTTCCATCTTCCCGGTGTTGAAGACCATTTCTTTCTACCCTTCACCTTGCTATAATCATATCTAACACCTATCCCCTTTTCAACGCCTTCCCCGTCGTTTTGCTCATCTACATTCGCGGACTCACGCTGATATGGAACATCAACTACGAACTGTGAGTTCCACCTCCGCCGTTGCATTTCTGTTTCTCATCCCCTTTTCCCCACAATTCCTACTTCTCCTTCTTACCTCTTTTCATACCCACCTTCAGTTCTTCTCCTCCGCACATCCTCACCCTCCACTGCCTTTCACGCTCAACCATCCAGGCTGCCATCGGTGCCCACCCTTTCCACTACATTTGCCTCGTGTTGCCCACGTAGCCGACGCCGGCTAACCTGGCACGGCCGTGGAGCCGATGGCGGCGGAGCCGGCTACTCCGACGTGGTCCGCAGAGCCGATGCGGACCACGTCGGAGTGGCCCGCACTCCAGCGTCGGCGTCGGCGACCAACGCTGGTAAAAGGATAAAGGACGGCGTTACTCAATCCCTTTTTAGATGCGCCAAACATTCTACTTCTACTTCGGGATGTCGTGGAGGCGTATTTGGCCATACAATGATTTGCGGTGGCCAACCGATGAACAAGTCAGCGCTTTATCCTTCTGAGACAAGTCTGGTACAAATCCACCGAACCCGGAAGGATGGAAGGCTTGGTTGGCCTGGGCGGGAAATTAGAACCAGGAACCTGATATCGAGTGCAGGCGGCAGTCGGCGCCTCCTCCGACTGGCATTGCTCTCCCGGAACAACTTCAATGCCGTTGGCTCTTGTGGTCGCTGAAGCAGTTCGTCACAAATTTTCGGGTATCGCCGCATCTACCACAACGGAGAAGCGTTCCTCCCAGAAACTGTGCAGATAGGGTGGAATGCTTAACTGTTGGACAGAGCATATCTTCTTCCCCTTCGCTAAAACAACGTCAGAAGCCATATTCTGCTCCAAGGAAAATTACCGTTAACACTCAGTACTTTCCTTCCTTTTAACTCTCTGGTTGGCTCCTACCACATAACGAACAAGAAGCTCAACGCTCTCATTTAAACTTATCTTCCTCCGATCCCTTCCATCACCCCTCTCTTAGCACTCCTTCTCCTCCTCACTGAAGACCCACGTGAACAGTGATAAAACAACGCAAGATTCGCTTAGATATTGGGAGAAGTGGCGAGACGAACCTTTATGCACTTTGCCTGGACATTGTATACAACTGCTGAAGAAACAATGTCGCGTCTACGTTCCTAAAATTTGCTCCCTCCTGTGATTTACTGTGGTTGGGATCTCTTCAATTTGTAATACCCTCTCACAAAAGATCGGACAGAAGGGTAAAGGCCGTCGTTAACTTTTGGAATGCACCTCGCATTCCACTTCTACTGGATATTGTGGAGAGAAGTTGTATGCGTATTTAGTCGTTACAATGAATTGCAGTAGCCAGCCGACAACCAAGTGCCAGTGTTTCATCAATCCCGGACATGACCAAGTGCCAGTGTTTCATCAATCCTGGACAAGTCTGGCACCTAATGACCGACCCCAAATGAGGGAAAAGGCTTGGATGACCTAGGTAAGATCCGAACCATGAACATGGGGTCGGTTGCACGGGACAGCCTGCTCCCCCTCCGACTGCGCTATCAGGAGCTCAAATGAGAAGTTGGCGAAGAAACATGGCTACTGGGCCTCTTGCAGAATTATTTCGTTTTCAATTCTTGCGCCGCCTCGTGTCACTTCACTTCTCCTAGTAAATCGAAACACACGAAAAGATCAAGGCAAACCTGGCATATTTGATGTGTGTCGACTTTTTCTGGCGTGTGATGCTGCCGTATGAGCATCCGTACGTCAGTCCTCGAACTGAGTTCCTGCAAACAACATTACTTGTGGAAGGTTCGTTACGAATATCAGACTGATGAATAAACCAGATGGTTGATGCCTCACATACCTTTATAGTTTTGCCTTTAATGCCGATTACCAAGCCAACGAGCGTGTTAGGGATTTCGAACTCGTACATTGGCAAGACGTCCCCAGCCTCATCCATGGGAGACAGAGAAGACGCCAAGCCTCCAGTTGCGCGTCCTGAGTCTTGTGATGAAACCTAAATGCAACGCCTGAGCAATGCCACAGAACAGCATAGTAAGGTTTTAGATGCCTAGCAGAAACCTCGATTGTTGTGTTCGCTAGTGTTCTTAGAAACCCGTTCGAATGTCGGTAACTCTACTAATCCTACTGCACAGGCTAACTCGTGCCGCTTTCTACGTTGCACAAGAAGGATACCTGCACGGCTCCCTCGCCGCCCTATTTCTTGCATTGTCATTTGTTGTTGACTCCCAAAAAAGTTTCCGTCTCCGTTTTCCTGTTCCTTGCCCTTTTATTCACCACGGATCTACACGTTTCTTGGACAACGTTTCGCAGCGCTGAAAGCGTAGAAGCGATCGCTCCCAGAAGCGACAGAGCACACAGCGCAATAAGGCTAGTCTGGACCTAGCATTGAAAACTGCATATAAGTAACTGATTAGCAAGAACAATGAACAGCGCTCACGACGGCTGCAGCCGATTTAAAGATACAACACAATCTAAGAGATGAGCAGCCACTACTCAGTGCGAGGCCCCGACTAGGAACTTTATCCTTTTTTATCTCTTCAGATTTTTGCTGTTTCTCTCTCTTATCATTTTCTATCTTTTCAGATTTTTGCTGTTTCTCTCTCTCTCCCTCCCTCCCCCACACACATGATTCAACAATAACACGAATAGAACCCAGCACTTGACTTCATAAAACGTGCATAACTTAGGAAAAGCAAACGTAGCCAGAGAAACAGACCGGCTCTGGAACCAGCTACACTCTAGCTACATCCTCCCGCTGGATGATTTAGATGATGATGGTGATGATCATCATTGTTCCCTCTCTTACACTTATGCCAACCTTCCCTATGTATACATTACCTTTATCGTATAGTAGCAGCAATGCCCCCTCTGCTATTTATTGCTACTGGTGAAGGTACGAAGGCGTCTGTTGACATAGGTTTCAATTACAAGAAATCGGAAACATTTAAAATACGGCTTTTCGAGTCCCAGCATTCTATATCAAATGACCAACAAAAATCTCGAGGGATATTTACCGCCAACAAAATCGTAAGTATGAAGTGAGCATCGGGCAAGTACAGCGCGAGATATCACTGAACAAAGAGCGATGGAACTGGCATGATCCACGGAGAGGGTCACAGAGTCGGACTACCAGATCAATGTCAGTACTCCCATATGTAAACCCAACCACCTCAACTGCAGAAGTAGCAAGGTCGTTCCTTACACAAAACAAGCGCAAGCTGCGAAACCACCGAGACTGATGCGATACACCCAAGACTTAGCTCAGCTTTGGATAGTACAACTACCGACATTTCCGAATACATCAACGGCTTTTTCCAGTAGGCATTTCTATGCTTCGTGGACGTTACTTCCACTCTATGACTCACACTTCCCGATTCGGTCGATCCTAGTAAACGGTAGAGAGGACTGCCTTCTCCACCTCCGAACGTCGAAAATGAAGACCCCGAATAACGGTCATGACGTGAGCGGCAAATAGCATATCAACGGAGCACATGGCGCAACTCTGATATACCATAACGCGTAACATTTCTATTCTCTTGGTTAGTCATTGAATTGTTGACCCGTGCGCGTAAAAGGAAACGTGTTGCTTGCTCTCTACTCTACAGACTGAGCTAGGCAAGGAGCTCAAATGCGTAGTCAGTATTGAGATAGGTGCGTTAGATGAACCATTTCCTCGTGTTCCTTGCTGAGCGTTTGTTCCACATGCCATTAAGAACCTTTCCCTTCTTCTTCACCCTAGTACTAAATATTACAATAGGGCTGGGGGCTTTACTGACAAGAACGTTCACTTCTCCGCTCAGCGCTCTTATTTAATTATGCTACATTTATGTTTTATTAAATGATTAATTTTTATTTAAAAGTACACCTTCGACAACATATTTTCACCATTTTTCACGTCAAAGTGGACACTTTTGTAAGCAAACTCGAACCTTTGAAATCAAAATCAACATCTTGCAAATCGCAGAGTTTTCTTCACATTTAGGGACTAGAGGTCGAGATGGCTACAATTTTTTTTTGTTCAACGGAGATCTAGAATAATTTCTATCTATTTTTTCAATTCATGCGCTCAAATAAGTGAACACGCTGTTTGAAATTTCATAAAATTGCATTCTTTAAAGAAAAATAATGTTTTAAATGATTATCAGAAAAAATGAACTGAAAATGAACCAAACAAAAAACTGAAACGAATGAAATAAGTTTTAAAAAGTAACAAAGGAATGCGGCAATCATTTAATCGTTTATCATGTATTAAAGGATGAGACTGCGGCACGCGCTCAATCAGATCGTCGCGATTTTTATTTGAATGACAGTATAATTGCTGCTTACGTAAAACAGACGAGAATGGCTCTGTATTGTCTCTTATGACTGTTGTGTTGTTGTGCCGCTTACGTCTGCAATACTCCATTGATATTGAACCCAATAAAGATCGCGACGGTCCAGGCAGGTGCATGGCACGACGTCCTGCTTTGATAGGATGAATTATTTCCGTCTTCTTGCGCCTTGAAAAATACATTTCATTTTTCCCTAAAAAAGTATAAAATATAAAATTTCAAACAGCTTGTTCAATTTTTGGAATTGGCGAAATTTGAAAAAAATGAAGAAAGTCATACAAATTTCTTGGAACATTTACTTTCTGGAGCCTCTAGCTTAATGTGTAAAGAGCTCGATTTGATTTGGAAGATGGTCAGTTTGATTTCAAACGCGTTAGGCTTGTTCCACTTTGACGTGAAAGTGTCCAGTTTCAGTTGAAAGTGGTGTATAATATCATTTTCACGTCAAATTGGACACTCTTGTAAATAAAGCTGAACATCCTCCAAACCAAAACGAGCTCCTTCCACATTAAACTAGACTTTCCAAAAAAAAAAAATTTTTTTCGTTCAAAGAAAATTTCGGTACGACTTTTGAAGCCTTAGCTCATCTAGCCAGCAATTGAGCACATTGATGTTTTATTTTCTCAATTTCTCAATTTTTGACAAAAATAATGGTTTAAAGCTTGTTCTGAAAAACAGAAAAGGCTGTCATTTTTGTAGTAAAGGAAGAGGTTGCTCCACGCCGTCGTTCAAGACGTCGTGATTTTCAATTCGATTGATAGTAAAATTTCTGTTTGCATGGAGTTTCGCATCTGTAAATGATACAACAAAACAATTGGGTGCAATCCCAAGGCTGGGCGGAGGGGGGGGGGGGGGGGGGGGGGGGGTACTCCATAGTCACTTGTAAATATGCAGTGTTTGAAGATAAACTCACACAACATAACATATAAAAGTGCTTACCCAATGCCCTCCCGTGAGAACAGCGGGCCTCGTCGCCGGAATATTGAAAAAGTTTAGTTATAAAGGCATGAAAAGGCTGCTGCGGGCCAGCTGCTTTGAAACATAAGCAAACAAAATGTTTTTTTCTCAAAAATAAAAATGTCAAAAAATTATTACAATCATTCGGGCAGCTGAACTAAAAAAAAATTTCGAAGAAAGCCATACCAAATTTTCCCCGAACAAAAAATTCTTCTAACCATCTTGGATATATATATAATCTTGTAAAAAGGCAAGATGACCTCCGCCAATCACCCTTTCGTCGTCAACTTCACGACGGACGTATAGCAAAAATTCAACCCATGCACAATCAACCGACGCTAAAATTCGAAACATTGTCCAATGCTTGGCGCAAATTAAATTCCCCAAGACTTTTACTGATGGCTTCAGAACGAGCTTACATGTTTTGCGACACAGTTCGGAGCTCTCAAGCAATTTGCATTACACCACTGACCCCACCGGGACGGAAAGTTCGCTTCACTCGTGCGCAGAGGGGACCCAAAATAGCACCGTGGTTCATCCGGGAGTTCTGGTAGATTGTCTCAGGCTATCTTATCTCGGTCTCATGAAATACGGCACTGGACTAAGTCACCCACTTACTTCTAAGCTTGCAGTTCAGCGGAACTGTTGCACTTCCATCAACGCCGATTCGGAGAACCAAGAGGCGCTAGAGCACCACTGGTTTTCTTTTAATGCATAACGAAATGTTTATAACCACAAAACAGCATAACTGCTCCAAGTCTGCAGTACACCTGCCTCTCAAATTCACTACCTTCGTTGATTCGATAGGTACTTCCGTGCTGTTTGACAAGGTTCTTCAACCAAACGGGGTCGGTGCAACCCTAATCACGAATGATGAAGAGCTTTAGCTCTCCCTACTGGGATTGGCCAAATTCCTCCCAAGGATTTGGATTGCATTATGGTCTCTAGAAGGAGTAGACAATATTCAGATGCTGGAGAACAACATTCACTGCCAAGAAAGTATGGAACACTGAGAGTGCTGCCTAGATTGAAGAAACTCGGCTTTGACGCCAGCTTAAACGTCATGAAATAAAGGCTGTGGAAAGGAAACAAACGGTATGGAGAGGGCACTCGCAACGATTGCGTGCAAGAAAACGAATCTCCCTTTTTTAATAGGAAGGTTCGCCCCAAGCAGAAACAGTCGCAAGTGATAGCACATAAGAATCGCTCACCGCTTCACAGTTGGATGCTGAAGACGTACTCGCAGCACAGCTGACTGACTGCCCCGATGAGTCGCTACTTCTTCGTCGCTGATTGTTCGCCGAGTTGAGTGAAGTGATAGTCAGAGGAAGGGTGAGTGGCACCGGCGACATGGCTCGTGGAGCTCCTGTACTGTGGCCGATATGTGATGGGGGACGAATATAAAATGGAAACGGGAACGGTGGCGGAATAGGCGGCAGAAGAAGGTGCCTGGGCAGTGACGACGGCGAAGACGGCGGGGCGGCCTGCGGTGGTGGGATGTGGGTCGGGATGAACGCAACCGGGGGGAGCATGGGGTGCACGAACATCTCTGCTACGCGCCCGTGAGGTCGGTTGGGTGTGAACTTCGCCACCCTACGAAGAGAAAGTCTTCAGACAGTGACGGTGCCACGTCGGGGGCGCGGCCTCGTAGGGGATGCACGTGGAAGCGGGTGCGCCGACGACGGGGTGCCCTTGGAGAGAGCGCGGCAGACAGCGGGAACTAGGCGGAATCCGCTCGAAGGAGCGCTGCGAGCGGTAGAGGCGAGGGGCGCGCAGAGCTCCACAACAGAGTGCACCGACATGGGGACCGCAGCCAGGAGGCGGACCGTATCAGCGGAAAAACGGATCGGAGATCACCAGAGGGGTCTGCGGCGGCCCGGCAGACCGCCACCGGCGGGGTCTCCCGCTGCTGAGACCACGCCGACAACGCGCACCGACGGGCCGGGCACCACGAGCTGCGGAAGCAGCGACCGGACGCCTGGTCGCCGTCGTCGGGAGAACTGCACGTGGGCTCGCGCCAGAGGGCACGAGGTGCGCAGCAGCAACACCTCACTCCACGGCTTCGATCGATCGATGCACCACGTACTGCGGTGCTGGCGGGCCACCCATGACATTGATAACCGGCGGGCAACGGTGGCGCATGTCGGGGCAGCGAGCCAAGCGCCGCCTGGCATCCTACCAGCGGTCTGGCCGGTCGGCGGCGCGGGCCTGCGCGAGGAAGCACCGACTGTGGGTGCACCCACGGCTGTCCGCCGTTCCGTCTCACACTTCCTCGAGCAGTCAGCGGCGACCGAGGAGCAAGTCTCCAGAGAGAAGCGCGAGGCTGCTTCAACGATAGCAGAGGTCACTACTGGTGACAGACCGCATGACCCACGGGTGAGCAAGTGCAACGATAAGGATAACGGCAACTTCCTAGCGGAGTCCACGTGGTGCAGAACTCAGCTTTCTGTTTCATCTCTGCCATATACCGATCACTCCCGCGGCGCAACACCACACACCGTCGAGTCCACAGCGTGTTGGTGTCCGCAGTCAGCATTGGCTGTGCTGCAACTTTCCCGTCCAAATAAATGACCGAAGTCGTCGTATCTGTCTGAGCAATGCGCACGAAAACAATATATTGACCCTGATCAATATTGATCGATAGGCGTCCATTCTTATAGATGAGAAACAAGATCAATATCGAGAAAGAGCCGGGTATCCCTTTCGAAAAGACACGTTTCTAATGGAGTTCTGATTTCACTCGGCGCTTCGTGTACCAAAAGCAAGACCAGCAATCCGCCGCCGCACAGTTGAGATCCTGCTACACGCTCTACCGGCGGAATGAAATCTTATTTTCACCTTCTTTTTCATTGGACCGTATGAACCACGAACAGGTTCACAGAAGCCATTTTATCTGCGAAATCCGCGTCAATGAAAAACATAAATATATGCGTCCACGTGGATCTGTTCAGCTGTTTCTGGCATCGCAATGTCAACAGAATTACACGCTATTGAAACAGACTACGGCACGAGATCGGCTATGATGAAGCGTACTACAAATACGCTGCATTTCCGAAAAATAAGGGAGATGCATAGCAGTTCGAGTTTCAGGCTCGCTATAAGGGGAGTGTGGAACTCCACTTATACTGGGCCGAGGCCTCCATGAGGCCCTAAAAACTGAATAAAACCGGCGGAGTCCCACTGCATCACTAGATAGAGCAGATTCCTCACGTCGAACATGTCGAGCGGCAATGATTCAGCACCCCGAATCATTGATAAGCCCTTGCTTATTGCCTGCTAAATCGATGCACAGGGCAGGGCGCGAAACGCTGGAGATTCTAGCTGAAGAGAATGATTTTTATGCAACTTGTCAGCCATGTATGCTATAACACATGCTTGTCATTGTTGTTCAGCTACTTCTATAAATATAGAGGAGATTCGTCCACCATGAGGACAAACAAGACCTGATATCCCTTCGGAAGACTTTGGAACCAGGCTTTTCTTGGAACCACAACACACTGTCTTGTTCACTGGCGGACCACACTAAATCCCAGCCAAGCGTATAGGCCAAATGCGCACTCAGATCATCTTAACCAGCAAAGAAGCGAGCGTTACGTAAAGCGTAACGCGTGGCGCGTCCAGGAAAGACATTGGCTAATAGCGGCCTTTACCATTATTAGGAATACAGTGGGACTTCGGATATGAGAGTGAAATCGTGCAACTCCATAGGGCTGCCCATAGCAACAGAAAGCCGGCAATGGTGCAGAAGCTGGGATTACCCGCGAAGTGCGTAGTTTGGAAGATTGGTTCGAATGTATTAGGAAATTCGTACTCCAAGACAGCGGGAGGGGAGAGTGATGTGCACACTACTGGGTGCCTTTGACTGATTGTGCGTGAGGTTCCGGACACTCTCTAAAGTGTTGTTTTTTTCAAGTTGCGCAATGCACACCTAAACATACTTTGAAAAGTACTCGAGGGCTAGGCGACCTCGTGTAGCCAAACAATCCGCATTATCTAGAGGTTTGGAGCGTCTCGTATCCAGTCCTCAGGAGAGCTAATCACTTCCACAACCGTGTGCCTAGCGTCCTCAAGCCGCCCGCATCCTCTCACCATAAGGAGAATGGTAAGTGAGAGAAGCAGATTTATAACCTCAGCATCGTGAAATTAAATGCTAACCCGTGCGGAGCCTCGAGGTTTTACTACCAGGAACAAAAAGGGAAAACCCACTGAAGGGACCGCCCACTTTTGTGACATTCGTGATCCTGATAACAACACGGGTCAGCGATGAGCAAACGCCTACATTGCGGTGTCTGTTGACATCACATGCCCTAAGCGGAGATGTGACATTGGTCGCACACGTGTCCTTGGTGTTCGCAAGTTCACATGACACGGAGCTCCCAATACCTTGACGACAATGTGCTTTTACGTATGTACCTGGCTCGGAGCGGCGCATTTTGTTCGCAAGCAGGAAAACCGTTCTCTTAATTGTATAAGCTTCTGCATTTTTAACTAGCTTCAAGACCATAGTGCTTTTACTACAAGATATACTAAAGAAATATGGACCTCATTCTGGGAGAAAATCTTAGTGATACCGAACACTGTGCGACGCTGTTCCCAAAAGTGTTACAGATTCCTGCCAATATGGGCGAAAATAAGAGGTACAGAGCAAGTTAGCGTACCGAGCTACGAAGACCCCTCGGTGTTTTAAATGTCAGCGCTGAACCATCGCTAAACAGGTCCTCACGGAAAGGCCGTATCCCGCCACGCGCACTCGATCATGACCGTGACAAGTGCGCAGCACTGCAACATCGTCGCGCCGATTAGAATCGCCAATATTATGACAGAACCGACCGACGACACCCCATCCCAACTCCACCAAGAAAACAAGACGTGAAGGCGCCGCTGACAGGGATGACTAGGTTCTCTGGATTCTTTCTGCACACGTTTCCTAGCGATTAAAACTGCGCAGTACCGTGACTGGTGATACTCCGTCAGCAACGAAAGGCGTGCGTTGCACGCAATATCCAGATGCAGGTAATGAGAAAGAGGGGAAGGGAGCAAAGGAAATTGAACATTTACAGGATTTGGCTTTTCCCGTCTTCGTCTACATGAATTCACTTCCATGATGCCCTAGCACTCTTACCAGCAATTTGGGGCACGTTTGAGCCGTTCGTCCCTCCACGGTCGGTGAATTGAAAATGAAAGGTGAAATCATGCGTGTCTGGGAAGAATAAAGCAATGACCACTCCATCAGATCACACAGCAGTTCGTCGTAGGCGAAACTGGTGTCTTAACTTCCTCTGATATCTAGGGGAAAAATGCGTGACCGACCCAAACAGCGATTTCCTGACGCTTACTCTTATACCTCCATCCTTTATGGAATCTACATGGCAAAAGGATAAAAGTCGGTTTTATCCGCTTCCTTCGTCGGCATCATGTATCCTACTTCTACTGGATATTTTGGAGGCAATTTGAATGCGTATATGGCCTAAAAATGAGCTGCGGTGGTCAGCTGATAGAAGAGTCGGTGTTTCATTCATCCCCGACAAGTCCGGTACTAACTCGCCGACCCCAAATGGATGGATATCTTGGATGGCCCGGGTGTGCCGAAATAAAAACCTTCGATTCCGAGTGCACGCGACTGTCGGTGCTTCCCACGACTATGCTACCACAGCCCTACACGGTATTTGTTCCAAAATATTTGCACGAATTTTCCAGCTAACGTGCCCACATTTTGGGAAAAACCCATGCAAAGTTCCTCGAACGAGGTGCTAAACAACTCTCGCTGCCTTGGCAGAAATACGAGGTGGCAGAAATGCGTGAGTCTCTCACACGAGCCAGGCACTGGATAAGTCAAGGATAACTCGAATTAATGGCCAGCGCCTGTTTATAGCCCGTGCCGGGAGCGTCCGGTCGCCCGTACAAAACAGCAAAATCGATTATAACCGAACGATCACCGCAAAATCTGCTTATACTCGAGCGCCGTCGCTGTATTCGTTCCATTTCTTAGTTGCCAGCGACGGATGAGACCGGCGCGTTGGAGCGTGTTAATTTCCCATCTTCTGAAGAGCGGAAAAACTCACAATTTATATACAGGGTGTCTCAAAAAATGCATACACTATTTGAAAGGTAATAACTTTCCTCACTTTAAAGGTACTTAAGAAGTTAAGAGTGTAAGGGACGAAGGAGGAATCGGTGTGGTGAGTCCCGTTTTGACATTTTACCCCCGTGTTGCCTCTCTCCTTGCTGGCCATGTCTTTCGAAACGTCGCGGCCCCTTGCCCTTCCTTGTTTCAGGCACGGACTTGAGGAGGACGGACCTATATAAGCGAGGACAAAGGACTCGCGAGGACTGCCACCCGGACGGTTGAGGGACGCGCGACTGCACCCGGGGACCCGGCAGCCCTTCATCGCGGTGCTTCGGCTCCTTCCGCCGACCACGCCGGCATTCGTCCCCACTCCGGTGTCCAGTGATCTCCCGTCATGTATTGTCGGCATGTTTTCTCTTGTGCCGAGTCATGTTCCGGCTTGTCGTTCCGTGCTTTGTGGATTATCGCAGATAAATATGCGAGATGAATTGATTTCGGGTCATGACCAGAGGCTGGATAACCAAGATTATTACTAGAGGGCGTGTGAAAGCTTAAGAAAGTAGAAATTTTGTGACATATGAGCGGCATGAAATGCGTCATGCACTCGTCTGAGATTTTGTGTTTTACATTCGATTTATTGTGCTTCGCTTGAATACTTGTTATAATTTCTTCACAAAGTGGCCGTATCGATTGATTTGAGCTTAATTAAGGTTTATAACATAAAAACAGACTAAGGCTTGCAAAAAATGCAGTATCCTAAAAATGCAGGTACTGTTTGAAAGGTTCAAGCATTGCTGGTAGTGAAGCTTTGGCGGATGTTTGAGAATAATATGAAAGCACAGGGTAATGAGATTTCTGCGACGTGTAAATAGTCAAGACTGCGTCATGCACGCCTGAAACCTTGTATTTCAGACTCGATTGATTGTGCATTGGCTGAATGCTTGTTACAATATTATTACTACTTGGCAAGATTAACCTGTGCTGTGCTTCTTTTAACATTTTTCGGCGACCCGATAAACCTCCCCATTCATCTTTAATGTATGTATGTTTATTACATAAGTGTAACTTATGTACGAAACAACTCCAAAGTAGAACAACAACCAAACACATCACAACAACATCGCAAAATAGTACAACAAAGAGAAAACTAAGAATAAGCTAAAGACTGGAGAAAGTAAGAAACGCGCACGACCTCACGGAATAAGCTCCTTATAAACCAGTTTTTTTTTGAAGGTAGTATAGCGTAACCCGCCGTGGTCCCTTTTTAGAAGGGTCTCAAATGGGCCGATTGTTCTGTTAACGAAAAATACCGCCTGCAGTTGAGCTTAGCCGTCTTAACCTGGAGCTTGATGGGCCCATGCCTGGTGACTGAAGTGGCCATCACCTGTAGGAACTCCTCCGGCTTGATGCCACACTTAGCAAACAGAATTTTGTGAAGTAGCAGCAAGTCATTGGCCTTCCTTCGAGACGACAACTTGTGAAGACCGAAGTTTTGATTTTTTCAGCACTAGACGGATCTGATCATAAATAAAGCCAAGCATTCTAATCATCAACTTCCTAGTGAAACTGTTCTGTACCTTTTCCAGTAGGTCAACACTTTTACGTTTAAAAGGTGAGAACAATTGAGTGTCGTATTCCAATACTGGTCTGACATAGGTCTTATATGCTCAGAGCAAAACCTTAGGATTACGCGTTGAGAGTGCCCTGAACAAATTGGAAACCAGTGCCATTCCTTTGTTTACAATCACCTCACAGTGTTTGTTAAAGCTGAGACTTTTGGTAATCACGAAGCCTAAGTCCATGATTTCGTCCACACTATCAATTGGAGATCCAGCAATGCTATAGGAGCCATTAGGGTTACCACTCTCTGCTACTTTCGTTTTCTCCTTGGAGAGAGGCAGTTGCCATTCAAGTGACGAGTGCAAGGCATCAATTGAATTTTGCAATGCTGCGGAATCATTCACTGAGCCAATGGTCCGATAGACTTCGATATCGTCCGCAAACGTACTAAATTCAACTCCGTTGGCATTTAATAACTGAGCAATCTCGTGAGTGTATATGTTAAACAAGATAGGGGATAGAACCCCGGCTTGCGGAACTCCACTATAGCCAGTTCTGGGGTTAGAGTACGACTTACCCACTGGTTGAGAACGTAGGATCCTTCAAGAAAGCGACAACCCAAGCGACAATTCGTGGGTGGAGCACAATCATAACAAGTCTATTAATCAGCAAGGCGTGCGGTACTCTATCAAAAGCCTTAGAAAAATCGAAGTAAATGGCATCACTTGATCACTTGATTCCCTTGATAGAAAGCAGAGGTCTACTTATTTAGGTTCTCCAGCACTGCAGTCACTGCTGACTTCTGCCTTTCGAACCCGTGTTGCTTCGGGGATATGATTCCATGATCTTCCAGATGTGCAACAATCCGCTTCTTCAATATTTTTCAAAGAGGCGTGCAAACAGTGAGGTGATGCTGGCCGGTCTGACATTCGAAGGCGCGGTAAGAGGGGGCTTTTTAGGAACTGGTGTAACAAAATAATGTCTCCACCTGCCAGGTACCTCGGCCTTCATGAAAATCAAGTCGAGAAGATGTTCAAGTGGACCAGCAATGATATGACCAACGCTTTTGATAAGGAGCAGTGGAATATCACATCGCTATATCGCTTGAATGTTGCTTCATCAGTTTTGGAAATGGGGTTCCTGCTTACATTTAAATTGTGCAACCAATAGACTAGCATGTCACGTGTCTTTCACGTGATTATCATGGTCTAAACTTTAAAGGAAGCACATCACAGGTTAATCAGGCCAAGCAGTAACAAGATTGTAACAAGCAGTCAACCCACGCACAACCAGTCGAGTCTGGAATGCAAGTTTAGGTGGGTGCATGGTGCAGTCTTGACTATTTACACGTCGCAGAAATCTCATTACACTGACCTTAAACATCCTCAAAAGCTCCTCTAACAGCAATGTTAGAACCTTCCAAACAGTACCTGCATTTTTAGGATACCCTGCAATTTTCGCAAGCCGTAGTGTGTTTTTAGGTTTTAAACCTTTAAAGAAGCACAAATAAACCGATACGGCCACTTCGGGAAGAAATTATAAGAAGTATTCAAGTGAAACACAATCAGTCGAGTGTAAAACGCAAAATTTCAGACGAGTGCATAGCGCATTCCATACCGCTCATATGTCAGAAAATTTCTATTTTCTTAAGCTTTCATATGAGCTCTCAACTTATTCAGTACTTTTACTGTGAGCGAAACTATCACCTTTCAAACAGTGTATACATTTTTTTGAGATACCCTGTATTTGCTTGGTTAATTCAACGTATTAGTTGTAAGGAAAGTTCTGGCAGTTTTCGCGCCTCTTTGGCATCAGCCTGCATTAAACTTGAACGGCTGTCAACTAATCGATTAGTTGTGCTTCTCAGGTGAGGAAATAGTTCTTCTTCTTGCTGAAGTGCTTTTCATGTATTTCTTCAACAACTCTGATTTCTGAGGGAACCTTAATTATAGTATGGACAAGACGGCTTTCCGAACTGTTCTGCTTCACGAACATAAACTTGGTCGGACGGTGATGGAAACAGTTGTGAATGTATACACTGCATGGGGAGAAGGTACCGCCTCGGAGCAAACCGTTTTTCGTTGGTAGAAGTGTATCCAAAATTGAAGAAAGAGCAGCCTCCACTGGTGAATCGACACGGCGTGCTACTTCTGCATGACAATGCACGACCGCATGTTTCGCGGATGGTCCTCCAGAAATTGAACGAACTGCAGGTCGGAACTCTCTCTCACCCGCCATATTCGCCAGTCCTAGCGCTAACTGACTTCACTTTTTCAAACATCTAGATAGTTTTTTTAAAGATACATTGTTTGAAAACCAACGTGATGTAGAATCTATGCTCCTAGAGTTTATTCAGTCAGATTTTTTTTTCAAGATCGTCAGATTTTTATGAAAATGGCATATCTAAGCTGGCATCACGTTGGCAGAGTTGTATTGATTCTAATGGTGCTTATTTTGATGATTGTGTTTGAATAAAACTGTGCTCTTTGAGCTGAGTTGTGGCTTTTCAAAAATCACCTGTATCACCTGTCGTCCCGTTGATCATCGACTTGCTCGAGCGGGCGCCAGCAGCGTCTCCATTCGTCCCTGTCGCGTGCCAGAGTGGTCCAATGGATCCTCCTCGCTCGAGGGACACGAAGAGCGTCATATCGGTCGTTCAGGGCTTTCACGAAGAAGTCCGACCAACGCGTTGGTGGGCGTCCTGGTGTTCTTTTGACATCCCGCGGAATCCAGTCTGTGACGGCTCTCGTCCAGCGGGTGTCTGCGAATCGCATTACGTGGCCGGCCCACCTAATTTTCGACGACTTGGCCCATGCGACAGCGTCTCTGATCTTCGAACGTCGGCGAAGCTCGGAACTCCGGAGGCCTTCTCTCACTTGCGTGAGTCGTGTCACTCCGAGCATCGTCCTCTCGATTCCACGCTGCGCGACGCTGATCGCGTGTTCATCCTGCTTTCGTATAGCCCAGGTCTCTGAGGCGTATGTTAGGGCAGGAAGAACAGTGGAGTCGAATAGGTGGGCACGGAGTCGGACGTTCTTCGTTTTCTTCACGACTTCTTCGACGCTCTTGAAAGCTCCCCAAGCCGCTCGTTTCCTCCTGCTCAGCTCTGGTGCTAGGTCGTTGGCCATATTGACTTCGCGACCCAGATACACATAGCTGGAGCATTCGGAGATGTTCGTTCCGTTGAGCGAGAATGGGGCATCAGAAACCCATCCGTTCTTCATGAACATCGTCTTCGTAAGATTCAGCTGCAGTCCAACGCTTCCACATACGCGATCGAAGTCGGCCAGCATTCGCTCCGCCTGGCTGATGTTCGGTGTTATGAGCACGATGTCGTCAGCGAAGCGAAGATGGTGCAGTTGCCGGCCGTCGACCTTCACTCCCATGTCATCCCATTCTAGTTCGCGCATGACGTTTTCGAGGGCGGCGCTGAAGAGCTTCGGGGATATGGTATCCCCTTGCTGAACCCCTCTCCTTACGTCGATAACGACGTCGTTGTAGAATGGAGAGATCTTGGTCGTGAATCCACTGTACAGCTCTCGAAGGACTCTGATGTACTGAGTAGGAACGCCCTGGGTGAGCAGGGCTTCCATGACCGCTTCAGTCTCGACGGAGTCGAATGCCTTCTTCAGGTCGATGAAAGTAAGGCACAGCGGCAGCTTGTACTCTCGCGACACTTCGATGAGCTTCGTAACTAGCTTTTAGCTTCTCATATATTAGCTTTTCAAAAATAACGTAGAAAAACTGCTAGAACTTTCCTTACAACCTAATATTATCCAGAAGGCATTCTTAAACAACTAAATTCTGATATACAGGGAGTGGTACTGTTTACGTAAATGGTGAGCACGCGCTTTTCCAAGTTCTTCCAGATTATTATTCCAATTAAACACAATCCGTAGTATTTGCAGGATTCCTGCTGTTCAAATTATTACGACCCACATACATGGTAAAAATATAGGGTGTTTGCTTCGAAGTCCAGGAAACAATTCTAACCAGGAAGGAAGTGCTTAAAATTCAGAGACCGAGGATTTTTTTCGAAGAGTTCCTGCTGTATAGTGACGTACCGTCTGTTCATAGTCCCTAAGCGTGGTTGTCGTTCCGTTACGAACTAGGAGCAGGCCCCCATTCACGTTCAAACGCACCCCGCTTGTCGAATACTTGAAAGTTCACACATTTTTCGAATTCATCAATATTGACCGTTCGAATAGAAAAATCTATGAGCTGCAGTCAGTTACTAAGAGGATGGGAATCCAAAGAAAGGGAACCAGAGAAACCCCCATTTCTATGCTAATATTCTTGCATTTGAATCCAAGAATAAGTACTCCTCGCAATATTCTCTCATTGCTGATCATAATTTTATGACCAAGTAACCAAAGTGACAATGGTGCCGGTGGCAGTCCTCAATTCGGTGTTTACATTATCTAGCTCAACCAGACGTTCAGTGCCCAACGGCCGCCAAACGTCTGGTTGGGGGCTTCGCCTCCAAACCCCGAGAACAGAATATCCCACTCCTCCTCCATTCTTCTCTAGGATTTCTTACTTGTATTACAGTAAAAATAGTTTTATTATATAGATTAATGCAGCCTGATATGGTGGGCAGAATCTTCACTTTTCCTATGAAGCCCATCCACCCTCAATCGTATGCACGCGATTTATTCTCCGAAGTGCCCGTTCTCTACGTGGCGAGAAACAAATCATGAGAGTCCCAATCCAAAGTGCTTAATCTGCAGAAAAATAATTAAAATTGATCAGTATTGATTGATAGGTCGACAACGTTTATTGTCCGACGGTGGTAATACTCCTCCGAATCCCATAATCACCCTTCCTACTTCTTCTCCTCCTCTCCTCGCTAATACTTACTTACCTATGTGCTGGCGTGAGTGATAGTTAGTCAAGCACTCACATGTAACACTGAGTCGCGACTCACACGTCACGACGTTGCCACGACGTCTATGACACTCCTGCACCCCGACACACGCGCCACGACTTCTATGACGCGTCTTCAGAAACCCGACGCACATTGGACGATATTGAGGGAAAATACTGGTCTCCCCTTATTCCCCCTCCAGTGGTCCTTCTTTGTTGATTCCCTCTTCACTGGTCCATTTCCTATGGGTTCCCCTTACTTGGAATCCCTGCGCAAGTTAAACATCTTCACCACGTCTTCTGAATCTCTACGCACATTGGACGACGCCTTCAGCACATCTTCAGAACCCCAACGCATGTTGGATGACATCTGCAGCACGTCTTTTGAATCCTGACGCAAGTTGAGCGATAACTTCAGCATGTCATCTGAATCGCATCGCATGTTGGACGACGTCTGTGGCACGTCTTCCGATTCCCGGCGCTGGGCAGTTGATCTCCATCCATACCCAGACGTGTTGCCAGCTGAATATATCGCAAACTTGGGTGATCCGCCGCCAAGGTTACCAGTTCGCCAGCAATCGCCTATGGTTAAGCTGAAAGAAAACCGGCTGGCATACGCCACAGTGCCGTAGGCATCTCTTGACTTCAGTCCCCCTCCCCGTGACGGACACCTGACATTAGCCGATTATATATAGTAGTATCAGAGGCTTTCATTCCGAATGTGTTCGGTGCATAGAGTAGCACGTGGCAATTGCAGGTTAAGATCACTTCAAAGCCGACAGCAATCCACCAGTTGACGTTTCCAATCCAGATCATCGTAAAATTCCCACACAGCTATCGTAAATGCATAGCGGGTGTGTAGGGTCGTAGATACGCACAATGACTATTTGTTCAATGATCTTTTCGGTTTGACAAACGTCAATAAATCATTCACAAACACGTGTCGTAGTAAAACAGAAAGCAGTGACCTCTCATCATAAATTAGAAGACATTTGGAACTGGACTCATATGGTGTACAGTCGTGGTGAACAGGCCTATAAAGCAATGAGAGGAGGGCAGCACTTTTCGGTACCTTTGGTGTGATATCTGACAGCAATTCACCGACAAAGGATGAGACGAGCACGCCTTTCTGACACGCAGCCATTCGCTCCGGCCGACGATAAAGGAACACGTACGAAATGTGCGAGGCATTCGATTAATCGCGAGAGCACTTTGAATACGCACTACACATGAATCACGAAGTATAGTGGCCAGCAGATGGAAGAAAACTATTTTTATATTCTTCTTGTACAAGAGTAAACCACTGACGTCCAAGGGATGGAATCCTTAATCAGCCTAACTTCGAAACATTCCTATAATTGATTCGTAGCGCTATGGGAAATAAGAACCCTGCCCACAGCGTTACCCGCGTCTGAACGACCACTAACCCACAGATAAATGAATGTAAATAAATGATAAATGATAAATGATAATGATGATAAATAATAATGATAATGATGATAATGATAAATAATAAATGATAAATGTGACGCAAATTCAATCAGCTCTATAAAGTTCTCCCAATAAACATTCATTATATGATGATAAATGAATAGACGCGGGCCAAGAAATGCTCGTTATTTGCTTTGTATTCCGCCAGCTCTCTTAAACAAACAATTGAGACCAGATGTACACGTCGTTCAGACGGAAAATGCCTCAGAATACTGCTAGAGTTCATCCTGTTTATGCAAAGCTCTAACAGTCTGCTGGCAAGACGCAATATTACCGACCTCAGAATTCTGGCTGGCAAGTCCAGGGGAGTCGCTTGTCGTGTAGTCACCGGAACTTCCAATGGCCGCATTGGCCCCTTGCTGACGATGTCCTTCTTCGTCTTTTTTGCACGATTCGACATAGCTCCTGCAAAACCTTTTTGGAAAGCATTCAAATTAGGAGGTCCGTAGGACAAATAGTAAAACAGGAACGAATATGAAAACGCGTCCTATCAAAAGCAGCACTAATAATAAACTGCAATTATTCCACATAATTTTTGACGTTTCGCGCAACCCATAACAGTTGTAACATATCAACGGCGATCAAAAAGCTCGTGTTAGATGCGACACCAGCGCATAACGGACCTATTCCCCTTAGTCTTCAGCTCCGTTACCATCTTGGGCTTGAAGGCGATGAATCAAAAAGCAAGATAAGCGGGCGAAAATAGGGTCCGGGTAGAGTCAGCATGGAACAGCCCTACACGTTGTGTTGCACAAAATTAAAGATTTTATGCGGCACTGGTGTGTTCTGCATGGATGGAGAACAGAGCTAGGCCACTTCTGAGTAGTTGGATATGTACTGCCTTCTTAGCAAGGCAAGGCGGATAACCACTGGGTCCTCCCACACCGAGCCCATTTGGGCGACCTCCCACACCGAGCCCATTTGGGCCGAAAAGCAGTGGAAGCAATGCGAGAACTTTACTGAAGCCAAAGAATAAGTGAAAAAGTCTAGAAAGATCTAACGAGGAAGGTCAAAGAGGTGACCGTGGAGTTTCATAAAGCGACCTATATAGGGTTGTAGGGCGTTGTCTGGGAAGCACGATAATGGTTTGCAGATTTCCTGCGGACCTCTGGGTAGGCCAAAAATGGCAAAGACTGTACCGCTTCAGTGCGTGCCGATAACGCAAAACTGACGCCTGGGATACGCTTGCCCACCACTCTTCCCTACTCCTGGGGTTCCATTGCACGAGGGGGGGGGGGGGGTGGAGAGCACAAGCATTCTCACGGCTGCAGGGTCGGAAAAAAGTTTCGCCAAAGTTCGCCAAGGGTGCGGGTATTCGGGGTACTGATCACGAATCTGGGATCCTTTTTTGTTGTGGTAGATTACAGGATGAGATGTAAGGCTCCCGTCCAGCGGACGGGAAGTATACCATTCCCATCATCATCTCTTGACGACGATTCGCGGACAGCGCCTGACCACGAATTTAACATGAGCTTGTCTTTTAAATTTTGGAGTGCTATTTTCAGCTCAAAATGTGATCTTGGAAACGAAGTGTGGTTAGATGAAAAGAACGGCGATGCGTGTGTTGTTTTTTCACAGTATCCACATCCTAATGTATTCCACCGTTACACCGAAAAGGATGCCAGACTCGTGATAAGCACTCCAGATAACCGTCTAAACAAGGTTTGGGCGAAGGATTTTTTCAGCCTTTGTAGTCTAGAGTACGAGTGCCCATATCTGTAATGCCTCCCCCTTGCAGCCGCTAAAGTAGGGAGGAGCGGTCGAACGAGGCCGCTACGAGACACATTTCCAAGACTAGCAGAAAACATAATAAGGGGACCATACATGGATAGCATCTAAAGAGAACTTCCCCCAACAGACTAGCAGAAAACATAATAAAGGGATCATACATGGATAGCATCTAAAGAGAACTTCCCCCAACAAGACAATCATGGTTTAATGACCAGCGGCGTATCTCCAATCGACGAAACCTAGCTTGGACCACATCCTGCAAGAGGTTAAGGACGAATTAGAAAAGCGAATACGGTACCCTGCTAGGGCTAAAATCCACTTTACATTGATAAAAATTCAAAAAAGTCCGCTACCCATGCATAGGCCCGACACCCGGAATCGACTCTTTGGTCGCTCTCCTGCAAGTCCACCGTGTTATCCACTCGGCCATCCGATCGCTGCTGGCTTCTTGATGGATACCTCCTCTGAATGTGCTTTCTCGCTTTTATTAGGAATTTGCCAAATCTAACGTTCTAGCAATGATTCAAGTTCCAAACCTTTTACAGGATCATTTCTGGGCACGGCAAGGGTATTCCAGGTGTCACTTTTGTGTTATCAGGCCGCATTGACCACAGTTTTTTTTTGCAGTTTTTGTCCTACCCAGAGGTCCGCAGGAAATTTGGGAACCACTAACGTGCTTCCCAGATAACGCCCTACAACCCTATATAGGTCGCTTTATGAAACTCCACGGTCACCTCTTTGACCTTCCTCGTAAGACAAGATGGTTTACCACAAGATGCCGACATCTCCTTTAGAACAAACATAAACTGGTCAATGAAGCATATCTTCTGGCTGAAGAGTTCCTTGAAACCAACCTCTCCATCTCATCTGACCATGAAAACGCGTCAGGTTCTGGCTCATGCGACACATCTAACGAAAGCTGAAGGTCCACGGCCTTCTTGCAAACCTGAAATGGAAAAATGTGACGACGATCTTAAGCAATCTCCTGAAGAAATGTCGGCTAAGAGTAAGAATATCGCTCGACTAAGTTTTCACCGCAGAAAGTGAAGCGACCTGCTCTTCATCCTTTTGGTTTTCAATTACTGAGACGCTCTCTTCATTGGTGTGCTTTTGTGGAGCTGTTGGACCTAATTCAGTTCCAACTCCCTAAAAAACACGAAATCTATGTTGAAACCAGCTGAAAGTTATTAAAATCATTATGAAGCCTGCACTTCGCACGTCGACTCTAAGCTACGAAACAACAATTAGTACAGCGAATCTCAAGAAAAACACCGCTTAATAACGGTTGCGAAAAAGCAACTGTAAGCAATTTTCTTCATCTATTTTTAAAGATTAATTCGTCAACAGTAATTTTGTTTTCGCCACAAAGTAACCTTTTCTGTTTCTCTAACAAAGGGGCAAAATCCGACACAAGCGTCTGTATCAGAGAATACAGTGAGGGCTCTGTATGATTTGGAGCTCGAAAACCAGCACCTGCGGCATCTTCTAGACCTCTGTCAAAATGGCAAACGCTCTTGCACCCACCCTAACAATTCCTTCCTACGAAAATTTTCACAATCGGGGCTCTACAGAGCAGCCTTTTAGAAAAGACACGTCAAAACAGCACATGGCAAAACAATGATGAAGATTAGTCAACGTTGACCTGAATGATTAGCCTCTTTCGAAAGATTTGGAGAACAGACGAAGAAGTCCTCCTTCATGAAGGTAAGCAAAAGGCAGTCTTTGCCGACCTTGCCTTACATTGGGCTAACCTCCCCTAGCAATCGCTGCCTTAGTAAGACTCCTTCACAATAAAAAATGTTAAATATCACAAGAAATTCGAAGAGTAACCTCATTGACATCGATACCATTTGCAATGGCGGTGCTGAGAGGAACCGCTGAGGTGATGTTAGACACCGGTTCCCTTTCTAACGCAGTCGTCATGGAGAATGTGGTACCGTATCCGCTTGTGTCGGATGGCACACCACTACCTCTTGATGACTCTAAATTTACTGAAACAGTCATATCTGACTGTATAGAAGCACTGCAATCCCACCAGCAAAAAAAATCTTATCAAAAACAGGAGTCTTTACCAGCTGTCTTTATCTCGTCCTGTACACTGTTTCGTAGCTGCCCTCGGAGAGCTTCTTTCAAAGGTATCTGAAAACTTGCTACTTTTTAAAAGGAAATTATTAATGGTAGGTTGAGAACAAAGCTGAATATTGCATCATTTTAAGACGAACAGCATCCTACTACATATAAATCTGGTAATAGTCGCATTTTGGACAAACAGTAGCGCAGTCGGAGGAGCCTACCTGTATCGAGCTCTCTTGGTCCCGGTTACCAGCCCAGGCCAATCAAGCATTTCTCTCTTGTAAAGAGATCAGCCCATGCAAGTCGATATTGTTCCTTGTATGCAATTACCGTTTTTGCCTCATCCCTACTCATGACATGTGCTATCTACTACGATCAATGTTGTTCACTCTCTTGCGATGGTATGTTCGTATAGTCACTCCGCAAAAGATGTACTGTTTCGTAATTCTGAAGCGACATTTAGCTCCGCCCTTTTTCGTTTGACTATAAATACCCCGCATTCTCAGTTCATAGTCAGTCGTCGGTGGCAGGTTGTGAGTGTTGTTGTTCTTCGACCGTCTTTCGTCTGCCCAGCTACTTCCGTCAGCCGTCTTCGGATACCTATTCCGTTCTATTGGGACCAATAAACCAGTGAGTACTAAAAGCTCAAAGGAAGAAAAGAGGGGGACCGCGCACAACAGCCCTCTGCCGATCTGCCTACGGGAAGCGCCCGCCGTATCAAGGGAGCCAACCCGTACAGTACACTCTCAGTCGATGAATAGACATACCAGACTTGCCAGGGTAAACAAAAACACTAACTTGTCCACTGGCCTGCCACCAAAAGTCATTCGATAGGCCAAATACATTCAAGTAGCCTCCACGAGATCCAGATGTAGAATGAGTGGGTCATATCGATAAGGGATGGGCTAAGGACGACCTTCAGCCTTATTCTTAATTGAATTTTGAATACGACAACTCTTATACCTTAATTACTCAAGTTGGGGGCTATTCGCAGCAGCATGAAAACAATGACATGTCTCTCTTCTAGCCCACAGCAGGAATTTTGCGTCGTCTACAGGTTAAACGGTTTGCCAAGCTCTATGAGGCGAGCCACGACAAAGCACGCTTAATAAGAACGAAACATCAACAATTAGCACGGAACTGGACAACATGCACAATGATTGGTACAGCCGAGAGACCTGTGATGTCAACACCATGTATAGAGGGACATTTTCCAAACCTGACGCAAAGATGTCGCTTACAAGCTCTTCATGATTCAACAAAATGGAGCAAAGGAAGCTCATAATCCAAACCCAGTTCTTACAGTCACGCGTTCCTACAGATAAAAAGGCGCTCTCGCATTAGCAGAAAAAAAAAACAAGTTCAACAGTAAGAAAAACGCGGTTGGTTGGACTACACTATTTTACATGATTACAGGCAGAATCTTAAGATGCAAGTCATAAGAGAACTACACTAAAGAAAAGCGGTTCTCTCGTCTTCTAAGTCGACGTCGAAAAGTCTCCATGAGAGCCAATCGAATGAAGTGGGAGACAGAACAGCCTCAAAATCCAGGTGTCGGTTTTCAATGTTTCTTTGCATTAACCCAGTGAAAGTGAAACAACGGAAAATGAAAAGGTCAAGACACCAACCATATGTCTCGCTTCGCATGACCTCTGTTGTATATTTCGGTTGATAGAGGTAGAAAGCATATTCCACTGTCACTCGCCAAGCACCAAAGAAAGGCTAGCGATTGATACCGACTTTCATATGATTCGCTCTGCAAAAATAGCAGGGTAGCGAACGATATGAAAGCAGCAGAGCCAGAGCTCTGACTCAGGTGTATGTTTAATACCTCCCGCCTCAATAAATATTGAAAGGAAGTGGAGTACATCACCAGGGCGATAATCAAGCCCAGCGAGCTGTACCCCACCACAGGCTCATTTTCTGGTGCATCGGTCTAAACTGCCAATAATCCAACTTCTTGTAGCTCATCCTGCAGAAGCTAAGATTTGCAACCAAGCGTTACGAAACGCTTAAAGCTCTGCTTAAGAGACAAAAATGTCCTTGGTTTTCTATAAGAAACCAACTGAGTTGAGCTCTGCAAACTTGTAGAACTTGCTCGAGATGTTTTCCTCGTACGCAGATGGCGTCCCTGCTTCAGGAGATGACCAAGAAAGATACGAAGACTACTCCAGCAGGATAATATTGCTCTCAGGGAGTGTCGAGACAATAAAACAAAGCAGAGATATACTGCAGTGTCTAATTGACGAACTTCACCAAGAGGCGAAGTCGGCAATAGACAAAAAGTTCCTCCTCAGCCAGATAGTTGAAATGGAGAATGAGACCCAGTTCTTCGAGAAAATCGCTAATGCCTACCAAATAATTCTCTCGGTTGATTTCACATAATAGAGGCTAAAAACCAGTTGCGCAAACTGGCAAGAAAGCTTCGTGGGACCAAGTTGATCGTTGAGAACTCGTCTGCAATACCCTCGAACGAAAGTTTCGTAGGGTTGGTGCTCATGAATAGCATAATAGCAGTACAGAGCTTTTCAACGAAAAAAAAAAACTAGCTCACAGAGCGGCAAAAAATTCTGCTACTTAAAGCTAGCTAGAATTGCCGGATGATCGATCCAGTACACCAATCGTTCCCTGCCGTACTAACGCAGTTTTGGAGCGAAGAAGGATGGTTGACAGCCGCAAAAGCTTGTCTCGTTCTTCGAGGCTGAAATCCTTGAAGAGTCGTGCAACCTTCAAGTCCATTAGTATGGGCTCGACTAATAGATCGCTGTTCTTTGAAAAGTAGGTCTCTTGCTGACAACAACCGCCGGCGAACTTGCCAAGAAGAGCCCGTCCAAAAGCACATTGCTTCAAAAGGCGACTTCCAAGAAATTGGTAGTGGATATGCAGAAGCTATATCAAATTCTGCCACAGTACGTCAACGAGTGTGCAGCAGGGTAACTGTGAGGTGGTCTGCTAGAATAGTAGACTTCACCATAACTTTCTTCTATGCCTGGAAGAATAAGATAAAGTTGAAGGGACGTATCCCGCCCCATGAATATTGTAATTAAAACGTTTATGCAGTTATGTTGCGGTTCCACGTTCTAGTTCAGCTGTTCTTCACTGGCTGCTCATCACCAATACTCTTGTACAATCGACTTCAGCAATGTTTATCGACAGCCAACTGCAGCAATCCTCGCCAAAACCAACTTCAGCACCTCAAGCGATCTAATCGATGGAATTGGAAGATGGAACGCTCACCCAATTGTAGATGATAGTAATTTGCTAATGTTCACTCCGAAGTTAAATGTTTTGGGGCGCGCGGAGTGTCTCGCTCCGCGTGACCTCTGTTGTATATTTTGGTTGACAGAGGTAGAAAGCATATTCCAGTATCATTCGCCAAGCACCAAAGAAAGGCTAGCGATTGATACCGGCTATCATTCGCTCTGCATAAATAGCAAGGTAGCGAACGATAGTCAGCAGAGCCAAAGCTCTGGTTCAGGTGTATGTTTAATATCTCCCGCCTCAATAAATATTGAAAAGAAGTGGACTACATCACCAGGACGATAACCAAGCCCAGTGAGCTTAACCCCACCACAGGTTCACCATACGAGTATGAGTAGAGTACATTAAGCGTCAAGTGAAAGCAGCGAGAGATGACTGAATGCAGTGCGAAACCGGCAAAATATGAAAAAGAGGTGCTAGCGTAGCTTAGAGCGAGGGAATTTCATAGAACCAGCAGCTCAAAGCGTTTGATGTTGAAGCCCCTTGTCAAGAACCACACTTATGTGAAGGCCCGGACTACTCTCAGAAGTGAGCAGAAGTGGAGCGTTTTACGTGAAAAAAACTGCTGAAGCAACGGAAAGGCAATAGCAACGCGACGGCACAAAAGAGTCGCAGCCGGCGCGTTGCCTTGAATCGATTGCGCACTCCCTCTCCATCCTACATCAACACCGAATAAACCGAAAGCCGAGCAGCGAGGGATAACCCAGTCACAAAAGACGATTTCAAGTATATCCACATTAGTGACCGATCTAGGCACAATGCTGAAAACACCTGAAGTAAGGCTAAAGATAAAGGAGCACTAAAGGGCGCTATAGGAAAGCAGTCAGAACAGCAATAAGGCGCACGGGAGGAGTTATTGTTACCTTAGGGACACAAATGACAGTGTTCACCTACAAAGGTCTGGCAAAGCCCTTCAAATGTCCTTCCCATTTCTCCAACTCCTAGAAGTCACTCATCTATGGCGACCATTCGTAAGTAGGCAAAGATATCAATGACAATGTACTTCTTCAAAGGTCCTTTCTTACAGTAAGTATCAGACTTTAAGATCTGTTTACAGAGCAATACATTGGTAAAACAGAAGTAATTAGAGAAGGAGAAAATACTAGGTATTCAAAGGCTTTTCTATATAATCACAACGTTTACACATTGCATTATGTTTACCTAACAGTTACGTCCTCATAGGTTATAAACGAGAAGATTACTATGCTCCAGGAAAAGTGCACACATTAATAGGGAAACTACAAAAAGAGCAGTCCAGAATGCTAAGCGGTTCATAACACGCTGATGCTGTCGCAAAATACCTTCGTGTAATATGACTGAACAAGGTTTGAAGTGAAATTGTGAGGCATTAAATGGTCCCGCGCACCACGCTTCTGGATTACCTCCTTATACTCCACACGTATTTCTCCACGCCAAAGCAGCTACAGTTGATTGCGGAGCGTGGAGCGCTGTCAGCAAGAGGTGATGTTCGCGAAAGCGAGATTCAAGTTTAGGTACGCTTCGCACCCAGGTCAATCCTGCATTCATCTATGCCGATCACAACATCATAGCGGTCGGAAGGATGCCTATTTGAGGTCTAGACGAACAGAAAAAAAGATAAAACCAAGAATGTCGCAGGCATCCTGACCACGACAATGAGCACCGAGTGAAAAAATGGGAGGTATCACTTAGACGCAGGATTAAGCGGTCCCACATGTGCAAAGCTTGGTAGTGGTAGGCAAAAATTCGACAGCAACATCTGAAACCTTAAAGTGAATTGATGCTCGTTCTATGGAAAACAAGAATCATTAGCATTAGGTTCCCATAAAATCAAAAAACCTACCTCCTGAAGACAAACGACTTTCCTTTGTCGTGAACGAATCGGAAAACAGGCGCAAAAAACCGGGAATCTGAGTTTCGAAGCGGAGCTATAACTTGCTTCAAACATTCAATTCTAATTAATTATCTTTCGTAAACTCCAAACATCACTTTATGCTCATGCTCTTCATTTTATACGTTCTCGGCAATAAAGAAAAATGTTTCGGTACTGACATGAGAAACAACAGGGACTTCTCACTTGCCTCTCCACACAAACTGTTTCGACTAATCCGTGATCTAAAGCCAGCCCGTTCCGCTAATATATTCTTGATACTTGCATAAAAAGACAAGTGGTTCAAAGGGTTGTCTGAGACTCGTCTTATGAAAAACGTAACACTCGTTATTATCCGCAGAGCCGAAGAACGTCTTTAATCGTGTCAAATCCTATGTTGTAGCTATGATTGAAGCTCCAAACCATTTGCAGGATTACTTCTGAGCACAAGGCCATCCAGGCGCCAGTATAGCTTATCAGTCCGCAATGAAGCGCAAGGATTTTTAGCAATTTTTGGCACACCCAGAGATCAGCAGGAAATTTAGAAACCACTGCGGTGCTTCACGGATAAAGCCCTACAATAATAGGTCGCTTGAAGAATCTGTATGATCACTCCGTTGAGGTTCCTCGTGGAAAACGATGCCGTTGAGGGAAGGACGGCTGCATTACGAGGTCAATTTAAATACCCGAAAAGAGAAAAAAGAAACCATCGTATGACGATCACTACGCAGCTGAAAGTTGGATAGTCTCTTCCCAGAAATCGTCCCAAACCCGCCGAAGGCAATGAAGAGAGAGAGAGAGAGAGAGAGAGAGAGAGAGAGAGAGAGAGAGAGCTCGGAAATAGTATGCACAGAAATGCAAGAATTTCATTTATTTATTACATGTGCACAGCTCAGTGGCGTTTTGCAAGTACGAAACAGATATACAGGTCGAGGAAAGCACAAATGCCTGCTAAATATGTAGCTTCGATTCAGAAAAGCCGGGACCTGACGGAGTTCTAGGACTATCTCCACACATAGTCTCCGAGAAAATACAGAAAATATTCACAAAGTTAACAAGAAAGTTGGCAAAAAACGCTGTTTGTGAAAACAAGAGACACGTGGGTGTGTGTGAGGAAGGTTAGAAGTTTCGAAGCTTATAATTAGGGCGAAACTGGTGCAAATCGTTAAGCCTTGCCCTCTACGAATGAAATGCAGTAGGTCGCCTGCAGAAATCTAGTTCGTCCGTTGCGCGAATGGGCTAACTGACCCGGCCATCACTCGCGTGCTTTCGTGAATCTTTATCGTACCACAGCTGCTTAAGAACGACTAAACATTAGCTTTTTACAACACTGATACCGCCAGGCTAGAGCGGTGAGCCAAGAGTAATGCGTCACTCTCTAATGAGGGATATATTCAGGCCAGCCTTTACCGCCTCTGGTATAATCACATGACTTCTTGATATGTGGCATTGTTGAAAGAGTTCCATTTTAAGGACAGTATAGAAGGTGGCACTCAAAACCACTTAAGGTCAGTCAACGGCTCCAGGAAAGAGTGATTGACTGACGCCGAAGTTTTGAACTCGGAAAAATCCAAAGAAGAAATACATTCAAAGGAGTAATGGCTCACTTTATGCTTGTTCAAAATACTTCAGCGGCATTCCATCGGTTCCTCGTACAGCGGTGTAAGCTGTTCTACTATCACATTATGTGATTGGGTTTGATTTAATCTAACCAGGGAAGGGTCTTAGGCGTAGGTCTGAACAGGGGAAGTGGATAGTACTACGAGAATCTCCCCTTCATATAGTAGAAAAACATGTTTCGTTTTTGCTAAGTCCTTGAACCAGAAGAGCAACGGGCCCTCGAGGACGGGGTACAGTAGCGCACCGTCAGCACGTGCCCACGTGCATGCTCACGCTAATGTATGGGATGCGGCTAAAGGCTCTATAGTAAGCGAGTCGATGGCTCAGCAGGGTTCGAGGTTCGTTCAAAGGTGCTCCGCCAGATGTTCGACTCCCGTGCCGTGCACTCTTTTTGAATTTTTTCATAACCGCTGTCCCCTTCACCAGTTTGCTTTCTACACATCTTCTACACATTTATTTCACTCTAAATTCTCAAAAGGGTCAGATTCGTGATCAGCATCGCAAATAACCCCCTGGGCGTGGCTTGGGCGAAAATACCGTTTTCCGACCCCTCATCGAGCCCTGAAGTCGTGAAAGTACAATAGTTGCCTTAGTGGCGGTTTAAGTCAGCTTACGTCTTACACATCTCCTACACATTTATTTCACTCTAAATTGTCAAAAGGTCAGATTCGTGATCAAGAGCCCATGACCTCGACAGCCATCCGTGCCTGCTGTAACCCGTTCCTGCTGTGAGGTCACCGTTCAACACACGTTGAAAAACACAAAACGTTGTATAATACAAAAAGTGAGGAAAGTGACTGAAGCCCAGTTTAAGTAAACCCTTATTTGAGAATTAATAGTGAAATAAATGTCTAAGAGATGTGTAGGAAGGAAGCTGATTTGAACAGGCATCAAGGCATTATTGTACTTTCACGACTCCAGAGGTCGAGAGAAGGTTGAAAAAAAAATGTTTCACCCAAACCTCTCACAGGGGTGCCGATCACGAATCGTTTTTGAAATTTCAGATGATTACGGTAGGTTACAGGAGGTGCGAGTGAGGGTTGTCGATGGGGTGTTAATCACGAATCTGGGATATTGATCACGAATGTGATCCTTTTGACAATTTAGAGTGAAATAAATGTGTAGGAGATGTGTAGGAAGCAAATTGGTAAAGGAGGCAGCTGCTATGAAAAAATGCAAAAATTGTGCATGGTTGCAATTGCTAGCACCTTTGAAGCAGCCTGACATCCTGCTGAGCCACCGACTCGCTTGCCGCAGAGCCTTTCACCGCGTCCCATACAAAAGCGCGCGGGCACGTGGGCAGGTGCTGACGGTGCGCTACTGTACACCGCCTTCGAGGGCTCGTAGCTCTTTCGGTTCAAGGACTCAGAAAAACGAAACATGATTTTTATACTATACGAAGGATGGAGATTCTCGCAGCACTATCCATTTCCCCCGTTCAGACCTACGCCTGAGACCCTTCCCTGGTAAGGTAAGCGTCCCGGTACCGTTTCCGTAGAAACTGTATAGAAATCAGACTCTGAGTACAGCTATACCTACAAGGAAAAACAAATGGCTGAGATCACTGCCATCAAGCACTTTGAGAAGCACTGCGCACTGCACTTTTGGTTAACATTGAGATGCTTTAAATGCCTAACTTGCTTTCGCTGGCGTAGTAGGCGTAGTTGCGCAGTCGAGGGGGCGACGGTTGTCGCGGGCACTCCAATTCAAGGCTTTTCGTTGCGCAGGTCAACCAATCCAATCATTCCTCCGGTGTCGGTGCCATCGGCAGCACACAGCAACCCATCGTATGGACCACCTACGCATTCAAGCTGCCTTCACGGCATCCCGCAGAAGTTAGAAATCGTGGAGCATCCCAAACAGGAATTGGATAACGCTATCCCTTATCCTTATCCTCTATATCTATATTTCGCAAAGCCATCTAATAGACGAGGCAGTGCTTCACCTAAAGCACGCACTAATCAACCGATGGAGTTTCCTTGTACGAGGCGGAGAATCGAACTCGAAACGACCAGTGTACCAGCAACGCACTACAACATTGCTCCATAAAAGCATATCAACAACGGAAAATAATAATATGCACGACATAAGGAGGGAAGTGCACAAGAACTAAGCAAAGACGCACATATTGGTTAAGTCTCCATCAACGGGAACGCAGAACAGGCAATCATGTAAGCACTATAAGCACAACTATAGTTCCTTCGTCGTAAGTCAGGTTTGAGGCCGGTTAAGACTTACAAACTTCAAAATCAGAAATTGAAGAACCCTAAATTTGAGGCATGCCTACCTCTGATACCCACACAACACAAGAAGAGCAAGTGATAAAGCGTGAGGATAAACTGATACCCGTTGGTGGTGTAAGCTCGGTCATTTTTCAACGGATGAAGGTAAGAGGGGGCAGACATAACTCCAACGCCGCGCGAACCCCCTGGCGTCGCACACGGTGCGCGACCAAATTGGACGAGTTGGCGCGGTCCGACAGGGACAGCTAGTAACGACATTAGTGACTCGCGCTGGAGCGCCGGCGACTGTCGACCGTTTTTTTCGGGTAGAAGAAGGAAAGTGGTTGGGTGAGACACGTCTGATGTCTCCTGGTAGGGAATTCTACGTCCAATTCTATGTGTACCTCGCTCGTACTAGTGTATTGTTAACCGGTAACAAATTAGAGTGCATAGAATCCCAACGAAGTTAGCTGTTATGTCTCCGTACATGTCTATTGCACGTGAACTTACGAGTAATAGGCCTTCTTGAAGATTCCTTCTTGAAGTGGGAGCGTTTGCTAACAAAGTGCGAGTGGTATGAGACTCAATCAATTTCAAATGAGTGAAGGGAAACGGTCAAGGATCTGGTGAGAAAAATTCAAGATAGGAACTTGGCTGGGATTATTAAGTAGAAGTTTCGGGAGTGTAGCATGCTCTTGAAATTTTTAACAGATTTCCTTTGAACAGTTGGCCTTGCTACCAAGCGTTTGCAGTTTTCAGCGATTGCTGAGACGTGAGACTCTTTCTAGGATTCAAAGACAGGTCAAGGGCACACTAATCCGTAGCTTTTCCCTTAATTCTAACTTTGTTCTATACTTGACAGTCACTTTTCTCCAACTCCCTTGGCATAGTTCACGTGTGTGGCAAGCACCCTTTTTAGCAAACGCTAAGTACCTTCCTATTTCTTCATTCTACAAGCAGAAACAGAAGCACTTTGCTGCTCCCTTTTTCTTCCAATCGCCTCCACCGAGGGAGATCGTCTCTTTTAATTCATTTAGGACTCCCTGTGGTGGCACTAGGAGGGGGTTGAGCCTGCAAGGGTAACTCAGGTGTTTGATGGAGTAGGCACTGACAAAATTTCGTGCTCCGCGGCTAACTACGCGTCACCGAGCCCACGTCCGTGTTTCAGCGCCGAGACGTCGCATGCGGTCAGCGTGCGACGTCGCGTTGGAGTTATGTCCTGGAGCCAAGGCAAGACTAACGGCAAGAAGACAATCTTGTAAGCAAAGCAGCAAACAAAGTGAAAGGAAACCCGGAGATTAGGTAAAGATAAGTCCACGAAAACGAGAACATCGAGCGATAAAAACAAGCAAGACGAAATCGGAGACTAACCGCAGTGACGTCTGCGTTTTCTACGGCGTTGCTTCTTTTCACATCCTCAGCCGAAAGACTTCTTCGTGCTCCTCGTCCTTTCTTCGATTGAAGGTACCATATGAAGAAGGCTGCCAGCGAGACGCCGCTCAGCGCTAGCAGCAACGAGCGCTGAGTGGCTGTTGATGACATCCTAAACTCAACCATTCGCTAAGTATAGAAGCAGTGGGAAACGTTGTTGGGTTCATTGAACCATGCTTATTAATCACTCGAAGGTTGTTCAATTGCGATAAAATTCCTGTTCAAGCCGGGACTCGAACCAACACCCTCAGCATGCTACCAGCGTGCTACCAATTACACTATCAGCGCTGTTTGACGGAACATTGTATACTACCTTGCTTGCCTAAAGTCAAATGTATGAGTCAACTGCTTTGACTGTGTGTCTTAAAATACGATTTTTCGCCGCGCGCGCGGCGAGCCGCCAAAACGTAACGCTTCCTGAACGTAGCGCCCCGAAGTGGGCTATAACTTAAATTTTGAACTTTAATAAACTTCCGAGTTATGCTATATTGTATCTAAATCTATAGCTTTTGGAAATGAAGAGACTTGTCATAAAGGAATCCTGAACCTTTCCACATTGGAGGCCAGTGCCTACTTCTTCATTTACACCCTCCAATTCCTTCCCAAAATAACAATTTTCTCTATTACTAGGAGAAGCGGAGGGCTCTCAGATAGCTGACCAAAAGCAGAAAAGGAGTTCCATGCAGTTACATGCGCAGTAGTTGCCGTGACTGCAGCAACACACACTATATAGGCCTTGCGCTTGCCGCAGCAGTCTTCGCGCGCTTTCGTATGTGCAGCTTGTCCCCCAACTGTCTTAGGCCCCGTTTATACTTCGTCGCGGCGCGACGCGATGGCCACGCAATGAGGCCAAATTGATCGATCGCGTTGCACAATCAATATAGCCACTATACGTGGCGTCGCATCGCTCCGCGACGAAGTATAAACGGGGCCTTAACATAGCCAATTTTTTGAAAGCGCTTGCGAGCGCAGTCTGAGAGGCGCAGCGTATTCCAGTTTTTTGGTTCGGCTTTCCCACCCAGGCCTTCCGAGAGACGGAAGCCTTCCGTCTCTCCGGGATGTCGAAAATGGCTTCTTATGTTTGATTAATTCTCGTAGTTCTGATTTTTACAAAGATGGAATGTAAAGCTATTATCGCGCTGGGACAAGTGTATCAATTGTAATGGTGCTTACTTCGATTAAAAAAATGGCTTCCAAGCAAAGTTTGATCTGTCAGTTTTCAGTCAAAAATCGGCCATTTTATATGCAACGACCTAATATGACGAAAGTTATTAACAACAGCACTGAGATTTCATGATAAGACGACATGTACATTACTCGACGTCATCTAGAGGAGTGCAACTACACTGCACCCAGCTGCTGCGAGGCCCAAGGCCCTTTTCATACTTCAAGACGGCAGCGACAAGAGCGATGGTAGCGCCCTGAAAACATGAACAGACGAACTGACTAGAGCGACAGGAGCGACGGGCGAAGTGTGGTGTACGTAATTAATTACTACTCCACACTCCTTCCGTCGACGCAGTCGCTCCTGTCGTTCCCGTCGCCGGCGTGAGGTATGAACAGGCAACAGCAGCGACGGGAGCGACAGCGCTCGAGTATGAACAGAGTTCGGCGGCGATAGCTCGGCTTTAATCGATTTGCATGTTATAAACGGGCGGGTGGAAGTTGGACCTTGACGGTTGGCTGGCGTTTGAATCGGCCATTGGCGCGAAAGTCAAGCGCGCGTTGGCGCTGGAGCACGTAATCTCTTGCTGTCTGCGCCCTCCTAGCTTAGAGATCGCGCGTCGGCGTCCACATTGACAATCGATCAATGTCTTGTGCTCCCGCGATGGCACAACGGGCAAGCGGGTAATGCTGCAGTGGAACAAGTGGCGTCGCTTCATGCGAGGGAGATCGGGGGTTCGGTTCTACTGCGCTGTGACATACTTGCATTTCAGCTTACTACTCGGAGTTCGAGGGCTTCGACGCGTACGCAATTTTGGGGCATTTTTTTGCGCATTTTTCCAGCCGTATGCGCTTCGCCGCTCCTGCCGCGAGCTCCTCCTGAGCGACGAAAGGAGCTTCCACACCAGCAACTTGGATCGCACACACCCTGGAGTCCCTTCCCTAGCCTGGTCTGCGCTCGTAGAGCGCAGAACCCTGCCGCGGAGCCTACCGCAGCAAGGGAACATTAGTCCCATCTTTTAATGGCAACTCCTGTTACTATCATGTGAATTGCCTCTAAGCGATATTTCCCACACGAGTCAGGAAGATGTTGAAATTCCATTTATTCGATGTTGTTGACAAACCAGCTTCTCCAATAGACATTCCTCCTTTTAAGTTCCCTTGATTAATTCGCTGTCCAGTTACACTTAATACCATTATTGGACGAGATTTTTCAAATCATCGCCCTTTTATCTCATCAAAAATCGCCTTCCATAGCTCTCTCTATCTGGAACTAGCGTATGCCTTCTATACGTGTTTTGCCAAATAAAAAATGGTTGTAAATGATTCCTTCCTCCTTTGAAAAATGCGTTAATGAAACGCATTCGTCAACCAACCCAGCACCGGTCGCAGTAGAGGTGTCGAGTGTTCCGCTATCTGGACTCTAGGACGAGCGAGAAGAGAAGTAGGGAGCAATGCGAGGGGAATTCATAGTCAGGATGGCCTGATGGATCGACGAATAGTCGAAGAATCAGACCGCATTGACAAGAGCATCAGTTTCGGTGCTCCAGCGCCAACGCGAAATTTTCGGGCCAATGGCCGATTCAAACGCCAGCCAACCGTCAAGGAACAACAGCCATCACATGGGCGACGACTCTCTCGTCGCAAAGTATGAACAGACCCCAACGCCGATTAGCGATAGAGCGCAGAAACTTTCGGGTGCCCTGCTCCTCTAGCCCCACGCCTCCCACATTTCGTCACTTCTTCAACATAGCCTACCTGGTGAAGCGATTTACGGCTGTTGTTTCTACAACTCGACTTCTTCTGTGGGGGTTTATTTAGGAAATGACTTTGTGCTGGGTTGGCAAGGGAAGGTATTCCAGGGTATGGCGCACCCGAGCTGCTGTGTGGAAACTGCTTTCGTCGCTCAGGAGAAGTCCGCATCTGGGATTTGCGCTTTTCCAGCGTAGAAGTGCATACAGCTGGAATGCACACAGCTGGAAAATGTGCAGAAAACGCTAGCAAATTGTGTAGACGTCAAAACCCTTCAAATCTCAACCAGTGAGTTGAAATGCAAAAACGCCGCAACGCAGAACCGAACCCCCGACCTTCGCGCATGAAGCAACGCCACTACCCACTGCGCAACGATCCGTTTACCGGGAGTGCCATCGCCGGCGTACAAGAGAACCTTAGCGCAATAATGCACATAGATTGAAACGCCAACGGCAGCAGCCCCACGCTAGAGTATTTCGCAAACCAGCATATCACTAGTTGGGAACAGCTGCAGCTTGGTGCAATGTAATGTTCTTCCATCTACAGTCATTTCCTAAGTAAATAAACCCCGCCGAAATGGAATTGTGGAGACAGTAAATGTAAATTCTTCACTTCAAACCATCTGAGGCCGGATTCATCAACAATTAACTCGTGGGTATGCGGGTGATAAGGGGTAGAGATAAGATAAGAGTCAGGCAGAGATAAGGCAAGAGTCAGAGACGCAGGCTTCATTGTGGGTATCTCTACCCCTTGCAACCGCGGGTTAGTCGTTGATGAATCCGGCCCCTGGAGTCACTTTCCAGCGAAAACTATACTGAAGAAGTCAGAACGTAAACGTAGAAACAAAACAACGTCAAAACGAAAAAGCAATTGATGTGTGGTGTTCCACGGGGCAGATTAAATTCGACAAGTGAGGAAGTGGTGGAGGATGCACGAAACTTTCCGCGTTCCATCTTCGAGAGCGACCTCTAAGTAGAAAGGGAACAAACAGCATAGAATCATTCGTCGGCTGTGCACTGTAACGCTTTTGAGGGCTGTTCCCGAAATACTATGAAGCGCCAGTTTTTATTGGGAAAAAATCCTCTTCGAGTCTGACCTGTCCTAACACAATTTAAAGGATAAAAGGATAAAGGACGGCGTTACTCAATCCCTTCTGGGATGCGCCAGCGCATTCTACTTCTACGGGATGTCGTGGAGGCGACATGAATGCGTATTTGGCCATACAATGACTTGCGGTGGCCAGCCGATGAACAAGTCAGCGCTTTACCCTTCCCAGACAAGTCTGGTACCAATTCACCGACCCCGGAGGGATGGAAGGCTTGGTTGGCCTGGGCGGGAGATCCGAACCAGGAACCTGGTATCGGGTGCACACGACAGTCGTACCTCCTCCGACTGCGCTACACGCGCCCTAACACGCGTTAGGGCGCGTGTAGCGTAGCGTCAGGAAAACACAATTTACATATTGAAAATTCCGTGAATATCAACCAGGACACGCGACAGTGAAACGTCTGATGGTGAGACAATGTAGTAGGCAGCCAGCATATATAACGTCTGCAAGGATACATTAACGTCGAAGATGAATAGAATTCGACTAAGAGTACCCTTTCGCAAAAAACAGTCGATCTCAAGTTGAAGGATTTGGCGCAAATAAAACAAAAACAGCGCATAAACTACACATCTTGAAGACAAGAAGCAGCATTTAACCCTTTCACGACACGAGCGATTTTCGGGTGACTGCCGTGTGGGACAGCGCGCATTTTTCCCGCGCGTTGATTTTTTCTATTGTTTCATTTGTATTATTTGTTAGATATGAAAAACAGTAACAAATGAAGTTTCCCATGGACCATCTTGACCGTAGCTATTAGTGGACTCGTTGGTTATAATTGTACTATTAAATGTGCGATAATTTTCCATGAGCTATTTTTATGATGGTGTCCGACGACATCGTCGGACATTGTCCCACGTGGCAAAAAAAGTGTCCGACGACATCGTCGGACAATGTTGTGAAAGGGGTAAGCAGCCATGGTAAGCATATTTTTGCTAGTAAAGAAATTGGTTAGCTTTACACCTCTAGCCTTTTCCAGTCTTGATGATGGACACTGTTAAAGAAAATTGTTCATTATCGCCTTCTGGCAATAATATATTGGAAGCAAGCTACACCACATTTATTCATTTATTTATTACTGCACATTATGCGCAGAATGTAAAAACAACAATATCAACACTTTGTTTCCGCGGAAGTTATCTTCTTAAGACATTGAGGGGGATATTATTTGTTTCATATTCACACTCATTCTAAAAATCAAAATTCGCTGTATCGAAACATATTGCTGGAGGGCAACCTGCACGAGAACAGCACAGGGAAGGCAGAATAAAACTCTTGCCTTGTAAAAACCAGCCCAGCTAGTGTGGTTCGTTAATTTCAAACCACTCTCGAGCGACAACCCTGGCTAGACAATTCCTACGCGTCAAGTTATAATCACATTATCGGCCCACATAAACACCAATACATTTACATTATTATTTTATCACTGTACCAGTCGTTCAGCGGCCTAGCGGCCGCCGACGACTGGTTGGGGGCTTCGCCCCAAACCCCGAGAAGAGAACGCTCCGACCAACTTCTTTTCCCAACTTTTAGGCCTTCATACTTTCATTGCGATAAAGAACTGGTTTTACTATATAGAGTACAGCCGTCATGGCGGCCTGTCGGCCGCATTGACGGCTTCTCAACGGCTTCGCCGTAGTAATAACTTTTCATCATCAATTTTGCTGCAACCTATGTTATGGTTCCCGCAGGAAGAACACCTTAACTGCGTCGATTGCGGCAAGTTAGAAAGAAACAGAAAAAATGAACGACATCCATGTATAATTTGATCAGTATCGATTGATGGTGATCGATAGCTAAAAAACAAACTTCAGATTCGTGTTCGGCAACCTCGATTACCCCAGGGCTAAAGCTTCGTGCCGCATGAACGACATCCACAAAAAGCGATAATATCGATCGATATCGATTGGTCGACCTTAGATTCGTGTTCAGCGACCCCGGTTACCCCCAGGGCTGAAGTTTCGTGCCGCTTGAACGACATCCACAAAAAATCGATAATATCGATCAATATCGATTGCCTCCCCCGCTGTGAACGCCTCCCGTCGATGATCATCAAAATGCCCAGGCACGGTTGCCGGCGTGTTCGACACGTCTACGGCTCGCCATGCACGGTTGATGACGTGTTCGGCACGTCTACGGCTCGCCATGCATGGTTGCTGACGTGTAGGCACGTCTACGGCTCGCCATGCACGGTTTCCGACGTGTTCGGCACGTCTTCTGAATATCTACGCACGTTGGACGACGTCTTCAGCACGTCTTCTGAATCCCTATGCTCCGCAATTGGTCCCCATTCATATTCTAACGCCCTGCCCGCTGAATATATCGTGAACTTGGGTGATCCGCCGCCAAGTTATAAGCTCGCCAGCAATCGCCCATGGTTAAGCTGAAGTAAGACCCGGCTGACATACGCCGCACTGCCATAGGCATCTCTTGGCTCCAGTCCCCCCTCATCGTGACCGACACGTAACATTAGCCGATTATATATAGGTAAGATTGCTCCACATAAATAAAAGAAATTAAGGAAAAGGACGAAAAAACCACAGACTTGATAAAGTAAAACCGCTTCTGTTGCAGTCTGATTCAATTCACAGTAACAACTTACGTATACTATTGATCGCGTCGCTGTCGAAGATCGTACGAGAACGGGAGCAGAGAAGTCACAATTCCTTATCAGGAATAAGGTTACTCCTCTATATCGCAGATGTATTCTCAATCGATTGATACCTGACAAAAACGAAACACTGCGGCGAAATCGAAAACTAGGTCGCGATTGACGGAGAGGAAAATAGACTCAAACACGATTAGCGGACAGAAGCACGAAGACCGAAGAATGCAACCGAATGGTAAGCAATACGTAGGAAGCTTGACGATGCCTAAGCATCCGAACCCATCGTACACTCCAACCGTCTTCGGATTCACTTAGGCGACATAGTTTTAGCTGTTGCAATCAGAAAAATTCACCGGGATCTATGAAGGAGTTTGAGAATCCTCGTATCCAAGGAATGAGCACAGAACCCAGCCGCGGACTCCCCCTGGCGACAAAAACGAGCTCCAATAGAATCAGTTAGGCCTATGTCATACTGCCGCTCACCCCGAGCGATGCCTAAAGATATGCTCCCATATCGATCCCATTGCGGCGCCCGATCGATACGGGAGCATATCATTTGGCGTCGCACGGGTGAGCGATGTAAAAATATTCAAAATCTCACAGTTCTTTAACAGTTTAAAATTATATGCCACAAGAAACGAATAGGATGAGATAATCAGGTGCATAAATATACCTAAATTTACTCGAAATTTTATAATTCCTCAGCAACATAAACTATGTCACAAAAATCACAAGCACAGGACAACAACTACCAGAACAATGACAACCTTAAGATTAAACATGTTTCGTTTCGCCTCTATCTTCACACAAAACATGATTAAAATTAGTTACCCAGAGGCTCATCTGTGAAGAAGGTAATAATTAACTTAGTTGTTAGTACAGTAGGGGGTAATATATTATTGTGTTATAACTTATGTACTAGCAATTAAATTTTACAAATGAAATAAAGCACACACAAAAATAAATGACAACGGCTCGGATGACGTAGGCAGGCGCTGGCATATTGTCACGGCAGCAAGTGGTTAGGTCTAATAGCTACCATTACTACTTTGTCTAGCGAGTGTTAACGAAAGGTGTTTGACACCGAATCAACTCCGATTTTCTGATTCTCGGAAGTCTACGACAATACCGAAAACGCTCACTTAATGCTCAATCGCAATCTGGGTCACTCCAGGCACTACTGCTTTCATTTCTTGCACTGAACTTGTGCTCACGCTGACATCATAGGGCTCACGTTTCTGAAGCCTAGTTACTGCAGGGAGATCAGTGCAGTCCAGAACAGGGGTATACACAATCACGATTTATGCCATCTTGGGTCGTAAACCTCAAATTTTCGAAAATGTGATCTTTGATCTACAAACAGCAGGGATCCACAGGTTGAAACACAACTTGCTTTATATAACAAACTAGCCGTCCGTGCGACCTCTCGGCCATACCGACGGCTTCTTGACGACGGCTTCGCCGTGGCAATAACTTCTCATCATCAATTGTAGCTGCCACCTATGTCATGGTTTCCTCAGGAAAAACATCTTAGCTACGTCGATTAGAGCAAATTAGAAAAAAAGCGAAAAAATGGACGACATCCACAAAAACGCTTATCTGCCCAATATCGATTGATGGCGATCGACAGCTCAAAAATGAACTTCAGATTCGTCTTCAGCGACCTCGATTACCCAGGGGCTAGTTTGGTGCCGTTTGAAGGACATCCACAAAAAAAATCGATAACATCGATCGATATCTATTGGACGACTTCAGATTCGTGTTCATCGACCTCGATTACCCCCGAGGCTAAACTTTCGTGCCGCTTGAACGACATCCACAAAAAATCGATAATATCGATCGATATCGATTGCCTTTCCTGTTACCAACGTCTCCCGCTCCCGTCGATGATCATCTAAATGTAGGCACGGTTGCTGACGTGTTCGGCAGGTCTACGGCTCGCCATGCACGGTTGACGACGTGTTGGGCACGTTTACGGCTCGCCATGCACCATGCACGGTTGCCGACGTGTTCGTCTTCTTAGTACCCTACTCCAGTTGTGACGGAAACACACACACACACACACACACACACACACACACACACACACACACACACACACACACACACACACACACACACACACACACACACACACACACACACACACACACACACACACACACACACACACACACACACACACACACACACACACACACACACACACACACACACACACACACACACACACACACACACACACACACACACACACACACACACACACACACACACACACACACACACACACACACACACACACACACACACACACACACACACACACACACACACACACACACACACACACACACACACACACACACACACACACACACACACACACACACACACACACACACACACACACACACACACACACACACACACACACACACACACACACACACACACACACACACACACACACACACACACACACACACACACACACACACACACACACACACACACACACACACACACACACACACACACACACACACACACACACACACACACACACACACACACACACACACACACACACACACACACACACACACACACACACACACACACACACACACACACACACACACACACACACACACACACACACACACACACACACACACACACACACACACACACACACACACACACACACACACACACACACACACACACACACACACACACACACACACACACACACACACACACACACACACACACACACACACACACACACACACACACACACACACACACACACACACACACACACACACACACACACACACACACACACACACACACACACACACACACACACACACACACACACACACACACACACACACACACACACACACACACACACACACACACACACACACACACACACACACACACACACACTCTCTCTCTCTCTCTCTCTCTCTTTCTGCTTAACCATTTCTCTAACATTGTTGTAAGGCTGCCGCTTGCTATCAGGTTTGCTCTTTCGAGGAGAATTAAGCACCACAATCAGAAAAACTCATCACAGCGAGAATGTGTTCCTTTTTTCGTCATGGGAAGGCACTTCGCATTTAATTTGTCGAAGATCGTTTCGTATTAGCTGACAGAAAGACATGCAAATCCTTCCTTTACCGGAAGAAAACGACTACTAGCTAATCAATACTCTGTTCGCTACCCCTATCGGCTTGTTTTTCCTAATTTAACCGAACAGAACTAATGAAACCCATGAAGAGGTATCACTCATGACTGAGTGCAGAGGGTAAGGAGCAGCTATTAGACTCTCATGGAAATAAAAAAACTACTGAAGCTTCCATCAGATTGTCAAAGTACGTCAAATGTGTCCTTGACTAACAGAGCTTCAATTCGGCCAGCGCGTGGCAGATATTACTAAGTAAACACTCACTGAGCAAAGCTTAACTAATGCTTACCTACCTTTCTGTAACCATTTTCCTTTAATAGTCTTCTCAGCTAAAGTGGACATCTTGGCTTCTCAGCTCAAATTGAAGTTCTTTCAGATTTAACTGAGTAGCCTCTAAATCACTTGATAACGTTGCATAATATACTTTCATTTATTTAAAAAATACGACTATCGAGGGTGTCCAAAAAATATGATCATACCGTTTCAATACTGTCCGCCTGTAGCAGAACTGCTTTAGGGTTTATTCCATCCGAACGGTTCACTGTTAACAGCACGCCTTTCATTCTAAACCGGACATACCGAACACTTGATCTTAAACTTAACAATTTTTATTCTGAAGCCACATTGAGAAGTAAAACGGACATTTTGTAAACCAAGTCAGACGTGTCTAAGGCCTCTGTTATACTTCCGCGGGAGCATCCGCGGAACGTCCGCGGACCAATGGTGTGGCGAGGCGCGGCGAGGCGCGGCGATTGGCCAGGTGAGGAGTCTCGGCGCGATTCCCGCCCTTCCGCGGATGCTCCCGCGGGAGTATAACTCAGGCCTAAGGGGTCGTTTAGTGTGCACGCAGCGCGCGACGCGATGCCATTTGTAGCGGCCGAATCGATCAATCGCCTCGCTCGATCAATTTGGCCACTACACGTGCATCGCGTCGCGCGTCGCGCGCACACTAAACGACCCCTAAGGTTTAAATAAACCTTTAACAATTCGCCTTAAGGAGTGTCCTAACGAAACTACACTTCGGATAAACACGAAATTTTCGCCTTGCTTGAAAAATGTTTGGTTTAAAGTGAAAAGTGGCCGGTTAACAATGTAAAAGCTCCTGTTTGAAGGGTAAAGGGTATCCAAAAAATGCAGAAAGTGGAGACGTCCGGGCAAACGAAATGCAAGCTAAAGTGGCGGAATTTTATGGTTGCGCTTTGGGCGCAAAGCGGCTCGGGGGGGGGGGGTCACCTCATAAAAATGGTCACTAGCACGTGAAAAAGAAACGGTGACACATTGGTAGTAAAGAAAACAAACAAACAATGCTATAGCTCTGTTCGGTACCAGACTTGGGCAGGGAAGGGGGTCCAGGGTGCGGCCCGAGTGACGCACTCGTGTTAAAATCGCCTACATCCTAGAGTTTCCTCCCTTGCCCAATACGGAAGTGGATAAAACACGGGTCTGTAACCGAAACGAGGAAATAACAGTGTATAACAGCAGAGACGCACAATGGGTGCGCGCCACAGCGGGGCACCCTGACCTCCCTCCGAGCCGCTTTGCGCCGCGCTTTGTACTTGGTTGCCGATGATTTTCCTTCTTCTAATTAAGCTTTTTAAATCAACGGTTAAATTAAAACTCAACGTGTCCAGCTTCCTTTAGAAGGTCTTCATTGATTTTAGAGCCGTCTAGCTGGCTAGAAATCTGTTCAGCTTAAGCGGAAATTAACGCTGTAAATAAATACTGAATTATCTTTAATTACCGCAACCAGAAAATACTTCTAGAAATATACTGCTAACTAGAAATATACTGCTAATAGTAAGCTTCCACGGATCTCCCTCGATAGAGAGCCTTCGGGCTCTCTTGTTAAGAGGGATCTCGGGCCGCTTGTCGCAGGGCCGCGTGGCGGTGGTGGATAGGGGAATTAAACGCGAACCAAATGCGACCGTGTACTGCCCAGAGACGCAGGTGGGATGCAGGGGATGGACTCCTTGCTCCTGCTGTGTCGGGTCGATGCGTTCCTTGTGCGTGGGAGCGGCATGTTCGTGCACTGTGTGCGTGGATGTGTCCGTGACTGTGCGGATTGTAACTGTGTCGGCTCGGCCAAAAGCTTGCACTCGGTAGACTGGGAGTACATGTAAGGCGATTCGAGGCCGCCTTAAGTCTCGCCCCGTCCCTTCGGGCAGTCTGGCTGGCTGCCCGGAGTACCCCGCCCGCACGACAGAGCCTGACTAGCTACTCGTGTTGTATTCCAGTCAAACACAGCAGCACTAAAGGGCCTCATTCCCCTGACCCCGAAAGAGCCCCCATTTCTGCAGCGATGGGAAGGACGAGTACGGAGAGGCTGCTAAAATCTCAGGGCCTAACCAGGCTGCGCAAATTGAGAAGGACTAGGATGACGATCTGTACTTACAACGCCCGCACGCTTGCGTCGGAAGCATCCGTCGAGGACCTGATGATGCAAGCCAGGAAGATCAAGTACGACGTTATCGGACTGACCGAGACGAGAAGACACCACCCCCTACACGCCGCCTACGACTCCGGAGAAGAACTGTTCCTCGGAACATGCGACAGCAGGGGAGTAGGCGGCGTTGGTGTCCTCGTCAACACGCACTTGGCCATGAACATCGATTCGTACGAGTCTCTGACAAGCCGAATCGGACGTCTGCGACTGAAGCGATGTGGCTCCGTGCCAGCCTTGACTGTGTTCGTCGCGTATGCCCCAACATCCGACTACGACGACGAAGACGTCGAGGCCTTCTACGTGGAGCTGGAGAAGTTCTATAAGGAAGACCACACCTTCTACAAGGTGATCGTCGGCGACTTCAACGCCAAGATCGGGCCACGAAGGTCGCCGGAAGAACCTCACATCGGAACCCACGGTTTGGAGTGGAACGAGCAAGGTGAAAGGCTGTCTGAGTTTATCATGTCGACCAAGACCATCCATGGAAACTCGCAGTTCCAGAAGCCTCCCTCCCTACGATGGACCTGGGAATCCCCCGGTGGCCAGTTCCACAACGAGATCGACCACATCATCTTCAATCGCAAGTATTGCCTGACCGATGTCTCCGTTGTCCCCAAGTTCTACACGGGATCGGACCACCGCCTCCTTCGCGCGAGGTTCCGCTTTTCGCGTCAAGGAGAGAAGGCCGCGAAGTTCAAGAAGAGGAGTCCCAGAACGACCATCAACTGGGATCTCTACACCTCTCTTGTCGGCCTTTGGGAAGATGCCGTCATGGACAACGTCGACGAGGAATACGATCGCTTCGTGCACCATCTCCACGATAGTGCTAAGGGAGCCGAGAACTTGAAGACCACCAAGAGACGCCTGTCTCCGGAAACTCTCGAGCTGATACGCCAGCGTGGAGCAGCACGAGCGTCAGGCAACTATCAACTGACGTCCGAGCTTGCAAAGCTATGCAGAGCGGCGATAAAGGAAGATCTGAAGGAGAGAAGGGCGGAAGTGTTGGCTGAAGCAGCAGAGGCAGGGCTGAGCATCCGCAATGCCCGCCGGAACTTCGCCAACTTCAAGACCAAGATGACCGCTCTCCGACGTCCTGACGGAACCGTCACCTCTTCCAGAAGGACCATGGAGAAAGTCATCCACGGCTTCTACTCCGATCTCTTCGATAGCCACGTCCACCTGCCCCTACGCCATCTTCCGCAGGATGGATACGTCATCCCCTCTGTTCTCAGTTCCGAGATCCGACACGCCATCTCGTCGGTGAAGAAACGTACAGCACCCGGTCCTGACAGGATCAGAGCTGAACACCTGAAGAACCTCCCGCCAGCGCTCATCAACATCTTGGCGCGGCTCTTCACACGCTACCTGTCGGAGTGCAAGGTTCCATCTCAGTGGAAGACCAGCAAGACCGTCTTGCTGTACAAGAAGGGAGACGTGCACGACATTGGCAACTATCGCCCGATCTGCCTGCTGTCCGTAGTCTACAAGCTGTTTACTCGAGTCATCCTGAATAGGATTAGTAGAACGCTGGACGAAGGACAGCCATGCGAACAAGCAGGATTTCGGAGAGGATTCAGCACGATCGACCACATACACACCATTACGAAGCTCATCGAAGTGTCGCGAGAGTACAAGCTGCCGCTGTGCCTTACGTTCATTGACCTGAAGAAGGCATTCGACTCCGTCGAGACTGAAGCGGTCATGGAAGCCCTGCTCACCCAGGGCGTTCCTACTCAGTACATCAGAGTCCTTCGAGAGCTGTACAGTGGATTCACGACCAAGATCTCTCCATTCTACAACGACGTCGTCATCGACGTAAGGAGAGGGGTTCGGCAAGGGGATACCATATCCCCGAAGCTCTTCAGCGCCACCCTCGAAAACGTCATGCGCGAACTAGAATGGGATGACGTGGGAGTGAAGGTCGACGGCCGGCAACTGCACCATCTTCGCTTCGCTGACGACATCGTTCTCATAACACCGAGCATCAGTCAGGCGGAGCGAATGCTGGCCGACTTCGATCGTGTATGTGGAAGCGTTGGACTGCAGCTGAATCTTACGAAGACGATGTTCATGAAGAACGGATGGTTTTCTGATGCCCCATTCTCGCTCAACGGAACGAACATCTCCGAATGCTCCAGCTATGTGTATCTGGGTCGCGAAGTCAACATGGCCAACGACCTAGCACCAGAGCTGAGCAGGAGGAAACGAGCGGCTTGGGGAGCTTTCAAGAGCGTCGAAGAAGTCGTGAAGAAAACGAAGAACGTCCGACTCCGTGCCCACCTATTCGACTACACTGTTCTTCCTGCCCTAACATACGCCTCAGAGACCTGGGCTATACGAAAGCAGGATGAACACGCGATCAGCGTCGCGCAGCGTGGAATCGAGAGGACGATGCTCGGAGTGACACGACTCACGCAAGTGAGAGAAGGCCTCCGGAGTTCCGAGCTTCGCCGACGTTCGAAGATCAGAGACGCTGTCGCATGGGCCAAGTCGTCGAAAATTAGGTGGGCCGGCCACGTAATGCGATTCGCAGACACCCGCTGGACGAGAGCCGTCACAGACTGGATTCCGCGGGATGTCAAAAGAACACCAGGACGCCCACCAACGCGTTGGTCGGTCTTCTTCGTGAAAGCCCTGAACGACCGATATGACGCTCTTCGTGTTCCTCGAGCGAGGAGGATCCATTGGACCACTCTGGCACGCGACAGGGACGAATGGAGACGCTGCTGGCGCCCGCTCGAGCAAGTCGATGATCAACGGGACGACAGGTGATACAGGTGAATAGTAAGCTTCGGGTACTTCTTACGATTTACGACGGTTTTCCCGTAATTACGATTTAGGATTTATGAATGTTCGGATTTCATTTACGCACACCCCTGGTCCAGAAGCTAAGCATGAAGCCTGACCCTTCTCAGGAGCATCGAGGAAATGGCAAACGAAAAGAACGTCACAACACACATCCAGAAGCAGTTCAATCTGCTGAAGTCCTGATTTGACGTCCTGCTCATAGATCTCTCCAGTGTCCATTTTCGGTGGATGCAGCCGTTTTCGACGAGTCGCTATGCTAGTATGCATTGGTGGATTGGGTCGCCATATTAGCACTCAGCGCGGTATCCGCACTCCTGATCGGCACATGAAGAGGGAGATCTACATGTGTGACCTCCAGTTTACTAAGCAGGCATGTGCACGTTCGGTTTCTGCAAAAACACGCCAAATAGATGAAAACGGAGCTGATACCTTCTGTATAATTTTACCATTTACTTCGAAGCATAAACATGCGCCGCAACTACTAGAAAAAGAGATTTAAAGAAGGGGGATTGGAAGAGGAAACTGTACGCTGTCAGTAATGCGGCATGTGAACCTCAACCCTAAAAAACAGTAGCTCTTTTCAAGCGCTTTGCGGACATTTTCCTCATGTTGTTGCTGATGTCAAACAAACTGGGTTCCGTGAAAATCCGATAGGTTAGAAAATGCCTTGCAATTCTCGATTTTTTCAGATGGTACACGCTATTCCACAGCTTTCCTCTCATTGCTCTGACCAGTATTCCCCAAGAAAAAGTTTGGAATTTCCGATTCATTAGTGAAACCTTTGAACATCGTAACAATATGCTTGCTTTCTTTCCAGATGGTATCTCAGTGATAACATATAAAAAATTCAGATAACTGAAACCAGTTGGCGCGATATTGTTACTCATTAAGAAAGGCCGTTGATTTTCTTGTGAAACTGCTTTGGATATTTTTCCAGAAAACCGTTGTCGCAGCTCCTATGGCGCCTCGAGACTAGAATAAGTTTAATAGAGTCGTTTTATCCGCAACAACTGTGATGCTGAAATCGGAAAGGGTTAGAGTGCGGTAAATTTTTTCCTAATGGTAAGAAGTCTAGAAAGTTCGGTTGACGGGGTTTCTGGACGAGACTCACAATTCCTCCATCCTCAATTATGTTCAAAGCCAGACCATTAGTAGTTACTACATATGTCAGAACGACTTCTTCATACAATCGTGAGAAAATTGTTTTCTTCAAAGTAGTCACCATTCTTTCGCACAGTAACTATTATAACATGCCGCTATCTGAAAAGCGTTCAAATCACTCATGGCTATTGATTTTCCTGCAACTCTTGATATAAGCGACATTTTCGCAATTGGCACCCAAATTTAGGATTGGTTTAACAGGTTCATATGTATACAGTAAGAACAACTCGACAGAACACAATAATTTGAGAAACAGCGCCACACAGCAGAGCACTTGTGCCTAGCGTTAACTTGACAAGCAATTCTGCACATTCAGAAATCTTTCATTCAAGTCTATGCATCGCGTTTTTTTTACATCTACATGCATGTTGCACCAGAAGCGGTCAGTGTTATGAGGTCGGGTGTTTGAACCAGTACCAGATTCCCGGATCTACGTGTCTAGCGTCTTGACTGTGAAATAAACCTGCGCTCGCTGCTACAACCATCAAAGTACTTCAAAACGTGCACATAACCACTTCCTGGCTACGAAATCTGTGTGGCCGAAGACTAGAAATTGAAAAAAGGCAGGCTTGAACATTGCAATCCGAAAAACACTGATAGTGTGACCAGTACACCCGAGAACCCTAGTATATCTCCTTCTATGCTTGAGCATTTCTCTGACTCACTGTGATTCGGTAGGAACATAGTCCCGAATAGAAATGGCCGCTGAAACCACCACACGTTCCAGTGCGTCTACGGGCAAAGGTCAACCAAAGCAGCGAATCGGTGAGAGTGCAGAGAAAGGGGCAGTCCAGGGGCCGTATGCTATTCTCGCCCGACTCGGGGATGGTACCCTGCACGAAAAAGCCGAGTACCACCCCCGAGTTTCGACGCTCCCCCACACCACCTAAGGCCTTTGTCATACCATCGCTCACCCCGAGCGACGCCTAATGATATGCTCCCATATCGATCGGGCGGCGTGATGGATTCGATATGGGTGCATATCACTGCGCGTCGCTCGGGGTGAGCGATGGTATGACAAAGGCCACATGCCTCCGGGGCGTCCCCCGCGGTCTCCGGGCTACTCGCCCCCGTGACGTCACAGTCGGCGCGCGAACGGAGTTTCGCACGACGTCTGGCGTCTCTCGCTGCCAACCGAATCTCTCACTCGCAGCCGGAGCCTCCACCTCTCCGTGCACTTTTGCACGTGGGTTCATGAGAATCCGTTTCCTCGTGTTGTCTCGTGCACTCCACGCCTCCCTGCTCGCCACACCCCGGAGTCCCTTCCCTAGCCCAATCTGGAGAATCACTCTGCTCATCTGACTCTCGCCGCTCGCGCGTGACGGAATTTTTCGGGGACCAGTTCACATGTAATCCAGTAAACCATCTCCGGAGTGAGTTAATTGGTGCCAGACGTGCCCAGGAATGATGAAACACTGACTAGCCTTTTAACGGAAATCCATGAGTCCTTGGATTTGCAAAATATGCACTTGAACTACGGTGATGATCCCAACGATGCGCCAGGCATTGTTTCGACGGTATCCCGTATTACCATACGGACACTGCTACGAGCATCTTAACCAGGGATAGGGGCTGGTCTATCATATTTGCCTTTAATAGAGAAGGCCTGTACGTGATGCTGGCTTTTGTATCAGACATCAGGCCCTTATTTTCTGTGCTTGGCGCCAGAAATTGAGTCCTGGGCGTTTTCAGATATCCAGCGGCTTCTTTCGAAGCGTTTATGGATATGCCTGGATTATGGGAAACATATGGCACGTGGCTATAGATGCAAATTGACTAGGGGGGGGGGGGTCGACATGTACTCAATGGCTATTCCGCCTTGCCCCAAGCGCTGCATAGTGCTGTCCTACAGGGTGAGCCTCACTCCTTCATTATACGGAAGACCTTAGTGTTGGGGATGAGATGTTCATGAGCTCATTGAGAGGAAAGAGGCACATATGACCAATATTCTTCACTCCATTTAAGCTCTCTAGCTTTTCGGCCAGCTGTCCTAGGTTATCTACACTGACTGTGTATGTGTCGACTCTTCGATTCATGCCACTCCACTGTCGTAAAGACGGTAGGAGAAATCCTAGGAGCATTGGCAGACCTCTATTAAGAATATTATGAGAACATTCAGGTGTCTGGTTAGACCTCGAAGGTCCCAGAGAGGTGAAGAAAGAGCTTTCGTCCATCCTTAGACAGCTCTGGAGTGTAGTTCGAGAAGTTATCTGCTTGGAGCATTTGAGTCGTGCACCTTCACTCCTTAAAAATCTTCCCCTCCTATGGTTGCTCGCAAATATTTCAATGTGACCTCCTAAGCGTGTCAATGCAACCGGCCTTTCCGTGATGTGGTCGGTACCAGTCCCTGTAGATTTCGTAAGCCGTCATCGTGCTTGGAGACTCCCTCATCGCGACCGTGAGCTCATGATTCACACGTGGACCAAGCATGGAGACATTCGCGCCCGCGTGCACTCTTTCGTCTGGAATCTCTCCTGCCGCGCTCGCAACCGCGGTCGCGGGGCGAGTAGCCCCGCAACCGTCCCCCGCGGATGGCAGAGATGGCAGAGTAGGGTAGAGAACCAGAGGATTCCGGCTGGAGTACCACTATCACGGCTGTGAGCTCCACATAGCTAGTGGATGAATTGAGTATTCTGCACCACAGTATTTACCTTGCAGTGTTTAGAGAGATGTGTTTTCACAAAGGGGGTACACACTGTGTAGAACACATGATTTATTGAACTCAAGTGGTACAAATCAGCTGAACGCAGAAGATTACAGCAAAGTATGCTCTTCGAAGATTTGCTAAACCGAGTTTTTCCATGAATTGCGTGGAGTGGAAAGTGTTCTTTTTTTTTTTCAAAGCGAGTTATTTCATCCACTGAGGCATTATATATTTCATCTAAATATCCCTTACCCTTTTTTTATCAAATTTGTAGTTAATTTCTCAAATGTCCTGTCTGTTTAGGAAAGCTTTCTGATTTGTAGTTGAATGCCTTTCGAAAGTTCCAGAGAGGGGGAGGGAGAGCTTTCGTTCATCCTTATACAGCTCTGGAGTGTGGTTTGAGAAGTTATGTTATCTGCTTGGAGGAGGATATGAACCGTGATCACCTCCTTCACTCCTCCTTAAAAAATCTTTCCTCCTGTAGTTTCTCGCAAAGGCTTCAATGTAACCTCCAAAACGTGTCAATAAAAGCGCACTTAGCATGATGTAGTGCGTCTCAGTCCTTGTGGAATCCGTAATCCGTCACCGTGCTTGGAGGCTCGTTCATCGCGACCATGAGCTCGTGATTCATACGTGAACCAGCTGATTACGAGAGAAAATGCCCTAACCGCGCCGCGCCTGTTCCGGTGCGAGAAAATGCCCGCTATCAGGGAGAAAATGCCCGCGACCAAGGGAGAAAATGCCCGCAACCAGGGAGAATATATCCGCGAGCACTGAACGATCAAACTCTTCCAACAAAACACGTGGTAATCGCGATCAAGGATTCGATGTTTTCTCATTTTGTCATGGATTAGACACGAGAAAGAAATCGAGGACGTGGCAAGTGGAACCGTGATGATATCTCATCCGTACGCTCAAAAAGAGCAACGTGGTCATTTCTAATCACTTAAGGTTCACGAAAGGTCGTAG
>OX375867.1:50261769-50568785 GCA_947359475.1 Heligmosomoides polygyrus bakeri | reverse complement strand
AAATGCGGTGTTTTGATAATTTGTATACAATGCTGTCTAGATCTCGAAGAGACGAATCGAACGGTACCAACCGTTTCTCAAAAAACCTAAAACTGAAAAAGTTATGAGCATGTAACGGTTTTCGACGACTTGCTACCGACAACTCGTCCGCAGCCGCCCTTCGCGATGGAGCACGATTTTGAAAGAAAAACTAACCTTTGAAAAAATTCGGTTGAACTTTGAAATTTTTGGCAATTTTTAAGGTGCAAATAGGGTCGGGGGGTCACCTCCTAAAAAGTGTCACCAACACAAAAAGAAAGCGACAAAACATACTGATAGTAAAGAATATGTAGAAACAGAGCTTTAGCAGGGGAAGGGACTCCAGGGTGTGGCTCGAGTGACGCGCCCGTGTTAAAATTGCCTACATCCTGGAGTTTCCTCCCTTGCCCAAGCACAACGGAAGCACATAAAACACGGATATGTAATCGAAACAAGGAGATAAGACTGTATTTACATTCGCTGTATGTGGCTACCCGCCGCAGCTGTACGCCGCGGCAGGCCATGCTGACCCCCCCCCCCCCCGACCTTATTTGCGCCATTTTAACGCTATCTGATAGAGCTTGAACTGCTGAACTCAAAAATGTGCTTGCTTTCGCAATTGGCTTACTTTGAAGAAAGTTATTTCGAAAGCCCGAAAAAGCCGGGAAAATGTGGCTTTTCGGCATTTTTGAAAAGGCTACGGCCACAACTGTACCTGAGCGCATGGTTGAGGGCAGTGCGACGACTACAGTTTGAAGAGGAAAAACAAGAATGATGTTTCCGTCTTTGAATGCAGCGGCTGCCGATGCATGAAAATATCTGACATGCAAGATATGGTGCTCCTGTCACTGTAAAGGTAAAAGGCTTTTCACGTATTTTTGCAATCTGACGGATAAGCATGCATTTCAGATATGAAATGCTTACCTCATAACGAATCCTCTTCTTGGTCACTACTATCAGCCCAGGAGTTCCGCTAAAGTTTCTATTTCTATTTTTCTATTTTTTTCTATTTCTATTTCTACTAGAACTCGAGATAGCTAAGAGGTGATAGTGCGCGATACACATACGTGTACACCCGCCTCTGCTTCTGTGTTTTTACCACATTTTGATGGTGCTGAATAGACTATATCTTCGGCTAGTGACTTGTCCACGGGGCGGGACGATGGACATGACAATATCCAAGGGCGAGATCTTTGGAACAGAACTCGTTCGAAGAGGCTGAATCCTACGGTTTTAGGAGATGTTAATCAATCAATCTATAATATTCTGCTCTATAGATGGAGAAGAATTCCTTTTCGAAGGTCAACATAGCGCATATCTTACCAGAAGGAGATTGTGAGGAAGTGCTCCGATTTCAAAATATTTTAAAATAGATTTGAAATGGAACGATAGATCCGGAATTCATTTGAGTCTTAAAGACGCGTTTTTGGTGCGAGGGACGATTTAAACAAATGAGTAGAACCTATGGTGCAGTTCTCTGCCACAAATCTTTCGAGTCTCCTTTCGAAACATAGGTTATTTTCTGAGCATGAAAGTTTTGCTATCAACTCCTTATTGGAGCTTTGATTCGAATAAAACGTTGCCGATATTGACCAACAGATTAGCGATACACCCGGTTAAGCTTTTCCTAGTGAACGGTTTTCCCTTCCCTGGTTTTCCCTTTTTTTCGAATTTATTCCTAGCTTCCTTAATGTTGTTTACAGCCGAAAGTTGGTTTCTTTGCTACGGCGCTTTTGCTATTCACCACAGGAAGGTGTGTGCTGGTGTGCTATACGTTCTTCTCGTCGATCCGGACATCTTCTTTCACGGTTGGGGGTATTTTCTTCCCTGGTTGTGGGCATTTTCTCCCCCATTGCGGGCATTTTCTCCGCACGCAACGCGCGCAATGAGTCGGGCATTTTCTCCGTAGACCGAACCAACTATGGAAACATTCGTACCCGTTTCAAATCTGCCCTGCCGCGCTCGCGGAATGAGTAACCCGGCCGGGTTACGGTGTCAAAGTCAGGAGTTGGATCCTTATAATACTGCGAGTATGGGTGAACCGGGGGCGCGTGGAGCGCAGTCGGAGGAGGCGCCGGCTGTCGCCTGCACCCGATACCAGGTCCCTGGTTCGGATTTCCCGCCCAGGCCAACCAAGCCTTCCATCCCTCCGGGGTCGGTGAATTGGTACCAGGCTTGTCTGGGAATGATTAAGCACTGACTTGTACATCGGCTGGCCACCGCAAGTCATTGTATGGCCAAATACGCATTCAACACGCCTCCACGACATCCCGTAGAAGTAGAATGCGTGGCGCATCCCAAAGAGGATTGAATAACGTCGTCCTTTATCTTTCATCTTTATGGGTGAACCGTACATCAACCGGATGGAAGCCCTACAAATCCCCAATCTTAACTAGACTGCAAATTCGGAACGGTGGTGATCAGGGGAGGACACCTACCTCGTCCATGACTGGTAACTTCATACTAGGCTCAACGAACTTAACCCTTTCACGATACGCGCGATTTTCAGGTGACTGCCGCGTGGGACAGGGCGCATCTTCCCACGCGCTGATTATTTCTATTATTTTATTTGTATAACTTGCTAGATATGAAAAACAGTAACAGAAATGAAGTTCCCATGGACCACCCTGACCGTAGCTATTGGTGAACCCATTGATTAAAATTGTACTATTAAATGTGCGATAATTCTCCATGAACTATTTTTATGATGGTGTCCGACGACATCGTCGGACAACGTCGTGAAAGGGTTAAACCCCTTCGGTTCTATAGTGCGCATAACGTGTTCAACTATTGTGGGCGCAAGTATGCTCGAGGGGGTTCGCCTTGTACTCAGTTGTTATTCGCCATGGTAAGAAGGCACACGTATGTCCAAATACATCAGAAATGGCCTAGCTCAGTTCACCAAAGGGGTGGAGCACACCATTTTTAGTTTTGTACAGCACAGAACGCTGTACAGAGCTGTCCTACCTAGTGACCCCCCCCCCCCCCCATTCTCGACCCTATTTGCGCCCTACTTTGTTTTCAAATGTTTATGGTACTTCAACGGGGAAGGGTGGACCCTTTTGCGATAGTTTAGCAAACCAGTGCATGATTGTAATTTCGGCGCTATGGGCCTCAGCGGGATCAATTGCAAATTTTCCACGAAGACAAGAAGCATGAAAATACGTGAGGACAAATAACGGTGGAAGAATAACGTAGCCAACTAGAGCATAGAGCATAACGCCGCGCCAGTTCCCAGCCGATGGGTGTACATCCTGTTAGATAATAGAGGTATGACGAAGTATCGCTCCTCGACAGCCGTGCATGCTAACTCGGCTTACCCTAAGAAAGGACGAAGTAAGGAGCATTTTCCTCGGGAAAAACTGACAGAAAGGAGACAAGTTTCTGTATTGCGTGCATATGTGCGCATCTCGTGACTTTCCGGCCATTAAAACCTGTCAATGTGTTCTCTATGTAGGCGTTCAAAGGTTTAATTCATAATTAGCACGAGCAAGGAATGTCGACGTATTTAGGCATATTTTATGTAGGGCCCGCGAGATAATTTAATAAAAAAATTTCGGCGCTATGGCAATTGGAGGGGGTCACCTTTAAAAAACGTCAGTAATGCGGAAAAAGAGAAGAGATGCAAGCTGTTAATAAAAAAAAAAAACAACAGGCAATATTTTGTCGTGTTCTGCTGGCGCGGAGGAGAGCATAGATCTGGACAGGGGAAAGGACTTTGGGTTGCCGTCCGCCTAACGCACCCGTATTAAGATTTCCTATATCTTGAAGCTTCTTTCAATTCCAAATGAAAGTAACTGTGGGATGGTAAAGAGAAGATAACAGCGCATTAAATAAGCTTCGCCACAGCCAGCTACTCAAGCGCGTCAAGCCATGCTACAGTGACCCCACCCCGAACTACCACAGCGGTCAAATCTCACGAAAGCGCTGTGATGCCCTGTCGGAAGTGGCTTCCAGCTACTGAGCAAAGACAGCAGATAGCAGCTCCAATGCCACCACTGTGAGCGGACGAAACGGGAAAATCGATTTACAACGGTTTGGCATTGAACGAGATCGGAGAGGTGTTGCCACATACAGGCAGCGATCGGCTGGCAGAGGGAAAGCTGCCGTCGGTCTCCGACGTCGGGGAGTTCTGAAGGAAGAGGAGAATAGCGGATGGGGCAGAAGGCAACGAAGCGGCACAGCAACCGGGCCAGCTGCGGTGCGGCAGCTTCCGTGCTCCGAGCGGCGCAGCGGAGGCACCGGAGGCCGGACGGCCCCGCCTCGCGCTGCGGAAGGCCCGAAGACGGTCTCCGTCGGAGGAGCCGGAGGGTCCCCATGCAGAGCGGGCGTCGGCCCGTCAGCTCGATCGCCGCGGAGCGCAGCCAGCGAGAGTCGGCGGACAGAGAGCGCGGGGGCCGGCGGCGCCAGTCGCGAGAGGGCCGGCGGCGCGGAGCGAGGGGCGCGGACGGCGCCCCCGCCTTCGCGGACGAGGGGGACTCGCGGTGTCCTCCCGATGCGGCGGTCGCTATCAGGGAGTGGTCCCCTATGCGCCAAGGGTCGTGCTTTTGGTCGGAACCGCACTCACCCCCACAAGAAGACGACAGACGATCTGCTTTTTCACGTGCGACTCTCGATGAATCTTGGCATCTTTGGCGTTGTAATCGACGAGTGTTTGCTTCAGCGTGACCAAGATTGGTGTAACCCTTCCACGACATTGTCCGACGATGTCGTCGGACACCATCATAAAAATAGTTCACGGAAAATTATCAAGCATTTAGTAGTACAATAATAATCAATGACTCCACTAATATCTACGGTCAAGACGGTCCTTGGGAAACTTCATTCGTTACTGTTTTTCATATTTAACAAATAATACAAATAAAATAATTCAAATAATTAGCGCGCGGGAAAAGTGCGCGTTGTCCCACGCGGCAGTCACCCGAAAATCGAGCTTGTCGTGAAAGGGATAACTCTTTATTGCGGCTTACGTTTCGGCGTCGTCGCCTTCTTCAGAGCCTGGAAAAGTCGAAGTCATCTGAGAAACTACCCTCCCAAATGCCATTTCATTCTGCAGGAACCCATCCAATAGGCTAAGAGACTACGAAAACGATGCCATAAGAAGTCGAAAACATGGCTAACCTTAGCTGTGGACAAAAGGCGTCCACCGTCAACCTGGCTGGACGAAAGATGGGTGAATGAGCTTAGAGCCCTTGGGACCGCCCGCCTTAGAGACCCAACGGTTCATGACCCGGAGGTCAAAACCCGCAGAGGGCGACGTACGGCGCCAGCTCTTGGGTCACAGCCAAGCACTCGTCTTTCCTATTGATTTGGGGGGACCTCGCCGCAATGTACAGCGCCTCGAGAGTTCGGCGCGCCGAAATCTCATCTTCACGCGTAAGGATCTTGACCTCCACGCCGAAACAGCTGTTCGCGTGCCGCCGTACTCTGTGCTCGTCCAAGGGAGTAGAGATATGGGACCTGCGCAATCCGTCCAAGTGCTCCTTGATCCTTAAGGCCCCCAGTTCTGCGGCAGCGCCGCGGGCCTATGCTTAACCATAGGGCAGAGACGCAGAGCTCGCCGCCGGCGGCGTCTCTGCCCTATCCTTAACCATTGCGGCGAGCGGCGTTGCCGCAGAACTCTGTGGGGCCTTTACGCGCAAGGGTCTACCTGTTTCCCCCACATACTCATCTCCACACTCCGTACATGTGATTAGGTACACCACACCAGGGGCTGGATTCATCAAAGTTACTGCAGTAACTTTAACGGAGAATTGTAAGCAAATAGCTCAGATAACGCGGCTTATCAAGCGATATGGTGAGCGATAAACCACGTTATCTGGGCTTTCGTCTACAGTTCTCCGTTAAAGTGCTCTCGCTGCAATCCTTCAACGGTTGTCGGCTGTCGTCTCTGCCCACTAGCCCTGCCAGTGGGAGCATATCCATTCAGAATCGCGATGTGGCGCGCCATATCCACAGAGTAGGATCTTTCCACGGCATCAGATGAAACCGCTCGAGCAGTGCGAAACATGTTATGAACAACGGCTCTTTTCATACTGAGTGGATGAGCCGATGCGCAATGAACAAAGATGTTCTTGCTTGCCGGCTTCCCGTACCACCTGGTTCGGTAAACCCCCTCAGAAAGATAGACCTGCACATTAAGGAAAGCAAGCTAGTTCTCCTTCGGTTTCTCCCGTGAAAATCTAATGTGCGCTGACTGCCGGTTAAGTAACTCAAAGCAAGTATCCATCTCGTGTTGAGTGGGACAGACGATAAAGCAATCGTCAATATACCGGCAGTAGATGGTGGGCATGCGGTCTAACACAGGAGCTTCGACTTTCGACATGAATGTAACCGCGAGAAATGGAGCTAGTCTTTGGCCCATGGCAAGGCCTCTTATCTGCTTTGATACTCACCCGACCACCTAAACACGTTGCATTGCAGACGAGCCCCACCACTTGCAGTACAGCTAGACCGTACATGTTTACGCCTGTGTGGTGTTCATTGAGAATTTCCCGAACTGCTTCTGATGCGCATTTGTTGGAGACGTTAGTGTAGAGCGATGTTGCGTCAAACGACTCCATCACGCATTCCTTCTGCAGTCTAGCTTCTCTCAGCTTCTCAAGGAAATGACTTGTGTTAGGTAGGTGGGCTGGTATAAACTGGAATAGCTGCACAAGAACAAGGTTGAGGAACCAAGCGATACGATCAGTGGGACCACCAACATTGCTGATGATGGGTCTGACTTTAAACACTGAAGGGTCGCCAGCAGTAACACTATCTGGGGGAGCTTGTGTGTCTTTATTAGCGTATAGAGCACCGGACATACGGTGTGGTCGCAACGCAACCTCTTTATCATCCCCTTAGGCAGATTTGCGGAACGTGCCACTTCCACCCATTTTCTGTTTAGTCTACGGTATTGTCGTCTAAACTCCTCAGGGCTAGAGCGACTGTAGACCGATGCGTCCTGGAGGTGTAACCGAGTGATCGCTCGGTCCAGCTCTTGTGAGAGCACAACGAACTCTCCATCTTTATCGCTTATGCCGATCTTTATGGCACCCGACAGGGAGAGGTTACGGATCTCCCCAAGACCTTGTTGCTGGTCGGTGGAGAGATTAGAGGACACCCTTTTACCCATGTAGTTACGCAGGACGGTGAAAAGACAGGTGGTGAACACGCGGAACTTTGAGTCTACCATCCCATTAGGCTTCTGTGGCCTCAGGTATGCAGACGGGAACGGAGGCGATGGTATGGCTGTAGCACCTACTGGGTCCGACTCAGTACCCTGCGCATCGATTGTCGCCTTACGTCGCAGGCGATCCTGCAGTATCTGCAGACTCCCCACAACCGTACGTGCCGTAGCGGGGCACGAAGAACGAGCAAGTGCGAAACTGGGACCCAAGTCCAACACCGACAGCGCGCCCGAGGGCAGTGTAAGGTCACCTATGACGGTGACCCGTGGGCTGCGTAAGTCTTCCCCGTTTCCCCAGCGTCTGGGGTGTTATGTTCTAATTGATTAGCCATGGAGAGTTGGTTACGGCATCGTTTTGAATCTAATACCTAGTGAATCTTTCCCGCAGTCTTACTTTGGCATTAGAGCGGATAGAATCACAAATGCTCTTCGACTCACCCACGATCCTCTTCCAAAGGCGACTCGACACGTACTTCTCACAACATGCTTCCTTCGCGACACATTTCTTCAGCATGGAATATATGTGATCTCTCTTAAAAGAAATGCATGTCTTCAAAAATATACATGTGAATTGAGAAGATCTTCCTGTCGTCCTTTGGATAGTCGCACGCGCCGAATAGTCGTTTACGTTGTATTTGTTACTCCTGTAAATTTGGGATTACTCCCTCGCGTCAGCAGCGACACAGAAAGTGGATGGATTGCCTCGCCAAGACGATCTTCTGCCTTAGCGAGAGGACTTCCATGACGAGTCGACTGCAGCTTGCTGGTACATCTCGCAGTACATTCCACGTGCGACTCTCGATGAATCTTGGCATCTTTGGCGTTGTAATCGACGAGTGTTTGCTTCGGCCTAACCAAGATTGGTATAACTCTTCATTGCGGCTTACGTTTCAGCGTCGTCGCCTTCTTCAGAGCCTGGAAAAGTCGAAGTCATCTGAAACTACCCTCCCAAATGCCATTTTGTCCCTGTTCTTCCTGCTATGATAACTCCGGTCGCCCGCTGTCCTTGACAGTGTAGCGGTCCAGATGCCGGGGTTATTATGTTCTGGCATTCCGCCAGAACTGTCGGCTCACCCCTTCAACCTTCTCCATGGGTGCTTATCTGCCACTCCATGTCGAGAAGTCTGCCATAAGTGTTTGCGTTGGCGTGACCTTGCCTGACAGAAAGAGGCCACGTCTGTGTCTGGAGCATTAAGAGGAGAGCAACATATTTCTGCCATTGATGACTACGACTCCAATAAACCTTGTGGAGCCATTATACTCACAGAGGTAAGCACAAGGGAGCCATAACACTCCTAGTGCATCAGAGCGCCATCATACGCCCATAAATCGGGACATATTAGTTGTTAATCTTGCTATTATTTCTTGTATAGCTGATAGCGTGGAGCGCAGTCGGAGGAGGCGCCGGCTGTCGACTGCATCCGATACCAGGTTCCTGGTTCGGATTTCCCGCCCAGGCCAACCAAGCCTTCCATCCCTCCGGGGTCGGTGAATTGGTACCAGACTTGTCTGGGAAGGAAAAAGCACTGATTTGTACATCGGCTGGCCACCACAAGTCATTGTATGGCCAAATACGCATTCAACACGCCTCCACGACATCCCGTAGAAGTAAAATGCGTGGCGCATCCCAAAGAGGATTGAGTAACGCCGTCCTTCATCCTTCATCACCATTCCTTCATAGCTGATAGCCTTGCACCACAGGACGCGCAGTTCTCACATTAGTTTATTCTATTTACAGACATGAACGTTATATACGACATCAAGAATAAAGAAGGAAGGTGTCAACCTGACAGCCGGGCACCGCGGAGCTCGCACACCACTGAAGAACCCAAAGGGCGGTTTTCTGTCCTCCCTGGGTTGCGGGCCCTCTAAGTGGTGGCTTAATGGGGGTCCCGATGGCCAATGGGCAAACTCCCGCACGGGTATTTTTAGTGGGGCCCAATGGCGTCGGGTAAGACAAAACGAGGCGTTATTCGTTGGCCTAATCAATCTTCCATGGATTAGTTATCCTTCTGCTCTACCATAGCCTATGTCCCAGTACTTCATCCCCTTACGTCTCCTTACACTGCGCCAGTCTACGCCTCAGAGACCTGGGTCATACGAGATGCTCCATCGACGTCCGATGACCAGAACGCTGTCGTGTGGACCAAGTTCTCAAAAATTAGGGGGCTGGCCACGTAATTCGTTTTGCAGACACCCGCTGATCACCGACTACATTCCGCGGAACTCAAGACAACCAGAAAGCCACCAACCCGTCGGTCGCACCTCTTCGTGAATGCCTAGAACGGACTATATGACACTCTTTGTGTCCCTCGAGCGAGGAGCTTCCATTGGGGCACTCTGGCAAGCGACATGGACGATGTCGTCTACGACCTCTTCACCTTGTAAGGCTCCGCTCCCTCCATCAGGGGCGGCTGCTGGGTTGTTTGGTATCGTGGACGGCACTCACTCTTCCTTTCCTAAGAATGAATCTGAACCACCGTATCTCGTGTATCATTGCAATCATACCCACTAAGCTGAGCTTTTTGGTATTGTTTCTCGAAAGTCGAACAGTCCAATAACTCGATTTTCTGAAATTTCCGAATGTCGAACAATCGAATAACTCGATGTTTTGCGGTCTTCGAAGACCGAACAATCGAACAACTCGACTTTCTCTTGTTTTCGAAAGCCGAACAATTTTTCGCTGTTTTCGAAAAGCGAACAATCGAATAATTCGATTTTTTTCCTGTTCTCGAAAGTCGATCAATCGAATAAATTCGTCCTGTCTCCCTCTAAGCCTGCTGAGTTACGCGAAAAAAAAGCAATTTATTTGTACACAACCTAATAATTATGCAAAGAACACTAACAGCGTTTAGAAAATCGCATATCATCTGAAATTTGGGCCCACAACGTGTGCTACAGTCTGTGTTAGGCGATATTGACGGCAAATCGAATTCCTTGAAATGGTTGTAAAATCAGGTTGTTGTAATGGTATCGAAGTCATAACGTTTAACGTTTCTTAGCTAGCTCTGATAAGAACATTTGATGACATTGCTCTGGTTCAATTTCGTCACCACGTGTTTGCATTTTTTAGTATTCCAGCAACATAGACATACCCCATTGCAGATGTAACCATGAGATTTATCATATGTACAGCGCAGTGAAGACTGTAAGAATGATATAGTTGATCAAGATACAAAGCTATCGCAGAAGAGTTCATTTTCCTCTGTAATTTTGAATTGTCTTTAAAACATTCAGAACCGGTTGCGTAAGCGAACTCTTGTGTACGCTACTTCCATTTTTTAGAAGGAACTCTTCAAACAAATATAACATCTTGAAAACACTTTCCGTGCTAACTCGCAATGATACGCAGGAGAATCCAAAGGAAACTGCTGTGCCCTGGGTTGTAGACTTGATAGACGGTGAACTGTTACCACTAAAGGAGAGAGAAAGCGGTGCCACAAAATTGCGCGCACAAGTGGTGAAGAGTGAAGTTGTCCTACTTTATTTAGTGACACCGTATTGCATAAGGACAAAGAATCCAACCGATTTGGTTTGAAAGGTGTCAATTCTAAAATGGAAGTGACACAGATGAATAAAAGTGTCGGAGACGAAACAAGCACGGACGCCCTTCTGTAAAAGGATTATTAATTGTGAACTGGAACAATTACTAAAAGCCATTAAAGGCTAAATTCAAAGAGCAATACTGTAGCCGAGTAGGAATATTAAGAAGTAGCATGATTAGGAAAAGTACGAAGTAGTACTGGCAGAAAAACTAGGTATTATAATAGGCCATTAAGTACGATATGGCCGATCTTGTGTCAGAATTTTGATTTATTATTTCTCAAAAAACAGGCAATGTAATCAATGAGAATATGCGTCTAAACAATCAACGCATCTTTGCCATCTTATCGATAATTTCTTTATGCTGGAAGCGTAGACCCGTTGAATATGGTGGGTGAATAAGAGGTTCCAGTTCCAACTCCTGCAGTTTCAGCAACGTTGTTTGTGCGACGTGTGGTCGTTCGTTATCTTGCAAGTGTATTGGCATGCCTGTCTGTGTTGACCAATCTTGGGTGCTTAATTGCAAGCATCCTCATCATATCATCCAGCTGGTTAAAGTAGACGTCTAACGCAGTTACTGCTTCACCAGATCCCATGAAGCTGCAATGGATGACTCCATATCCCACTATGGCTACCAAACAGACACCACCAACTTTTTTGGTGGATGATGGGTTTCGGACTGTGTTTCAGGCTGTCGCGACCGCGATCGCTCCTCGGTCCGTGTCCGGCCCGGGCGCGCTGTTTCCCACGGTAGCTTGCCGATGAGGCACCCTCGATCGGCCTGGGCGCATGGGAAAATTGGTGACGTAGCACCATCGATCGGCGCGCGCCGCCTCCTCTCGTCCGGCGCGCGGCCATTCGACGTCCCTGCGCTCCCGCGACGAGGTCTGCCGACCTCTCGCCTGCTCCTATTCCGGATGGCTACCGCGGGGCCTCGTCCCTGCAATTTTTGCTGCTGACACTACGGACGGAGGCGCCAGGAGAGGGCCGCGGGGTCTGGTGAGCCTCACGCTCACCCCCGCGGCTCCAGGAGAATTCACTACGACGGCCATGGAGGACGCCTGACTATTTGTTATTCCTTTCGTCATACTGTTCGATGTCTACTGGCTGCGAAGGCAATAAACCTTACGGACGATACGGTGTGCCGTGTGGAGAAACCGGGTGAGTCCCTTCATATAGGGTATTGTGTGTATGTGCATTGCCGTGATCTTGTGGGTTCCCTTGGGTCCGGGTTGTCCCCTGCAGCGGAGTGGGAGCTGAGGAGCCGGGTGGCTCGAGGTCAGGAGAGGAGGCCAGTCGCGACAGCTGGAGAGTGATCAATACTTTTGGGCAATACGTACGACTGTGGCAATACGTGGGGAGTCCCGTGGGGTTAGATAAGATCTGGGACCCTCCGGTACCCTTGGAGCGACACGGAGCCACCAAGGCATCGAGGAACACCTCAGCCTGTGGGGCCACCGATCGCAACATGGTGCATCCGGCCGTTGGTAAGCGATCCCGTTGGTCAGTGGTTGTTACCCTGACCGTAAAAACGGCGCTACCACGCCCCTGTGCGAGGTGTTTCCTCCCCCGCACTCCCCTGGGAATTAGGTAACGTGATGGTTGGGGCTTTTGTGCGGTTTGGGGCCAAAAGCGCACTAGGTTAGTTCGCGCCCACTGGCCCCGGTGCAGAAGTCCGGCTGGACTGTGGCAACCAGCCATCTGAAGCGCCGGGGGTCCCTTTGGGTAGCGTGGCGCCTAGGACACCAGCGTTGGGGAACATTCGGATGGCAGACGGGGCTAGAGCTGCTCCGAGAGGGCAAAAGGACAGTGAGGTCTAGACCGCTAAATTCTGTAAGTGCCGGAACGGTTTTTCTCCGGCCGCACCTAGGGGGAGCTCCCACATCCTATACCATGCGGATTGGCCATCCGCTGAGGTAGTGTGGATCGGTGTTATGGTTGGGTCTGTCCTTGCTTGGGCCCCGCTGCCACTCTGGTGGTACTCTTCTGCGAGGTACGCGCACGGTCCCTCTACTTGTGCGCACAGTGGTCGCACCTCCCCTTCTTGTCAATACGTTCCTCAACAGCCCTGTCGTACCGGTAACATCTCAATACGCTCACTCGTATTCCCAGTATGGCCTCTCCCTAGCCTCAGCCGCTCACTCTGCGGCAACTCTCCGCCCAGGCCTTGGGTTCTTTAGGTTTTCGGGTTTTTTAGTAACAACCCCCTTTTTTTCCCCATTCCCCCTTCTATTTTCTTGGGTTTAGGTTCGGGTCCCCCCCTCCCTTTGTAAGTATAGGTGTCCCTCACGGTTTCTCATCCGCACACGCGGGGTATTTAGTCCGTGGGGCTTATTCATTACGCTTAGTGGGCATACGTCCCCCCCCCCCTGTTTAGTTCTTCCTCATCTTTTCGTACTCTTCTAGTTCCTCTTACTTTAGCTGTTCTTCTTCCCCCACGTAGATTATCTTAGTAGTCCTCTGTCTTTTCTCTTAGTCGTAGTTCCCTCTCCTTTCCCTTCTATCCTTCCTCCGTGGCCTCGGGTGGCTCCAATACGTTCCATCTTTGTCTCTCCGCCGGTGCCAGTCGTTCGGTCGCTCGTCGGCGTATTGTGTATGATTGGCGCCTTGAAGGATCGATACGTTCGGTAGAGTCCGACGACTACTCCCGCATTAACATCGAAGTCGGCGCGAAAATCGAAGTCCATCCGAGGAGCCTTCCTCAACCGCGATTTGAATCGCGGAGCGGGAACGGCTCAGAAAGGGCAGCATCGGGACGCGGGACCGTTCCGTGCCAGGCACGACCCAATCAATACGGGCTGACGTGTCCAAGCCTGTCGAGAAGCGATCCGACCCTATGGGGAAGAAACCGACTCGAGGGACTTGCACAGGCCAGCCATAGACTGCCAAGACACCCCCAAGCGGAGAGATCCCCACTCGAAGTAGCCTGCTTCGTCCGGCTAGCGGAGTCAGTAGCGGCGTGGCTGCTGCTGACCTGTGCCCCGGACCGCTTGGTAAGGTGTGGCAGTCCACACATTTCCGAATACATGGCGAAACCCCCTTCACGGAATCCTGGAGCCGTCAAGTTAGCCGCAAGGGTCTATACCGGCGTGCTACGGTAAAATGCTCCGACATCCTAACATCCACCTACCGTGAAGAGTTCCAACTGTATCGTCTTAAAGTTCGGAAGTCATTACGTATACCACCCAATACGCATTCAATACAATAACGAGACGCGATATCTATGTAGCTCGTGAGACGGTATGTGCAATCGAAGACAAGGTTTTCGACCTTACGCACACAGGAAACCGTCAAATCGACGAGCTGAGTCTAATCAATACGGTGCGTCTCTTGACACCAGTACGGAAGCTGGAGAGCATTTCAATCACTTGCAATGGAGCCACATGAAGACGGAGTCACGGTTCCCGACATGACAGCCCCAGGCGGAGACACCCACATGCAGCACGTAGGGCGACGACACGCGGATGGGCGACAGCAGTATCGTGGGTCACACTTTTCAAACTTCCACCTTAGCTTCGTTCTTCTAGGCGTATATTGGCAAATTACTAACGTTGTAGTCAATATCTGTACATAGTTTAGTCTGTAGTTCACTTAGTTTTACGTATTAACCTTAGTTTTCCCCGTATTCGTAGTAATATTTCTGTAGAACAACACATAACGCGGTGTTTCGCCCCGTACTGTCGTTCCAGTTTGCGCCAATACATGACGTCGGCGTAGGTGAACAACTAGATCCGCGAGTCCAGCGAATCCAAGCTGACGATGCCCTCCACGGACCCCAATGGCCTCGATCAACGATACGAACGACCCAGTTGAGGATGGAATGGCACAACATCAAGCCAACGGTGAGTCCTTACATATCTGTTTTTCGGGTGATCCATACGATGTTTTCCGCAATCAACATAGTCCGTAAAGGGACACAGCGGACCCTCCTGGACCTTTTCGTAGCTTTACGCTACTCGATTTCTGTCGATACGCAATACGGCCGATATGGCACTGTTATTTTGCAGTCGTGTACGATTCCGTGATCCGCTCCGTTCAATACGTTACTTTGCTTAGCAGGCTTCACAAGCGTCACCAGAAACATCAAAGAGGTTGAGCCGCGAGCCAGCTAGCAAACAGTGGCATTTACTGCCTCCTTGAACAGAAGTTGGCCTCTGGCAGTATCGTTCAGGTCATTACGCAGGCACGTGAAGTGGTCGGAACTGGTCAAGGGTAACACCGGAGGCGCAGTTCCTGGATAGCTTCACGAGTAGGCTCTCTCACGAGAAGCCGAAGCCCATGCCGTCGACCAGAATAGTAACATCGAGCCATGGGCAGCGAGAACGTCCTTCAAGGGACGAAGTGGGATGAGTCGTTAAGTTTCCCTTTTCAATTGTCAACTCGTTTCTTCACCTCCCCCTTGTTCATCTCTCTCCTGTAGTTTTCGCATTCCACTTGTTTAACCTCTCTTTGCTAGTAGTTTTAACAGTCTCCTTTAATTCCAGGTAGTTGTACATCTCTGTCTCTGTCAAGCTCCTTTCATGTTCATTTTAGTCGCTCTAGTTCAATAGCATCCTCTCCTCCTTCCTCTAATTAGTCCGTAGTGCAGTCGCTCCTATTTCATCCCTTGTAGTTTCATAGCCGGGTAGCCTTTAACGGTCTTCTTTCCTCTCTTCCATCCATTTCGTAGTCGTATGTCTCCTTCTCCTCCACAGTCTCGTAGTGGGTAGTTCCCTTCATACATTTCTAGCCAATACACCTCTTCTCATCGTAGTCTTCATCTAATCCCCGTTCTCTTTATCCTCACTTTCTTATCTAGCCCCTACTCGTCTCATCCCCTATCCACATGTATCCATCGTCTCGACTCTCCCCACTCCGGCCAGCCACAAAAGGTTCAGAGGCGTCACTGAGTGACCGTGCCAACCGTTACAACACCTCCGGTCACAAAGGCTCACGTTCGGTCAGTCGCGCCCATCTAGCGACACAGGCTCATACCTCCACCCGCATTGACGCTCAGCTAGCTCTCCAATCTACACGCTTCACTCTCACTTGACACCGCTAAGGTGTGACTCAATACGTATCTATCGTCAAGCCTCAATACGCTCCACGGAGCTCAGTCTACGTTCATTTGTGCTTCATACGAAGCAAACTTTTCTTTCTTAAGCTCCTTTCGCTCAATACGTCGTCCCGCTGCAGGCAAGTCACAGGCAAAAGGCTGTTGTTAGGCCGAACGTAGGGGGTCCTGCAACGAAACCATCAGACCAGTGCACCCCCAGCAAGCACATTACGAAATAGCGGCATTTCAACATTCATTCCTTGTTCACTCCTTTCTCTTCCTTCCTCGTTTTCACTCTCCTTATCCTCTCGTCTACACTTTTCTAACTTGTCTTTCTGGTTTATCTCCTCCTCCTTTCCTTCTATTAATTGTGTCCTCTTTGTCATTACCTCCTATAACCAACTCTTCGTAGTGCCTCCTTTTCTACTCTTCTCACAGCTTATCTTTCCTCACTTGCGCTTCTTCGCTACTCCCACAGTTAGTTCCATCTTCATAGTATGCTCATTTATCCTATTTCGTGCTTTCGTCTCCCTCATCTACATCGGCACTCTCTCTTCTTGCCATCTCATCATTCCTTATTGTCACCCTAGCCTCCTCTATTCTCTCGTATGCACACCTTTTCTAATGGCAGATCTTCTTCGTCGATCGTTCATCTTCTCGTTCGTCCCTCCTAAGCATCGCCGCTCCTTCAACATCGTCGCTTGCACCGCTCATTTCGTGCTACGCCGTCAATACGGTTCATGAAGCCTTGCTCAAGTCCAAGCGTCAGGTCCCACCACGAAAGTGCTCTGGGCGCCAGCCATAGCGCGCGCATTGCGAAATAGTAGTCGTACATTCCTTCGCCACTTCTCCTTTCCTTCTCACGTTTTCCGTTCATCTCTGCTTACCGTTCCTCTTCTACCCTTCCTCATCTCCCTCCCATTTAGCACCTCTGTAGTATTACACCACAATCTCATCATCTTCTTCTATTCTCCTTTATCATCTCAACAGCTTCTCAACCCCACATCACTCTTCTGCTCCTAGTTTCATTTCAACACCCTCGTAGTGCACTATCTTAGTCTCATATCAGTTAACCCTTCTCTTCCAGAACCACTTTCACAGCGCGTTTATTTTAACATGGCTGGACGTTCAACCGAAGGATCCTCACGTGGTCAGGAGTTCGATCAAGGCAACCGACCCGGACGAGGTGACAATCGACGTAGCAGTCGAAGCCGCAGCGGGCGAGGACAAGGAGTCACAGGTAGGTTTGATCCTACGGTTGACGGCGGACTTTCCGCGAGATTGTCCTCAGTTGTTGTTTCGGATGTATCTGTCACTACGGTCACTACGACGACGACGCACGGCGTCGCCGTAACTTCCTCAGCCACTACGATGTCCTCGGTTTCTGCCACAGCTACTACAGCCCAGTTGAGCACCTCCATCTTCATTCCACCGCAGATTCAAGGCTCCTGGGCAGAGCACATGCAGTCCGAGGCTGCAACCAATACGGCGGTCAATACGAAGGCAAGCGAAGCCCCCACACTGCGGAGCCAACCCCGCCCTAAGGGTAATTCCCAAACCACCCCCGGGGTCAAAAGTCTTTCTGCAGTTTCAGGGGCGCCTTCTTCGGAAGGCTCATCAAAAGGGACCCAGCACAACTCCGCACGTCCCCAAGCTCCGCAGCTCCCCACTGATCCGAGGCCCTGTCCTGCAGCCCCAGCGCAGGAATCCGCTCACCAGCCGACATCCGCACTCGACAGGGAAGGTCAATGCGGACTGATCAGAGGGTTGAGCAGACGAATCCGCAGGAGCAGCTGGAAAGGGAACAGGATCAAATTCGTTATCGCATTTTGCTGGACGCCATTTGCGGCCAGTTCCAGGGTACCGGGTCCCCCAACACCCCCCTTCAACCCAACGTTTCAGTAGGGGTAGCCCTTTCATCCTCCCAGACCCCTTCGCTTGCCCCACAGGCACAGTCTAGAGACACGGGAACGGTCGAGGAGCTCACAGCTTCCCAGTTCCGTACCGTGTACGACTACATAGTGTCAAACAATATTTTGCGCGACCTCGTCAAGTACCTCAAGATCCCTCATAGGGAAACGGCCCTAGTGAGGACGGAGGATCATGAGGCGGCCGCGCAAATTATTCACTCATTACGGCTCACTCTTAATGCTGCCACGGAAGCCACGCATTCTTTTCATAATCTGGCTGTTCTTCTCGGCCGTGGCAGCCCACTACGTTACTCTTACACTGTTCTGATGGGCTGGATCCACGAACTGACGTATCAAATTACGTCCATTAACGTTCAGCGAGACCAGCTCACAGAACTGGTATTACCGCGTCTTTTGACTCCATCGACGCACCAAGACTACTTCCGCAATACGCTCCAACTCTTTAACATTACAGAGGACCTATTCAGAGAATCCCTTCAATACGCGTCCGCGGTCACGGCTCACGCCACACGCATGATTAGGGTCCTCGAAGCTTACCAAATGCTTCAGGTCCTTCATCATAGGGTGACTCCTCACGACGAGGAGGATGCAGAGTACACCCACCTCATGCAGGCGAATATGCCGGAGACGCTGGACCCTAGCTCCTACATAGAGACACTACGTTGGTGGCGCGAGAATTACTCGGACGCCCTCATGATCCACAATACGCGCGGCTACCTCAGGACACACGAGGTAGACCGCATGCTTCAGGAGCAACAGGGCCAGCAGTCTACCATGACCGCACACACTACGCAACCCCTACAGTCAATACGTCAGACCACGACCCAAGCCCCAGCGCATACGGGGCCATCAACATCCGTTTCAGGGTCTTCTGCTCCCTTCGGCTCGGCAGAATCTGCAACGTCTGCTCAGCTGCCAGTTGTCATCCCGCAGTTCGTACGACCGCAGCAGACGCCCACGACTCGGACCGATGGGCACTCGGAAGCACGACGAGAACATCGCGGACAGCGGCGTACAAGACCCACGTCGCCGGATCAGCGGAGTCAAGAAGCCTGCCCTGCAAAGAGGTCCCATGAGGACACACAACGAAGAACATCCAGGCAGCGGCAACAGGACTCCACCATGAGGACTGGACGGCCTGCCCCTCCAACGCAAGAAGACCGCCCAGGACCAAGCCGGAGACGATCACCAACACCGACGCCAGCACCGGAAGACGTGTGGCCGACCCCCAATACGTACCAATGGGAGGAATCGCCGGCAGCTCACATATATCCACCGCTGCCGCAGCCGCCGAAGGGCGTTGCATGTGTGTTCTGCAACCACCTCGATCACTTCTCGGGAGATTGCCCGAAGCATACCAGCCTTACGGATCGAGTGGAAATCCTCAAGGACCACATGCTATGCTGCAATTGCCTCCGCCAACATCGAGGGGAATGCGTCCGCCGGGATCCCTGCAGCCGGTGCAACAGAGAAGGCCATCATAGAGCCGTCTGCATCGACAACCCCACGGTCGTGATCGACGTTCGTGGGACGAAAGATCACATCTACGAGCAGATGGCGGAATACACCTACAGGCCTTATCCGCGGGACGTAACACCACCGCAGAAGCACCCGCTGCCCAGGAGGCTAGCAGATCGAGCCCGTCAGGAGACCGAGCGGACGAGAAGATCACACAGGCCACCGACTCCAGCTCAACACCAGGAGCCATCTACTTCAGGCTATGCGCGTCGGCCGGCGTCTAGGGCATCGATACAACGCCGTCAACAGCAGCCTCCGACACCCGTCCGCCGCGACTCACGTCCACGGTTCCGCACAGGAGGATTCTCCCCTCCCCAGGAAAGCAGAGCCAGCCCTCAGGCACCACGTCATCATCGACCGTCCTTCCGCAATTTCTGTAGATCTCCCCCAAGAGCTCCTTCTCCTGCTCGCTGGGAGGCCTCGCCCAAGGACGAGGACGAGCTTAGTAGCGGAGGCGGCTCGTGGTAAGCCGAGGCAAAAGCCGTTTGAGCAGTCAGTACGTTCCACCTGAGCAGTCAATACGTTCCACCCACTCAATACGGTTTCCAACGAGAGATATACAGTCAATACGATAACGTTGTAACCTTGAGACATTACAGGGAAGTTGAGGCGGTAGAAGCTAGAGTGGCAGAGCAAATGGACGGCAGAGAACGAGCACGAGCGACAGGAGTGGCGTCATGGTAAGTTGAGAGGTAAGGATACCGCAGTGTTGCAGATTACGCCCCGCGCTCGTCAACAACATCGACCAGAAGCCGTCAAGCCGTGCACACCACCTGCAGGCGCCAGCCAGCTCTAGTAGGAACGTTTCCTTCCCTTAGTCAATACGGTCCTTTATTTACTTACAGATTCTCGTCATTACGGCACGCGGTATTTCCGCGTAGGAAACCGCGCATGGCATCAGGCCACGAGACGCCGTAATGGTTTCCTTAGTTTTAGTTCCGTTCCCCCTTTCTTCTTTCCTATTTAGTCACTTGTAGTATCTTTCTATTTAGTTGCATGCGTAGTTGTAGCAGCTTCCCTTTCTATCAGTTGCATGCAAATAGCTTCTCCTCTATCCAGTCGGTAGATTTCCAACCTCCTTTTCCGGGAACACATGTGATGTGCTGATTCTAGCCAATGGCGATGGCGATGCGAAGGGTCGATCCGGACGGGCTGCGCTTCGATGGGCGTGATGGTGTGATGTGTATGGATGGTTATGGTCGAGGAGTATAGCCGCTCGTCGGGGCGCGGTTGAGCAAGTACGTCCTCGCGACGGAACGCTCCCGCAGCAGCCCTGACTCCCTCGTCGCCCCCTGAATCGCGTATCAGCGTTGTTGTCCCCCCTTAGTCATTACGTAGTCTTTTCTGTAGTAGTTTTCTATAGTGGTATTGACGTAATATTTTGTTGATGTTTTTTTTCTACTGTCTGTTGTTACGGGAAGGCTCGTCTGAGAGCCACGGCGATTATGCCGACGTGTACTTTTTATATTAGTTCTTATTCATTCCGTTATCCTATCATAGTATGTTTTCTATCTGTTCATCTTATAGTTGTCATCATCTGTAGGTTTTTATATTCCGTGTTAGCTTCCTCCTCGTAGTAGTATAGTAGTTCGATCGGTTTACCGCAGTAGTTTAGTAGTCCTATATGTCCATCACGTAGTTTAGCTAACCTTCGCCGGCCAGTAGGTAACCGCTCATCCTTCAGTCAGTCCGTCCTTCGTGGCTCTCTTCTCTTCACTCATTACGGTCGGCGTAGTCCACATTCTGTAAGTAGGTAAGCGGCCTCGTCTCTGGGCATGTTGCCAAGAGGCCTTCCAGGTAGAGGTAGGAATGTGTGACTCGCCCCTTCCTTTGTGTCAATACGTGTGAAGGCGTCCTCCCGTCAGCCACTCCCTGTTTTTTGCAACTGGGGTTGTGGCGTTGGGCTGTGATCGCCTCACTACCCTTGTGGGTCCCTCTCAGGACGCCTCCGCCTCCTCATTTAAAAGGGCAATAGGCCCAGCAGTAGGAGGCAGCCGACAGCGCTAGTCCCCCATGGGGAAGAAGTCCAGCCGGGCACTCTTCGTGGGCCGGGAGTGTCGCGACCGCGATCGCTCCTCGGTCCGTGTCCGGCCCGGGCGCGCTGTTTCCCACGGTAGCTTGCCGATGAGGCACCCTCGATCGGCCTGGGCGCATGGGAAAATTGGTGACGTAGCACCATCGATCGGCGCGCGCCGCCTCCTCTCGTCCGGCGCGCGGCCATTCGACGTCCCTGCGCTCCCGCGACGAGGTCTGCCGACCTCTCGCCTGCTCCTATTCCGGATGGCTACCGCGGGGCCTCGTCCCTGCAATTTTTGCTGCTGACACTACGGACGGAGGCGCCAGGAGAGGGCCGCGGGGTCTGGTGAGCCTCACGCTCACCCCCGCGGCTCCAGGAGAATTCACTACGACGGCCATGGAGGACGCCTGACTATTTGTTATTCCTTTCGTCATACTGTTCGATGTCTACTGGCTGCGAAGGCAATAAACATTACGGACGATACGGTGTGCCGTGTGGAGAAACCGGGTGAGTCCCTTCATATAGGGTATTGTGTGTATGTGCATTGCCGTGATCTTGTGGGTTCCCTTGGGTCCGGGTTGTCCCCTGCAGCGGAGTGGGAGCTGAGGAGCCGGGTGGCTCGAGGTCAGGAGAGGAGGCCAGTCGCGACAGCTGGAGAGTGATCAATACGTTTGGGCAATACGTACGACTGTGGCAATACGTGGGGAGTCCCGTGGGGTTAGATAAGATCTGGGACCCTCCGGTGCCCTTGGAGCGACACGGAGCCACCAAGGCAATCGAGGAACACCTCAGCCTGTGGGGCCACCGATCGCAACACAGGCTTTATCTTTATCGAGTCATCGTGTCAACCGCTTACGGTTGTCACAGAGTATCCATTGTTACCACAGGTAACAATGGGATGTAAAATTGGTTCGGGTTTTTGCCGTGAAAGCAAAGAAAGACAAAGATCGAAATGGCACCATTTCTGCTGCTCGCTCAATTCGTGCGGTATCCATTGATCCAGCATTTTTATTTGCCGATTTGCTTCAAATGGTCCAATATTGTAGGGATAGAGAACTTGAACCTTGCTGCTAATTCACGCGTAGTTTGAGAAGTATCACCTTCCAATATGACTTTCAATTCATCGTTATCCACCTTGGACACAGTTCTCCCACGCCGCTCATTTCAAGAACAAAACCGCCAGATCGAAGCTTCTCGAACCATCGACGTATTGCGTTCGCGTATTCCGTTTAGCCACATCCTCGCCAAAAGCCTCGTTAATGTTCCGGACCGCCTGCGATATCTTGCTCCTACGACGGAACGCATTCGAAAACAACACGAATTTGCGACTTTTCCATGGTTTCGAAAAACTGATCTGAAACCGATACTCGCATGAAACATCGCATTATCTCTAATGAACTACCACCTCTATTTGAAATCTCTCTAAGCCACTCTCACGAATCCCTCGCTCTGAAGCATTGCTCGAACATCTTTCGATTTCAAACTATGTTCGGACAAATCCTCGCCATTTTAGAACTAGAAACCTCGAAGTAAAATCGCAGATTGTTCGCAATTGAAGATCGCGAGAAAGCATAGTTCAAGTATTGTTCGAAATCGAACAATGTTCAAACAAAATCAAGAGTCGGCCGTCAGAACCCTCGAGACGAAATCACAGATTCGAACTCGAATATGGTGGAATCAGCCCGCACTTGCAGCGCGCATCGGCTCGATCGATGTCATCGAGAGGCTGAACGCGCGAAATGCCTTCGATCGCGATCAAACGGTCCTTTCCCGCCAATTACCGTAGGCAGAGAAGTAAAACGAATTTAAACGCGGGTTTTTTGGAGAACGGAGACGATCAATACCGAGGCGGCCAACTCTCATTGTTTGTTCGATTTTGACATTTTTGGATTTCGAAAATTATTCGAACAATGGTTTTCCCCAATGTTCGACTTTGAGCAATATTCGAGCAATGCTTTTTCGCGATCTTCGATTTCGAACAATATTCGAACAATGTGTTCCTCCCACGTCATTGTGCACGACCTTCCTTTTGACCTGCAAAAAAGGGGCAACATCCTTTCGAATAATCGAGCGAATAATTGCTCGAAATCGTTTGGACAAATATTCGCCCTGATTAATCGAGCTCAAGTCTAATAACCACCCCTTCCGCGCCCATCCTGGTCATCTGGGGCATCGGTCTAATAAGCCAAATTCTCCCGTGTGAAGGCGTATCATCCTTGGAGCCTGGGGCGAAGACAGCTCTTTCTAGAGCAAACATCACAGTCCTTCCTAGGACTAATGGTATGAATCTTAACTGATCCCTCCCATACCAAGGGCAATCTACTCCCGTACCAAGTACCAGGAGTCATTTTCTGTTGATTTTTCGCAGAAATAAGCATTTTCACCTTGGAGGTCTCGCAAATAATGGCGCTGCACTTCCAAAGAAAACCAATCATCCATTGTGCAATGACGCCAAAAAGTCTTGCCTGCAGATACACGGAGTACACAGCAAAAGTAGACTATCCTACAGTAGAAGAGGATAGCTACGAACAATGCAAAACGGCCACTGCGCTTCGACAGAATGAAGTAAATCAAATCGAGAAAGAAAGGTAAAGGCTTAAAATCCTCTGCAACAATGCTAGAGCAGTATACGAAAACTGCAAAAATAAGTCCGATAAAAAGGATGTTATGCTAGAAATAGAACAACCAGAGAGTGAATCGCCAGTGCAGACGATCTAGTCTTCAAGCGGACACCACCTCCTGTGGAAACCAAACGTGTGAGAGATGCTTTGAGTGTAAAATTAGGTTACATTTCTCATAGATCTCTAATCCTGCAGAGCTCATCTTCCACTAGCTCTGATGAACGAGCAGTCGAGGAAGATAATACCAATCGAATGGAGTCTGTTCAAAGTTCGGCCGAACCCTGTTTGGTATCTCACGCACTAACCAGATTTTATCGGTGGCACCTCATTCATTTGGAGTTCATTGACATTTCATTCCTTTTAAATTCATTTGCATTCATTTTGATATCCTTCAAACTCTTCGTCATATACGTGTTGAAGTTTGGTGTTGAACCGTTCGGTATTCTGTTTGTTTTTGTCGTTTATCATAAATTTTATAAAAACAAACGGTGTCCATACCGTCTGACATACGGTTCAGCCGTCCGTTACCTAGAGAGGTGATAAAAGAAACGTAGGGAACTTAGGTAACCATTTCAAGTTGTCAAGTGGGAATTGATACCGGTAGCTTAGGAAGAGCTTAACAAAGAAGATCATCATGTCGGTAGACATGTAGGGGATAACCGCTTCCCAGAGCCATTCTGCCTGCTCACCCAGTGACAGTGCAGAAAGCCACCGACTAAGTTCTACAGGTGGGAAGGCCGGTTGGCACAGATACCCCCGCACCCACTTGCGAACTGAGTCCGAAGACTAGTGTACTATATACAATACCTCCTTTGACTCAGACAGCGTCGCGCAGTTCGCAAAACACAAACTACATATTCGATGCCACACATAACTCTAACTTGACAAAAGCGATGCAAGGCAACTTCGTTTCATAAAGCCAGCCTCCTCAGCGACATTGCCCAAGTTTTTCAGCAACGCCGAGGACTGACCAGAATACTGGGTTGTCTTTGAGACCCTCGTTCACAAGAGTAGAGATCTCGATGTTATGGAGAAGATCCTACTTCTTAAGGAAATTATTAAAAGGAGTGCTTAAATCTCTGTAAAAGGAATTCAGCCGGTACCACAGAACTACGAGAGAATCACCCAGACTCTGAAAGAAAACTACTGCAATCAGCCCATAAATAGGTCTCATGTAGTGCAGAAGCTCAAGCCAGCAAACAATTTTTCGGAGTCAGTTTTCGCGCAGATTCAAATTTTGATCATTTAAATGGTATCCGCCGGCTACGATGTGCGAAAAACTTCCGACCCATTGTGGTGCCAGACAATCCTAGCCGAACTTCCTCATGATGTAGTGAAGCCTGTCTTCTATCTAATCGTACACAGGACAACCAGACAATCGGCGAACTCATAGGTCATCTAAAGAAAGAGATTGCCTGTTGCATTCTATTATCTGAGTTCCAAATTTGGAAAACTGATGTTTTCGAAAGATTCACAAGTAGTTGCCAAGCGTTAGCCCACTCCATCATATTGTTGATGGATTGTGATAAAGTTTGGCAGACTTGCGCCTCATTGTTATCACCAACCGTCAGAGCGGCCTCTCGTCCGCACTGACGGCTTCTCAATGGCTCCACCGTAGTAATAACTTCTCATCATCAATTTTATCTGCAACCTATGTTATAGTTCCCGCCTTAAAGGCCTTCACACACTTGCGCCAATGCGGCACACGACAGGCAGCAAAACTGCCTCGTGGGCGCCAAAACTGCCGCGTAGGAGGCAGTCACACTCAGCTTTGCCACCCTACTCCATCGCTAATGCGGTTTCATTATCATAACCGTCATCACGCCATTATCAGCCTCCATGGCAAAGCGGCTGCAACGGCAATAATGCCTTGAATAGTTATTGCCACAGTTGCGTTGGCGGTACATCAGCTGCTAGCTCTGCGTTTCTGCCCTATACTTTTGGATACTGATAGATATAGATAAGGCTGCCGTGTTAGGGGCAAAACTGTGCGGAAGCCTTAACGGGATCTATGAAACCATATATATTGAAAAATCATCATTTTCAATATTGTTTGTCCCGCTTGGTGGCGGGGTTCGTTCTTCTGGTTTGGTGACGCCATTTATCCCGATCAAACGCTTGGGTCGTGATGGACGCCAGCTAGCTTTAAGTCCATTTGCAGCGTATCTAGTCATCGTTGCTTCATACGTCCTCTGGGCCGTTTTCCAAGGTCTTCAAGATTCCGGCCAATCTTAAGTCGGCCTCGTCATCAGCGCGAAGGACGTGGCCATACCATTAGACGGGCTTCGCGCAACATGTCGGCTTCGGAGCGACATGAACCTTTGTAATAGAGTGTCATTGCGAACGCGGTACAATCGCGTAACTCCAGGCGACCCTAGCATTTTCGTCTCCATTACGTTAAGGTGCCTTTCAATTTCCTTCGTCACGGGCCAGCACTCAGCACCATACGTCGCTACTAGGCGGACGACTGTTCTATACACCTTTGATTTGAAGTGCTCAGGTATTGTCCTCTCGCAGAGCACCCCAGTCAACTAGCGCAATTTGGACCAGGCTGCACTCACACGTGCGTTCACCTCCAACTACAGGCTGCCATCGGACGTTACTGATGATCCAAGACAATTGATTGATGTAACCCTTGGGAGCGCAGTACTATTGATCTTGGTGGATCTGCGCTCATTCACATCCGTCGTTAAGTTGTCCTTTTCGACGTTTAGCTTGAACAATGCAAAGCGATCGCAGCACGGCTGTGCCTGTCGCTCGAGTTCGGCTTTGTCTACACATGCAAGCATGACGTCATCAGCACACAGCAGCGTCCAAGGTGCAGTCATTTGGAGATCTCGTGAGATTGCATCCGTGACGACCACGAAGAGCAGCGGGGATAGCGTAAATCCCTGGTGCACTCCGACAGAGATGGGAAACTCCATCGAGGTTCCCGCTGCTACTGGCGTTCGACTCCTTGAGCAAGAGTACAGAATAATAAGCTCGTCAGGGATACCATGTTGCCGCAACGCGTGCCGTACAACTTCTCGCGGAACGCGGTCGAAGGCCTTCTCCAAGTCCAGGAAGGCAAAGGCACCGGTTTCTGTTTTTCGCGGCGCTTCTCCAGCTGAAGACGAACGGCGTGTATGGCATCAACCGTCACACAGCCGGCAACCAAACCACACTGATTGTTCGAGAGCTAGACGATATCACGTATACGTCCGTCAACGATTCACTAAAAGATTTCATGGTGTGCGAGAGTAGGCGAATCGGACAGTAGCTAGTGCAGTTCGCAGAGCTGCCCTTTTTCTTCCAAAACGGAATAGTTGTGCTTTGCTGCCAACTCTAGGCACTTTCTTCTCAGCAACAACCTGATTGAAAAGCTCTGTCAACCAGTCAGCAGAGCACCAGCCCTTCGTCTTCCACAGGTCGGCCGGCAGGTCATTAGGACCAGTGGCTTTGCCAGAGTTCATCTTCCTCAGGGCTGCTTCTGTTTCGCACACCGTGATCTTCTGAACGGGACCGTATACAGGAGATGCAAAATGAATAGCAGGACGGGCAAATTCAACATTCGAGATCTCCTCGAAGTGGTCGTGCCATCGCTTCACAGCCCTCTTACGATCTATCAGAAGATGAAAGTTCTCGTCGTTAAGCCAAAGAACATCTCGATGTCTTCTGCTTGGCGAGCTTTGGCGAGTCGGTAACGTTAGCGCTCACCATCACGCTTCTCCAGTTTTTCGCTCACATCAGCGAAGTGTGCGGCTTTAGCAGCGGCCGCTGCCTTTTTTGCCGCTTTGCTCGCTTCTCGATAATTCCGCCAACTACAGACTGTTTTGTCGCCGATAAGTACGTGATACAGCCGTTTCACTTCCCGGACCTTCTCTTTGACATCGTCAGTCCACAGCCATGCCTGCCTGTCGATCGAGCGCCATTAAGGCATCGTTGTTTGAGGCGAGTTTGAGGCGCATAGCCCGAGCTATGGCGTCGGTAGCCCCTTTCCAGGTTTCGTTGACAGTTGTTACTGTCGGCAACCGAATGCGAGGAATAAGAGCCGCTTCTTTCTCTTTCAGTCATCACTATTTTATTCTAGTCGTTCCGCACCACTCAACCATTAACAGGTCGGAGGTGTGATCTTCAGCGAGCAGGTCAGTGGACGGTATTGCGTGGCAACCCTCTCATACGGCACGGTCTTCGCGTCTGTGACATTCAGAAAGTTCTGACATCCGGAAGGACAGAAGTAGAGCATCTGGCGCAACCATAAAAGGGAATAGTTCCATATTTAATAGCCAAGCTTTACAGAAAGCTCATCGATCAGAATGATATTCTTATTTCTCTAACGGATTCCATTACACTGCATAAAGGCTCGAGCACACTTCGCTGCCTTTGCCGCTCTGCAAATCAGGCAGCAGCTCGATGATATCCTTTATCACTTGTGCTGCAGCAAAGGCAGCGAAGTGTGCTCGAGCCTTTAGTGCAGTGTAATGGAATTCGTTAATCGCCCCCCCCCCCCTCCCCTCAGACGCGGTTCGGGTTATGATGGCGATTTATAACTTGTGGGTGATAGAAGGAATGTAGGCATTGTGTTACATGGATAGTGAACCCAGGCTCTCTATCACGGTGACCGTTGCTGTAAAAAGCCTACTGGCGTTTACATTCATCGTGGACCAGTATTATTATTTATCATTCAATATGTGATATACATATGTTGAATAATATCGAAATCGTAGTAGATCCTCCTTGAACTCTAGGCGAGGTAGGTAACAACGTTTACTGGGCTTACGTTTCGGTGAGATCGCCTTCTTCAGAGCCTGAAAGGAAACAAACCTAAGTGTGACCACTCGACCAAGGGTCTTCTCAACCCTACTGGATTTTGAGACTAATTAGACGTACACAAGATGACTAGGAGACAGCAATCGACCTCTCCTAACCAAGGATCGCCAGGTGATCAGGGCAGTAGTGTTCGTGAGGGTACCAACGAAGACCGTACCTGACTAGAATGCTACATTCGAAAATCGCATTTTTTTCGAGCAATCGAATTCGAGTGTTCGAATATTCATTCAGGCGTTTTTGGATTGGAAGATCATCAAAGCAAATACAGGATGTCTCAAAAATGCGCACACTGTTTGAAAGTGATAACGTTGCCCACGGTAAGGGTAGTGAAGAAGTTAAGGGTTCATATGAAAATTTAGGAAAATAAGGTTGCGCCATGCCCCCGCATGAAAGCTTGCATTTCAGACACGATTGTCGGGCATGACTCGTTTTGTAGGGTCAGATAAGTACATAGAAGGCGCTATTAGAGCAATAGCGAGAATGGCAAATTGTGCAATCAATAAACTCGCATGTTACGTGTCTCCCACGTGATCGTCAGGTTCTAAATGTGAAAAGAAGCACAGCACAGGTTAATGTGGCTAAGTAGTAACAAGATTGCAACAAGCGTTCAGTTCATTCACGTTCAATTGAGTTTGAAATGTAAGGTTTCATACTAGCGCATGGCGCGATCTTGACCATTTGCGTTTCACAGAATTGCGGCCATTCTGTGTTTCCGTGTGAGTCTCAAACAGTTCCAAATGTTTCACTAGCAGCAATGTTAGAGCATTTAAAATATTTTGTACCTACTTTTTTAGGATACCTTCCGTTTTCACAAGCTGCACTGTGCTTCTAAATTTTAAACTTCAAAAAAAAAACACAAATTAATCAATACGGCTCCTTTAAGGAAAAATTACAACAAGTGGTTAATTAAAACTCAGTCAATCGAGTGTAGAATAGAAGAATTCAGAAGAGCGCATGGCGTAATCCCCATCGTTCATATGTCAGAAAATTTCTATTTTTTAAGCTTTCATATTTGCCCTCAATCTCCACTACCTTCATTGTGAGCGAAGTTATCACCTTTCAGACAGTGTATTCGTTTTTTGAGACACTCTATATATTGATGACAAGTGTCCTAACCCACCTGTATGTGGGCTTCGCCCTTGCCCGTCTCGCTTTGTGCACGACTTTCGTTTCGCTAATGCAGGGTGTTCCAAAATAAAGTGATGAAGGTTTTCAAATTATACCTACGAAGCAATTGAGAAGTTTACAAAACAATACATAAATAACAGCAACATAGACAATAGGCATGTAAGGGAAGGGACGAGTCCAAGAGTCCAACACTAGAAAGTTCCGTTAATTTCGTAGCAGTCAGTCACCACGTAGGTATCGGTAGGTCTCATCTTTCTTTGTTGATTTTCCCAAGGCTCGCCTGCTGTCTTTGTTTCCAGATGGCGACGCGACGACGATCGGCAGGACATACAGTGGCGTCCAAAAGTTTGTGAACGCTTGCATTTTTCTTCACAACTCGCTTTAAAAAAGTCCAAACAGAGTAAAATTTGGATATTTGGTAGCAAATTAGATCTCATTAACAACGCTTTAATATACGTTCGTTATTAGCGACTTTTTTGCAAGTGCAAGGTCAGTCATGCGCAACGTTCAAAAGTGAGTTGCTAAAGCATCGAGTGTATTTGTTAATATATCTTCTTATGAAGCCAGTATAGTAGCGTTCTGACATAGTGTGGTCTTTAGCAGACTCTCTCGTATGCCGAGGTGAGAGAATATCTTTGCCGAAGTATGAGATGCCATTTTTCGATTCGTCCAGAAGAAAGTCCCCTATCGACAGGCAGGACTGCTTTTCGGATGCGGAATTTCGACAGTTGCTGCTATAGTCAAGAAAATAAAGCTGTCCGGGGTAGCGGTCCAAGACGCTCCTAACCAGGATACTATCTCAACGGTAGGTCGGAACGGCGCAAGTGTTATATATGGGCAGAACCGCCTCTCTCTGGGTAGTAACAAACTGCAGGTATCTCGACCCCAATACAATTCTGCGCAGAGTTAGGGGCGACGGAAGTCGCGGGTTGGCGCCCTGTTGATTCACGTGCTCCACAGCTGACGGGCGCGCGCGGGATGATGGCTCGTATCGCGGCCAAGCGCAGTGCACAGGTGGCCTAATAGGGAAGGGCTCGGGCTCGTGAACGAGGGGTGGGGGTTTGGATCCCCGTAGACTGCGTTTGTTTTGCACTTTTGCAAAATCCATATTTATCATATAGGTAATCCACCTAGGGGTATTATAGTGTGTTATAGAGCACGTTTACATATAACATCTGCTTCAAACTACAGATTAGCTAAAACGTTCACTTCTGTGTGTCACTTATTTTAAGCTTATTTTGTGTGACCGTAGTTATGTAACGACAGATATTTTGTGGCACTAGTTAAAAGTTCTGACTCCACCGACAAGACTTCGGTCAAAAAAAAATTCCGCTGAAACTTCGTCTAGGGGGGCTATCTGGGGTGCTGATCACGAATCTGACATCCGTTTTTCACGATGTGGTCGGAGACCACCCATAGCTTCAACAAGGGTGATCCAGGCAGAGTCACCGATTTCGCTGAAACTTCGTTTAGAGGGGTTATTTGGGGTGCTGATCACGAATCTGACATCCGTTTTTCACGATGCGGCTGAATAATATAGATACAGAAAGGCACAGGATTACATTCTTATAGTTTCTGCCGATGACGGCAGGTAGAGACAGAATCGTGAAAAACGAATGTCAGATTCGTGATCAGCACCCCAAATAACCCCCCTAAACGAAGTTTCAGCAAAAAATTTTTTTGACCGAAGTCTTGTCGGTGGAGTCGGAACTTTTTACTAGTGCCACCAAATATCTATCGTTACATAACTATAGCTTCACACAAAATAGGCTTAAAATAAGTGACACACAGAAGTGAACATTTTAGTTAATCTGTAGTTTGAAGCATATGTTATATGTAAACAAGCTCTATAACACACTATAGTACCCCTAGGTGGATTACCTATATGATAAACATGGATTTTGCAAAAGTGCAAAACGAACGCAGTCTGCAGGATCCAAACCCCCGACCCCGCGTTTACGAGCCCGAGCTCTTCCCTACTACGCCACCTGAGCACTGCGCCTGGCCGCGATACGAGCTCTCATCCCGCGCGCGCCCGTCAGCTGTGGAGCACGTGAATCAACAGGGCTCCAACCCGCGACTTCCGTCGCCCCTAACTCTGCGCAGAGTGGTATTGGGGTCGAGATACCTGCAGTTTGTTACTACCCAGAGAAAGGCGGTTCTGCCCATATACAACACTTGCGCCGTTCCGACCTACCGTTGAGATAGTATCCGGGTAAGTCAGGCAGCCACAAATTACGACTTCTAGAGACGATTTTTTCATGCAGAGGATCCAGAGGCGCAAGCCGTCGCTGACCGCCGTCGATATAAAGGAGTCTGCAGCACTGACCACGGCTTAGGTGTGAGCGTGAGCAAGGTAAAACGTCGTCTGAGATCTTCTGAACTCTATGGAAGATGTCCTGTTAAGAAAACTTTCATCAACGAGGAGAATAGGAAAGCTAGACCCCGGTTTGCCGAGGAGCATTTGAGCTGAACGATAGACGATTGGAAAAAATGCTTTTCAGCGACTAGAGCAAGTTCAACCTATTTGGATCTGATAGACCACACTATGTTAGATGTCCAAAAGGCACGAGCTACGACGGAATATATCAACTGCCAACTACTAAACGTGGCGGAGGAAGTGTTATGGTTTGGGGATACTTCAGTGCACACGAAACCGGCTCTATTTACCACATCCAAGGAGTTATGGACACCAAACGCTACCATGAGATTTTGAACAATGTTTTGCTTCCAAACGCCAGAGAAACTTTCTAAACGCCGTGGATTTTCCAACCGGACAACTACCTGAAACATGTTTCGAAGACGGTGAAGGAGTGGTTCAATGAAAATGGAATTCATCTTATGTCGTGGCCTGCTCAGTCACCAGATCTAAATCCAATAGGATACCTTTGGAAACACCTTGCTAGAAGTTTAGCAGATCTCCCAGCAAGAAACAAAACCGAAAATTTGAACAATTAACGCAGAAATGGGAAGATATTGGACTCGACGTGATCAACAAACTTCTAGAGTCCATGCGAAGGGGGCGTGAAGCTGTAATTAAAGCAAAAGGTTTTGAAACTCGCTACTAGCAAAGCTACATTGTTTCTGTGTATAACTTGTCTGACTTTAGTAATAAAGAAGGCTGCTTAAGTGCTATAACCTATGTGGCAAATTTCACGTTTTTTTCCGTTTTTATGCTTGAAATATGGAAAGGACCTATATGGAACCCCAGTGAAGATGCGATATAAGAATATTTGTTAATTGTTGCAACATTTCCAAATTTCACATTTTTACAGCTCGTTTGATGCGAGTTCTGGCGAAAAATGCAAGCGTTCACAAACTTTTGGACGCCACTGTATAAGCAGCGGCAGGGAAATCTCGAGGACAGACGCCCAGACGTTGGACCGACGCATGGCTGCATCCGAGACGAGCCGGCCGCTCGTATGCCGCTAGTCGACCGCCGATCGTTCAGCGCTCCTGGGAATCGTTCCCGCTCCAGTAGTCTTGCTGATCCCCAGTTCTCCGTGGCCCCTTGTGCGATTGCCGCCATTGCATTTGTTTTGTCAACTGTCGCGTTCCGTTTATCGTTGTGGAAGATGAATATTCGTTGTTGACGAAGATGTATATGAGTGGAGTAAGGTCGACCTAGAGGCTGTGGAAGATGGAACATAAGTAGCAACACTATATTCGACCGGATTCGAATTGGCCCCCATTGGCGTGAATACAAAAGTCGAAACGCTTGAAGTAGTTTTTAGCGATAGGCCGCAGTTCATCTGGAGGCAGTCATTCCCACTCCCGACGCAGAGATTCATTCTGGGCCTCTAGGCTGTGGTGGCGCTTGGCAAGGACTCTGCCCTTCAAAATGGACCATACGCTGTTGTCCGTTGAATTCAGATCCGAGGAGTGCCGTGGCCATTCCCAGACATGGGGAAGTGCGGAAAATTGGATTTGTACCATGCCTGCGTGCTTTTCGTCCTGTGTGCAGGGGTTGAGCCTTGTTGAAACGTTCACTGGGCATTCTAAAGTGCCGCAGCCTCAAAGATCTCCGTCGGTACACATCTTGATTTTTTTTATTCCTTCGTCCATAGAAACCAGGAATCTTTCTCCGTTGGTGTAGATTCCTCCTCAAACTATGAGCGCCTGCGCGTTTTGACAGTGTTCAGCGATTGCAGAGGTGGCTGGAGTCTCTCCAGATCAGATCCTGCCGTTTTGGTAGTTGTGCGAATACTCCACGGTGAACAGCTTCTCGTCCATGAAAAGTGTTCGTTCCCACCCGCTACCTGCGGCCTGAGCTGTCGGCATCAATAGAGCCGTTCGCGCTTATTTTTATCCATCAAGAGCTGGACTTTATGGAGCTTGTAGGGTTTATGTGTATGTGTATGTGGGCTTTATGTGTTTCTTTCTGGCTATTCGATGCACTGATATAAGACTGACACCACCGATATTACGGGCGATTTTTCTCAGGAGACTCTTGGATTTGGATTCTTCGCTTCTCGATGACTTTTCGGGTCTGCGGTGTACTGACAATACGATTTCTTCTTCCCGGACGATTACCTTCATAGCCAAGCTCCTTGCATCGACGAGTTTCTGAGGAGACAGTTGACAGAGCAGGTTAACGATGTCGCATTGGTGCTTTCCTTAACGATGAGGCCCCAAAATCGCAGTGCTATGCTTTGACGTATTGAGAAAAACCGTAAGTGGGACAAAATAGAACTTAAAAATTATAGCGCGTACAGAAGGATATGCACAAAAAACGGCGTTATTACCATATATCAATATATTCGCTTATGAGAACGTCAAGCCTTCATCGCGTTATTTTGGAACACCCTGTATATTGACAATATCACCCACACTAGGATAAATTGTATCGTCCAACCCATGAAGTTTTTTTTGGTTTGGCTAACGTTATAACATTGCAGAAACAATTCGTTCCAGCCCGTTGTAAACGTTATAAAATTCAAATTTTAGGCAAATAGACTTCCGAATGCGATTGTAACTGATATTCCGCCCGTATCTTCCAAACTCTCCACCGCTCAAGTGGCAGTCCCAGAAGCTTGGGGCCCTGTTTTAGCGTAGAGATTGAAAGAAATCTGCATTGCTGAGGATAGACAGTAAAACATGATGCTTCAACTGGGCCACATCATCAGATCTTTCCCATAAATGGCAGCTTCCTCATTTCCCTTTCTTTTACTTTTGTTTTCCTTCATACTGTATATATTCACTCCCGGTAAGCAATCTTATATAGAATATACGGTCCTTGAGTCTGGAACTGAGGGCGCACACTTTTCTAATTGGAGCGGAAATTATTTGCTCGTGAGATGCTTGGAGGAGGAAGGACAGGTTATTTTGTTGGATCGCAGACTTCATAGCAATCGAACTTTCGAATGCGAATGTTTCGAGCAGTCGTATTTGAGCATTCGAACACGAGTGTTTTGAGCATTTGAATGCGAATACACTCGAAAATCGCGATTTTTCGAGCACACGAATTCGAATACATTCGAAAATAGCATTATTTGAATTCGAATGCTCGAATATTCATTCGGGAACAACTATACATTTTATCCATCCCAGATAAATCCACGCTCGACCAGCGTACCGTGTGGCAGGATCGTTGGGCGGGGCGGGACAACTAAGCTAGTACGAAAGTCCCATTACATAGGCAAGACCAGCGTAGCAACGTTGAATGTAGGTACGTTGACGGGCCGCTTCTGCGAGTTGGTAGAAGCACTGGAGCGAAGAAGGATAGATTTCTGTGCGGTGCAGGAGACGAGGTGGTCCTGCTGCAAGTCGAGTGACATTGGCCGCGGCTTTCAGGCCGTTCTGTGCGGCAGTCCCAGGACCACCAGTGATGTGGGTATGATCGTCTCCGAGCGTTTCCGTGACGCTATTGCAAGCGTAGAACGTTTCCATGACCGGTTGATGAAGATTGTTGTCGCCGTAGAAGAGCGACGATGTCATTTCTTTTCCGCGTATGCTCCGCAGACAGGTTGCTCCAAGCAAGTCAAGGAGAAGTTCTGGTCCCTGCTTGATGAGAATACAGCGGAAATGCCGCCACAAGATGTGATTGTTGTGGCAGGTGACCTTAATGGTCACGTCAGAGCAGCGAAAGACGGCTGCAGCTGTCATGGTGGATTTGGCAATCGGTCAAGCAACACCGATGGTGAACGTATACTTGAGTATGCAGACTCACGATCTTTCCATCGAAAACGTGATTCCCACCTCATCCGTTTTATAGCGGAAACGCCAAAACGCAGACTATGTCTTGTTGGACGTCGCGACCAAGGCCTTGTCACAGACGCGAAGACCGTGCCGTATGAGACGGCTGCCACGCCACGCAATACCGTCCGCTGACCTGCTCGCTGAAGATCATACCTCCGAGGTGTTAGTTAACGTGTTGAGTGATGCGGGACGGCTAGAATAAAATGGTGGCGACTGAAAGAGAAATAAGCGGCTCCTATTCCTCGCATTCGGTTGCCGACAGCAACAACCGTCAACAAAACCTGGAAAGGGGCTACCGACGCGATAACTCGGGCTGCCGATAAAAACCTCGTGCTTAACTAGGACGGAATCCGTTATGTATTGCTTCCTCTTTTCCTCCTGGCTGTCGTCTATCATGTCTATCAGGCAGCCTGATTTTTCATTCAATTTCGAATATTCGAATTGAATATTCGAAAAATTGCGTTTTTCGAATGTATTCGAACTCAAGTGTTCAAAAAATCGCGTTTTTCGAATGTATTCGAATTCGAATGTTCAAAAAATCGTGTTTTTCGAATGTGCTCGAATTCGAATTTTCAGAAAAACCTGGTTTTTCGAATATATTCGATTTCGAATGCTCGAAAATTTTCGGTATTCGAAACCATTCGAGTAATCGAAATTTTTGCGAGAGTACAAGTATAGTGTAGGGCTGCCTTACAAGCCGAACCCCAACCGGAGCCACTTTGCGACTCCAGAACAAAAGACAGTCAGCATTAAGACCCATCGAGCGACTATTGAATAGTGAGTTGGTTGTGCACTATGAAGCCTTGCTATGGAATGATTACGAGACTTTCCGAAAGAACATGCTCGAGCCATAAACCCGCACGCATACTCCGCAGCGGCAGTGCGGCAGCCATGCTGAGGGCATAGCTTGGAAGGGCGTCGTAGGATTCAGAAGACATGTTGGACGAATCGGCACGTTTTTTGATCTCCCTCGATAGAGAGATCCCACGGATCTCCCTCGATAGAGAGCCTTCGGGCTCTCTTGTTAAGAGGGATCTCGGGCCGCTTGTCGCAGGGCCACGTGGCGCGTCCCCGGGTGGTGGATAGGGGAATTAAACGCGAACCAAATGCGACCGTGTACTGCCCAGAGACGCAGGTGGGATGCAGGGGATGGACTCCTTGCTCCTGCTGTGTCGGGTCGATGCGTTCCTTGTGCGTGGATGTGTCCGTGACTGTGCGGATTGTAACTGTGTCGGCTCGGCCAAAAGCTTGCACTCGGTAGACTGGGAGTACATGTAAGGCGATTCGAGGCCGCCTTAAGTCTCGCCCCGTCCCTTCGGGCAGTCTGGCTGGCTGCCCGGAGTTCTTCGCCCGCACGACAGAGCCTGACTAGCTACCCGCGTTGTATTCCAGTCAAACACAGCAGCACAAAAGGGCCTCATTCCCCTGACCCCGAAAGAGCCTCCATTTCTGCAGCGATGGGAAGGACGAGTACGGAGAGGCTGCTAAAATCTCAGGGCCTAACCAGGCTGCGCAAACTGAGAAGGACTAGGATGACGATCTGTACTTACAACGCCCGCACGCTTGCGTCGGAAGCATCCGTCGAGGACCTGATGATGCAAGCCAGGAAGATCAAGTACGACGTCATCGGACTGACCGAGACGAGAAGACACCACCCCCTACACGCCGCCTACGACTCCGGAGAAGAACTGTTCCTCGGAACATGCGACAGCAGGGGAGTAGGCGGCGTTGGTGTCCTCGTCAACACGCACTTGGCCATGAACATCGATTCGTACGAGTCTCTGACAAGCCGAATCGGACGTCTGCGACTGAAGCGATGTGGCTCCGTGCCAGCCTTGACTGTGTTCGTCGCGTATGCCCCAACATCCGACTACGACGACGAAGACGTCGAGGCCTTCTACGTGGAGCTGGAGAAGTTCTATAAGGAAGATCACACCTTCTACAAGGTGATCGTCGGCGACTTCAACGCCAAGATCGGGCCACGAAGGTCGCCGGAAGAACTTCACATCGGAACCCACGGTTTGGAGTGGAACGAGCAAGGTGAAAGGCTGTCTGAGTTTATCATGTCGACCAAGACCATCCATGGAAACTCGCAGTTCCAGAAGCCTCCCTCCCTACGATGGACCTGGGAATCCCCCGGTGGCCAGTTCCACAACGAGATCGACCACATCATCTTCAATCGCAAGTATTGCCTGACCGATGTCTCCGTTGTCCCCAAGTTCTACACGGGATCGGACCACCGCCTCCTTCGCGCGAGGTTCCGCTTTTCGCGTCAAGGAGAGAAGGCCGCGAAGTTCAAGAAGAGGAATCCCAGAACGACCATCAACTGGGACCTTTACACCTCTTTTGCCGGCCTTTGGGAAGATGCCGTCATGGACAACGTCGACGAGGAATACGATCGCTTCGTGCACCATCTCCACGATAGTGCTAAGGGAGCCGAGAGCTTGAAGACCACCAAGAGACGCCTGTCTCCGGAAACTCTCGAGCTGATACGCCAGCGTGGAGCAGCACGAGCTTCAGGCAACTATCAACTGACGTCCGAGCTTGCAAAGCTATGCAGAGCGGCGATAAAGGAAGATCTGAAGGAGAGAATGGCGGAAGTGTTGGCTGAAGCAGCAGAGGCAGAGCTGAGCATCCGCAATGCCCGCCGGAACTTCGCCAACTTCAAGACCAAGATGACCGCTCTCCGACGTCCTGACGGAACCCCTCTTCCAGAAGGACCATGGAGAAAGTCATCCACGACTTCTACTCCTATCTCTTCGATAGCCACGTCCACCTGCCCCTACGCCATCTTCCGCAGGATGGATACGTCATCCCCTCTGTTCTCCCTTCCTAGATCCGACACGCCATCTCGTCGGTGAAGAAACGTACAGCACCCGGTCCTGACAGGATCAGAGCTGAACACCTGAAGAACCTCCCGCCAGCGCTCATCAACACCCTGGCGCGGCTCTTCACACGCTACCTGTCCGAATGCAAGGTTCCATCTCAGTGGAAGACCAGCAAGACCGTCTTGCTGTACAAGAAGGGAGACGTGCACGACATTGGCAACTATCGCCCGATCTGCCTGTTGTCCGTAGTCTACAAGCTGTTCACTCGAGTCATCCTGAATAGGATTAGTAGAACGCTGGACGAAGGACAGCCATGCGAACAAGCAGGATTTCGGAGAGGATTCAGCACGATCGGCCACATACACACCATTACGAAGCTCATCGAAGTGTCGCGAGAGTACAAGCTGCCGCTTTGCCTTACGTTCATCGACCTGAAGAAGGCATTCGACTCCGTCGAGACTGAAGCGGTCATGGAAGCCCTACTCACCCAGGGCGTTCCTACTCAGTACATCAGAGTCCTTCAAGAGCTGTACAGTGGATTCACGACCAAGATCTCACCATTCTACAACGACGTCGTCATTGACGTGAAGAGAGGGGTTCGACAAGGGGATGCCATATCCCCGAAGCTCTTCAGCGCCACCCTCGAAAACGTCATGCGCGAACTAGAATGGGATGACATGGGAGTGAAGGTCGACGGCCGGCAACTGCACCATCTTCGCTTCGCTGACGACATCGTGCTCATAACACCGAGCATCAGTCAGGCGGAGCGAATGCTGGCCGACTTCGATCGTGTATGTGGAAGCGTTGGACTGCAGCTGAATCTTACGAAGACGATGTTCATGAAGAACGGATGGGTTTCTGATGCCCCATTCTCGCTCAACGGAACGAACATCTCCGAATGCTCCAGCTATGTGTATCTGGGTCGCGAAGTCAACATGGCCAACGACCTAGCACCAGAGCTGAGCAGGAGGAAACGAGCGGCTTGGGGAGCTTTCATGAGCGTCGAAGAAGTCGTGAAGAAAACGAAGAACGTCCGACTCCGTGCCCACCTATTCGACTCCACTGTTCTTCCTGCCCTAACATACGCCTCAGAGACCTGGGCTATACGAAAGCAGGATGAACACGCGATCAGCGTCGCGCAGCGTGGAATCGAGAGGACGATGCTCGGAGTGACACGACTCACGCAAGTGAGAGAAGGCCTCCGGAGTTCCGAGCTTCGCCGACGTTCGAAGATCAGAGACGCTGTCGCATGGGCCAAGTCGTCGAAAATTAGGTGGGCCGGCCACGTAATGCGATTCGCAGACACCCGCTGGACGAGAGTCACCACCACTGGATTCCGCGGGATGTCAAGAGAACAGCAGGTCGCCCACCAACGCGTTGGTCGGACTTCTTCGTGAAAACCCTGAACGACCGATATGACGCTCTTCGTGTCCCTCGAGCGAGGAGGATCCATTGGACCACTCTGGCACGCGACAGGGACGAATGGAGACGCTGCTGGCGCCCGCTCGAGCAAGTCGATGATCAACGGGACGACAGGTGATACAGGTGATACAGGTGATACATTGAACGATATCGTCGATACATCTTCTGAATCCCGGCGCTCAGCACTTAATCCCCATCCATACCCTGAAGTGTAGCCCTCAATATATCGCAAACTTGGGTGATTTTGCCAAAATATAGAACCGCCAATAATCCCAGGGTTAAACTCTGTGAATGACCGGCTAACATACTCCGCCCTTGGCTTTGGTCCTCCACCCCATGACTGACAACGTGACCGACGGATTAACAGAATTAGAAATAGTAAGAAGACTATCTCTTCGTACCTCACCTTCCGTTTCTTTCAAAATCAACGCTGAACCCATTTCCCCGTACGTACGAAACCGATGCTTTTCCTTGTTCTGGATGAAACCCTGATCTCCTCAACTTTTTCTCACAACAAGAAGTTCCTAGCTGCGCCTTTTCCGAAATTGACGTTTACGGAATCGCTTACAGTGTATAACGCAAGATTTGAGTCTTGCACATACAATGTCCGAAGTCCTCTTCTCAACTGCACCATTATTCTGTTTGTTTGATATCGTGTTCTTGACAAGGAGTGAAATTTAGCTAAACACAACACCAACGCTAACTGTAAGCTAGAATCTAAATGTCTGTGACACCTTAGCAGCAGTTGAAAGCATCCATCATTAACCTTTATTAAAGCATGTACATTTTCCGTGCTGATTAGGTAAGTATGATTTTGACAATGAGCCTGTCTTGAAAATAGCATCAATGATGAGAACAAGAAGCAGTTCTAAGTGAAGCATGGTACAGTATGAGCAAAATAAACACAGAGAGGGCCTGCGACCGCAATCACTCCTTGATTCCTCTGATTAGCCTGTCCAAATCATCGAGATTTCTTCTGAAACATGAACCTTAACGTGGTAATAGCTGACAGCATACGATAATTTTGAGAAAGCGAATATCTACCTCAATTTTTCTTCCAACTCCTCGCGCGTAGCCGTAATACGGGATTCATTGTCGAACGAACAAACGCCGGAAGAAGCACTGGAGAAGGATCTCATATGAGAAGAAGGCCCTGCAGAGGCCTGAAGCGGCTCACGCCACGGGCTCGAGCTGGACTGAGCCGTAGCACTACTACCTGACCTAGCGATCACCTCGCTGGCGTCTACAGACATCTGGAATAGGATGAATAGATGCACTCCTCCAGCTCAACAGTAGCAGCGTGAACGCATAAGAAATACTCAGCCTAGCTCTGCATGGCTGTTAGCTCTAGCTTTAAAACCGCTTAGCATTAAGCGCAGCAAGATCCCGTTCAGTTATGAAATGAGAAAAAGGATGGAAATATTTCGTCGGTTGGTGCCCACTTTGAAGGAGATATGTTCGGTACGTCCTTCAGAAACCTTAAAATGCCCATCAGTATCATGCAGCGTCTAGATCATCCTCCGCGAACGATCAGTCCCTCTTCACTCTGTGGAAAACGAATAATATCGAGTGACTAGACAAACAACACAGACTGTGGGCTCAATCCCCGCAATTCCATAATGACAGCGGATTGAAACCTGTTGCTGCCATACTGCGCTGGAGTACATTAAGGCGCTAAGGCAGACCAAGTTTGACTTGCAAATTATCATAAATTTGATATAAGTTTTCATCCCCACCGTGATAATTGGGACCTCTCCGTATGAACTCGTCGTTCTAGTTAGATCCACCATCTCGTAATCTGCTCGATGCGCTTCCTCTATCGGTAGTGGTATCGAGACAAATCCAAGCGTCTGAAATATTTTACCGTTGAAAATGGGCAATGCAATTAGTCCTCCGTTCTATAACAGCAAAAAAAAACGAAAGCATATCGTTCTGTGCTGATGAAACTGGCCGACCGGTGAAAAAGTGAATAGTCAAACAGTACACGAAAGTGAGGTGTCTTATAAGCGTTGGAAGAGGAGATCGAGTAGCCATCCAACAATTAACAAAGCAGTAATATTTTGCGGCTGTATAAGCCACGGAAAAAAGCACAGCAATTGTTCTTTGTGAAGCATCGCAGAGTCTGGACATCCCTCTTAAACACTCATACCTCGTGCCACGTGTGTTAAAGTTTTTTATGACCCACAGAATTCCACGGCTGGTCTGCTCTATCTATCGATGTTTCATTTCTGGTTAAAGTGGGTGTTGTAGTAGGATTCCCAAGTTTACTAAACCTTTCATACTCTTCGAGGTAAGTGAAACGAAACGAGAGTTATTTGCCGAGGATAAAACACTGGCTCTTCTATCTGCTGGCCATCCCGACTCTTCGCCGGATCACGCATTCTAACGGGCTCCACGATATAGTGTTTGTCGTTACTTGCGTCCGACACGTCAGCTTCGTCGAACCTTAGCGCAAAGCTGGCAGAGACGCAGAGGGTGCGTGTTTGTATCTTTTCTGGTCAGCTGGGCAGTCAGTCGTCCTGCCACCGCTGCCGCTGAGCGGTGGTCGTCCCACTGAGCGGTCGGGGGTCTTCGCCGGGCTCGCCGTTCGAGCCACTCGTCGTCCCTCGCCGATCGAGGGGTAGTCGTCCGTGCGCATGGATCCCGTCGTGGTCGCGCCATCGAGTTGCTTCGTCCTCATCGTCCGATAGTCGTGAATCGTTGCCAGAGGACCGATGGATCCGCCATCAACGTCGTTGCTCGTCCGGATGGGAGATCTACGGGTAACGCGGAGCCTCTGCCTGGCCTCGACTGTCCTACTTGGCATAGGCCACAAGACCTGGGCCAGGTAAACTCCGCGGGTCACGATCCTGAATCCCCGTCGTAGGATTAGTGTAACATTTGGTCGTTTTTATTTGCTACGATAAATTTACAAACTTGCAAAGACTAACATATAAGCAATGAGGTGGTCTTCCTAAACTATCAAAATTTCAAGTGTTGAAGTCATTAAAGCGTCATCAAGTGGAGGGACCGCCGGGGGTCGAGGGACGCTCCAACTAACGGGGGTTTCTCCCGGAGGAAGTCAAGCAGTCGCAGAGACCCTATCTTGTGGGTTTCTCATGTCGCATAGCAAGTGTACGCGGCGGTCGAAGACCCGCAAACGGCCTTAGGGAAAAAATACCGCCTGGCAGTCATCGGGTCCACTGATGTGAGCCGCGGATCTAAGTGCCACAGCTCGGGCCGTGGATGACGCCTCGGCCTCCACCGATGCAAGGGCGGAGGATCCCCTGCGGCACGAGAGTGTTGGAGCAGAATGTGTGGTGCACCACAAACAAGGTACCGAACAGGAATTCACTGAAGCTGGTCTCCACACTTCTATCACACTGAGCGAAAAACTAGAAAATCGCTTACAAAACTTTCCCACCCCGTAGAAGATGGTTAACGATTCTTTTATATAACAACGCCGGACAGTACGACACGTTGCTTAATGGGTAAATAAATCCATGCGTTTGGAGTTGATGTTCGGTCTCATCCTACGCACTATCGTAATCAGCTTAACGCCAATCTTATTATATTTTGCAGAGGAAACAGAGAACACCGTCAACGGTCCGCCTAATAGCCAGAAATAAAAGAAAATTTTGTGGAAGTTTGCGTTAACTATTTAACACCCCTGAAGCCAAATGTTGGTTGGACATTTTCTCTTCGGATTTTTACTGCGGAGACACGGAAGCTCTTCGTACGGTTTGGTGCTTCATAGTCGTCTCTATAGATGTCAAACTCATTGAAAGGCTCATCTGAGTTGTTTCCAGCGTATTCAAAGGCATGAGTGACGTATTACTATTTGAAACAATTCATCCGTTATGCTTTCAGTTGTATTACTCGCTTTAGTACTAATAAAACAGACTGCCGAGATGGTCAAGCTTGCCAGTTCTGTTCGAGAAAAGCTTAGTAGTGACTTTCTTCGAAATTTTTTAATACACCTGCCGAGGTGTTCGAAATTTTGCAAGAAAAAAATTTAAGGTGAAGTAGTAATTAAAGGTGTAGATCACGACATTCACTCACCTAGCTCGTTGCGATTTTCATTTGATTGATAGTGTAAATGCTGCTTACTTGGAACAGTGATATGGGGACACGCATGTTTTATAGCTGCTCTTGTTATACCGTTTACATCTGTTATACTCCACGCAAACAGAATTTTTGCCATCAATCGATCAAAAATCCCGGCAATTCAGTCGAGCATGGCGAGCTCTCTCCTTTTAGTAAATGCTGCCTTCCTGCGCTTTGATACAAATTTACATTACGTTTACAGTTGAAGCTTGAAGCCGTCCATTCCATACTAAAGAAAATGCAACAACTCCTAAGCCTTTATTAGGTGAAATCTTAATTCACAAATTCACGGTTTGCTAGAATAGCACGGTAGTAGCGTAACTCTGGCAGGTAGTGAAATCCGAAACACATGATTCACGTCATGGGTTATGAGGTCACCCGTTACAGCATCATAGCACCGTTCCCCTGCTGAGCAATCATAAGAAAACGAGCTAATTAGGCACTTCCGCGTCTATTTAGCTGACATTGTTGAAGACACCTTGAATTCGAGTCTGCTCTGGAGAGCGATCATGGAGGATGAAGGTCTGCTCGCCTGACCAGAAGACTATCTCAACGGTAGGTCGGGACCAGGGATGGGCGGAAATTCTGAAAGTTTTCCCAGAAAACAGAAAATGGAAAATCGCTTTCGTCAGAAAACAGAAAATTTCGCAGTTATCATACGACCTAATTATTCAACCCGAAAATCCATTTGTCCAGCAGCAAATGCTTCTTGCACGACTAGAAATGTAGTCGTGGACCAGCGCTTTAACTTGCAAGCGTTTATAGAAGTGGCTTATAAATGATGAATTTTTCCTGTTGCATTCATATTAAAACACAGCTGTTTAAGGCTGACAGTCCAAAATGAAGGCGTAATCTCAAAACAGACGATTCGCTAGATAAGAGGTCCCACTAGTAAGAGACTGGCCTCACAGAGCACCAAACACAGACTAAAGATGTTTTGGGTACTGACCTGATATTTCACAGAACAACACGGGAGTGTGACTGAAGGGGCTATCAGCGCAAAAACGTTTGGGTTAAAGCCTTTCTTTGAATACGTAGACACTATCGAAGAAGGATCAAATATATATCCTTTCCATACTGTTATTATTCATCATACCTACATATCATATTACATCTCAGTGAAAAACCAGCAAGACCGTCTTGCTGTGCACGACATTGGCAACTATCGCCCGATCTGCCTGCTGTCTGTAGTCTACGAGCTGTTCACTCGAGTGATCCTGAATAGGATTAGCAGAACGCTGGACGAAGGGCAGCCATGCGAGCAAGCAGGATTTCGGAGAGGATTCAGCACGATCAACCACAATCACACCATTACGAAGCTCATCGAAGTGTCGCGAGAGTACAAGCTGCCGATGTGCCTTACGTTCATCGACCTGAAGAAGGCATTCGAATCCGTCGAAACTGAAGCGATCCATCGACGCCCTGCTCACTCAGGGGGTTCCTACGTAGTACATCAGAGTCCTTCGAGAGCTGTACAGTGGATTCACGACCAAGATCTCTCTATTCTACAACGACGTCGTCATCGACGTGGAGAGAGGGCTTCGGCAAGGGGATACCATATTCCCGAAGCTCTTCAGCGCCACCATCGAAAACGTCATGAGCGAACTAGAATGGGAAGACATGGGAGTGAAGGTCGACGGCCGGCAGCTGCACCATCTGCGCTTCGCTGACGACATCGTGCTCACAACACCGAGCATCAGTCAGACAGAGCGAATGCTGGCCGACTTCGATCGTGTCTGTGGGAACGCTGGACTGCAGCTGAATCTTACGAAGACGATATTCATGAGGAAAGGACAAGTTTCTGATGCCCCATTCTCACTCAACGGAACGAACACCTCAGAATGCTCCAGCTATATGTATCTGGGTCGTGAAGTCAATATGGCCAACGACCTAGCGGCGGAGCTGAGCAGGAGGAAACGAGCGGCTTGGGGAGCTTTCAAGAGCGTCGAGAGAGTCGTGAAGAAGACGAAGAACGTCCGACTCCGTGCCCATCTATTCGACTCTTCCGTTCTTTCTGCACTATCATACGCCTCAAAGACCTGGGCTATATGAAGGCAGGATGAACACGCGATCAGCGTCGCGCAGCGTGGAATCGAGAGGACGATGCTCGGAGTGACACAACTCACGCAAGTGAGAGAAGGCCTCCGGAGTTCCGAGCTTCGCCGAAGTTCGAAGATCAGAGACGCTGTCGCATGGGCCAAGTCGTCGAAAATTAGGTGGGCCGGCCACGTAATGCGATTCGCAGACACCCGCTGGACGAGAGTCACCACCGACTGGATTCCGCGGGATGTCAAGAGAACAGCAGGTCGCCCACCAACGCGTTGGTCGGACTTCTTCGTGAAAACCCTGAACGACCGATATGACGCTCTTCGTGTCCCTCGAGCGCGGAGGATCCATTGGACCACTCTGGCATGCGACAGGTGCGACAGATGCTGCTGGCGCCCGCTCGAGCAGGTCGATGATCAACGGGACGACAGGTGATACACTTTTCTATCACTACACCAGTGAAGTCAAAGGTAACTAAAACTTTTCAGCCTCTTCCTCATTTTTGACAACCAAAAGCTGAGCAAGAGATAACCGGAGGTGGAGAATAATCCTACCCACGGTTACTCTACGGCAAACGGTTAGTTAACATATATTATAATGAAATGCCCTTCAGAACACTAATTTTCTAACCTTGGTATAAAGTTCTAAGTAAACGTAGATAGTCGAAACTACTGCAGAAATTTAAGAGAATATAAAGCCAAATTATGAAAGTGGAGAAATGTCCTATGAAGGGCCTCCATGTCAGCAGCACTTACACAATCAAGCAAACAAAGCGGCATAGTTCTGAGGCGCAATTTCTACATCAGCAAATCCAGAAAGTTACATGCTTGCAACTTAAAATACTCTAGAAACATTATTTTGAGATGAAACTCATGATTCTATTATACTTTTTGGATTCTCTTGACTGAATTTCTATTATGTAATTTTGTTCGCGGCTCTATTTTCTGTTTTCTGGCCAATTTTCGGCCATTTCCCCAGAAAACAGAAAAATTTGCCCAAATGGCCAGAAAATCGGAAAACAGAAAACAGAAATTCCGCCCATCCCCGGTCGGGACGGTGCATGTGTTGTACATGGGCAGAATCGCCTCTCTGTGGAAACAACGAAATGCAAGTATCTCGACCCCAATACAACTCTTCGCAGAGTAAGGGACAATGGAAATTGGACCATTGGCGGTGTTAGTCCTCTGCCTGCGCGTAGAGGGCGAGGTCGAGAAGGGTTGAGGGGATGGAGGCTAGTTAACCTTACATCGCAGATGCAGTTCTTCAAACTCGATTTTTCGTACAAAAGGGAGTAGCTGCATTCTAGCAAGAAAATGTCGACTTAATGATCCAGGTTTTCCTCAGACTCGAGTTCTGTGTAACACTACACATTGTATCCTATCCTTTCTCCTATTCTACCTTTCAAAATTTACGGTAATTGACAAAGCCGTGCTGTAGAAAATTCTGCAAAAATGTCCCCCTGCAGAACTGAACTGAACTGAACTGAACCATGTCAGGCACAGCGACAGCGGCACCTCCCGAAGCGCGTCGTGGCGCTATCCTGCGTTTCCGGCTTGGACGACGCACTGCGTAGCACCCACTCAACACTGCCGCCGATAACAGCGTCGCCGAAGTATAACATAGGCCTCAGGCCTTAGTTGTCTAAATTTTAGTTCAATTTCCAAAGCGGCGTAAATTGTCGACGAGCCTAATACTGAGCACTTTCACCCTAGAATGAGCAAGCTAGTAACACAAAAACGTAGGGAAAGCAGCAACGAGACGACTAATGATCCCTCGCGGAAAAAGACCTACCTTGGTCTTACCGATCTGATATCTAAAGGCGGAAAGAGTTCATCCGTAGTTTAAAAAGAAGATAATGAGAATTACACGGAATATGCTTTAGTCTTGCCTGATCTCCACTGATATCATGGTGGAATATTTTAACAATAATGTTACGTCGCTCTCCGCAAATACAGAACCGAGCAGTCCAGTTCCAAAGTGGACGTCGAGATTGCTCACATACAGCGGATCGCAGTTCGCCATCTCTGCCAAGGACAGATACATACGCATTTGGAGACACGAATCTGTTCCTGGAATAATACTCAGTTGTTGCGTTTTTTTAGACATACCTTCCATCTTCAGACTATTTCTAATACCTTTCATCCAGTACAAGCGGAAGTCCACGCGCTTCATGGACTGTCAGCTGAATGAAGCTTTTTCTTCGAGGACTTTCTCGCTCCCTTTCACGAGAACCTGATGATACGCTAGATCGCACTGCGGGACGGAACTCTCGATGGAGTTCCATAGCTGGAAGTCTGCGCACATTCGAGCAGTTGGGCGCACTGTGTGCATAGGCATGACTTCGGTCCTCGAATACCGAATCAGATGTGTCGGTGAGATTGGAAGGCAGTCTTTCACGAAACGGCATAGGACCTGTTTGGGAAAACTTAGGATTCTGGCATTAGAATACATGTAAGGGATACAAATACCTGGCCGAATGTAATGTGCTGAGGAAATGTCAGCTTTTGGTTGAATGTTGTTTGGATCTGAAAACACCTGCATTTAGATGCGTTAAAGACAACGACCACAGAAATGAAGTTACGAACGCACGATTACGTGAGGGGCGCGACGGAGGTCTGTTCTCGTTTGCCTGACTATGATAAGGAATATTCGAGCCTGTTCGTGAGACGTTGGATTCTCGCGCATTCAGCGCAGTGCTTAAAACGATTAGATTCTTGCACCAAAAAGCGCACAAAAACGCCGAAATTAACAAAAACCAACCTGACGTCATCAACCACATACGTCGATTCCAGTACTGGATTTCTCATTTCGCTGAGCTTCTCGTTCAGCTTCTTTTCACGTGTCCCCAAATCAATACGTATCTAAACCTGTTATAGAGACACTTTCTCTAAATATTTCACTGTAATAAATTTAAATGTAACCACAGGGTAGGCACGCACAAGTGAAGTTCCTTCAAACTGCATTCCTTTCTCTGGAACAAAGTTGAAGTCTCGACAGATCAAAAATGGAGGAGTGACGAGCTCGGTTAACGGAACAACACAGTGTGCAAGTAATCGCGTCTGCAAATGACGTTTGCAGAGTACGTGGCTGTAAGATGTTAGACACAGGCTCCGGAGAAGAAACTGACCGAGAACTTTCCTCGAGTGTTTAACTGCACGTGTAGTCGTACCACAAGCTGACTTCGCTTCCAAAGCGGGATAATTTCAGCCGCTAGCTGCACAAGGACCACTCTCCGGTGGCGAAATTGTATGTTGGTCATTGTGAAACTCTTTGCAGGAATACGAACTGGAGCTCTCAGAGATCGCGAAACATTTTCCAAACAAGGGAATTGATATTCTAAGTTGAATCTGAAGGACAAAAAGTCAACGGAAAATTGCCAGACATTTAGACGGACCAGTGCCCTACCCATAAAGCGACCCTTCCTGAAAGAGTCGTTCAATAAGTGGATTTCCTTCGGGGAGAGCTATACTATCGATGTTAATTCGAATGAATGAGAGATGAGTGAGAACATCTTCCATATTCAGATTGGGATCGTCACATTCTGAAACAGGAAATATGGACCAAGCCGATCGTAAAGAAATCCAAACAACCACGAACCATGGCTGCTGGTTAGTGATTGAGTCGACTCAGTCTGCCGCCTTTGCATATAGTCTTCTAAAGAACTGAATTACCCGAGTATGGTTCACCTAGCACAGTATACGTGGGCAAATACACGCACAAAAGTCAACCAACAAATGCGCGGACCCAAGTAGCAAATCCAAGGATTTATTAATCGAAAAACACGAAAACACCAACAAGGCCGTCGACACCAACGAAAAGCACCACGGTTGGCTAGACCAAGCTATTAGACTCTAAACAAATGAGGTAGACGATAAAGTCGTTTCAAGATCAGCTTGGCAACTTATATAGGAACCCATAATAATAAGCGTGTTCAAATGCTATGCATAGCACAACATGACCAACATACAATTGCTATAAAATAAGCCATATGAGAGCTCCGCCCTAAACATCACATGACAATAAAATATTATAGAAAGACAGTGAGTTAGCGACTGCATAGGTGCTATTAAATATAGAAGAATGTATCATCAAAGAAAAGATCGAGAGTATGTTCACCAGCGATACAGTGGAATCAGAGGCAAAATTTTCCATCCTGGTGTTGTGGAAGAAATGTCTCACGAAGGAGGACAAGGGTGGGATCTGAAAGTGCCTGATCATAGATTACGGTCACTAAAACAGAGTATTTCTTCGCATGAATTAACAATAACAGAATAATAACAATTAAACAAGAAAAAACAAGTCCACCACACTTACATTAGAAAAAAGAATCTAGTGAAACTACGACTGAATTAGAAATAGCAGACTAACCAGGGAAGGGTCTCAGGCGTAAGTCTGAAACGGGGAAAATGGATAGTGCTGCGAGAATCTCCACCCTTCGTGTAGTAGAAAAACATGTTTCCTTATTGCTGAGTCCTTGAACTAAAAGAGCTACGGGCCCTCGAAAGTGGGGAAGATGCTAGACCAGATGCTCGACTCCCGTGCTATGCACTATTTTTGCATTTCTTCCATAAACGCTGCCTCCTTCACCAATTTGCTTCCTACACATCTCCTCCACATTTATTTCACTCTAAATTGTCAAAAGGGTCAGATCGCCGGTGGTGTAAGGCGAACATCGCTGCCCGGAAAGCAGAAGATACGGGTTCGAGTCCCGCCTGGCGCAAGAGTTTTGGTCGCAACAAAACATCCTGTAACAACAACGTTTTGTGTTTTTCAGCGAATGTTAAACAGTGACCTCACAGCAGGTAAGGATTACAACAGGTACGGATGACTAGGGCTGTCGAGGTCATAATCATCGATTTTGCCCAGACTTCTCCTAGGGGGTTATTTAGGGTGCTGATCATGACTCTGACATTCGCTTCTGAGATTTCGGCTGATTACGGTAGGTTATAGCAGGTACGGGTGGCTAGGGCTGTCGAGGTCATGGGGTGTTGATCACGAATTTGGCCCTTTTGACAATTTAGAGTGAAATAAATGTGTAGGAGATGTGTTGGAAGCAAATTGGTGAAGAAGGCAGCGGTTATGAAAAAAATGCAAAGCACGGGAGTCGACGTCTGGTTTAGCATCTTCTAAGCAGCCCCGTACCCTGCTGAGCCACCGACTCCTTTGGTCCTGACAAGGAAAGGTTCCCAACTCTTGGTGAGCTTTTGCAATGCTATTTTGGCAGGACGTAGGGCTCTGAGAGTGGAGTCCAGAACCACAGTCAGTTTTTGCTGAACGCTTTTTTAAAAACCTGAAAAGGAGGCCTGAAAGCGTGCGCGCAACTATTATTAACCTCTACGGCACCCAACGAGGTGTGCCTTGGTGGTGCAGCCGGTAACACTTCCGCCTCATAGGAGCGCACCGGCGGGCTTTTCAGTTCAAGTCCGAGTGCTGCCATCACTTTTGCACGTATTAGTTTGTTGTTATTACACTTTCTTATGATCACAGGAGTCAATTTTAGACCACCAGTGCTCACAACAAACCAAGGCTCTCTACATGCGCCTTCATATGTGCTAGTTTTTCAACTGTGTATATCCGTACCACTACCATATATCATACCGTATCACCAACGATACCGCAACTGCACACAAATACGCTCATCTTACGGTTGCATATTATGGACCCGGGCCATATCGGTACAAAAGTGTGCGAAAAAGACCGTTCGTACCTGAACGTGTTGTTGGCCAACTACTTTCCACGTTCACACCGGATTTCAACCTCCGACAAGGAGAGAGATTGCGGTTGCGGATGCCATAAAAGGACTCCTCCTGGATGCCATTTTTGGAGATAACGACTGTCAGGAAGAAGAGGCAGTACAGGTTAGAAGGAGTGTAATGAAAATGGGACCTTTCTACACGCATCATCTAGGTGGTTGCATAGGTGCGCTTCGATGAGGAGGTGGATGTGTCGACTGGACACCTGACGATGACTATGAGGAGGAAGACAACAGTGTGCAATCACCGTTAGAGAAATCAGTCCTCTTTGACGGCCATCCGCAATATGTTGTAAGCAGCTGAGATGGTATATTGAAAGCGGGGACCTGGTATAAAATATTACACAAAAAGGGTACCACCAGTGACTTTTCTTTTGATTGCAGATTATAAGCCACACTTACCGACAGGTCTGCGCTCCGGTGTTTCGGTCGTGTCTGTTATACGCGAAGGTGGCAGTTGGTTACGTCGATGTTCACCCAGGACCCTTTTCTACACCCACAAATTACGCGTTCACGAAGAAGAAGTGGTCATTCCTTGCCGGGGGAAGGTTGTTCCCCACAGGCTTTTGTAAGATGCTGCTTGTGTACCAAGCGCTTGTGTTTTACTTGTTTCATAGTTTTTTACCCTAGTTATTGACTGGAAGGGGAATAATAAATATAAGACTTTTAATTTAATAATGCATACGACTTTTTATTTGCAGAGAAGTGATATGCTACAGATACGCATAGTTGAAAAATTAGCACATATGAAGGCGCAAATAGACAGGCTTGGTTTGTTGTAAGCATTGGTAGTCTAAAATTGACTCCTGTGATGACAAGAAAGTGTAATAACAACAAACTAATACGTGCAAAAACAGTGACAGCACTCGGGCTTGAACTGAAAAGCATGGCGGTGTGCTCCTACGAGGCGGCAATGTTACCGGCTGCGCCCGAGGCAATCTCGTTAGGTGCCGTAGAGGTTGATGATAGTTGCGCGCACGCTTTCAGGCCACATTTTCAGGTCTTTAAAGAAGCGTTCAGCAAAAACTGACTGTGGTTCTAGGCTCCACTCACAGGGCCCTACATCCTGCCAAAGCAGCATCGCAAAAGCTCACCATGAGTTGGGAACCTTTCCTTGTGAGCCTTATGCCGCGTCCCATACAACATCGCGCGCGCATGCATGGACGTGGGCTTCTGTGCCCCGCCTTCGAGGGCTCGTACCTCTTTTGGTTCAAGGACTCAGCAAAAACGAAACATGTTTTTCTACCACATGAAGGGTGGAGATTCTCGCAGTACTATCTCCGTTCAGACCTACGCCTGAGACCGTTCCCTGGTAAATGTGCTGGGAGAGACTTGGACATTCTTATTTATAACATGCGCTTAAGGCTACATGTGAAAATCAGCAAACAACAACATACGGACGATGACGAGGGAGAACGTAGAGGAAGACGAAACGTCAACAACATAATTATAAAAAGAACAAGGAATAGTGGAAAAGAAACAAATTAAGCGCTAGGTCCAGATACGAAGTCAGCAGCTAAAAAACTGGTGATTTCCCAATGAACTTGGGAAGTCACCAGTTTTTCAACTACACCGCCTCTTTCGGGTGAAAGTGCAACCCAGCGAAAAGCTCGAAAAGAACATCAGCCATTGCACGGAATGAAGTAGAGACGACGTTTAGGATGCGGACGTCTTTCGGACTACATATCCAAATACGACTCTCCGATAAAGGAGCACCCTGCGGAGGATTAGAACCTAGTTCTTAAGGAACTGTAGCTCTGTAAAAGGCTCGCCTTAAACTCCCGAATAACGAAATTGAGCCGCATCTCGGAGTCACTAAGGAACTGCTTCAACAAAGAAGGGTTTCAGGACTGGATCCGACTCCGACACACACGGAGCACTGTCGCGAGACGTAATCGGTAATTGGGAGGTTCTACAAACCTCTTTCGCTCCTCTACTGCTGTGGGACGCCCCACATCCCACCTGGTGAAGGGCAACCTTCGATTCTTACTTCATAAGTTCGAGTTGCGATGAAGAGCATGAGCGTAGCCCCTGGGCTCGAACACATCTCTGCCGACCTTGCTCGTGCTGGAGGGCATCCGCTACGCGACATACTTGCGTAGCACATGACATCCTTCCTTCAATGGAGACAACTGGAGGAACTCGCATGCTGTCCTACTTCAGAAGGAAAGATATCTTCGAAACAGCCGCGTCCTACATTCCTGCTTAACGTGCTTTGGAAGCGTTTCACAAAGACTATTCTTGCACGCATATCAAGGACACTGGATGAAACACAGCCTGCGGAGCAACTGGATTCCTCACGGAATTCTGCTGCATGGATCACATCCATACTGTCTCGAGGATCACTGAGGGTCGCCGCGAATACTACCTGTCTCTCGTTCCCATTTTCATCGTCTAGGAGAAGGCACTCGACAGTGTTAAAGCGAACGCCATTCTGTCTGTGCTCACCGATCGAAGAATGGACTCCTCTTTCGTGAGAACTTCAGCCGATCGTTATGCTGGATACAAGACGTCAGTTCATTTATTCCGCCGTTCCTTACCGTTCCTATTGGGTACGTTCTGCGAACACGGCAACGCCGAAGCTGTTTACCGCAACGCTATAGTGGATAATGAAGTCGCTTGACTGATGGTGAGACAAAAACGGCATGTGTGTGCTTGAAAGATTCCTCTCAAATTTTCGTTTTGCTAACGATATACTACTATTCCCAAATTCTATGGCTGAAGCAGAAGCGATGTTTGTTGAGTTAAACGAAACAGGGAAAAGGATATGACTGAGAATCAACAGGAGGAGGACACAGTTCATGAAGAACGGTTACTGGTAGGGAGAAGTAGTTCAACTGGAGGGGTCTCAGCTCGCTGAGACGTCGTACTACGAGTACCTCGAAGGTTCGATTAAAATGGAGAACGAGATTAAAGTAGTACTGCAGAGCTGCATGGGTAGCATTCTAACCTCTCAAACAGGCCACGGATAGTCAGGCGGACCTCAGAGCAAACCTCTTCGACTCGACTGTTCTGACTGGGCTCTTTTAGGCGTCTTTTATTCCTCAGCCACTTCGCGATTGGTGCGCCGCTGCGCGTTTGCGGCTAGAAAGGAAAACGTCAGCGACGCGCGGCCACGAGCTTCTGCGTACTACGGATTGCGCGCAGATGACGGCAGAGACGTACTCTTCAGCAGAGCATAAGAACGGATGATTCCCGAAAGAAGGCTAGGAATTGTTGATAACGCATACCAGCGTCTTTATAACCTCTGAATGGCGCAATACGGGTATGGGGATGCAGTGCCTTGCGGCCTTGAAAAATTTCAACGTAGGACAGAATATTCCGCTTTCCTAACAGGGCTCACCTCCATACTAGGATTGTGCTAGAATAGTGAGCTCTAGCATGAAAAAGCAAGAGAAATTCATCGACATAAGGGTGCACCCCTAACATATATTGTGCCTTTTGGATTTTTCTAGCCTTTAATCTAGCTAAGCACGGTTGATTTATCAGGTTGTAACGAATTAAATGGCACTGGCTCGCGCCATTTTTTGGCGCGTCTTTACGCATTTGATCAAGAACAAACCGTAACATTTGGCATATCATTTAGAAGCGCAAACTTTGCTCTACCGGTGAGTACCAAATTTTCTATGTAAAAGTGGGAAAACTTTAGAGTTTTAATGACTTTTTTGCAGATGGAGAAAAGGGTAATCCGGGGCATTTACTTGTATGAATTCAAGCTGGGCACTAAAGCTAAGGAGGCGGCCGAGAAGATCAACGCCGCATCCGGTCAAGGATGTTCCACAATTCGGACGGCGTATCGTTGGTATCAGAAATTCCGGAATGGAGATGAGAGCTTGGAAGGACATGAAGTTCGTGGGAGGCATAGTGATGTTGATGAGGACAAGCTGAGAGATGTGGTAGAGGAGGATCCACACAAAGGTACCAGGGAGATAGCGAAGGTTCTTGGCGTCAGTCACAACACAGCTGTCCGGCATCTGAAGGAAATTGGAAAGACCAAAAAGCTGGAAAGATGGGTGCCTCACGAGCTGTCTGAGGAGCAAAGAAACCGACGATGTGAGATCTCGTCCGCGCTGCTTCTACGGAACGAAGCAGACCCAATCCTTGATCGCATCGTAACCTGTGACGAGAAATGGATAATGTACGACAACAGGCGACGATCGGCACAGCGGGTGGACAGCGATGAGAGCCCCAAGGTTCTTGCGAAGCCGGAATTGCACCAAAAGAAAGTAATGGTGACAGTATGGTGGTGTTCGCTGGGAATTATTCACCACAGCTTCCTCCCTCCCGGTGAATCCATCACGGCAGAGAAGTACTGCATTGAAATTGAAGAAATGATGAAAAAGTTGAAGGATATCCGGCCGGCCTTGGTAAACCGAAGGCGAGTTCTCCTTCTGCACGACAATGCTCGCCCCCATGTAGCACGAATGAGCTGCAGAAATTGAATGAGCTGAGCATTGAAACTCTACCACATCCTCCGTTTTCTCCCGACCTCTCCCCAACAGACTACCATTTCTTCAAGCATCTTAGCGACCTCTTGGTGGGGAAAATTTTCAAATACCAACAGGATGCCGAAAGTGCCTTCGAAGATTTCGTCAATTCCAGAACTTCTGTTTTTATGCTACTGGGATAAGAAAGATTGTGTCACGTTGGCAAAGATGTGTAGAATCAGAAGGTTTTTATTTCGATTAATAAACTTGCCCACAAGCCGAGATATTAACTGTTTAAATTTACAGTGGTTCAGTGCCATTTATTTCGTTACAACCTAATAGTTGGAGGGTAAAATAGATCAACCAGACCCCGAAGTTCCCTCCCTTGCCTAGTTCCGAGATTCCACGACCACGTGGAATTTCGGAGCAGGCACCAGCCCGCTAAGTACCAAAATTCTTCTTCTTATTCTTCAGCGTTTGTCCCGCTTCGTGTCATGACGCCACCTTTCTCGATCCTGAGCTTCATCAGGGTAGACGCCAGTTACTTTCATGTCCATGTGTAACGTATCGGACCAACGCTGCTTCGGGCGTCCTCTAGACCGATTTCCTGACACTCCTAACTCAAGGCCTATCTTGCGAACGCTGTCTTCTTTCCCACGCAGAACGTGGCCGTACCACTGCAAACGAGCTTCGCGCACCTTATCCGCTATCGGCGCGACACCCAACTTCTGCCGAATAGCATCATTTCAAGAGGCGATCCATGCGGGTGACTCCAGCCTTACAGCGCAGCATCTTCGTCTCCATGACGCTGAGGTGCGTTTCAACTTCCTTAGTCGCAGGCCAACACTCAGCGCCGTACATCGCTACTGGCCAGACGACTGCTCTGTAGATCTTCGACTTCGAGTGCTCTGGTACCTTCCTATCGCAGAGCACGCCAGTCAGCGAACGCCACTTGGACCAAGCTGCACTCACGCGTGAGTTCACTTCAACCATCAGACCGCCGTCAGACGCTATTGCTGATCCCAGGTATTTAAACACCGAAATGCGTGCAAGCTCAGTGCCGTGAATCTTAATGGAGCCGGACTCGCTCACGTCGATCGTTAGGTACTCGGTCTTCCTGACATTCAATTTGAGTCCGAACCTCGCCAGACGGTCGCACCAAGCTTGCACCTGCCGCTCGAAATCATCTTTATCTTCGCAAGCGACCATCACGTCATCAGCATAAAGCAGCGTTCATGGGACAGGCTTCTGAAGATCTCTCGTAATGGCATCCATGAAGACAACAAAGAGGAGTGGAGAAAGCGCGGAACCCTGGTGCACCCCAACAGAGGTGGGAAACTCCATTGAGGTTCCAGCTGCAGCTTGCACTCTACTCTTTGGACAAGAGTAGAGCATCCGCACCCACTCTATAACTTCCTCAGGTACGTTGTGCTGCCGCAAGGGGTACCATACCAGCTCACGCGGTACGCGGTCGAAGGTCTTCTCCAAGTCGAGAAAGGCTATATGCACCGGCTTCTGTTTCTCGTGATGCTTCTCCATCAGGAGGCGGGCGGCGTGTATGGCATCAATGGTCCCACAACCAGCTACGAAGCCGCACTGGTTGTCGGAGAGCTTGACGATTTCACGAATTCGACTATCGAGGATTCGCTCGAAGATCTTCATGCTGTGCGAAAGCAAGCGAATCGTACTGTAATTGGAGAAGTCTACAGGACTGCCCTTTTTCTTCCAAATCGGAATCGTCGTACTGTTGTGCCAACACTCGGTACTTTCCTCTCCTTTACTACCTGATTGAAGAACTCAGTCAACCACTCAGCAGGATGTCAGAGCTTCCACTTCCAGATATCGACTGCCAGATCATCCGGCCCTGCCGCCTTACCGGGCCTCATCTTCTTCAGAGCCGCTTATGTTTCCTCCACGGTGATCTTGTGAACGGGACCGTGAACCGAAGCTACAGAAGGGATGGGGAAATTCCATAGTGGAAATTTCCTCAAAGTAATCACGCCATCGCTTCAGCGCCCTTTTGCGTCCTCTCTTAGAAGATGGCCGCTCTCATCATTGATGCCAAAGAACTTTTCAATATCCTCGGTTTGGCGATGGCAGGTCTTAGCAAGTCGGTACAAATACCGCTCACCATCGCGCGACTCGAGCTTTCGGTAGACATCACCATAATGAGTGGCTCTCGCAACAGCTTTCTTTGCAGCCTTCTTCGCCCTCTGATGCTCCTGCCAGTTGTCGGCTGTTCTGTCGCCGAGAAACGCATGATACAGCGACTTCTCTCGAACCATCGCTTTTACATCGCCTGTCCACAACCATGTCTGCTTGTCAACCTTGCGTCGCCCAGACTTCGTAGTGCCGAGTTCCAACCTTGCAGCTTGACGTATTGCGTCGGTTGCTTTCTTCCAAGTTTCATGGACAGTCGTAACTGTCGGTAACCGCACGCCAGAAATCACTGCTGCTTCCTTCTCTCTCATTCGCCACCACTTGATTCTTGCAGCACCGCATCGCTCGATCTGCTTCAGTCTCAGAGGGGCGATCTTTAGGGTGCAGATCAGCGGTCGATGCTGTAGGGCGACCGTCTCATACGGCACGACCTTCGCGTTTGTGACAATACTTCGGTCGCAATCCTTCACAAGCACAAAGTCTATCTGAGACTTGGAGCTCCCACTATAGTATGAGATGAGGTTGGAGTCCCGTTTTCGGAAGACGGTGTTCACAATGGTGAGGCTATGCGATTCCGCATATTCAAGAATACGCTCACCATCGGCGTTACGAGACCCGTATCCGAAACCAAGAACGCAGTAGTTCCCGTCCTTCGCAGCACCTACGTGCCCATTAAGGTCACCAGCGACTATGATGACAGCTTTCGGCGGTAACTCTGCTGTCTTCTCATCAAGCAGGCTCCAAAACTCATCGAGGCTTGATCGGAGCAGCCACTCTGCGGAGCATACACAGAGAAGAATTGATAGAGTCGCTCCTTAGCGGCGACAACGATCTTCATCAATCGATCGTCAAAGCGCTCGACCCTTACAATCGAGTCACGAAATCGTTCGGAGACGATTATTCCGACACCGCTGGTTGTCCTGGGACTTCCACATAGAACGGCCTTGAAACGACGTCCTATGTCCCTTGACTTGCTGCAGGACCACCTCGTCTCCTGCACCGCACAGAAATCAACTCTTCTTCGCTCCAGTGCTTCAACCAACTCGCACGAGCGGCCCGTCAACGTACCCACATTCAGCGTCGCCACGCGGGTCCTGCTTACGTTACGGGACTTTCGGACTAGCTCAGTTGCCCCCCTCCCCATGCCGTCCTCGCACCAGGGATCCTCGCATAGTTTTCACACTCGCCGGGCTTTGCGAGTGAGCGTCGGCTCCCGCGACGCCGTAGCACTATCTCGAGAAACTTGAACTGTCATGCACCAGGTGATGTGACATGGGTCTTCGTAGGCCGGCCTGTCAAAAGGGCCCGTCGCCTGCATTCGAATGACCATGATTAGCTAAGCTCGCACAGCGAGCCGTTTCCAGCGGCACCACGTGGAGGAACCGACATCGCCACCGCTAAGTACCAAAATTATTGGTAGAAATATGCATAAACCTGGGGCCGGATTCATCAAAGTTACTGCAGTAACTTTAACGGAGAATTGTAAGCGAAAAGCGCAGATAACGCGGCTTACTGCTCACCATATGGCTTGATAAGCCGCGTTATCTGAGCTTTTGCTTACAATTCTCCGTCAAAGTTACTGCAGTAACTTTGATGAATCCGGCCCCTGATGTCTTATAGTCTTGTCATTAAGAGCAAGTAAAAATGTGTATTAACGTATTTCAATGAGAAAACTTGAAAACGAGGATGAGGACGAAATGTTTGCCTGACCGGATAACCTCACTCTTTCTCATTCGTTGTTTTTCCTCATGTGCCCTTATGCAACAAGTGAAACGACAAGCTTTTTGGCACTAGTTAAGTTGCGCCTGCACTGACACGACTTCGGTCGAAATTTTTTTCGCTGAAACTTCGTCTAGGTTGGGGGGGTGGGGTTATTTAGGGTGCTGACATCTGTTTTTCAGATTCGGTCGGAGACCACCCATACCGTTAACAAGGGTGGTCCAGGCAGCGTCACCGATTTCGCTGAAACTTCGTCTAGGGGGTTATTTGGGATGCTGATCACGAATTTTCGCCCAAACCCCAGCGTAAAACGAAAAACGGATGTCAGATTCGTTATCAGCACCCCAAATAACCCCCTAGGGTTTGGGCAAAATCGGTGATTATGACCTCGGCACCCTTAGTTACCCGGAGCCACCGTAGGCGCAAATAGGGTCCGGGGAGGGTACCTTATAAAAAGTGTCACCAACACCAAGAAAACGAGACAAGGCACACTGATAGTAAAGGAAACAAACAAATAATGCTGTAGCTGTGTTCTGTGCTTTCCTCCGCTGACGCGGAGGAGAGATCAGATTTAGGCAGGGGAAGGGACTCCAGGGTGTGGCTCAAGTGACGCATCCGTGTTAAAATTGTCTACATCCTGGAGTTCCCTCCCTTGTCCAATTAGGAAGCACATAAGACGCGGATCTATAATCGAAACGAAGAGATAAGACTGCATTTACATTCACTGTATGAAGCTACTCGCCACGCCGGCCCGCCGCGCCATGCTGTGGTGATCCCCGGACCCTATTTGCGCCCCACCTTAACCTACCGTAATCGGCCGCAATTTCAAAAACAGATTCATGATCAGCACCCCAAATAACCCTCCTAGACGAAGTTTCAGCGAAAAAAAATCGACCGAAGTCGTGTCGGTGCGGTCGGGACTTTTAGCTAGTGCCAGCTTTTTTGTTGTTCCCCTCCGTTTTTATCCTTTGTGAACATGGACAATGAACATCATGAACACTCCCTCCACCCCCACCTAGAAAGGCATCGTTGGAAAACCTGAACAAAAGCGAACAGCAAAATGATTCACTCCCGATCGTGAAATCTGCGACTCCACTTCAAGTCTCCCGCGTCGCGCCGACAGGATTATAAACGGCGGACATCAGGACCGGCTCACCGTAACCTTAAGCGTCGCGTGAGACGTTCATTGTGCAATCGCAGAACAAGGCTAGGGAAGGAACTCCAGAGTCGCCTACGGGCAAAGGTCAACCAAAGTAGCGGGATGGCGAGAGCGCAGAGAAATGGACACTCCTGCTGCGCTCTGACGGAACCAGCTGACTCAGCACTCGGGTGAGGGGGACGTCGCTTGCGTCTCTAGGGTCCTTCGACCGTTGCGGATACTGAATTTCTGCGAGAATGTTCCAAAAGAGTAGGACTTCCGTAAGTCACAACCAAGATGTGCCGAAGCTGACTCCTTCTACGGGAATAGATATGATTGCAAATATTGAGAGTGTACCAGCGGTTCATCCTCAGATCTCCCTTATTACGCGTCTTCCTTCACCAGAGCATTAATGCGTGTGGACAGGTCATCCCCAGGTGTAGATCAGGAAGTGGCGATAACACACTTCAGTGTCTTTGCAACTTCTCATTTTCTCTAGTCTCAAGTATAGCCAGCCACGGTGGATCTGGGTAGAGTGCTTGCCACATGAACTGATGAAAGGAACTCACTTGACATGGAAGCGGAGGAAACACCACCACTCACCGTGAGGGCAGTTCCTTACGCCTGGGCCAAAGAAATTTCACAAAAGATGTATTGTAGTGTTAGATGATCTTTGAAGCATGAAGCTCTTTGAAGTCAAGTGCTGTGAAACAGAACCAATCTGCTGTTGCCCTGATCTACCCAGTACATGACGGCTCCCTATCCCAACGCAACGCAAAAGGCATCCATCCCATGTAATAGCCATTCTTGTTTGTGACTAACATGACATTGCCTTTACGCGATATTTTCCACCCAACATGTGCCAGAAATGGTGGAAATCTCATCTCATTGATGTGGGCGGTAGACTGGCTTCCCTGGTAGACACTCATTCTTTGAGAAATGTGTGCTAATGAAGTGCACTGGTCAGGCCCGCTCCCGGCTAAATCCGTTTGGACACCAACTTCCAAACTGGAGACTTTTCTGGCGTGTTGGATCGCCTTCCACACGCGTCTTTACGCGCAAACCCCACCACGTCAGCGGTGCTGCATTCGTGTAACACGTCACGTGGTCTACACGTCTTGTAGGTCGGTTAGCTGCAAAACTAGCGGTCGTGACCTGCTTAGAAGTGGACTTCACAAAGTTGGCTGAGCTCGAATTTATACCAGAAGGAACAGGGAAGGGCAGAATCCCCCAATGCAAAAAAAATGATGCGGTGCAAAAAAATGCCGCGAAATCCAGCAATTTATATTGTGCTGTGGAGCACTCTTGAGCTGGATAATACTGAAACAGTCCTAGTGTAGAAGGGCATTCAGTTTTCTCCTCATGTAGGTGGACATAGATCAACCTACAAGCTCCGTCGGTGCAATCGACATTGTGTTTTGAAAATTCTTGACAGGAAGCCGGAAAACGTGGATGTGCTAAATCCCATTTTCTACCCCTCCATCTTCTGGGCTACATACTTGATATTCTTAATGTCTTCTTCACCGTGCCGTTAGGCAAGAAGTTCGTTAGAATGGAAGCGCTTTCGATAGATTGTACATACAATACGTTCGCCGTCGGATACAAAAGCTATCACAACCAGGCGATTCACTTCTAGTTTTTTTTTCGATCCACTCACTCAGCAGTGCGTTAGTGCACTGTTCTGTGATGACGTTGCAGATCCTTCGATCGCAGTCCCCTCTTAGAGTTCTGTCAGCTCCGACTTCCAGGCATTGCCAAAACTGTCTGTCAAAAACGCCTCATACTTCTTATCTGCTAGAGCACTCGTGTGGAATTTTTTTTAAAGAAGTGAGCGAAATCTCCAGCGTGTATGATTAAGGTTCCGAAGGTGGGAGCAAGTCTATAGCAGCGGTTCACCTTCATGCTCCTTCACAACATCCAGGGGCCAGATTCATCAATGACTACAACTTTAGATTGCTGTAAGTCGCTGGCGAATCTGACCCCAGATTGCCTAAGAAACTGTAGAACGAACGCTATACACGTTTATCCAATCAACATAGACCTAGAAGGATAGCCAACTTTGCTTGTTTGGAGTAAAGCTGTCAGAAATAGAGAGGAACAGGTTGGACCCCCCTCTCTAGGTTTGCAACCGAAAATGAAAGAGCACCATCTATCGGACCTGTAAAGGCCTGCTGAGGACATGGGTTTACCAGTGCATCTTCAGTGACATAGTGGACCTTGCGCTTGAAAACGTGTGTTGGACGTGGATCCAACACGCTAGAAAAGTCTCCAGTTTGGAAGTTGGTGTCCAAACGGATTAAGCCCCCGCTCCCACGAGAAGAGAGGTAGGGGCTACACAAGGAGAATCTCTACTCTGGAGGGTACCGACGGCGCGACAAATCGGCGAGGACGTGAGTCATGGTTGTCCTTTGCCCTGTAACCCTCCAGAGCAGGGGTGCACACAAAATTCTGTGCGTTAAATTTTTTTAACGAAATTTTTTAACAGAAAATTTTCGTTAAATTTCCGGTAAATCGTTAAAATTCGTTAAAAAGCTGCAAATCACTCTTTTAAGTGAAAAAATCGAGGAAAACCTTATACGCTTCAACTTCGAGAGGTCAACAGCAGAAGTTCAAGGAATGAAGTGTAACACTGCAATATAAAATAAACAATTCATCATCATCACAAACAAAAAAAAATAAATAAGCCTTCAGCAGCAAATTATCTACAGGGCCTGGAAAAAGAGAGGTATGGAATTATCATGTAAGATGATCACCGACAAGGCATCTTAAAACGTGCGATCAGGCAGACCCCGAAGTTCCCCCTTTCCTAGTTCCGTTTTGAGTGAATGTTCTATGAACATAAACAATCTCAATGCGGGCACCAGCCCATTAAGTACAAAAGGAATTAATGAAATACAATTAAAAGCCTATCAGTGGAATGTTAACACGTTGTCGAACGCACGATTTTCGAGTGCCCGGTGTGTGAGACCAATGCATTTTTTGCAACGTCGAGACCGTGACACGACATCGTTCCACGCTGCCGAAAAGGTGTGATACGACGTCAACGCGTTAACGTTCCGAAAAAGCAGTTTTCCTAATTTCTGTTATCAGTGTTTCCTTAAATCGTTTAAAATGTGCCCACCGGCCGAAAACATTCTCTCCGTCAGGACTGTTCCAGGTGGCGAACAAAAGTGTTCTTGGATAAGCATTGCCAGGTGAGGATAGGCATATCTTACGAGCAGGTTAGACCAGTGTGGATTCGTTGACGTGCTTTGGGGCTCGGCGAAGAATTTTCTAGGTCCAAAATGCATAATTGTGCCGGTAGCGAGGACCACAGTCAGATCAGCATTCTTGACCTATAGAAGCTTGCGGGAGTTCAACTTATTACTAGCCCAAAACGAGAATCTCATAGGATTATCTGAGCATTCGCTCGCTTGATTGATGTCCAGCGTTGCATTGTTATAACTGTTTCCGTTCTCATTTATTGGTGCCTACTTAGTTCTCAAGTTTGATTTATTAATGTTTGTGTTGCTTTTTTTGTTTTTTTAATATCTGCGTGGCTACCACTACGCTGTGAATAAATAAATAAATGAATAAATAAAAGGATAGAAGGATAAAGGGCGGCATTACTCAATCACTATCCCGCTACGCATTCTACTTCTACGGGATGTCGTGAAGCCGATTTGAATGCGTATTTGGTCATGCAATGACTTGCAGTGGCGAGCCGATGAACAAGAGACATGTCTGGTACCAATTCACCGACCCCGGAGGGATGGAAGGCTTGCTGGCCTGGGCAGGAAATCCGAACCAGGAACCTGGTATCGGAAAACACGATCCGGCATTTCCCCCGACTGCGCTAAACGAGCCCCCGAAATGATTTTTTTCTTTTTTTTCTTTTTTTTTTTAAATTCAAAAATTCAAAACAAATTCATGAAAATATTCTTGCTGATTTCAATAGTTTTTTTCTAGGATCAATCCTAATAGTGAAGACGAGACCTTAGTGAAGACTAAGGGCAAATGTGATAAACTCGCTGAGAAAAAGTTTGTTAAAAATTCCGTTAAATTTTTGAAAATTTCCGTTAAGTCGTTAAGCCAGATTTTAACGAAAAACGCCGTTAATTCGTTAAATCGTTAACCGTTAAATGTGCATCCCTGCTCCAGAGTGTGTGCCATGCAAGCTGCTCGTATGGAGACTGCTTTCTTCGCTCAGGGGGAGTTCGCGGCTGTGTTCTGCGCTCTTCGAGCGCAGATCCAGGCTGGGGAAGGGACTCCAGGGTGTATGCCATAATACTGATCATATGGAAACTGCTTTCTTCGCTCAGGGGGAGTTCGCGGCTGGGTTCTGCGCTCTTCGAGCGCAGAGCCAGGCTAGGGAGGACACTCCAGGGTGTGTGCCATACAAGCTGCTCGTATGGAAACTGCTTTCGTCGCTCAGGGGGAGTTCGCGGCTGGGTCTGCGCTCTTCGAGCGTAGAGCCAGGCTAGGGAGGGGACTCCAGGGTGGGTGCGATCCAAGCTGCTCCGTCTAAGGACACGGGTCAACCAGACGAGCGGAAAGGCGAGAGCGCAGAGAAACAGACACTCCGGCTGCGATCCGACGGCTGCCGGCCGAGTGAGCTGACTCAGCGCGCGGGTGAGAGTACTCTCCCGTCGCCTGCTTCTTCATAATCGCTAGCGGTCGCGGAGGAGCGCAGTGCAAGAAGACTGAGTTTCAAGGAGGAGAATTGCAACCTTCGCAGCTTACAGACTTCCTAAAGGTCACGAAACAGTCGTCTGGAAGCTGTTACGTTTTGGTTGGCACGACAGACATCAATTAGTGAAGGCACGCAGGAGTAAGGAAATTGTAAGGGGATGAAATCCTGTACGGAGATGGGACGTAGGCTACGGTAAAAGAAAAGGATAGCCAATCCACGGGAGATTGATTAGGTCACCCAGTAACGCCTAGCCTTGTCTTACCCGACGCCATTGGGCCCCATTAAAACTACTCGTGCGGGAGTTTGCCCACTGGCTATCGGGACCCCCATTAAGCCACCACTTAGAGCCCCCGCAACCCAGGGAGTACAGAGAACGCCCTCTCGGTAAGACAGTGGTGTGTGGGCTCGGTGGTGCTCGGCCGTCAGGCTGACACCTGTCCTCTTTACTTCTGGTGTCGTTGCACATAACATTTATGTTTGAAATTATAATGAACTAATGCGAGGACTGAGCGTTTTGTTCGTAAACTTATACTGCATAAATAAAATGGAATAACAAGTAATAACACCGGGCGTTCAACCGCTACACTGTCGAACACAGTGGGCGCTCGGGGTTATTATATGGAGGTCCCGGCTCGCATTAGTTTATTTTACCTATTTTTTGATCGGTTTCCTCGTCCTTTCTTCCACCACTCTATTTGTATTCACTCTAATTTTAAAAAAAAGATGTTAATGCTGCATGAGTTTTTTTACACTTCCTTTTAGTGTCACTGCGTATGTGCCCGACACAATTTAACCAAAAATAGACCATAAGAATATTTTCTTATAATTTTTTCATACTGTTACTTAGAGAAGTAACAGTATTTAAAAAAGGCGTTCACTTTTCAAGATAAGAAGTTCACAGCAAGTTGTCCGAACCTCATAAATTTCTGCTTATGCTCAAAATGCTCTCGTGTCCCCTGATTTGAATACTATGCCGCCACGTTTTCTCCATTTTTGCGATCTGTTGTTCCTTTTCTCTTAAAGAAAAGAGAGCGCTAATGTCACACCCCTGCTCCACCTCTACTCCGCGAGGAAAAAAATATTCCATTCATTTGTGGGACAGGGAGAAAAATCCCTCTAATCCGGTATTTGAGCAGTGTTACGTTAAATCGTGGCCAGGCTACGCCACCCTCGCGGTAAAGTACTACTAATTAATGTACTGTGGTCGTATTTGTTAATGAAGCGCACAACAAAATTCATTTTGAAGGCGATGAAAATATACAGTTTAAGAATAAAAAAAGAGCAAGCAATGCACGATAAACACTAGTTGTCTCTCTCTCCACCGTTCTCTCATTTCATATTCTACTATCCACATTCTACATACCGGAATTGTCTCACTTTTGGTTTCGTCCCCAATAATTTAGAGGTACAATAGTACCACTATAAAAGCAACTTACTGTGACATCTTGCCAATCGACTCATCCAGCATCAACTCAGTCTTCACAAAGGACAAAGGAAACGTGATCTTTACACTTAAAATTTTTTCATCTTCTCAAATTTTTTGTCATCTTATTTTTTCTTCATTTCTTCTTACTTTTGTTGTGAAAGGAAGTGCTGATTAACACTTCGCTTGGACTTGTTTTCGCAGTTCAAAAATTTCGACCTTACATTGACGGTGCGAAAACAATTGTAACAAAGACCACGCGCCATTAAAATCTCTTCTTCACAGGAGAGATCTTACTAGTCGACTCGCCAAATACCAAATCGCGATACAGGAATATGATATCACGATAACTTATCGGCACGGTAAAAGCAACATAGTTTGTGACGCACTTTCTAGACACCTTCCCATTAACCACACGGATATAGTAATCAACGCGATCACATCCCAACTATTTACCTTAGATAAAGTATGCGAAGAACAACAAAACTGTTCCCGCACATCTCTCACTAGAGAAAGTCTTCAGGCGAACCCAAATAACCCCGCATTTTCCAATTATTTCATCGCTAATAATATACTATACTATGTCCCCATGGAAATAAACCAAGATCCCGTTATAGTCTTGCCCGACAGCTCCAGCCTTAGAACTACTCTGATCAAACAAATTCACTCATCCCAGATGGGAATGGCCCACCTTGGCGTCAGAAGGACCCTTACTGCTGTTTCGAAAATTGCTATATGGAATAAAATGACCCACGATGTAACCGCCGTGGTATCACAGTGCCCCCAATGTCAGAAACGTAAAGACCCCAACGCATATAGAATCAACGAACCGTTATGTAATTTTGACCTGCCAGTACGTCCTTGGGAAAGAGTCCACTCAGACGTGATTGGACCTCTACCTCAAACCCTGGATGGTAACAAGTTCATAATTGTTTTTGTCGATGCATTCTCGAAATATATAGTAGCTGATCCCATGCCAGACCAAAAGGCGCTTAAAACAATAAATACATTCATGAATCGCTTCGTGTCTCGTTTCGGACCGCCAGCGCTCTTGGTAACCGAACAAGACACAAATTTCATGAGTGACATTTTCCGTTCTACTCTTAAAAACCTTAAAATCGCTCATAAAACTAGCACTCCGTATCATCATGAAAGTAACGGACAAGTCGAGCGCGCAAATCGCACCATCGACGAACTTATATCCATGGCTATAGCTACACGTAACGATGAATGGGACAATGCTATGTTCTTAGCTATTCATGCATATAATTGCGCAGAGAACTCTACCACTAAACACTCCTACACTGTGATTCATGGCTACGAGCCCTTCAACATCTTCCGTAATTCCTTGGAACTACCTGTTCGCAAATTTGCATCAGAAACACACTATGCAAATCAACTGACCCAATTCTTCGTGCTATTTGGAAAACAACTCAAGCAAATTTGGAGATAGCACAGCAAGAACAAAAACGTCACTACGATTTGAGGAATCGCACACAACCCTCAAATTTGCAAATAGGTCAACAAGTTTTGGTACGGCAAGACATTGGAAACAAAATTGCATCTCGTTTTCAAGGTCCCTTTGTCATTGTGGACATAGATCGTCCGAATATCACCATTCTCGATGGACGTCGAGAACGCACGGTCCACATGAACAGGGTAAAATAGTATAACTCTGACGGAGAATAGATACAAAGTTTCTTCTAGCCACAAACCCGCACTCTTTTGCGGACTTCGAAACCTAATTTTCTCTTTCTTCTCTATTTTTTACGGCTTTCTGCAAATTTTCTACGTTACAAAATCGTGCCGTCACTGCACAACGCGATTTCACGCAATTAAGCACAGCTCTAAAATACTCAAGTAATCAGCCACAGACTAACGACATTTAAACTTGTAGTTGATAAACATAGGAGCGCAAAACGCTCTTATAACGGTACATCACCGACATAGCGTCACCTTCGTTCCAGTTCACACTACCTTCATGGAACAACTTCACAAATTACATAATAAGTTATCAGTTAAGTATCTATTCGAGCACAAAACCAAGGCGACAAACTGTCAGTCTTTGCGTTTAGTAAGAGAACTCGTGTCCATGTTTCATATACAAAAACAAGGCTTTACGTTTGCAACAAATCCAAAACTCACTACTTTATACAACTAGAAGAGAAAAGCAGCTCTACATCAACCAGGAGCTGTTTCAACTATAACAACAAGTAACCCAGCTCCTATTCCATGATCCCAACACCAGGGGAAGAACAAATCACCACCTGGTTGGCCGGAAAGTTGCATATGCATATCGAGTAGTGTTTTGGATCCCTTCTCGCAGCCTTCATCACTTCTAGCTATACGGACCACGAGTGCTTTTACTTCGAAGCACCATGTTTTGGCCTCCATCCGTTACTTAACTCTACCTTTTGTGTAATATAACTGAAACTAGTTCCATAAATTTTCTTCACATGCAACGATAAGGACACCGTGTCTAACAAATGTACGTATTTTGACAACTGTCTTTTTTTTAACGAGTTACTGTCCTTAATCACGGGCTACATTGATTTTGATCTGAGTGCATTATTTACGTCTCTAATGCGCGCACAGTGACGCCATGATAAATCTCACTACTCGGTCGCAGACTAATACTATGTGAGATTCCTTTATCTTTATCTTTATTGGAACATATGATACTATGCACATGCAACTGTGACAGACAAGGGTAATGGCAGTCGAAACTCCAAGACAACAATATTATTTGAAACAAAAACTAGTCTACGCGAAACTAATTATTCCGTATATCTTTTATCAATACCTCAATATCTCCATTCCCTTTCTTATTTCATCACACATAACAGCATTGTTTGTGAGTTTTTTTTTTAGTTTTGTATTTTTGTTCCTTGCAACAGCTCTCACTTATATTACAGCCACTCAGACGACTCAACACCTTTTCACCATCACCACAACTCCACTGCGATGACCTTCTACACATCGGAACAACACTGATCTCTCTCGCATTCGATTAGCCCTATCAACCGCTCATCCCATCCCGTATAACCTAGGACCCGGGGACCGGGTCTCTTTCGCCGCCGTGGATGTAAGGAAATTATAAGGGGATGAAATCCTGTAGGGAGATGGGACATAGGCTATGGTAAAAGAGAAGGATAGCCAATCCACGGGAGATTGATTAGGTCACCCAGTAACGCCTAGCCTTGTCTTACCCGACGCGATTGGGCCCAATTAAAACTACCCGTGCGGGAGTTTGCTCACTGGCTATCGGGACCCCCATTAAGCCACCACTTAGAGCCCCCGCAACCCAGGGAGTACAGAGAACGCCCTCTCGGTAAGACAGTGTGTGTGGGCTCGGTGGTGCTCGGACGTCAGGCTCACACCTGCCCTCTTTACTTTTGGTGTCGTTGCACATAACATTTATGTCTGAAATTATAATAAACTAATGTGAGGACTGAGCGTTTTGTTCGTAAACTTATACTGCATAAATAAAATGGAATAACAAGTGATAACACCGGGCGTTCAACCGCTACACTGTCGAACACAGTGGGCGCTCGGAGTTATTATACAGGTCTAGCGAAACTGGATTTGCAAAAAGAAACTGGTGGAGACAACGTTTGGGTCCTGCTTACATAATGGCAAGGTTTTCATGGAAGCACATTCAAGTGGAAAAAAGGAAGCAATAAACTTAAGTGGATCATCCTCACGGTATTCTATTATTCGTCTTCCTTGGGAAGAACATTTGAGTTTATGAACAGATGGCAATCCTTAAGGCCGATCTCTGACCCTTGCGCTTCATTTTTTCTAGAAGCCTTAGGTCTGTTTCTTTTTACATACGACGGTAATGGAATATGCTCATTTGCAGACGGCAAGAAGCAATGAATCTTAGGATAAAACTTCTGAAAAAGGCCATCGATTTGAGGTAAAAACCAATCTGTGTTCACACAGCACTGCAGTAACTGATCTCCAAAGCGTTCTGAAGCCAGGTTTTGAGAAGTAACTCGCTTGAAATCCCATTGGTCTACACAAGAAAAGCGATATAACCTATTCCAAGCCGCTCAGTACTTTACGTGTGACCTTGTGTAACCAATCAAACACACCACTGTGAGGTTCTGGCAAGTACACGGCGCGCCCCAAACTCGCGACACAGCAAGCATCGGATCTCACCTTTGAGCCGGAACACTGGTTGCGAGTACTATTACTAATGTCCTTGTCGTGATATTCTTTAAAAAAGTCGAAAAGGTAAGCCAAGACTATCCCATCGCATCAACGTTTCAAATAAGAAAGGTCGCCTAACCGACATTCTTCGTATGCGAAATAATGGTTTATGAAGCGCAGTCCTCGAGCTGCTCTATCTCGCCTGCGGTAGAGAAGCTCGGTGGTGCTTCGTTGTCTGGACTCTAGCGCAACGGTGGAGAGATGCAGCGAGGCATGACAGCGGGATCTCTAATCGAGAAGGCGCCGACGGCACGACGAAACCGCCGAAACATGAGTCATGGTTGACCCGTACCCTGTAACCAAGCTGCTCGTGTGGAAACTGCTTTCGTCGCTCAGGGGGAGTCCACAGCTGGATTCTGCGCTCGAAGAGCGCAGAATCAGGCTAGGGAAGGTACTCCAGGGTGGGTGACATCCAAGCTGCTCGTGTGGAAACTGCTTTCGTCGCTCAGGGGGAAGTCTGCAGCCGGGTTCTGCAGAAGCATACAGCTGGGAAATGAGCAGAAAACGCCTGAAAATTGTGTAGACGTTAAAACCCCTGAACCTCATCCAGCCAGTTGGATGAAATGCAAAAACGCTACCATGCTTAGGAACCAAACCTCCGACCTCCAAACCTGAACCCGCCCCTCTACCCACTGCGTCACGACAAGTCTGGCAGCCAGGCCACCGCGGGCACACAAGAGACCAATGCGCATCGATCGAATGCCAACGTCGGCGCTGACGCAGCTCGGCTGCGGGACATTATGTACGAATGGTCGCCGCGGACGCGGCGACTCGCGCGGCGAGCGCGGCAAAAGACGTCGCAATTGGGTGACTTCAGCTTCCAGTGGTATCTAGACCTGCATCAAAACTTGCACATCAAGTGTTATAAAGTGTATGCAAACTCAGTTTCACTACGATAGTGTGTCATATTTCCAGCTTTTCCTGAAGAAGCCTCATATAAAATTGAGCATTAGAACGTTGCTTAGTTTTGAAGCTCGAACTCAATTTCTGAACCAGAGCATGTTTTCCCGCAGCTCCTGCAACAGCAGAAAGGGATATCAACAATTCAAACCTTGCGTCTGCAGCAAGTCATGAGGCACAGCTCCCACGGCCGCAACTGAGCTCATCGATCACGCGACAGTCGTCGTCGCGGGCGCGGCGACCACTCGTACATAAAGACCGTCCCTCACGCAGCTCACGTGTGCTGAGGTGCATTTCTAGGGCGGTGTCGTCAAATGCGGTGTTTGTGTGCATTCGCACAACACGCGCGGTGCGACCGAGCGAGTTTGGGATCTTATATCTTTGTAACCTTTCATTTTCTCTAGTCTCAAGTATAGCCACTCACAGTGGGTCCGGGTAGAGTCCTTGCCACATGAACTGATGAAAGGAACTCACTTGACAGGGAAGTCTCTTGAGGAAGCACCACCACCCACCGTGAAAGCAGTTCCTCACGCTCGGACCAAAAATTGTCACCAAAGATGTATTATGTGTTAGTTGATCTTTGAAGCATGAAGCTCTTTGAAGTCAAGTGCTGTGAAACAGAGCGCATAAAATTTCAATCACGCACGTAAAGCAGGCGATATAACAAGGTTTCCAGTTGCACGAAACGTTGCTTGTAACCATAAACAGCCAATCTACTGCTGCCCTGTTCTACCCAGTACATGACGGCTCCCTATCCCAACGCAACGCAAAAGGCATCCATCCCATGTAATAGCAATTCTTGTTTGTGACTAACATGACATTGCCTTTACGCGATATTTTCCACCCAACGTGTGCCAGAAATGGTGGAAATCTCATCTCATTGATGTGGGCGATAGACCAGCTTCCCTGGTAGACACTCATTCTTTGAGAAATGTGTGCTAATGAAGTGCACTGGTCAGGCCCGCTCCCACGAGAAGAGAGGTAGGGGCTATACGAGGAGAATCTCTACTCTGGAGGGTACCGACGACGCGACAAATCGGCGACGACGTGAGTCATGGTTGTCCTTTGCCCTGTAACCCTCCAGAGTGTGTGCCATGCAAGCTGCTCGTATGGAGACTACTTTCTTCGCTCAGGGGGAGTTCGCGGCTGTGTTCTGCGCTCTTCGAGCGCAGAGCCAGGCTAGGGAGGGGACTCCAGCGTATGTGCCATACATGCTGCTCGTATGGAGACTGCTTTCTTCGCTCAGGGGGAGTTCGCGGCTGTGTTCTGCGCTCTTCGAGCGCAGATTCAGGCTGGGGAAAGGACTCCAGGGTGTATGCCATACAAGCTGCTCGTACGGAGACTGCTTTCTTCGCTCAGGGAGAGTTCGCGGCTGGGTTCTGCGCTCTTCGAGCGGCGAAGCGCATACGGCTGAAACAATGCGCAAAGAACGCGCAACGTCGTGTAGACGTCGATACCTCCCAGATCTCAGATACTCAGCTGAAGTGCAAGTACGCCGCGACGAACGGGAACCAAACCCCCGAAATCCCTCGCATGAAGCGAACCCTCTACCTACTGCACCACGACCCACTTGCCCACGGTGCCATCGCGGGCGCACAAGACATCGATCGGACGTCGCAGCGTGGACGCCGACACGCGATCTCTGAGCTAGGAGGGCACAGACAACAAAGTCTCGGCGCGACCCGCACTGCGGTTACGGTGAGCCGGTCCTGATATCCGCCGTTTACCGTCACGCGCGAGCGGCGAGAGTCAGACGAGCAGAGTGAGTCTCCAGATTGGGCTAGGGAAGGGACTCCGGGGTGTGGCGAACAGGGAGGCGTGGAGTGCACGAGACGACACGACGAAAAACCGCGCGCTGCCTCGGCACTATGCCAAGCGGACCAGTTCTCCGGCAACGACCCGCGACGGCGACTGCCGCGTGCGCGATGAGCTCCGCTGCAGTCGTATGAGCTGTGCCTCATGACCTGCTGAAAACGCTAGGTTTGAGTTGTTGATATCCCTTTCTGCTGTAGCACTTGATGTGGAACTTTTGATGCAGGTCCAGATATCACCGGTCGCTGAAGTCACCCAGTTGCGACATCTTCTGCCGCGCTATTCGCCGCGTCCGCGGCGACCATTCGCACATAATGTCCCACAGCCGCTGCACTCAGTACTACTATTGTATGACGAGCGGGCATTACGACTCGTTCGCTACTGGTCATACTTACGCCGAGTGGTTGCGGATCGCTACATTCAAGACGGCGGAGTGCATTATGTGAACTCGTCATCACCCTTCGGGTTTCGAACTGTGTTTCCTGGTCGGTAGATTCCAAAGATAAAGCCCTGAACCGTTTTTAGGCCTCTGAAGACGACGAGTGGGTCGAAACGTTAGGTCAATCTTCCACCAAGCAACCTCTTGGCACAGAAGTATTTCAAATATTGTTAACAATAATACCTGAGTTTCAAGATGAGAGAACATGGAAGAAAGTGCACAAGTAGAGCAGCAAGCTTGAAATGAGCGACTTTAGCTCAGTGATAGTGCAACATCGGTGCGAATGTGCGAGACATGTCGAGAGGCGTGCATTTGTACTGCATATTGTGTATATTCTTATGAATTTCATTTGAAATTTACTGCCACACAAGCATTTAGAACTGCTACTTACCCTCAGACCAACAACACTGACTATTAGCTCGCCGCATCGTCGTACTCGTCGTGCTGTCTGCTTTGAACATCCGATACCAATGCTTCCACGTCGTTTGACCACTCGTCTTCCACTAGAAATTTATGGGTAGTATAGGCTAAAGCACATCTTACCTTAGGACAGTTAGATACCATGCATCTCTACTTTTGCTCTGTGGTGATCGACAACTATGTAGAACGTCGCCCATAAGTAGCATCCTATGCTTAGAATCAGAACTGCGTTGGGCAGAAACATGGCCCATTGTAGAGCGAAATACTTGGCTCTTGACGAACCTTGGGTGCCTGAATTGTATTCTATTAGGGTGTCCCATAATTTTCTGGCTATCATACCATTTTATTACAATTTATTACAACAAGATAATGACAAAGCGTAGTCAATCGATATATTCTCCATCTGTGGCCACAACCTTTCTCCAACGATTGAGCAGGGAGTTGATTGCATTCTCCCAGAAAGAAGCTGGCCTGCTGCCGATCCATTCGTCGATTGCGCACTGAACTTCTTGACGTTGCGAGCATAGTTTATTCCTAAAAAGTGAGCAAGACTTCTGAATGCTGCGTAGTCACAAGGGCTGATATCTGGCGAATACGCAGGATGCGCCACAATTTCGATAGCCTCCTTCCTCATGGTCTCCTGTGTTCGTTTCGCTCGATGCGGTCGTGCGTTATCCATTAACGCACGAATAGTACCGAATCTCGAGTACTTCTCAAGCAGCTTGCGCTTCATTTCCAGCATATCTTCAATGAACAACTCTGCTGTCTGCCCTTCCGGTAAAAGCGAGTAGTGCACGACTCCCCGACTTGTGAACCAAAACGAAAGCAAAACCTTCTTCCCATGTGGGGACGGCTTCGGAAATGGTTCTGGTCTTTCGTGCCTCGGAAGCCACTGAATCACCCGTGTGGTGTTATCGTACATGCACCACTTCTCGTCCTGTGCCACAATCGTGCTTATCCACGCAGTCGTTCTTGAGCGGTTGAGATTATTCTGACAGGTGACCACTCGGTGTTGCTTCTGAGACGGAGTCAATGCATACGGGATCCATCCGGGCAAAACCGCCCTTCTTCCACTTTGTTTCAGGTAACGATGAACAGTGCTACGTGGAGTACTGGTGGCCTTCGATATCGCCCTTATGCTCTGGCAGGTTTCCTCCTGACTGCTGCAAGCACTCGCCGTTTGTTCGCTCCGATCGGTCTTCCAGTACGCTTCTTGTCCGTAATGCTAAACTTTCCCTTCCGAAAACGATTGAACCATGTTTCACACGTTGACTTGCTGCAGGCATCTGGACCTAACAAAGCAACGATACCTTAGTGAGCAGCGTAGGCAGACAGTCCAGAACGAAAGTGATGAAGCAGATCGCGATACGTCGACTTCTGCTTCATTTTCAAGAAATTGCCAAAGTGCGGGCAGTAGGCCGATAGAAGTAATTGATATGCTATGATACGATATGATGTGCCTTGTTATGTCAAGAGAACATCCCATTTGGATCATGTATAAAGAAGTTGTAACGCACCAAACACTCATGGTTCAAATAGCCCAGAAAATTATGGGACACCCTAATACTTAACCTTGTTATGCAGAATGTTTACATAGTGAGTAGCTGGCATACCTCTTATGCTATCAGAGATAAAACCGACAATATACGGAGATGAGGCATCGCCAAGCATGTGGCCTATCAGTGTCTGTAGAGCAGTAGCCGAAGCGCGACGATTTGATACTATGACGTGCTGCAAATTGATCGGAATGGGTACTATTAACGAATCTCATGCAGAAGCATGTTTGAAACGAAGTACAGAAAAAAGAGTGTTTAAAAAAACTACCATGAGCATATCCATATTTAAAGCCCAATTGAGACACATGCTTGTAACTCCCAAAAAGAGCAGCACCTGAAACACAATCTTTTTACAAGGGAACTGTCTGAACGGTACGCCAGAACGGCAAGAACGAGTACAATAGGGAGAATCTCCGTCCGCCAAATAGTAACAGAACATGTTTTGTTTTTGCCGAATCCTTGAGGCAAACGAGTAGGAGGGTGTAATGGTTAAGGGTCCGCAGAGGGAGCTCATCACGGCAGCGCAAAACGCCGGTGTCGTGGACTGGGTGGCGTAGCGGTAGAGGGATGCCTCATGTTCGTGAGGTCGAGGGTTCGGTTCCCATGCTACTTGGCGTTCAAGCACTTTTACCATAGTATCGGATTTCCATAGAGATTTCCATATCTGAACTTACTTTTGGAGTTTGCTACGGTAAGATGTTTTTATTACTTATCATTTTTTCGACATCTCGTAATTCACCAGCAGTGTCCGAAATATGCCAAATACGATTATATATGAAATATTTATGAAATAAGCACCAATGATACACAGGCATAAAGTGAATAAAACAGTGAGGCCGATCGCATTATGGGCAACGTATGAAGGCTACAGTTTCTTCACATCCTGACTCATCACATGGGCCGAGGTCATCAGGAATGCCATTCCGCTCGGGTTTTGGAAGGAACCAAGATATTGTGATGATGATGATGATGATGATGATGATGACGATGATGATGATGATGATGATGACGATGATGATGATGATGATGATGATGATGATGATGACGACGATGATGATGATGATGATGATGATGATGATGATGATGATGATGATGATGATGATGATGATGATGATGATGATGATGATGATGATGACGACGATGATGATGATGATGATGATGATGATGATGATGATGATGATGATGATGATGTTCCATTTTCATTTTTTCAAAGAAATCTAAAGCAGTGACTAGTACTTTCTCTGCCGCGAGATTGCTTCACAGTTCCTGCCCAGTGGTACTCCGCTGCAGCCCAAGCCTGGAAGCGCGATACGATACAGTCCACTTTCACCAGTTCTCAAACTTGTATAAGATAACAATTCTAGTATAGCCAAACCTTTTCCTCCAAAACAATCTGTCCTCGCGATAACGTGATAGTGTCTTCATTGGTTAGTGGCGTCGTGATTCCGGCACAATCCTCTTCTGGTTGAAACTCTTGGTCCTCTTCTTCCACTACCTCCAACTTCTCCACTTCGTCGATTTCCAGCTGTCGCAGTTCGGAATCCTGTAGGATACTTGCTATCCTTTCCGCCAGCTTCATCTCGTCTCTCGAAGGGACAGCATCCAGTGGAGATCCGCACTTCAGTGTCTGTAGGTGAATCATGTGGTCCCCTCCTACACTGTGAGTACACTGGTGGCACACACCTCACCGACACTACTAAAAATTGCATTTGAAGCATCTTTCCAGCTTTCTGCCGGCGTTTCATGTTGTTCATGCGCCAAAATTTCCTACATTGACAATGAGAACAATGAATTGGAGTAAACGTTTCATATAAAATCGCATTTGGCATATTTCGGACACTGCTGGTGAATGAGATGTCGACAAATAATAGGTAATAAAAACATCTTACCGTAGCAAACTCCAAAAACAAGTTCAGATATGGAAATCTCTATGGAAATCCGATACTATGGCAAAAGTGCAAAAACGCTACGTAGCATGAGAACCGAATCCTCGACCTCACAAACATGAAGCACCCCCTCTACCACTGCGCCACCCGGTTCATGATACCGGCATCTCGCGCCGTGATGAGCTCGCTCTGCGGACCCTTAACCATTACACCCTCCTGCTTGTTTGCCTCAAGGATTCGGCAAAAACAAAACATGTTCTGTTACTATTTGGAGGACGGAGATTCTCCCTATAGTACTCGTTTTTGCCGTTCCGACGTACCGTTCATACCGTTCCTTTGTAGTATATCTCGTGCAAAGCGTTTGCGAAATTGAAATTTCTTCACACTGACTTTTCAATATTACGTTTATCCAAAAACAATGTCGGATTTTGCTATTCAATGTTAAACTAGTTATAGCACTAGAACTTCAAAAATTTCTGGAAAATCTGGCATACTTTTGAAACACCAAGACGATCACTAACAAAATTCTGAACAAAGTGCAAAAAGATTTGAAATGTCCTTAATTTTCGTAAATTTTAATTAATTTAATTTTCCTTCGATGCATACAGAACGAATTCATTACGGTGTTCAAAACTGACACCATAGCCATGAAAAAATATATCAAGAAAACTGAACTGCATTCGGGCAGGTCACCTCCATTAAGCTTCGGCATCAGTCATTTCATAGAGAACACCGGATTCTCCAACTATGAGAAAGGGAGAAGGAGTGGCCCATAGTGATCAGCTGGCTGCAGAGGAATTAGCAGGAACCAAGTGAAGGTGATGCATCAATAAAAGAGTTTGGGAAACGGCTCTTCATTCACATATACAACCATAATACTATTAGGCTGGCCAAAAAGGTTTGGCGGTTTTCTGCATCCGCTCAACGAAGTTCTCAACTTACGTTGCATTTTTATATCATGTCTAATACGGAATTCTTTGCTCTATCTGAGGAAATATATTGTAGTTCACCTATGCTTAATAATTATTCCTTCGAAAGCTTATCAATTATGTGCAAACAGCATTTCCGAGCGATACTTTATTTCAATTTCAAACTGGGCGAATCTGCCATCGAAACAGCCCGGCAAATCAAGCGTATGTGGGCAAAATCAAAACCGAAAAAAGAAATCGACGAATTGTACGGCGGTTAGAGATATTTTGTTCTGGAGATTTCAACCTTGAAGATGCGTCACATGAGATAAAAAGCGGGTTCCGTACGAAAACCGAAGACGATCAGGACAGTGTTATGATGTCGATGAAACCACCAGCCGCTTCCTAACGCCGAAATCCCACAAAAAAAAAACGATGGTAAGAATGTGGTGGTCGGCGGCTGCTACGATTCACTACATCTTTCTGAAACCAGGCCGAACCATCACAGCAGAGTCCTAGTATGTGACGAAATCGATGAGATGCACCGAAAACTGCGTGAGCTGCAGCCGGCACTGACCAGAAGAGGTCCGATTCTTCCACACAACAATGTCAGCCCACACGTTTCGCAAATCACCATGCGAAAATCAAGTGATCTGGGAGTTACGCCTCGCTGGCCATATTCACCAGAATTGAGACAACCGACTACCACCTTTTTAAGGACTTTCAGAACTTCCTCGCTGGTAGAACGTTCGATATCAAGACCACGCAAAAAGAGCATTTCTATTTAGAATATGTCCCATCCTGACCACCGTTTTTTTTTCGCTGATGGATTTAGTCAACTAGTATTGCGTTGGAAAAGAGTGCTGATTCGAATGGTGCTTACGTCCTGAATCCAGTGCGTATGAAGAAAATTATGATTGGAGTGGACCAGTCAAAACTGCCAAAACTTTCCGGCCAGCCTAATACATTTACTTGAGGAAGGAGTGGGAAATATATAATAGGATAGTGACCTTTGTGACTCGTGTGACAAAGAGCAGGTCTGTGCAGGATGAGGAATTCGTTCTCATTTTGCAGAAATATAGGGAGCACTTTCTTCAGCTGTATTTTCGCCTTTTATTAGAATTGGATCATCTACAAGAGAAATTATGTGGGACAGGATAACCTACGTCCTTCATAAATAATTTGCAAATACGAATTTACACCCAAAATTTGGGAGGGGAGCGTTCGTATCGGCTGAAAGTAGGCGGCGCGGCCGCGTTCCCAGGTGGCCATACCTACGGCGTCATCCCACTGCTTGCCGTCTCCGCTCACGCTGTCGCGCGCGCGGCGGACAACGACCCGACGGAGGCCGTTGTCGGCGGCCCCACGTCGGCGACCCGATGGACGAGCGGAGCACGCAGGTCGACCAGATTTGCTGGGGGTTCTAGCTCAAGCGTATCAAGGCTACCGTTGATGCGATATTCTTCAAATCTAAAACTGAAAAATATTTCTTCGCAAACCTGCCACGAAGCTGTGAAAGCTATATTTCCAGGCTAAAATTTCACACAGAATTCAACTACGCCGTCTAAATAGCTCCTAGAAGAGCTCATATTTGAAGAAAAAAATTGTGTATCCAACCGTTGGAGATATGTCTCCAAGCCAACATTCTACACAGAATTCAATTACGAAGCTGATATCCTATCCTATTATATGTAACAAGTGCTCCGTAACGCCTATCGGCGTGTCTCGCACTTGCGCGCTTCGCGCTATGTTGCAGTATCACTAAGCTAAGGAAAATCACATCAAGTTAGCTGCTCTACTTGTACAGCTTTCTTCCTTACCTAGGAGTACAAAAGGCTAGCAGCACGTACAGTATATAGTGTGATAGGGAGATCTATTGGCTCCCCACTACTGGTCCTCCCCTAGTGAAATGTAATCTCACTACTGGTACTGGTCCCCCTCAATGATCCACCCTTAGCGTACGACGTCTTCAGCACGTCTATCTGAATCCCCAAACACGTTGAGCGAAGTCTTTGGCATATCCTTTGAGTCCCAGGCACGTCACGCGACGTATTCCGCACGCCTTCTAAATCTTCCCTGACACGTAGAAAACGTCTGGGTATTTTCCGCTATTTTCGCGCTCAGTAACTTGATTAGTATCGATTGATGGTAATCCATACTTCAAAAACGAATTTCAGATTCGTGTTGAGCGACCTCGACTACCTCCAGGGCTAAAGTTTTAAATCGCCTAGACGACATCCACAAAAAATCGATAGTTTGATCAATATCCACTGATGGCGATCGATGCTTCAAAAACGAATTTCAGATTCGTGTTTAGAGACTTCGACCACCTCCAGGGCTGAAGTTCCCAGGCAGGGAGAAGACGCTATTCACCCCCCCCCCCCCCCCCCGACTTCCCCCGCCCCTATTTTATGACTAAATCCACACATAGTCGATAATACGACCTAAATGGATTGATGGCGATGGACACCTCAAATGCGGACTTCAGGTTCGCCTTCAGCGACATCGAAGTACCGAACCGCAAGAAAGATGTCCACAAAAAATCGATATATAGCCATGATTTTCGAAACTTCACGCACCAAGGCACACTGCAGTGAAAGAGAGTAACCGCACATGGCGCGTAATTCAAACCTGGATTTTCGTAGGGTTAGAGCGCCCTTACTACAGGATACAGGACCACAAAAATCGGTAATACCGGTCGAGATCGATTGATAGCGAACGATACTTCAAAAATGAACTTCAGATTCGAGTTCAGTGACGTCGATTAACTTCAGATTTGAGTTCGTTGACGTCGATTAGCCCAGGGGGGGAAGGTCGGACGGAAAGAAAGATATCCACAAACAAATCGATAATGCGGCTCAAAATGGAATGAAGGCGCTCGAGTCTTCAATACCGGGATTCAGAGTCGCGTTCACCAACCAAGATACCCCTAGGACTGAAATTTCCGATCGCCAGAACGACATCCACAAAAAAAAAATGATAAAACGGCTCAAACTGGATTGATGGCGAACCACACTTCAGAAAGGGACTTTGCCCTCACGTTCAGCGACCTCGACTACCCCGACAGGGAAGTTTTGGACCGAAAGAAAGATATCCACAAAAAATCGATAATACGGCCCAAATGGATTGATGGTGCTCGACACTTCAATAACGGGATTCAGAGTTGCGTTCACCACCACGATACCCCTAGGACTGAAATTTCCGACCACCACAACGACATCCACAAACGAATTGATAATATCGATCGATATCGATTGGTCGACTTCAGATTCGTGTTCAGCGACCTCGATTACCCACAGGGCTGAAGTTTCAGGGCGCTTGCACGACATCCACAAAAAATCGATAACATCGATCGATATCGATTGGTCGACTTCAGATTTGACTTCAGACTCCCCTGGTGTGGTACGGCTCGCCATGCGCGGTTGCCGACGTGTTCGGCACGTCTACTGCTCGGCATGCGCGGTTGCCGACGTGTTCGGCACGTCTACGGCTCGCCGTGCAGGGTTGCCGACGTGTTCGGCACGTCTACGGCTCGCCATGCAGGGCTGCCGACGTGTTCGGCACGTCTACAGCATCGCCAGTAGACATTGGATCCGACACCGATTTTCCGGATAATCGGATGATTCGGATAGGCCATTTTTTCAAACCCCGGATCTTCGGATGATTCAGATGAGGGCAATTTCGAAAACCCCGGATCTTCGGATGATTCAGATGAGGGCAATTTTAGAAACCTCGGATCTTCGGATGATTCAGATAACGCCATTTTCGGCCGAGCCGGATTTCGGATATCCGATTCGGATACAACCGGATAAGTGATATAATAGGGGCACGCAACCTCTTAAAAACGGAACACATCAGTAACTCCGCGTTTATCTCCTTGACCCATTGAAGTCATGAGCGCGCAAAGCAGCTTGTTGCGCCTCACCTTGAACTAAGTGTTTATATGCCCTGGTAGCAAGGCACATGAATGCCCAGTTACATTATATCTGGCCTAGCTTAGTTCACCAATGGAGTGGAACACACCAGCGCTACGTAAAAGATGACGTATTTGGCTGCCTTACGAGGGGAGCCCTCCGCAGAGCTATTTTGCGCTTCCAGAACAAACAAAAAACAGCTTTAAGACCCCAAAGAGCCAATACCAACTCAATAGTGAGTTGGTAATGCACAGCGAAGTCTTGTAGAGGACAATAATGGAACGATTCCGAAACGCCCCGCAAGAAATTTCTCGTGCTCTGAAAAGGGAAGGGTCTGAAGCGTATGTCTATGCGAAGAGAGCGAGTCATCCCACCATATATAGGAATAATCGCCACTCCTCAATTAGTATAAAAATGTGTTTCTTTTTTGCAAAGTCGATAAGCCCGAGGAGTAGAGGATCCTTGAAGTTACAGTGGAATCGGCGCCTCACGAGTTCGGGAATCTTGTACGCCCGCAATGCCTCCGGCGGGAAGCGGCTGTAGCGCAGTGGATAGCAATGTTGCTCCATGAGAGGGAGGTAGAGGGTTCGACTTTTCTGCGCTGCTGCATTTTTGCATTTCAACTTGTTTGATTTGAGCGATTCTGACATCTGCACCATTTTAGATGTTTGCTGTGCAGTGTTTCCAGATGTATGCCGTGAGAGCAACTTTGTTGCCACTTGTTTATTACTGACCGGTTTTTTAACCAAACCTCAATTGGAAGGCTGTTCAGCATAACGATGTATGAACGTTTAACATCAGTGATACACAGACACAAAGTGCATGGAACATAAGCACTGGTCACAATACGAGCAGCGCATAAAGGCTACTGGCTCCTCACAGTTTGCTTCCATATATGGACAAATGAGATCGGCTCCATAGACGAAATCCAACTGAAGACGTTCTCTTTCTTCTGAAACAAGAGTTCCAGCCGAAAACGTTATCATATGCCTACTGCTTGCCAGCCTTTCCACGTCTATCAGTTCATTTTGCGGATCCCAACCTTCTTCTGGTTTTCCACCACTTCCAGCCGTTCGTCTTCGTTAACTTCAAGTTGACGTGCTTCGAAGTCCTTGGCTATGCTAGTCATCCGTTCGGGCAGGATGGTGCCATTCCCATGAAGGCTGCTTATCTAAAGGTGGACCACACTTCAGCGTGAGCAAGTCGATCTCTACTCGAGCATCGGCGACTTTCTTGGTGTTAGGTTTTAGAGAACCTCCAGCAGACCTCTGATTTCCAGATGACAGGCAAAGATGAGAGAAAGAGTGTATTGATGCCGTTTAGGTCAAATTCCGGGATCCACAGACTTTCTCGTTTTAACCACATGTGACATCACATCATGGTCTTTGAAAATCCGAGCAGGATGGTTTTACCCGAGGTCTTTGGCCGATGTATGGAAACAGACTGAGAGGAGCCTGCAGCATTTATACTCTGCCCATTGTGTCCAGTGCTGCTTTATGCACGTTGTATCTGTGTATCACTGGTGTTGAATATTTATTTATTCATCCTGTTGAGTACCACAGCATGCATCTGGAAAGTGCGCAGAAAACATCTGAAAACGGTATAGACGTCAGAATCCCTGAAATCTCAACAGTTGAAAAGCAGGAATGCAGCAGCGCATGAGGATCGAACCCCGACCTTCCTCCCATGAAGCATCGTCACTACCCATTGCGCTCCGAGCTGCTTGCCGGCAGAGGCATCGCGGTCGTACAAGAACCCAAATTCGTGATGCGCCGTTCAATTGTGACTTCAAGAACCCCCACTCCTTGGGTTTAACAACTTGGCAAAAATGAAACACACTTTATGCTAATTGAGGGGTGGCGATTATTCCTATTTAATAGGATGACTCCCTCTCCCCGTTCAGATATACGCTATCAGACCCTTCCCTTGTGAGAGAATTCCCGTCAAATGATTGCAATTCTGCCCGAAAAAGGCAGGTTATCAATGGCGCAGAGTTTGCCAGAAGGCGCGCTAACCTCCTATTATCCGATTTTATCCGAATCATTGCGTTTTTCAAAACCCCGGATCTTCGGATGATTCAGATGAGGGCAATTTTGAAAACCCCGGATCTTCGGATGATTCAGATAACGCCATTTTCGGCCGAGCCGGATTTCGGATATCCGATTCGGATACAACCGGATAAGTGATATAATAGGGGCACGCAACCTCTTAAAAACGGAACACATCAGTAACTCCGCGTTTATCTCCTTGACCCATTGAAGTCATGAGCGCGCAAAGCAGCTTGTTGCGCCTCACCTTGAACTAAGTGTTTATCAATGGCGCAGAGTTTGCCAGAAGGCGCGCTAACCTCCTATTATCCGATTTTATCCGAATCATTGCGTTTTTCAAAACCCCGGATCTTCGGATAATTCAGATGAGGGCAATTTTCGACCGAGCCGGATTTCGGATAATCCGAAACCGGATAAATCCGGCCGGATATCCGAAAACGCATGATTCGGATCCCATGTCTAATCGCCAGGCATGCTTGCCGGCGTGATCGGTGCATCTACGGCATCGCCGTAGAAGGCGTCTGAGTATTTTCTGCTATTCGCGCCCTGATGTTTCCGCCCCTATTTTTTGACGTGCTCCACCGCTAATCGCTTAGCCCGTTATTATAGAGTATGATAGAGTTGTGTGTGTTTTTGTGTACAAGTTGTCCAAAACTTTAGCCCTGGAGGTAATCTTGGTCGCTGAACACGAATCTGAAGTTCGTTCTTAAAGTTTCGGTCATCATCAATCGATACTGATCAAATTATCGATTCTTTGTGGATGTCATTCATCGGTCCGAAACTTCAGCCCTGGGTAGTTCAGGATAAACTCCTTCTCTTCGAAGAATAGCCTAGAGCCCGGCCTGACTCTTGTTATGACTCTTAGATATGTAGAGAAGGTTATTAGAGCGATAGCTAAAGCGATAAATTGTGCAATCAATTATCATACGTCACGTTCTTTCACGTGATTTTCAAGTTCTAAACGTTAAAAGAGGCACAGCACAGGCTAGTGTGGCCAGGTCTTCTTCTTCTCCTGAGCGTTTAGTCCCACGCAGTCGCAGGGTCCGCTGCTTTTGTGATCTGTCGCCACCTTATTCTATCAAGGGCGTCATCTGGCGCAGCGCCGATTTCGGCGAGATCTCTCTTGATGACGTCCCTCCACCTTTTCCTTGGGGCTCCTCTCGGACGCTTTCCGGGTGCCTCGAAATTCAGGGCCAACTTCGTGGGATGGTCCTCTTGTCTTCTGAGGATGTGTCCGTACCATTAAGGCGCTGCTCCCTCATCTTCAGCTGGATCGGAGCTGTCTTCATTCGCAGACCTTCATCGTATGTGAGATCAGTTTGATCCCGCGGTAATTGGAGCAGTCGGACGCGCCCCCTTCTGTTTAAAGATGGGCACTATGATGCTGTTCCTCCAGTCATCTGGCATCTTACCCTCTATCGTGACTCTGTTGAAGAACTGTGTCAGCCAATTGACTCCGCAGTTCCCAAGCACCTTCCAGGCCTCTACTGGCACCCCATCAGAGCCAGCTGCCTTCCCGAGCTCCATCTTCCCTATGGCACTGCGAACCTCTTCCTGCGTCCATGACGGGATGGGTCCTTCCGTTGGCTGTTCTTCTTGGACTTCCCGACGCGGGAATTCCTCATTCAGCAGTTCCTTGAAGTGCTCCTCCCATCTCTTTCTGACCTCGACCGGCTTCCGTAACACCCTACCGTCAGCATTCTTCACAGTCTTCACTACTCGAATGTCGAGGCTAGCTCTATGACGTGCCTTGGCCAGACGGATGGCGAACTTCTCTCCCTGTGGCTCGTCCAGCTTCTCGTATAGGGCATCCATCTCCGCGCTCTTTGCCTTTGCTACCGCTGCTTTTGCCAGCCTCTTCAGCTTCCTGTAAGCTGTAAGATGCTCGGGTGCCAATGTCTTCCGCCACTGCCTATAGGCCTCCTTCTTTTTCCTCACCGCAGCCTGCACCTCTTCATTCCAGAACCATGCAGCCTTATCTCCTCTGGTTCCTTCCTTTGTTTCGCCGAGGGTTTCCTTAGCACATCGCAGGATCGTTTGGGTCACCCTCCTTCAGGTCTCGTTTACGGGGCCGGTTGGATCGGGAAGATCTGCTTCGAGCACTGCCTTTCTTAGCTCGTTGCGCTCTGTGCCCCGCAACCTCCACCATCGGATTCTGGGTTTTGTCCTTACTTTCGGTTTGCTGGGTAGAAGAATGTTCAGGTCCGCTATCAAGGGCCTATGCTGTGATGCGACTTCTTCTCCCGGAAAAACCTTTACATCCCGGACGGTTTTCAGGTCAGGCCTTCTCACTAGGATGTGGTCGACTTCCGTCCTTTTTCCTCCGCTAGCATAGTTCACCTTCTGGCTCTTCCTCTTCGCGAAGAAGGTGCTACAGATAACCAGGTCGTGGGCGACAGCCAGATCGATAATCCTTTCCCCATCTGGGTTCACCTTGCCGATCCCTTTACCTCCATGAACCCTTTCCACTCCTCTTCTTCGACTCCCCACATGTCCGTTCATGTGGGGAGACTACGGATAGATAGTCGCCTTCTGGTACGGACCTTATGGCGTCCTCGAGCGTGAGGTAGAATTCATCCTTTTCGTGCTCGGGGCATCCGGTCTGCGGGGCGTAGACGGACATGACGGTCCAGTAACCCTCCTTCGTGTCCAGCCGCAGTGACATGATGCGGTCGTTTATTCTTTGGACAGCAGCTACCGAATCCTTGAGGGACTCTGCCACAGCTATCCCGACACCGTTCCTCTTCGTGTCCTCACCGTTGTAGAACAGCTTGACCCCTTCTCCAATCTCCTTGGCCTTCGCCCCTTTCCATCCTGTAGGCACAGGACTTCTATCCTTCTGCGCTTCATCAGGTCGGCCACTTCCCTGGATCTTCCGGTCATTGTTTCCACATTCAGAGTTCCTATTCGAACTAGCTTCTTTGGCTGAGGTCGTTCTGCCCTCGGTAGTCCTCGCATACTGACCACAGAACTTGGGCGAGGGTTCTGCGCGTCACTTCCGGGTGACGTCCTAGCTTTCACACTGATTCCATTGCGACTTGATCATGATTTGTGACCGGTTTCTCCATCAGCCGGCCTGCCAACCTGGGCCTGACGCTGGAACCGTTGCCATTTTTGCACTTTCTGCAAGGCATGGCGAGCCGGACATCACATGAGGTGACATCACATAGCGATAACCGTTTGTGGTGTCTACCTCCTCTCACACCCAGTGCGGAGTTCATATCACCCCTTTCTTGCCTTCGGGGTGCCCCTTTCCTGCCTTCGAGGCGTGCTGTGATTCAGACTTCGCTAGGCTTCCGAATTGTCGAACTCCTTCTCAGCTTGGGAGACCCTGCCGGAGATTGAAAACCTCCGCTGTACATCGCAGTTCGACACCCATTGCCACCTTCACGCCACGATGAGGCGCTGAACCATGTGGGAATAGTGTGGCCAGGTAGTAATAGGATTTTAACAAGCAGTCAGCCCATGCACAATCAATCGGGTCTGAAATGCAAGGTTTCAGCCGAATGCATGGCGCAATCTTGACTATTTGTACGCCACAGAAATTTCGTTACCCTGTGCTTTCATATGAATGTCAAACATCTTCAAAAGCTTCACTAGTTGGAACCTCGCAAATAGTACATGCATTTTCAGGATACCCTGCATTTTTCGGAAGCCGTAGTGTGTTTTTAACTTTCAACCCTTTAAGGACGCTCACATCAATCAAAACGCGTCTGCTCAGCGCGCGTGCGGTCGCCTATCCGTCCGCTGCTGGTCGCCTATCCGTCTGTTCGTCCGATCCGTCTACTCGCACTTCTACCCATTTCTGAACCGGTACTCCCGTTCTCAAGGACGACTCGTGAACACCCGTGTGGCGGGGTGTGGAAATGCTCTTCAACGCCACCTATCCAGGTCTATTGTTTCGACACATTTTCGAGTTTCCGAGTCTGTTGGTCCTTTTGCGTATCCGACTGCCATCGATTGTCGATATCGGTCTACATTATCAAGACTTTCTTGTGGCTGGGTGGCTCGCCTTTCTTTAGTTTTTAGCCACCATCGCAGGTCTATTGGGCTGCTACAGGCTCTCTTCACGAACATGAACACTCCTGTTGCCGAGTCTTCTATTCAGGGATCGCGTGGGATGAAGAGGCCGTGTATCGATCTTAACAGTCCTCCCGTGGCATCTCCCGATCTCGAGCGCCAGGTCGAGCTGTTGGTGAACGACGACTCGCTACCTGTTCACCTAAGAACTGTTCCAGCGTACTTAGTTGAGGACCGCAAACGAATGCAAGCGGTCTTGAATGCTTTTAACGATCTTGTTGACGAAGCCAAGTCTCTCCGTCTTGAAAATGCTCACTTGAAACAACGATGCTCTGGAAGATCTTTCTCCTACGTCCCAGCCGGATATTAGTCACAGTCCTATCCAACCTTATGACTACATCCCCTCGGACAGGCCTGCTGTCCGCGCTTCTGTTGTCTCTGCTAAGTCCTACGGAGAACTTGAGCGATCCCGCTCTGTGATAATTGCTGGTATGCCCGAAAGTGCTAACTGTATTCCCTCGTTGAGAGTCCTGCATGACTTCAACTGTGTCAGAGATATCATGGACTATTTATCGATTGAATGTCCTACCCTCGCCATCTATCGTCTGGGCCGTGCTATTCCTTATAGACGTAGGCTAGTAAAAGCTGTTCTTCCATTTTCATTTCATGCTCGCCAGATGTTATCAAGGACTTGCCGTTTAGCACACTTTCATCCCGCAAAAGTTTTCCTTAGGCCCTCTCTTCCCAAGTCGGAGAGAGAACGGCTGAACTGAACGCATCCCTCACCATCAAGCTCCCACGTCCTCTGCTGTTTCTGTCGCTTATTCGCCACAAGCTACCTCCAACCATACTGTTCCTGTTCCTCCCACCTTTGCACCTCCTGTTACCATACCTGGTTCGTCTAATGTTGTCAGAGCGTCAAACTAGGAGGACTTCAGCGGAATTCTAGTGAGTCCTTGAAATGTTTCTACACGAATATCAGATCCATAATTAAAAATGGTGCATCCCTTCTTTTCTGCTTTTCTGATAATGGGTATGATATTATCGCTTTATCCGAAACATGGTTTGGCGCTAAGATAGACAGCGCAAGTATCCTTGGCAAGTGGTCTTCACAGTATGTAATGATACGATGTGATCGCCAGTGCAAGCGTTGTGGTGGTGTAGCTCTGCTCGTGCGTAAGCCCCTATGCCCTGCTCTGGTTTTTCGTGAAACTGTTTTGAATGCCCATGAACTACTGTGTTGTGACCTTCACAGTAACAATAGCCTGCTTCGTTTTATTGTTGTCTACAAAGTACCAAATGGCACCTCTGCCTTATCTGTGCAAATGTCTAAAGCTATAAGTGATCTCGTATCATCCAATCGCACGTGCATCCTTTGTGGTGACTTCAACATGCCCAACATCAACTGGGCTTCTTTGGCTGATTGGAAAGAGAACTGGTGGACCTATAGCCACCAGTTCTCTGTCCAATCTCTTCCTTAGGCATCTGTTATACTCCCGCGGGAGCATCCGCGGAAGGGCGGGAATCGCGCCGAGACTCCTCACCTGGCCAATCGCCGCGCCTCGCCACGCCCGCCTTCGCCGTGCACCACTGGTCCGCGGACGTTCCGCGGATGCTCCCGCGGGAGTATAACAGAGGCCTTAAACTGTGTGCCGACCATTGCTTAACCCAATACGTCACCAGTAAGGCCTTGGGGGATAATACCTTGGACCTTGTGTTATGTAATGACAAGTTTATCATCAAGGACCTGGCAGTGAGACCTCCCGTTGGCAGTAGTGACCACTCTTCAAATGCATCCTTTTAAGCTTACGGCTGGTGAAATCTCATTTTGTTCATGTACGCAATTTTAAAGATGCCAACTTCACAGGCCTGTTGGCCTACCTCAATGATGTTGATTGGCATGGATCCTTCAACACAGTGTCTTCGGTTGACGACAAATACAAACTATTCCTAGCCATTCTGCAACACAGTATGGACCCTTTTATACCTATGGTCAAAACACCAACGCAGCATGCTCGGTTGCCACGCCACCTCACCTCGTTAGCTCGCAAAAAAAGATTGCGTTATGGGAAACGCTAGGACATCTGGCTCCTCAATGACTGGGATATTTTTCACAGCCTCAACGTGGTCTTTCACAAGCATCTATCCAAACGCTAATATTGAGAAGCGCATTATCCAGACCAAAGATAAACGTTCGTTCTACAGGTTGTTAAGAAAGCGTCTTAAAAGTAGGCCTGATATTCCTAGCCTTAGTTCCTGCGATGGAGCTACTGCTTGTACTGACAGTGAGAAAGCGGAGATGTTAGCAAATACGTTCGAATTTTCCTACTCTATACTGGCTCGGCACACCTCAACTGCTATTGCCCCTCAATTTCCTCCTATGGCCGATTCCATGTGGTTCCATGCTGACGACATTCTAAGGACGCTATTACGCTGGCCCAGTTCCTTCTCTGATACAACTGATCACATCCCGTTCATCTTCATTAAAAAGACCTCCTGTGTATTAGTCCAACCCCTTGAATTTCTGTTTAACTTGAGCTTTATGAAATCCGAAGTTCCCTCAAGATATAGATTCTCCCTCGTGACTCCCGTTTTGAAGAAGTCGCCTGGCACTTGTCCAAATAATTATCGTCCTATCAGCATAACATCCATCTTTGCTAGATTGTTGGGAAGCTTCTCAAAATCAAGATCGAACGCCATCTTGAAAACCATTCTGTTATTTCTTCCTTTCAACATGGTTTCAAAAAGGTAAGTCAACTGTAACGGCTATGCTCCAATCGTTTAATGATTGGACTGTCTACTTGGACGAGGGATCCTGCGTTGACGTAGTATATTTCGATTTTTGTAAGGCGTTCGACAAGGTGCCCCACGACTTGCTCCTCCACAGGTTACAAGTTGTTGGAATTCACCCCAGGATTACTCTCTGGATCAAGGCCTTTCTTTCAGATCGTTTCTTTATGGTGCGTGTCAACCCAAGCTTTTCTGCACCCAGACGCGTTCTGAGTGGTGTTCCGCAGGGTTGCGTCCTCTCGTCCGGCTCTATTCAATATCTATACTTATGAGTTGCCTGGGTTAATCGCGAACGTTAAATGTACTATGTTTGCAGACGATTTGAAGATCTACAAATGCTTAAAAACCCCGGCGACCACGGCGTGCTTCAGAGAGGAGTCGACCTTGATAACAGCTGGTCCCTCGAATGGGCTCTTCCTCTTTCGGAGGAAAAGTCCATGGTGTTGCACCTAGGAAGTAAGATTAATGAGTATGGCTATCGTTTAGATACGTCAGTAATCGGTAAGGTAAAGCAGATCAGAGATCTTCGGTTCCTGGTTCAAGATGACCTCAGCTTTGATAAACATGCATTATATCCAAGGCATCTGTGGTTACTTACCGCATCTTTCGTTCTTTATCTACGAGGAAATCCTGCTGTTCTTCTGCAAGCTTGCAAGTCATTTGTTAGGCCATCGGTCGAGTCTGGGACAGCTGTGTTTAACCCATACAAGCGCAAAGTTATCGACAAAATCGAAAAAGTTCAGAGCAGGGATGAGCGGATAAGTGTTATTTTGAATTATAGATCGATCGATCTCGCTAGGCCGCGACCTAGGGACCAAGGGGAGGAGTCACGAGGCTCCTCGCGTGACGAAACCTGACGAGGTCATCCAGGTTTTCGGCGTCCGTGTAGCGGTCGGTATCATATTCTCTGTCATCATGGAAGGAGAATCTTCGCAACGGCAACCGCCCGACGCAGCAAATGAGGATGAAGTACCAAGTGCAAGTGGGTTTCGTCTGAATCCGAAAGATATCCAGATCAGTCACTGAACAGAGCCAAGGCCGGCAATCTAGCTCCTCGTTAGCTCCAGTGTTCGAGAGAGAAGGGTACGCCAAGCAGTACGAATTCGATGCCAGTATTATCCGTAAGTTATTGCCTTTGCAAGAGTATCAGGAGATTTCACTCATCGTTTCTGACCCCATTCATGACTTACAAACAAGAAATGAAACCTTGAAGATAGCTGATGACCATCCAGAGGTGTTCCAGTTTCTAGAGAACAAGTCCAAGGCAGAAACCCTGAAGACAATGGACCCAAAGCTCGGCGAATTTATGGAGACGTTGAAGAAGAAAGATGAAGAGGACTCGAGAAAGCGGAAGATTTCGACATCGGTCAGCCCGTTCGTAAGAGGGGAGCAGCGTGGCCTCCTACCTCCCCCTACCCTCCGTCGAGTAGCTACAGGCCCCAGTCTTACTCTCGCCTCAACTACGACCCTAGCTCACAATATGAAGCTTCGTGGGCTCGTCCTCCAACGCTTTCCAGGAGTTCCGCATTTCCATCAAGAACCTTCAGTGATAGGACCTTCCAAAGGGATCATCAACTTAGACGGAAGGATCAGTGTAAGAAGTGCGGTCAAGAAGGACATTGGTGGAGGGAGTGCCCACTCCGCAAATAATGAGTTCTTTGCAGGATCTATTCATTTACACCAGTCAGTCTGGGAGGCTCTCCAGCCGACACAGTTAGTCTCGACTACAATAATTAATGGTTACTCTTTACCCTTCACTTCTCCACCGTCGAGGTCCTCTGTAGCCCATAACAGGCGGTCAGCTCTCGAGCATGGCAGTTTCGTAACATCTCAAATTACAGAACTCCTCGCTTCCGGAGCAGTAAAGAAGGTCCCCCAACACCGCGTGCAGCAGCTTCATATCCATCCTCTCTCGGTTGCACGAGGTAGGAAACTGCGACTAGTTCTCGATTTGTCCCATCTTAATAAATTCATAGAGGTGCCTAAATTTAAATTAGACGACCCATCGAAAATAATGCACGTTCTTCCTCACGACGGGTACATGACGACATTCGACCTAAAATCCGGGTATCATCACGTTAGAATCTGCGAAGAACACACAGACTATCTCGGATTCATATGGGATAACACTTTCTACCAGTTCACGTGCTTACCCTTCGGTTTATGTTCAGCACCCCATATCTTCACAAAGATTTTAAGGACATTCATAAGAAAATGGAGAGCTCAAGGCTTAGGTATAGCTATTTATCTCGATGGTGGCATTATATTCCATTCTTCCAGATCAAGGTGTGATGAAATATCAACACTCATTAAAGAAGATCTCGAAGGTGCTGGATGGCACTTTGCCCAGGAGAAATGCCACTGGTCTCCAGCACAAGTTGCTAAATGGTTAGGCTTTTCGATAGATTTGAGATGCATGCAAATTTCCCTCTCTTCCGAAAGATTAGGAAGAGCAAAAGAGAGGGTGAAACAAATGAGAAAGGTCTCGAAACCTTCGCTGCACGATAGACTACGTTGGTCGGGGACTTTAGCCTCGATGCATTTAGTGATGAACTCTTCAGACATTCGAAACTCACGAGCAATCTCTCGAGAAATCGCTTCTGCTCAATCCCTAGAGTACCCTCTCAGCTGGAGATGGAGGAAAGTCAAGGAAGAGAACGGTGAGCTAGCTTATTGGAAATCTCGATTATTGGAATGCCCAACTCTGTCTCTTCTTCCTCCTACAGAAGGAACATGCTACCGGAATATCATTTACGTAGATGCCTCCGCACACTCGGTTGGGGCAATTGTTAAAGATGCATCCAATTCCGTATTAGCGAGATCTTTTCGTGAACTACCGACGGACTTAATCCAAGAGTCTAGTACAACTAGGGAGCTTTTCGCGATAAAGTTTGGTTTAGAAACATTCCGACAAAATCTTGAGCAGGGAGTGGTCCTTTATACGGATAATCAAGCAGCGTGTATCATTCATAAAAAGGGTAGCCTTTTGCTCAGACTACACCAGATAGCAGAAGAGATATGGGACATAGAACGTAGATATGGTCTGCAGCTGTTACTGAAATGGATACCTGGAGAACTAAATCAGGAAGCTGATGAGGCAAGTAGACTAATCGATCTTGACGACTGGCGAATAAATGAAAGGATATTCTCAGCAATAACAGCCAAATGGGGTACCCCAGAGAAGGACCTATTTGCCAATGACAGGAACGCAAAATGGCAGACATTTTATTCCAGTGCACTTTGCCTAGGAACGTCCGGTGTCAATGCCTTCACTGAACCCGACGCTTGGAGAACAGGGCTACTTTGGTTAGTTCCTCCTGTCTGCCTCATACCAACAGTGTTGAAATGGTCTTGCCATTACAAATCGGTAGGGATTCTTGGTTGCCCGTTGTAGCCCGCGCAGGCCTATTTCCCCATTCTTAAAACAGATGGCTACCACTGGGCCGACTTTGTCAAGGACGGAGTTATGTTCGCGGTAGGGACAAGAATATTTCAGGAAGAAGCTCTTCCAGGAGCATTTGGTTCTCAGTATTCAAGATGCCCGTTCATTTTCCTGCTGGTGGATTTCAGGGAAAATACGTGCGTTAGAAGGTGCATACCATTTTAGTCCCCCGGCTTTGCAATTCCAGTGCCTCGCATTATCGAATCGATAATTCAAAATGGTATTTATACCAGAGAGTATCGGAGGTATAAGTGTTATTTTGAATTATAGATCGATCGATCTCGCTAGGCCGCGACCTAGGGACCAAAGGGAGGAGTCACGAGGCTCCTCGCGTGACGAAACCTGACGTGGTCATCCAGGTTTTCGGCGTCCGTGGAGCGGTCGGCCCTCCCACCCACCCTGTAATAGCTTACGGGAGTCCAGAGAATAGAGGTATTAAAAAAATCCACAATTATAGGCATTTAAGAGCTGCAAGAGTGGAAGTGAAAGTGAAATGAAACGCGTATTTTCCAGCCGCTAGGTTCCAGCAGGGAGCAACGATTATGAAAGAAGCTGAAGACCTAGGGCGGGAGAAGCAGGAAGTAGGATCGGCAGAGCCCTGGTTACAGATAGAGCTCGTTCGACGCTATCCTGCTATCGAGCTGAACTGAGGAAGTTTGAGGACTTCAGAAGGAATGTCAAGGTCCCCAATCTTCCCATTCCTCAGATGAGGAACTACTACGTAGCGCAATGCGCGGTTGATGGGCGGCAGAAAGCGTTGCCTTTAATAGTCGCAGCAATGAACTATTTCCTCGGGCCATTACCGGAGGCAGAACGGAGCATCGAAGGGAGCATTGTAGAGGCCGAGAAGAGGGCATCCCCTCCGGTTAAACACCACGCGAAGGTCGACCCAGCAGCGATGCGCAAGATAGTGCTCGAGGGTACACGTAGCAGTGACCCCAAAACAACACAGGCCGCCGTGGTAGCACTCCTGCAGTTCAAGGCGTTACTTAGAATAAGCGAAGCTATGAGCATACTGGTTAAAGATCTGACGTGTAAACAGCACCCTCTTAATTAGGAGGTCCAAAGTGGATCAGTCGGTGAGGGTACTTGCATACCAATCAAGCTCGATAAACTGGAGCATAACTTACTAAGGACATATGTAGATTCAGCAGCGAATCAGCTGTTTTTGTTCCAGTCGGCTCCCCCTCACGTACTCGGCTTTAAGGGATGGGCTAAGGGCCCTGCTCACAGCTACGCAATCAGACCACCTTAGTCTTACCTCCCATTCGTTTAGAGGAGGGGCGGCTTCTCATGCTTTGGACATGGGCTACGACCAAACAAAGGTCATGCAGGCAGGAAGATGGCGATCGGTTACAGCTTTCAAATGCTACGTCAGTCCGAAGCCGCCTGATCTTCCTACGGCTCCTAGCAACTCGACCTTATAACCCAATGCTGTAATGTTCTCATTGTATGTACATCCACATGTCTTTCCTCGTTGATGCTTTTTTCCCCTTATTAGCGCATATAGTAACATATGCAATGTGGACTCTTCTACAGGTCAATCATATGCTCCTGTACATTAAAGTGTCGATAATTAATCACTATCCGTCATGAGATGTACAGTTTTTCTTGTAACATATTATTTCATGACCCATCTCAGGTCACCTACTCTTGTAAACAGTTGATCGCGGTATGAAGCTAATTGTTGCGTTGAAAAATAGACCAGAGGTTGCTGTTGCCTTCAGTGTAGATTCGTTGTCACTTATTAGTTGCATGTATCAACTATCATTTGGTGTATCTCATACATCACCCGCTCCTAATACGCACACCGAATAAACCGTTCAGTGTCCAGTGCCTCGCATTATCGAATCGATAATTCAAAATCGTATTTATACCAGACAGTATCGGAGGTATAATAAAAATTTGAAACCCGGATAACGGATAACGGATAATTTTACCCAAAAATGGCCGGATAACGGAAAAACGGATAACAAACAACAAAAGTTAAAACTACTTTTAAACCATTCTTTCTCGAATGATAGGTCGGTAGTTGTAACACTGTCCGTGTCACATGTCAAATGAGCCACTTTTAACATTTTTATTGATGTTTTTTCTTCCAGGCACGTGGTAGTGCAGTCGGAAGTGCCGCCTGTGGCATCCTCTCTTACTCATGGTTCTTGGTTCGGATTTCCCCTCCAGGTCAACCAAGCCTTCCATCCTTTCGGGCTCAATGTATTGGTGCCAGGGCCTGTCCGGGCAAAATAATGCACTGAGTTGTCCATCAGCTGACCACCGCAAGTTATTATACTGGCCAAATACGCATTCAAAGTGTCTCCAGCACATCAAATAAGAGCAGTCTTGTATCCTTTATTCATGTTTTTTTTTCAGCTGTAATGCAGTTGCTATAGATCCCACGGGAATGGGATCTATTCATTGTGACTTCATTACAGCTGAAAAACATGTGGGCTTGGGTGGGACAGTTGTTAAAAAGAGTCGCTTTTTGTTTACTCTCCAAATAAATTTAACACTTATTCTTGCCTAGATCGAATAAAACACTCTCTATTGCTTTGGAAAGGGTAAATTGTAAATTGCTGCTAGTGCCAAACATAGTTTCAAGAAGCGCTAAAAGGTTGTGTAGATGCGGAGTATCTGGCACATCCTTAAAACGAAGTGATTCTTATGGACGTTTGTCCTTTTCTCCACTGATCGACTGGCTTTTTTCCAGATCGTACATTATGCTAGAAGGAATTTTGGTGAAAACCCCACAAATATGAATGAGCAGGGCAGTGTTCAGCATTTCAAAACGCGGCTAAGAGAAAAGATTGATAGTTTGATAGTTTAGTCTAATTACAGCATTGAGAACTCTAAGAAGGCACCGAACTGGCATTGCAAGCGTATCTCGACTGCCAGTGGAAAAAACAAGAGTTTTTTAAAATTGTCCTTATATTCAACTGAGTAATTACAAGCTTGCCACATTTTGTTGTTCGTTATCCGGCGAAAAATCCCCGGATAACGAACAACAAAACGGATAGGCCAAAACCCACCGGGAGCCGGATAACGAATAACGGTTAATCCGCTCATCCCTGGTTCAGAACAGTTTCACACGGAAACTCATGATCAGGTCAATAGGGTTCAGCTATCTAGACATACCATCTGCCCGCGAAAGGAATGTTAATCTCAATTTGCAAACTCTTGCCTCTAGAAGGCAAGAGTTTGCAAATTGAGATTAACATTCCTTTCGCGGGCAGATGTTCGACCTGCCGAGGTTTCACAAAATAATGCACGGGCGAGTTGGGTTACAGTTGAATACTTTCTTCACGTGAGACCTTCTTCCACCAGGGGTATCTCGCGCAAACCTATTTTGTCTAGGGCTAGATTAAATTGCCGGAAATACTTTTTCACTAACTGTGTCTTTGCCGATCTTTGGCCTAAGTAGGAAAGTCAACATTCCCTCCAGTTACTCTTCTTTTAAAAACTTATAGTCTCACCTGGACGCCTAGTGAGTGCCTCCTGTTTGACGCCCTCCTGTTTGCCTAATTATCAATTAATTAATGTCGTCGTTTGTTTTAAATGTACTTGCTATTTCTTTGGTTTGTCACTTGTTTTTGTCTTTCTTTTTTCCTACCTCTGCATCACTATCTTCTTGCCACCATTTCGACTGGTAGTGTGTGTATCTTTTGTTTTACTACTTTCATTACTCTCATCCACATGGGGACACCTCCCTGTGTAATAAATGATGATGAAAACGGCAACTTTGCGGAGAAATGATGACAAGTATTCAAGCGAGAACAATCGAGTATAAAATGCAAGGTTTCAGACGAGTGCATGGCGCAATCCATACCGCTCATTTGTCAGAAAATTTCTACTTTCTTAAGCTTTCATATAAGCCATCAAGTTCTACAGAACCTTATTCTGAGTAAAGGTGTCACCTTTCAAACAGTGTACTCATTTTTTGAGACACCCTGTATTTGTGAACATAAAATTCGTAATTGAATTCTGTGTAGAATGTTGGCTTAAAGACGAGACATGTCTCCAACGGTTTGATACACAATTTTTTTTCTTCAAATATGAGCTCTTTTAGAAGGTATTTAGACGATGTAGTTGAATTCTGTGTGAAATTTTAGCCTGGAAATATACCTTTCACAGCTTCGTGGCAGGCTTGCGAAGAAATATTTTTCAGTTTTAAATTTGAAGAATATCGCATCAACGGTAGCATTGATAAGCTTGAGGCAGAGCTAATTAGATAGAGCTCGAAATTCTGATATAGAGCTATGTTTGTTTCGCACCAACATGTACCTTACACTGGTTTTCTAAACCCTCTGAACATCTTGTTGACTACAGTCCCAGCAAATCTGGTCCACCTGTGTGTTCCGCTCGTCTGTCGGGTCGCCGACGTGGGGCCGCCGACGACGACCTCCGTCGGGCCGTTGACCACCGCGCGCGCGACGGGTGTCACAGTGTGAGCGGAGACGGCGAGCAGGGGATGATACCCCGGTATGGCCACCTGGGAGCGTGGCCGCTCTGCCCACGACCAACCGATACGAACGCTACGCACCCCCAAAATTTGTGGTGACCCCTGTTTCAACGAAATTCTCTGTTAGAACATTCTGGAGTGCCACTAGAGCGTACTATGTCCTCCAGCCATAAATATCGGCCAGCGTAAGGCTAGTGGTGGGAAACTGATCAAGAATCAAGAGAAGCTTCAGTGGTACGGTAACGGTCGACCGCATGTCTGGAATACGAACGTCTGAAACCTAATTGACTTGAGATTGGAATCTCCTGGGTTAATGTCATATTGTGAAGATCATTCCAGAACTTAATGTTATTTCACCAAGTTCCCCCGAATTCCTTGCTAATGATATAGACCCAACAATGAACCAGGACAAATCTATTCCAAATGTTCTCCAACTCCAGAAGTAGAAGGTTTAAAGCAAAAAAAAAGACTAACGTAGACAAAAACCGCATCAGAAAAGACATGCGAATTCTGACAGTTTTCATCTGGGTTGACAACCGATGTATGAGAGGAAACATTTTAATTTGAGTGTTGCGGTTCAAAACCGACACTATTTTTGAATCAACCTAATAGATCACTGCAACTAGACTAATGACCACCTTGAAAAGTAAACTAGGAGTCGATCGCCGATGCACAGGACGCAAAAATTGAGTTCAGTGAAGATTTTGGATGCACAAAAAAATCTGAATTAATCCGGAGGAAATTCCGAAACAGACTGAGGCAAAGCAAAAATTACACTGCTAAGATGGAGCGGGTAAACGCTAACAATTGAAGAAGCCCAGAAATCTGTTGTCATTTTGCGCTTGCCCTTAACACGTTGACGACGAGGGCAATTTTCGCGTGACTGGCCCATGGGACGAAGCACCCCGCACAAATGTGACACGACATATCGTGACCCAAATTTCTAAGGATAAATTTGGGATTCCAAACATGATACTAATGTTCGCCTCAACACTTACGGTCAGTTACCCTCCCCCTATAATTCAATAATTTTATTTATTTTTTATTACTTTCTTATTTATTATTATTCTTTTTTTATTTAAAGAGAAAAATGATAAATTAAAACCTGCCTTAAAGCACAGCAAACAAGCAAGCATATAGCGCATTAAAAGATCAGGTCGCGTCATGCACTGAAAAATTTCGCCGCAACTTTTATTCGATTGATAGTGCCATTATATTAACCATGACAGTGAAAATACGTGAGAATATTGTGTACTTTACAGTGTTTCTTGTTCTATCGTTACAGGTGTCAAAGTCCATGCGACCAGAAATCTACTATCAATCGAATCAAAATGGCGACGTCTTGGAAGAGGGTATGGCTCAATCTTGTTTTTTGACACAAAAAATTGCCGCCTTCCTGCTCTTCAACAAAAGCTTTAGTCCGGCTCAATCTCGTTTTCTGACACTAAAAAATTGCCGCCTTCCTGCTCTTCAACAAAAGCTTTAGTCCATTATTTTTCCTCAAAAAATAAAAAAAAATTATAAAATTTTGAACAATGTTTTCACCTACTGGGTAACTCTATTTAAAAGACGGTTGTCTTGACACGACTATCAATTAAGAAGGAAACCTACCGTAATCGTCCAAAAGGACATCAGCACCGTGTTCAGCATCTTGAATAACCTTTCTGGGCGAAGTTTGGACAGACCGGATATCATTCTTGTTAAAACAATATACCGTCGCCCACCATTGCGCGATATTGTCGTCAACGTGTTAAAGGACACCACGCTAGAGCGCGACCTCTAGTTAAAACTGTAATGAAAAAGCACTGCAAAGACACGGCAAGAAATCAAAATCTTTCGCTGTTGCCTTCTTGACCAAAAACTTGTGAAATGTGAACAACACCAAATTGGTTGACCAGAGCCCTATATTTAAAGCTGGCGTATGGAGCCGTTGTGCTTCACTTTTACAGCTGCTAGTGAAGGGCTGGGCCCAACCAGAAGAAAAAACTGACAGGAAGTGGTGTCAAAGGTTTACATAAGAAAGGAAATGTATATTAGCAAGCAGCAACCTACCCAAGCAATATTGAGAGAGTGGCTCCCGATAACTAGCGCAGCATAGAACAGCGGAGTCGCTAGCAGAGATCCCATCGCACAAACGAACGCATCGGCGCGATGAGTAGGTTTGAAGCACCAGTTTCCTTCTCGCCAGGCCTGCAGACTAAGGTAATAGAAAGAAACAATAGGGAATGTGTACTAGAAGAAATTATTCGACCTGCGCCACTGTGGACCCTGCTATGATGCCGACAATGCCGGCGCAGCAGGTGACTACTCCAAATAGTACGGAAATGCTGAAAACAGCTGGAAACATGAAAGAACGCAAGAGAAAAAAGCGCTGGATAAGATCTAATAGGAGTAGCAACGCACTGAGCAACTTCATCCTTGGGAACATCATCGATACCATTGATAACACCGTATGCGTGCGTCATCAGCTGTGGTGTCCACCAACTTGCCGCCCCAACGCAAAACACAACGCAAGTGAATCCGGCAGTGGTTAGGAGATATGTTTTCCTTAAATAGTGAATATATGGGAAAAATGGTATTTAGCGGGCTTGTGCCCACATCGAGATTGCACATGGTCATAGACATTCACACAACACGGCATCTGTGCTTGAAGAAACGAAATCCGAGCCTTGGCTGATCCCATTTAACCAGTTTAAGATGTCTTGCCGGAGCGACGGGGACACAAGCCCACCAAGCACAGAGAAAATAACCAACAATATTAGAAGAACTCACACACTGATGAGGTACTTTAGGTCCTCCAAAAGCGTGCTGGGCTGCACCTGAGCATGTTCGGCTTCCCCGCGTTTCGGTTCATCAAGTCCGAAGGCAACGAAGAAGAAGAGCACAACTCCTATCAAGGGAGTGAATCTGCAAAAAGTACCGGCAAGGAATGTAGAACAACTTTCTCTACAAAGCGTGCGCTTCTCTTCGTCCATCTCAAGTTTTGCCCTGATGCTTAATAAAGAATGAGAATTGAAAAGAATAAACAAAAAGGACTAATATCCGTTTCGTTCCTACCCTTAGACGGATATCAGCAAGAATAAAATGATGCTATCAGCAAGAATAAAATGCTTAAGAAGTGATAAGATAGAACGCGTGCGCACTAAAGCAGAGGGAGGGGCTCCCTCATATGCGTTGATAGGTCACCTCTACATTTCTCGATGTTGGTTGTGATAAAAATATACTCCAGAACTTTAACTTACCTAAGATAAACAGAACATCCGTCGCATCCCTAAGAAGGAATGACCCTCCATATACTAGAGAGGTTTCACTAGAAAACTCATTAATCAGAATGAATCTTCATGATTTGCAACATCCGATATGGGAAGTAAGATTAGCATAGTTCAACTGCACCAACTGGATTTTGTAATACAGAAGATCAATACTTTGACACCACAAATGCAGCACCATTGTCAAAAGGGATCGAAACAAAACAAACAAAAACACTTTTAAAAATCTTTTATGTAAAAAGAGGTGCTCCAACATGCCTAACGGCGTGTCTCGCACTTGCGCACTTCGCGCCACACTGGAGTATCACTAACCTACGGAAAGCAATTTTTGTAAAACTTAAATCCACTAATATCTATGTCAGGTCACAGACAGCTGTCGCGTTACACCCGCACCTCGTCTACGAAGACGAAGCCACGCCTGGCTTCGTCAGTCTCGACTTCGGCTCGCCGTCGGCGGCTCGGCACGGCCTCGTCAGCCCACTACTCATCTCCCCTCCGCTACAGTACCCCAATGCTTTCCCATAATAAAGATATAACCAAGCTGTATGTTAGTACACAAGAAGGTAACTCTCTGCTTCAAGGTAGGCCCCGGAACCTATAACTTGATGTGGATGTCCCGAAGGTTTTTGTGGTACATAATTAATTTAAAGTTTTTTATTTAAATTAAATTTCCTTTGTAAGAATAGTCAAAAAGTTTCTTCCTTCTTACTTACTAACAACCTGGTTAGCCAGCAATTTAATTAACACCCCTCCCACCCTGACCCTACTTCGGACAACCTGGCGACTGCCGACCCAGATAACCGCCGTACGCCTACACGTGAGCGACTTCCGTTGCCGATGGACTTTATTGCCCCGCGCGGTGTAGATTGTATTTGAAAAATATTCAATATGTATACTAAGTTCAAAGCTAAAGCGCGCGTAACACCATACAAATCCATTCCTTAAGCTGAGAGCAATATAGTCTTAGCGACGGCCATCGCCTAAGAGCCTGCTCTAGGATCAGCTTGGGCTGGCGTAAATAATATCTTGACCCTACACCGTGGGCTACGCACTCCCGTTTCAGAGGCGGCTAGGCGTATTCCCACACAGGAAGAGGTTATTTACGTTTGTCCCACAAATGGATTCTGTACTGAAGATCTGTAAACAGGGAAATACCTAAGGACATTAGTATGTATGGTAATCCCTCTCATTTCTTTAATAGTCCTGGTGACGAGATCCCATTCCAACGGCTCCCTTTATATCTAGATTGGTACTTCGCATAATTCATTGTTATTATTATTTTGGTGAATCTTCCTTATTTGGAACCTATGTGAGAATCGATTGTTTTGACGAGGCTGGCCTGGCAATTGCGGCAACGCTCGCTTTTCACCCAGACAGCCGGACTCCTGACATGAAGCTCACGTTAAACGTCTGGAGTCGTCTCTATTCAAGAGAAAGGACCGGGCCACATGGCTTGCACGGGCAGGTGTAGGTTTCAGTTTTCGGCCAGATTAGGCTACGTCCTGAATATGGGCCTTTTATGCAATTCACGGGATTATTTTTGATGGTTTTTGCTGAGCCGTGCCGAGATCCGAGACTCCGAGAAGCCGGAAGAGATCTTCCCCCCGAAGGTACTCTAGGGAGACAGACGGACCATCCAAGGATGATTCGCTCTCGAGAGGAATGACAACGTCATCCCCGGGGTTTTCCTTCACCAACCGGACTGAGACTAAGGCTTCCCTGCCTGCAATCTCGGTCCTTCCCATAATATTAGTTTTTCACTCATTTTTAGCTTCATGGATCGCGCCTACGTTATTCGCTTCATGTCATTACACACATTTCCGCCGACGGTGAAATAAGAGCTCGTTCGCCATATAGTCATGACTCTAAATAAAATAATAAAATACAAGGTAGAAAAAAAAGGATATCGAATTCCAATCCAATAAGTCTTTCCTGCAATTGAAGCTATTCTGAGGAGTTCATAAAGTTATCCGGCCTTCAATGGCGCAAATTTCCGACGCACCCAGTTGGCCGAAGCCGTTTAGCGGACCCTATACGCACCAGACGTCTGCTGTGTAATTAGTGCGCTCGCGGCTTGCCACCCCGTCCCCGTGTAATTATGCAAGTGTAAGGCCAGGGGGCATCAAGGACTGTTCTTCTAGGACTGCATCGTGTTCCTGTCGGTGGTCCCGATTGTCGTGATACTACAGCGTGATACCATAACTTTGCCCGTCACATTGGTTACAGTGCCCCACGGCGCTCGACCAACTGTCCGAACACCTGACCGACCAACTGGCTGACCAACTGGCCGCTCCGGTCGATAATAAATTATTAGGACAGACACTGTCTTTACACTGACCAAGAAGACGGCAGATTAATCCGACCTCATAAGATGACAACATGTCAATCCCGATAGTGAAGTCTTACACTTCGTACTACACGACACCCACCCCATTAATTTGCAGCCTAGCCAAGTTACAATGTGCCGCTGCATTCCTGGTAGTAGTCACTCTGGGAAATATGAAAAACATAACACCAGAGACACCACTGTGTGCTTCTTGACCTCAGAAGTCTCCTACATAATCCGCTTATAGCGCTGGCGACATGGCACCACCGTTGGGCGCCGTTCATCATGTACGCAGACACCTCGTGGCATATGCTCTTGCCCTAGGAAAATATCTGATAACGCAGTCCAGTGACCAATATTTTTATTTATTAAATACCACAGAGTACAGTACATAAAACTGTTTAATGTTTGCAGTAACATAGACTGAAATACACTCCTTGGAGGTAAACAGGCATGTGAGGAAAAGGTTTCAAAGAAAAAACGTTGAAGTTTTAAAGATTCCAACTCTCCAAAAAAAAAAGGGAATTTAGAAAATAATACATCAGGCTGGCATCTTGCAGTAGAACCACGTAGTGATCACACGTAGGTACTACCATCGATTAGCCATAATCCATGATTTGCCCGGATGTGGAATTCAACTCGCAAACGCACTTATCCCATGGCGTCTTACTCCACTACGCTATGGTGCATAGAAATGTCTTCAAATCAAAAATCGATTTTTTTCTCATACCTACAGTGCATATTTCATCTATAGAAAATACCTCTTGCATTTTGTTTTAACTAGAAGTAGGTTTTGATATTATACTTTAAATTTCAAAAAATCTAAATTTTTCCACACACTTTACTACTTCAAAATCTTTTTAAATAACTTATTAATTTTTGCTTTTTTTAAACAAAACGTAAGTTAGAATAAAAGCATGATATAGCATGGAAGCACGAAATAGTCCCTATAAAATCCGTTCAGAGGAGTCAACCTTCATTTGGGCATAACTGATGCAAATTCGTTTCCTACCCCGAGCACAATTTTTGACCATTTTCCCGAACTATTGTTTATAATTATGACCTTATGAGAAATTTACTAATTTTCACACTACTCCAGTGTGTGGTGAAAAGAATTTGCTGAAAATCTGGACCATGAGATGTCAGTAACCACAAAATCAACAAAAAAATTATTCTATACTCAGATCTAAAATAGTTGAGATTTGAAGTATGATACAGAATGGTGCAATGCAAACACACTTGACTGGAAATCTACACATGGTTCCAGTCTCATCCCAGGTACAATATTTTGCCAGTCTTGTTAGTGATTTGAAACGCAAAAAAAAGAAAAATATACATCACTAGCGCATTGGCAAGTCTTCTGACCGCAAATTTCACAGGGAAGGTTCGGATCCCGCCTGATGCACAATTTTTGCAGATGCGCCCTCTATAATATTTAAGACTCAGCTTGCATCATACGCAGCTTTTGAATGATTTGAAGAAGAGTAGCGTTCACGATTAGCGAATAACGCCATAAACTAGCAAGAGTTTCAGAAAAAAATATTTGCGTCCTTGACAAACTTTGCCAAATAGCAAGCATAAGATCTTGATAAAATAACTGCTTAATAGAATTGGTATATGAACAAAGTTCACTCTTCAAATCACATTGGGCTTAGATAGCCTAACAGCAGATTATCGCCAGAGTGAACTTTGTTCATATACCAATAGAATTGGTATATGAACAAAGTTCACTCTTCAAATAACATTGAGCTTAGATAGCCTAACAGCAGATTATCGCCAAGCAACGGTTAGAATCTACATGAATAATGGAAATAACCATCACAACCTTCTCAGACTTAGAAAATTGTTATTAGTTTAAATGATTACAATAAAGCAATTTCAAAATCACATATAAAAATCCTCAAATTTAAATGAATTTCTAACAAGTGGATGCCGAAAAAAGTTCACATTACAACATTTTTGTCTTTAGTATAAGTAATCGTGATTTAATTCGTTTCAAAAAAAAAAATCCTAAAGACCACACATAACGAAAGCTCCGAACCTTTCCAAGACATTATTTTTGCACGCATTCAACTACACTTTCAATAACACAATTTCTTCACGATTGTCATAAATACTGATCCAACCATTGGATTCTTATATAAGTTAGTAATAAGACTATAACACATTATAGAGACCCGAAAGTAAACAAATTTACCTTTCCAGTAACTTTCAATTTCAAAATTTTTATTCAAATTAAAAAAAATTCATTTCAAAATTTAATTTGTTTAAATATATTTTAAGTGAGCCATCGAAATCGATTTGTCGTTGCACAATTTATAGATTTGTTATAATTCATGCTACTTTCGACAAAATTCGGAAAAGTTAATGCTCTGAGTGAGCAGGTTTATCGCAATTTTTCAGAGAAGGGTGAACTTCAAAAAAAAAAAATCGGAAGCAACATTAGCAAGTGTAGGAATTTCAGGCCCTTATACTGTAATACAGGGTATAGCCCATTTTTTGCTATACATGGAAGAAGCTTGATCACATGGTGTGAAAGCATCACAATTTACCGCCCACACTCGCCTCTTCTGCATACACATTCGCCGACGGACTCGTTAATGGTCTGGAAGGTTGTACAATCTAAGAGAGAATCGAAATTGATTTTTTTTTTTACATGACGATGTGCACGATGTTATACGCACCTTTGAGAGTAGTAGATAAATAAATATTCGGAATAACCTTTGATTTTGAATTATGACACGTGATTGATTAAATAGCCGGTAAAATTATTATACACGTTTATAAAAATGTTTGACCTTTAAAAAAACTGCTAGGGTAACATTTTTATTTACTATTTATTTTGCACCAATGGGGTCAAACTCTTCTACTGAACAATGGAGGTGTTTCTAACAATCTTGGCACTCATGGAACAAAGCAAAAAATGTGTTAAGCAGACATGTTCTTTACACATCTTGTACATGCAGCCTCGCTACAACCAGCAACAAAATGGTGAATAGGGCCAAAACCAAACAATATTCATCAGGAGTGACAAACACATCTTGTTGATCATCAATATAACCTGCCTTGTACCACGAGTATTTCAAAAAGTTCGGAAATCTAGATCTAGGGGCACAGAACAACCGGTAAATTTGCATCAGACCCTTCAATAACTATTGTATCTTCACAACTCCAGAGGTCAAGGAGAGGTCGAGAAAATTTATTCACCCAAACTTCTCCCAAGGGGTTATTTGAGGTGCTGATGACGAATCTGACATCCTTTTTAGGAATTTCCGCCGATTGCGGTAGCGGCAGCCTTGTTCACCCGCACCGCATCCTACCGTAATCCACCGCAATTCCCGAAAATGGATGTCAGATTCGTGATCAGTGCCCCAAATACCCACAGATTCATGGTCGACACTCCAAAGAGCTGACTTGAGCGAAGTTTGAGTGAGAAATGTTTTTGAACACCTCCTTGACCTGTTCCGGAGTTTTGACAGTATTATGTAATACTATTAGGTTGTCCGGAAAGTTCTTAGCGTTTTGAGTGCTTCACTTTGAACTACCATAACTTTCTCAAATGTTATAGAATTTTGTCGAAATAAGCACTGTTCGAATCAGCACACTTTTGTCAACGTCGACTTACTCCATCACCGAAAAAATCAGGTGGTCGCAATTCGACAAAATCCACAAAAGTTGTTTTGACCTTGTCCTGATTGGTGAAGGTTTTACCAGCAAGAAAGTTCTGAAAGTGTTCGAAGAGGTGGCAGTCAGTTGGTAGAGGTCTGGAGAATATGGCATGTGAGGCAGAATTCAATCCATAATTCGGTCAATTTTCGAATAGTGAGTTGTGAAACGTGTGGGCGGGCGTTATTGTGCAAAGGAGTCGAGCCTCTTCTGTTGACCAATGCAGGTTGGAGTTGACGCAATTTTCGCTGCATTTCATCAATTTCCTTACAGTAGGACTCTGTTATGATCGTTTGTGCCAAAAAGTTGTAATAGATCACACCAGCCGCCGACCACCACACAATGACCACAACGTTTTTTTGGTGGAGGTTCGCCTTCGGAAAACGCCTAGGGGGTTCGTCGGAGTCCAACCACTGCCTAAGACTTTTCCTGTTATCAGACATAATCGACTTTTCAGCACAAGTGATGATTCGATCCAAAAACGAGTCATTTTTGTTGCGCAAAAGTAGAGAAGAACAAATCTCGAAAAGCGACAATTTTTGCCGCTGACTCAACTCGTGGGGTACCCACTTCGAGCTTTTTCACCTTTCCAAGGCGTTTCAAAGCATCCACAAAAGCAGTTTTACTGACGTCTAGCTCTTCCGCTATCCCGCGAACTGTTTGTGATGGTTCAGCTCTTACCAATTTCTTCAACCCGTCATCCTCAATTGCTCTAGGTCGACCGCTACGGAGTCACCTTCGAGGCTGAAATCTCCGATTCGAAATTTACCGAACCACCTGCGCACAGTGCTTTCTCCAGCACTATGCCACACTTGACTGATTTGTCGAGCTATCTCGGATGCCGATTGTCAATTTGAGCTTAAAATAAAATATAGTTCGGGATTGCTTCTTCGACATACTTCAATAAGCCCTTCGAGAACAGAAATATAAAACAACGTTGAAACAAATTATTTAGTCTAGAGCGAAAAATTCTGTACAGAAAGTGGCATTAATGCGCAATGGAGGTTGAGTTTTTACTTAATAATAGACTAATGAAAAATAACACAAAACACAGAACTTTCCCGACAACTTAATATACACATTAGTGCCGATTGTTTCTTTGGGTCATGCTCTAACCACAAGGTTTGGAGCGTCAAAGTGAACCCGCTGCGGAAATGCTTTATGCTTTTCTTAGAGAACCACATATAGTGTCATAAATCAAAATAAAAGGTAACTTCGAAAACAAACCATGATGTGCAAGAAAGACGGAAGTGGGGGAATCGAACCAGTGACCTCATATCCGACAGACTGGAGCACTACCCCTGCGCTATCTCCACCGCTGGCGTACCTTTCTTACGGAGCCACTATCCCTCATCGCTATCGCCCCATCTCCAGCCTGCAGTCCGGCGCACTCAACTACAACAGGTCACAACTCGCTCAGGAGTTTCACTTTGCAATTTTGACACCCATGGTCGTAATCAGCGTTCCCAGCTCTTTCTGATGACCCTGGTCTCTACTTGAAGTCCCATGGGGGTCGAAACCCTTCCCTAGTTAGTTCTAATTCTTTCCCTGAGGTTGCTCCGCAACCGTTTCCATGCTGAACAGTATTCGTTAGATGACATCGTTGACACGTTTTCCAAATCCAGACGCTCGCAAGGCAACGTCGGTGACACGCCTTGTGAATCCGGACGCCCAAAAACGCGCGCAGTTACCGTTTCCCCTGAAGGAAGAACCAGCGCTTCACCTGTTGAACCAACATCCCACGATAGCAAATTTTGCCTGCAATCGTTTCCATGCTGAACAGTATTCGTTACATGACATCGCGTGGAATACGGTGAGGCGTATCCCGCGAGCGTAAATCACTCAAGCATCATCGACGGTTAACTCAATTATACAGTGGCAGATACCTCAAACATTTGAAGTAGCGCCACTTTCTCCACTTATCTATTAGGTTGTAACGAAATAAATGGCACTGAACCACTGTAAATTTAAACAGTTAATATCTCGGCTTGTAGGCAAGTTTATTAATCGAAATAAGAACCTTCCGATTCTACACATCTTTGCCAACGTGACACAAGCTTTTTTATCCCGGTAGAATAAAAATCAGAAGTTCTAGAATTGACGAAAACTTCGAAGGTACTTTCGGCGTCCTGTTGGTATTTGAATATTTTCCCTACCAAGAAGTCGCCAAGATGCTTGAAGAAATGGTAGTCTGTTGGGGAGAGGTCGGGAGAAAACGGAGGATGTGGTAGAGTTTCAATGCTCACCTCATTCAATTTCTGCAACGTCATTCGTGCTACATGGGGCGAGCATTGTCGTGCAGAAGGAGAACTCGCCTTCGGTTTACCAAGGCCGGCCGGATATCCTTCAACTTTTTCATCATTTCTTCAATTTCAATGCAGTACTTCTCTGCCGTGATGGATTCACCGGGAGGGAGGAAGCTGTGGTGAATAATTCCCAGCGAACACCACCATACTGTCACCATTACTTTCTTTTGGTGCAATTCCGGCTTCGCAAAAACCTTGGGGCTCTCATCGCTGTCCACCCGCTGTGCCGATCGTCGCCTGTTGTCATACATTATCCATTTCTCGTCAAGGTTACGATGCGATCAAGGAATGGGTCCGTTTCGTTCCGTAGAAGCAGTGCGGACGAGATCTCATATCGTCAGACAGACAGCTCGTGAGGCACCCATCTTTCCAGCTTTTTGGTCTTTCCAATTTCCTTCAGATGCCGGGCAGCTGTGTTGTGACTGACGCCAAGAACCTTCGCTATCTCCCTGGTACCTTTGTGTGGATCCTCCTCTGCCACATCTCTCAGCTTGTCCTCATCAACATCACTATGCCTCCCACGACCTTCATGTTCTTCCAAGCTCTCATCTCCATTCCGGAACTTCTGATACCAACGATTCGCCGTCCGAATTGTGGAACATCCTTGACCGAATGCGGCGTTGATCTTCTCGTCCGCCTCCTTAGCTGTAGTGCCCAGTTTGAATTCATACAAGTAAATGCCTCGGATTACCCTTTTCTCCATCTGCAAAAAAGTCAATAAAACTCTAAAGTTTTCCCACTTTCACATAGAAAATTTGGTACTCACCGGTAGAGCAAAGTTTCTAAATGATATGCCACATGTTACGGTTTGTTCTTGATCAAACGCGTAAAGACGGGCCAAAAAATGGCGCGAGCCAGTGCCATTTAATTCGTTACAACCTAATAGTTTCTATCTGTTCCTATTTTGCTTATGTTCATTACCATACTGCGGTATTTATTTGACGCTTCACGGCAGCCTATCGTAACTAAAGGGATACCACGAGCACATGCAATCAAATGGAAGACATGGTAGTCGTTGAACCACCAAGAAAAGGACGCAAAAGATCGGTGCTAAACAGATCTTCTTGGTCTGCGCATGACTTCTGATGACAAGCCAAATAATTCTGTTTAGTAGATCCCATTTATGGTACAGGTTTCGCGTTCCTGAAGTGTTGAGAGTTAGGATCGCCCCTAACTGTCACGTGCGTCCAATGAGGAAGTACCTCACCTAACCAGGGGAGAAAATGCCCGCGACCAGGGGAGAAAATGCCCGCAACCAGGGGAGAAAATGCCCGCGACCAGGGGGAAAATGTCCACAGCCAGGGGAGAAAATATCTGCGGCAACTAAACCGTTTTCGATAGGGTCCACTACAACAACCACTACAACAACACATATGGTAATCATGTGGACAGGGATACGGTATTTTTCTTATGCTGTCGAGTAGGGGCATGAGAAATCGTGGGCGTGGCAACTGAAACTGTGGCACCATCACTTGGATTCCCTAGCAGACTTGATGGTCTTACCGTGATAGAGAAGCTTTGGAGAATATGAGGAAGGATTCTCGTTACACAGTTAACAGGCATGCTCAACGGTTAAATTAGTACCAACGGTGTTTTATGTGTAAAGAACACTTGAAAACAATGAAAGGAGCGAAAGAAGCGTTTCCGCCCAGATCTCAATTTCTAGCACGTAAAACTAGAAAACGAGCACATCAACGGAACCTAGTAACTTAGAATTACTTTTCGAAGCTTCGGAACTGTAGGCCACCTCAATTTTTGAGTTTGTTTTTAAGCCACATGAACGCCACATGAAGTGAACAGTAAGGTACATACTATACTTGTGTCCTTCCAAAAATTTTTCGAATAAACGAATAATCGAATATATTCGGTTTTACGAAAAACCGAATATTCGAATAATGAATATATTCGAATTTTGGACCTTGTCGAATATTCGAATAATGAATATATTCGAATTTTGGACCTTGTCGAATATTCGAATAACGAATATTTTCGAATTTTGGGCCTCGTCGAATATTCGAATAATGAATATTTTCGAATTTTGGGCCTCATCGAATATTCGAATAATGAATATTTTCGAATTTTGGGCCTCATCGAATATTCGAATAATGAATATTTTCGAATTTTGGGCCTCACCGAATATTCGAATAATGAACATTCGAATATTCGAATTTATTCGAATATTCGTTCGAAATTATTCGATTCGGTCTGAAGTATACGACAGAAGTATTTGAAATGAAAGTCAAATTGAGCCCTAGGCTGAATGCCTTTTCTAAATTCTTCTGTAAGATCGTGTCTTCAATTTTCAAATCCAAACTCTTCTAATCTTAATGAATTTCGACCGTAACGCACAACTGACATAGTGACACAAAATTTATCAATAGCGAATACTTTGGTTGAAATTGTAAACATTCTACGGCTTCTAGCCACAAAATTTATCAATAAGGAATACTTTGGTTGAAATTGTAGATATTCTACGGCTTCTGATGACCCTCGTAAAGCAAATACAGAAATAAACGTAATCCCAAACACGACCTGTTATTTAAAGGCATTATGTTAATATGTATATGATGTTTTATGTTACAAACCCGGACAAGAAAAAACAACAATTGAGTGAGGAAACACCTCGCCGTTAAGCTGAGAAATAAGGTCTCCTACAAGTGAATCACAGAAAAGGACTTTGAGAAGGATGAATGATGCTGTGGCAATTTGGGGTGAGATCGCAGCCAGTCTATACCCTTCCGACTGAGAAAATGAATGTCAAATAGTCTGCCCATGCGACACTTCTCGAACGGTACGACTGGAAGATGGTCTCCCAAACACATATTACTATTAACCAGAAGATCGCTCCTTGGCACTCAGCGTGACATACTTCCGATTGGTATTGGTGGCCGGTGATTGCGGTCGAAGAAAGCCTCAACCAAAGAACCAGGATGTGTTCCTAAGCCACACCAACGGTAGACCAAACAAACCGACGATGAAGTACTTTCGACAGAGGTTTTCTCAAGTCCATTGGTCGGCCTTCGCTTGGGTAATTAAACATGTTTCCCATTTCGAATATTTTCATGGCTCCATATGAAATATGTATACCAAACGATAGAGCTCGAGCTGCTGAGCTCAAACCTTGGTTTTTCATATACTTGACTTTAGGCGAGTTATATCCAGAATGCGCAAAAACTGACTCCCAGTAGTCTATCTCAGTATCACCTGTATCACCTGTCGTCCCGTTGATCATCGACTTTCTCGAGCGGGCGCCAGCAGCGTCTCCATTCGTCCCTGTCGCGTGCCAGAGTGGTCCAATGGATCCTCCTCGCTCGAGGGACACTAAGAGCGTCATATCGGTCGTTCAGGGCTTTCACGAAGAAGTCCGACCAACGCGTTGGTGGGCGTCCCGGTGTTCTCTTGACATCCCGCGGAATCCAGTCGGTAACGGCTCTCGTCCAGCGGGTGTCTGCGAAGCGCATTACGTGGCCGGCCCACCTAATTTTCGACAACTTGGCCCACGTGACAGCGTCTCTGATCTTCGAACGTCGGCGAAGCTCGGAACTCCGGAGGCCTTCTCTCACTTGCGTGAGTCGTGTCACTCCGAGCATCGTCCTCTCGATTCCACGCTGCGCGACGCTGATCGCGTGTTCATCCTGCTTTCGCATAGCCCAGGTTTCTGAGGCGTATGTTAGGGAAGGAAGAACGGTAGAGTCGAATAGGTGGGCACGGAGTCGGACGTTCTTCGTCTTCTTCGCGCCTTCTTCGACGCTCTTAAAAGCTCCCCAAGCCGCTCGTTTCCTCCTGCTCAGCTCCGGCGCTAGGTCGTTGGCCATATTGACTTCGCGACCCAGATACACGTAGCTGGAGCATTCGGAGATGTTCGTTCCGTTGAGCGAGAATGGGGCATCAGAAACTTGTCCGTTCCTCATGAACATCGTCTTCGTAAGATTCAGCTGCAGTCCAACATTCCCACATACACGATCGAAGTCGGCCAGCATTCGCTCCGCCTGGCTGATGTTCGGTGTTATGAGCACGATGTCGTCAGCGAAACGAAGATGGTGCAGCTGCTGGCCGTCGACCTTCACTCCCATGTCTTCCCATTCTAGTTCGCGCATGACGTTTTCGAGGGTGGCGCTGAAGAGCTTCGGGGATATGGTATCCCCTTGCCGAACCCCTCTCCTTACGTCGATGACGACGTCGTTGTAGAATGGAGAGATCTTGGTCGTGAATCCATTGTACAGCTCTCGAAGGACTCTGATGTACTGAGTAGGAACGCCCTGAGTGAGCAGGGCTTCGTGGACCGCTTCAGTCTCGACGGAGTCGAATGCCTTCTTCAGGTCGATGAACGTAAGGCACAGCGGCAGCTTGTACTCTCGCGACACTTCGATGAGCTTCGTAATGGTGTGTATGTGGTCGATCGTGCTGAATCCTCTCCGAAATCCTGCTTGTTCGCGTGGCTGTCCTTCATCCAGCGTTCTGCTGATCCAGACTACGGACAGCAGGCAGATCGGGCGATAGTTGCCAATGTCATGCACGTCTCCCTTCTTGTACAGCAAGAAGGTCTTGCTGGTCTTCCACTGAGATGGAACCTTGCACTCCGACAGGTATCGTGTGAAGAGCCGCGCCAGGGTGTTGCTGAGCGCTGGCGGGAGGTTCTTCAGGTGTTCGGGTCTGATCCTGTCAGGGCCGGGTGCTGTACATTTCTTCACCGACGAGATGGCGTGTCGGATCTCGGAAGGGAGAACAGAGGGAACGACGTATCCATCCTGCGGAAGATGGCATGGGGGCAGGTGGACGTGGCTATCGAAGAGATCGGAGTAAAGTCGTGGATGACCTTCTCCATGGTCCTTCTGGAAGAGGTGACGGTTCCGTCAGGACGTCGGAGAGCGATCATCTTGGTCTTGAAGTTGGCGAAGTTTCGGCGGGCATTGCGGATGCTCAATCCTGCCTCTGCTGCTTCAGCCAACACTTCCGCCCTTCTCTCCTTGAGATCTTCCTTTATCGCCGCTCTGCATAGCTTCGCAAGCTCGGACGTCAGCTGATAGTTGCCTGACTCTCGTGCTGCTCCACGCTGGCGTATAAGCTCGAGAGTTTCCGGAGACAGGCGCCTCTTGGTGGTCTTCAAGCTCTCGGCTCCCTTAGCACTATCGTGGAGATGGTGCACGAAGCGGTCGTATTCCTCATCGACGTTGTCCATGACGGCATCTTCCCAAAGGTCGGCAAGAGCGGCCTTCTCTCCTTGACGCGAAAAGCGAAACTTCGCGCGAAGGAGGCGGTGGTTCGATCCGGTATAGAACTTGGGGACAACGGAGACGTCGGTCAGGCAATACTTGCGATTGAAGATGATGTGGTCGATCTCGTTGTGGAACTGGCCACCGGGGATTGGCACGGAGCCACATCGCTTCAGTCGCAGACGTCCGATTCGGCTTGTCAGAGACTCGTACAAATCGATGTTCATGGCCAAGTGAGTGTTGACGAGGACACCAACGCCGCCTACTCCCCTGCTGTCGCATGTTCCGAGGAACGGTTCTTCTCCGGAGTCGTAGGCGGCGTGTAGGGGTGGTGTCTTCTCGTCTCGGTCAGTCCGATGACGTCGTACTTGATCTTCTTGGCTTGCATCATCAGGTCCTCGACGGATGCTTCCGATGCAAGTGTGCGGGCGTTGTAAGTACAGATCGCCATCCTAGTCCTTCTCAATTTTTCTCCTAGTCCTTCTCAATAAATTTGCGCAGCCTGGTTAGGCCCTGAGATTTTAGCAGCCTCTCCGTACTCGTCCTTCCCATCGCTGCAGAAATGGGGGCTCTTTCGGGGTCAGGGGAATGAGGCCCTTTAGTGCTGCTGTGTTTGACTTCCATACAACACGGGTAGCTAGTCAGGCTCTGTCGTGCGGGCGAAGAACTCCGGGCAGCCAGCCAGACTGCCCGAAGGGACGGGACGGGACTTTTGAGGCGGCCCCGAATCGCCTTACGATGTACTCCCAGTCTACCGAGTGCAAGCTTTTGACCGGGCCGACACAGTTACAATCCGCACAGTCGTGGACACATCCGCGCACACTGTGCACGAACATGCCGCTCCCACGCACAAGGAACGCGTCGACCCGACACAGCAGGAGCAAAGAGTCCATCCCCTGCATCCCACCTGCGTTTCTGGGCAGTACACGGTCGCATTTGGTTCGCGTTTAATTCCCTTATCCACCACCCGGGGACGTGCCACGTGGCCCTGCGACAAGCGGCCCGAGATCCTTCTTAACAAGAGAGCCCGAAGGCTCTCTATCGAGGGAGATCCGTGGCTATCTCAGTAGCGTCGAATATATTCGAATATATTCGAATTTTGGACCTTGTCGAATATTCGAATAACGAATATATTCGAATTTTGGGCCTTGTCGAATATTCGAATAACGAATATATTCGAATTTTGGGCCTTGTCGAATATTCGAATAACGAATATATTCGAATTTTGGGCCTCAGCGAATATTCGAATAATGAATATATTCGAATTTTGGACCTCACCGAATATTCGAATAATGAATATTCGAATATTCGAATTTATTCGAATATTCATTCGAAATTATTCGATTCGGTCCGAAGTATAGTACATACACTTCAAAGTCAGAGAAGTAGAAAATGAAAAAATGTCAGAACTCATTTGGGAAATTATTTACAAATTGGTTTTTAGGTTTTTCTGAGGTTTTACTTAGTCTTTCTGATGAAGTCTTCATTTTTGACCAATCATTTCCTTCTTTACTAAAACAGGATTTGAACATAGATATTTCAACATTCATTGCTTTTCAAGTGATTTTCATCTGATACACTGTTGGTATCGTAAATACTTGTTGTGCCCTTTTTTATTAAAGTTTTTCTCAGTATAGGATTTCTATTTCGATTCGCTTTGTTGCTGTTTTTCTGATATTTCCACATATTGAATAAAGGATTTAAATATCTGAATGGTTAGTTGCAACATAGGTTTTACCAAAAACGCTATTAAAATGACCAGAACCTACGGTGTAGCACCTCGCCAAAAATCTTTCAAGCCACCTTCTCGAAGTATAGAGTGTTTTTCGAACATGAACTTTTGCGATCAACTTCTTATTAGAGCTTTGGTACGAATGAAACGTCGCTGATACGTCCGGTTAAGGCTCTTCTACGGTTTTTTCCACAGTTTCAAACTTTTCTAAGCATCCTAAGTGGTATACTTATGCTCTCCCAAAAATTTCGAATATTCGAATGGTTTCGAATACCGAAAATTTTTGAGCATTCGAAATCGAATATATTCGAAAAACGCGATTTTTCTGAACATTCGAATTCGAATACATTCGAAAAACGCGATTTTTTGAATATTCGAATTCGAATACATTCGAAAAACGCGATTTTTCGAATATTCGAATTCGAATGAAAAATCAGGCTGTATTATAGACATGATAGAAGGCAACACAGAAGAGAAAAGGGAAGCAATACATAACGGATCCCTTCCTAGTTAAGCACGAGGTTTTTATCGACAGGCATCTCATAAACCCCCATGTGAGTCGTAAAAATGAGATAGAGAACTTACACGTAGAACGATCAAAGGGCTTATGGAAGCGTCTAATTTCCTTGCTTACTGGAATACGAATTTTTCTCAAAGGAATACTAGTGTTTTGTTAATTGCTGCTTATGAGGAACAAACGAAAGGTTTACAACACATTTGAAGGAAACATTATCTGGTTGAGCCACTGTAAGCTTCTAGGTCACTTTAAAACAATCCTTTTTGAAATTGGTGGCAGACTGACTGTTAAAGAACTTTCATGAAACAATGGTTTTGCCTAGCGGCAGCTAAGGAAGGACTGACGACAAAGCACTACATGTAAAACTGTAGCAAGTCTGTCCTGCTCATCTACAAATGTGAAATATCACACTGTCGATTTTGCGGCCACAAAATGTATTAAGTAGCTAGGAATAAGCTACCCATGAGGGCCAGTCTCATTCCGTTCTGGTGATTCACCCAAGTAAGTGGTATGAATAAATATTTCTTATTTGCGATGAACTTGTGAATGTAATTATTCTCCAGCCAACATACTGATAAACTACGGTAAACTTCAGAAAAATAGATCGACCGATAACATCCGGCCGACCTACGCCGCCTCCCCTTTGTGAAGTCCTACCTTATAATATAGCTTTTGCGGAACTGTAGTCGTTGCAGAAACGAAATCCAGAAGCAGAGCATTCAGACCACGGAGGAGCAGAAGAGCATAGCGTGACGAAAATTACAAAGCCGACTTCATGAAGTACTCTTCTGCACCAGGAGACACCCGACGTGGCAGAAGACAGAAGCGCACCCTGTTGACCCTCACGCCCATCCTGCAGACATTTGCTAGCTTGTGGTCTCACCAGGATACTATCTCAACGGTAGGTCGGAACGGCGAAAGTGTTGTATATGGGCAGAACCGCCTCTCTCTGGGTAGTAACAAACTGCAGGTATCGACCCCAATACAACTCTGCGCAGAGTTAGGGGCGACGGAAGTCGCGCGTTGGCGCCCTGTTGATTCACGTGCTCCACAGCTGACGGGCGCGCGCGGGATGAGGGCTCGTATCGCGACCTAGCGCAGTGCACAGGTGGCGTAGTAGGGAAGAGCTCGGGCTCGTTGTCGAGGGGTCGGGGTTTGACTCGCGTCTAAAGCAACATGGTAGTGACGAGTTTTCCGGGCGGGGATGGACGAGTTTTCGCACAGTATAAAGGCGATCGCTGCGGGACCCAAGTGCTCCAATCAATCATCAAGAAACCAGCGGACGTTTGCCAACCTTCATTTCGCTAGTGGGTGCTATTTGGTATCACTTACGCGCAATTCTTATGAGTAGGCTTCTGTACTCAGCAGGAATCTATGGAAGTTGCATTGAAAAGGAGACGAATGCTAGGAATGAGCATAACTACAATACGAGCATGTGGAGCTGGAAGGAACAGAAAACCTTCAATTCCCTAAAAATATTTGCAAACGTCTGCACTGTTTGGATGTTTGAACGACTTTCTTAGTCTGCTATAACGAACTATGCCGCTATGGTAGTTGTGGCGGGGGGGGGGGGGGGGGTCACCTTATAAAAAGTGTCACTAATACGAACAAAAAGAAATGATGGCACACCTATAATTAAGAAAACAAACAAACAATGCTATAGCTCTGTTGGCGCAAATAGGGTCGGGGGGGGGGGGGTCACCACAGCATGGCGCGGCAGGCCGGCGTGGCGAGTAGCTACATACAGTGAATGTAAATGCAGTCTTATCTCTTCGCTTCGATTACATACCCGTGTTTTATATGCTTCCGAATTGGGCAAGGGAGGAAACTCCAGGATTTGGGCAATTATAACACGGGCGCGTCACTCGAGCCGCACCCTGGAGTCCCTTCTCCTGCCTAAATCTGAGCACAGATCACAGCTACAGCATTATTTGTTTGTTTTCCTTACTATCACTGTGCCTTGTCTCGTTTTCTTGGTGCTGGTGACACTTTTTATAAGGTGACCCCCTGGCCCTATTTGCGCCGCTCTGTTCTACGCTCTAGATTTGAGCAGGGGAAGGGACTCCAGGATGTGGCTGAAGTGACGCACCCATGTTAAGATTGCCTACATCCTGATGTTCCCTCCCTCGCCCAATACGGAAGCAGACAAAATACGGACCTGTTATTGAAAATAGGAGTTAAGACTGCATTTACATTCGCTGTATGTAGCTACTCGCCACTCCTGCAGCCCACGGTATGCTATGGTGATCCCTCCCTAACTACCATAGCGCCCAACTATTTTTAAAGCAGAAATCTCGATTGCCTGAGGCTGCCACACAACTTGGTTCCAAGCTACACTTGGTGTTACCTCGCGGGATGGAAGATCTTATATGTGTGTAATCATTGCATTGTATTACCACTTTTGATCGAGTCACGGAACAGTTCAGCCCGACGAGGCCCTGGTCAACTGCGACCGCTTCGCAGCCGCCAGTCGGTCCCGCGACGATCGCCTTTATACTGTACGAAAACTCGTCCATCCCCGCCCGGAAAACTCGTCACTACCATGTAGCTTTAGACGCGAGTGGGGGTTTGGATCTCGCGGACTGCGTTTGTTTTGCACCTTTGCAAAATCCATGTTTATCATATAGCTAATCCACCTAGTGTGCTATAGAGCATGTTTACATATACCACTCACATCGTTAACAAGGGTGGTCCAGGCAGGTCACCGATTTCGCTGAAACTTTGTCTAGGAGGTTATTTGGGGTACTGATCACGAATCTGATTTCCGTTCTTCACGATTCGGCTGGATAATATAGATACAGGAAGGCACAGGATTACATTCTAAATGTTTCTGCCGGTAACGGCAGGTAGAGACAGAATCGTGAAAAACGGATGTCAGATTCGTGATCAGCACCCCAATTAACCCCCCTAGACGAAGTTTCAGCGAAATCGGTGCCCTCTTGGACCACCCTTGTTAACGGTACGGGTGGCCTCCAACCGAATCGTGAAAAACGGATGTCAGATTCGTGATCAGCACCCCAAATAACCCCCTAGACGAAGCTTCAGCGGAATTTTTTTTTTTTGACCGAAGTCTTGTCGGTGGAGTCAGAACTTTAACTAGTGCCACAAAATATCTATCGTTACATAACTATAGCTTCACACAAAATAGGCTTAAAATAAGTGGTATATGTAAACTCGGTGGAGTCGAAACTTTTAACTAGTGCCACCAAATATCTATCGTTACATAACTATAGCTTCACACAAAATAGGCTTAAAATAAGTGGTATATGTAAACTCGGTGGAGTCGAAACTTTTAACTAGTGCCACCAAATATCTATCGTTACATAACTATAGCTTCACACAAAATAGGCTTAAAATAAGTGGCACGCAGAAGTGAACCTTTTAGCTAATCTGTAGTTTGAAGCATATGTTATATGTAAACATGTTCTATAACACACTATAATACCCCTAGGTGGATTACCTATATGATAAACATGAATTTTGCAAAAGTGCAAAACAAACGCAGTCAGCGAGATCCAAACCCCCGACCTCTCGTTCACGAGCCCGAGCGCTTCTCTACTACGCCACCTGTGCACTGTGCCGAGTCGCGATACGAGCCCTCATCCCGCGCGCGCCCGTCAGCTGTGGAGCACGTGAATCAACAGGGCGCCAACGCGCGACTTCCGTCGCCCCTAACTCTGCGCAGAGTTGTATTGGGGTCGATACCTGCAGTTTGTTACTACCCAGAGAGAGGCGGTTCTGCCCATATACAACACTTTCGCCGTTCCGACCTACCGTTGAGATAGTATCCTGGTCAGACTCTTAACTGCAGCGTGAAGGACAAATAACGTCCGTTTGAAACGCCGCTTGAACCATCATTTTCAATTTTTTTTTTGTTAACAATTCCTACTCTCCCTCGGCCGCTTTGCACAGGCGCAGTAATAGATGTGGAATGCTTGGTACCTCCCAAACAAGAATTTACCTTTATCCTTCCTTCTGCTGTCCTTAATCCTTTACGTTATTACGTTTACGGCGAAAATAGCTTCCAGAACTGCTTGAGTGGAATGCAAAACTGGTCCAGATCAAACTAACCCTTATGTCCATACTCTAAGATCTAAAAAACGTCTGATACTATATAGGAGCGCGCTAAGAGCTTTCGATCGTCGATGCGTCAGAAATTACTGACAGGAACAGGTGCATAAAATTAGCGTAGAATAGGTACACAAAATACTGGAAAATATCCAGACGTCTCCAGCGAGCGCCTTAATTCAGAAGACCATGTCACAGATTGATCAGGCAATCAATATCGGTTGATACTATCCATACTTTTATCGGTGAAAGTGGTTTTCTCTCAGAGTTCACCAACCGGGGTGGCGACGATTACTGGTCCCCGATCGGTCATTCACCACTGCAGCGATTCTCCGTGGAAAATTTTTTGCAATTCAACATTGTAAGACGTTGTGGAAGTTCTCCCTGTTAACAGGAAGGCTTTTCGGGAAGTGACTAGTATCGATGAGGCGCTCAGTATCCGGGCACCGAGCCACCATCGTACCACAGCTTTGATTCACAGACAGAACCGTTTTGGCCACCCAAATTACTCGAGAAACCCACCACGCCTTTTCAAAATACGCCGATACACAAATTCTTGTTGGGCATTCGAATGACACTTTTCAAATACTTGAATAATTTTTGCTTTCTGGGAAATTGCGAATATTCGAATGGTTTCGAATACCGAAAATTTTCGAGCATTCGAAATCGAATATATTCGAAAAACGCGATTTTTCTGAATATTCGAATTCGAATACATTCAAAAAACGCGATTTTTTGAACATTCGAATTCGAATACATTCGAAAAACGCGATTTTTTGAACATTCGAATTCGAATACATTCGAAAAACGCGATTTTTCGAATACTCGAATTCGAATATTCAAATTCGAATGAAAATCATTCGAATAGCTATTCGAATGGGTCGTTCGAGCATAAGTATACTAAGTGGTGACTACCGCTCAAAGTTGTTTTCTTTATTACGGCGCTTTTGCTATTCACCACATCATGGTGTGCTATAGATTCTTCTCGTCGACCCGGGAATTTTCTCCCCTGATCGCGGGCATTTTCTCCCTTGGTTGCGGGCATTTTCTCCCCTGGCCGTGGGCATTTTCTCCCTATTTCGGGCATTTTTTCCGCACGCAACGCGCGCCGTGAGATTCGGGCACTTTCTCCGTAGACCTCTACTAACCTGGGTTTAAATGCCTTCTGTTAACACTTCCGTTATCCGGCTCCAAAGTCCTCCGATAACGAACAACAAAGCGTATAGACGAAAACCCCATGAACGTCGGATAGCGGATAACGGTTAATCCGCTCGTCCCCGGCACAAATCTTCCAAGCATCCGTATAATTCGTTAGCTGTATTTTTATGAATTTTTATATATATATTCCTAACCTAATTGGAAGAGTCGCAGTGGAAGAGATGGAGGACTGCCTCCAATTTCCGCGCTTACGTTGAAGCATACATACAGAGAGAGAGAAAGCGGAGGGTATAGAGCTCCATGCTGCCTGTGCTTTCCACTAAAATTTCTAATGCTATACCAAACCTTAAATTTTGCGAGAGGCGAACGAATATCACAAACTCCAGTCACAGCTTTCATAAAGCTTCCATGGCACAGCGAAACTAAAAAGGCCGAATGTAGCCTACCTTACTCCCCACTGCCAGCTGTTAGTCCATAGTGCGATCGTTGATCCCCCAATGAAGCCTAATCCACTGAAAGGGTACGGTTTGCATCGATAAAGAGCTACTACACAACAAAAAATTCTAGTTCTCACCTGCCCACGGGTATAGCGAAGTAAAAGACCATCAATGCTATGCTCCGCGTTGGTCCGTAGAAAATGTCTCCAATAATAGTTGGCGCGACGGTTGAATAAGTAGCTTCGCCTATACCCACGATTCCTCGAAGAAATAAGAAGATGTAGAAATGCTGAAACATTGCACGCAATACGCATTCAAGGGTGTAAAGCCACGATGCTGCGGTCAGCTGTATGGGTTTTTGCGGAAACTGAATTATAAAAAGTAGCCAGAGTTTTTCATCGTAACCCAGTGTCTGATTTAGGTGCGTTAGCCCCAGTTTATACTTGCGCCGCTGGGCGGCGCGGCGCGATGGTTGGGATAGATATCGACCGAGCGGCGCGAAAAATCGATATCCATGGCGATCGTGGTGCCGCGCCGCGTGGCGGCGCAAGTGTAAACTAGGCTTTACCGCGCTCCTGTGGCACAGTCTCTCTGTTCGTAGCGATTGTCGCCAGACTTCTAGTGTTCCCTCGGATGTCCACCACATTCTATGATACTCCCGCTTCACTTCATTTGGTTCCCTCACAAAGGCGGCTGTTCTGGAATCGTATGCACTTCTGTTTGAAGGTGGAACAACGTTATCTTTCAAGCGCTCCGTGCCATTCTCACCAATTCTTATCATAAAACACACCGGATACGAAATTAGGGAAATTTTGAGATTTAAAATGATGTGTGGAACTTTTAAGATGAGTGAACATGGAGACTGACGGCTTCATAAAAATCTCCAGACATTCCGACCGTTCCTAGTGCCGTCACAATAATCCTAGCTCCACGCTCACAATCACTCTCGGGAGTGCTGTTGTAATTAACGAAGGAATCTGCCCTACAGGCTTTCAGGTTTAGATTTTCTGCTTGAAGGGAAGAAACACGTCACTGAAAGAAGAGGGAGTTGAGCCAGTGGTCGCTCACCTAAATGGCATGGGAGGTGCTAAACCTTACACTTCTGTGCAAATCAGTTGTAGTTCAACAAGAAAGCTGAATTAGGATTCGAAGAAGCGCCAAAATGTGGAAGACAAGCTCATTCAAGCTGATACTTTTAACGTAATGGGTTTTGGGTGTAATACCACAAAGAATAAAGACCGCGCAATTCGCCCAAGAACCCTAACTAATTAACCGTACGTGCGAGGAGAAAAATCCGTGCTGCATAGACAGAAATTAGACCAATTTTCTGGCGAAGTTTAGGCTGAGAGTAACATATAAAACTGACTCCACTCTACTGAACCTGCCTGCCTCTATCTTCCCTCCCAAATACACCATGGACAGTATAGTTTAGGGTTTAAAGGAGAAGACGGACAATTGAATACCAAGTGGCAACAAATTCTGGTTGATTTCTATAATTCAGCTTCGCGGAGAGGATGACATGGCCGGTATCTTCTACATGACATGTATAACCTCACAGTACAGTCCGGGCCAGAAGAAGAGAGGAAAACTTTAGAATGTTCTTGTTCCAAACGCACAGTTCGTCCAAGTAATGTCGACAGAATAACGCCGATTATCCAGACTGCCAAACCACAAGTAATGATATGCTTTCGGTTATATCGGTCGCCAAGGTAACCACATATTGGTGCAAAGATCATGAAGAAAACCACAAAAACCGTCTGTAAAGCAAAGCAAAATACGAACAAGGAAACTGGAGATGTAAGAGCAGCTACCTGAATAACTCCCGACTCCTTATCATTTAAGAAGAAGTAATCTTGAAGCCTTCCGAGAACTCCAGCAATCGTGAAGCGATCCATATAATTAAGCAGATTCACAGCTAGCAGGATGGCTACAACGAATACCTTCTTTCCAGTAACCCTGTCTGAAAATAAGTTTTTAAAAGACGTGACATGCAAAGGAGATACATTTTGGCTACTCGTAGAGACAGCGTGGGTACAACAAACCATCCAAAGCAGGACTCAGCAGAAGAACAGTATCTTGACTGATGCTTCCATGTTCTCCTGCGCCGCTGCTTTCCATCGTGATAAGTCACTTCTTGTTAGTCCATGCGGCCCTTAACACGTTGTAAAACGTAAAAAGCTGAAGTCAAATGAACGAGGAGCACTCAATGTTTCGAGTTGTTACTTGCGTCTAAACTTCCGGGGTCTATGAATAGCCGTTCCTGTCGTCAGCAGTCGGACCTATCAGCATTCAAATAGTCCTTGGGCAAAATCTTGGAGAAATCGGTGGTCACGACCCCGACAGCGTTACTCCCCGCACCTGTGGAAACCTACCATAATCGGCTGAAATTTCAAAAACGGATGTCAGATCCGTGATCAGCATTCCAGATACCCCCAGGCAGGTTTGGGCGAAAATATTTATTGTAATATTGCTTTCTCCGTTGTCCCCAAGTTCTACACGGGATCGGACCACCGCCTCCTTCGCGCGAGGTTTCGCTTTTCGCGTCAAGGAGAGAAGGCCGCGAAGTTCAAGAAGAGGAATCCCAGAACGACCGTCAACTGGGACCTTTACACCTCTCTTGCCGGTCTTTGGGAAGATGCCGTCATGGACAACATCGACGAGGAATACGACCGCTTCGTGCACCATCTCCACGATAGTGCTAAGGGAGCCGAGAGCTTGAAGACCACCAAGAGACGCCTGTCTCCGGAAACTCTCGAGCTTATACGCCAGCGTGGAGCAGCACGAGAGTCAGGCAACTATCAGCTGACGTCCGAGCTTGCGAAGCTATGCAGAGCGGCGATAAAGGAAGATCTCAAGGAGAGAAGGGCGGAAGTGTTGGCTGAAGCAGCAGAGGCAGGGTTGAGCATCCGCAATGCCCGCCGAAACTTCGCCAACTTCAAGACCAAGATGACCGCTCTCCGACGTCCTGACGGAACCGTCACCTCTTCCAGAAGGACCATGGAGAAGGTCATCCACGATTTCTACTCCGATCTCTTCGATAGCCACGTCCACCTGCCCCCATGCCATCTTCCGCAGGATGGATACGTCGTTCCCTCTGTTCTCCCTTCCGAGATCCGACACGCCATCTCGTCGGTGAAGAAACGTACAGCACCCGGCCCTGACAGGATCAGACCCGAACACCTGAAGAACCTCCCGCCAGCGCTCATCAACACCCTGGCGCGGCTCTTCACACGATACCTGTCGGAGTGCAAGGTTCCATCTCAGTGGAAGACCAGCAAGACCGTCTTGCTGTACAAGAAGGGAGACGTGCACGACATTGGCAACTATCGCCCGATCTGCCTGCTGTCCGTAGTCTACAAGCTGTTCACTCGAGTCATCCTGAATAGGATCAGCAGAACGCTGGATGAAGGACAGCCACGCGAACAAGCAGGATTTCGGAGAGGATTCAGCACGATCGACCACATACACACCATTACGAAGCTCATCGAAGTGTCGCGAGAGTACAAGCTGCCGCTGTGCCTTACGTTCATCGACCTGAAGAAGGCATTCGACTCCGTCGAGACTGAAGCGGTCCACGAAGCCCTGCTCACTCAGGGCGTTCCTACTCAGTACATCAGAGTCCTTCGAGAGCTGTACAGTGGATTCACGACCAAGATCTCTACATTCTACAACGACGTCGTTATCGACGTAAGGAGAGGGGTTCGGCAAGGGGATACCATATCCCCGAAGCTCTTCAGCGCCACCCTCGACAACGTCGTGCGCGAACTAGAATGGGAAGACATGGGAGTGAAGGTTGACGGCCAGCAGCTGCACCATCTCCGTTTCGCTGACGACATCGTGCTCATAACACCGAACATCAGCCAGGCGGAGCGAATGCTGGCCGACTTCGATCGATGTATGTGGGAATGTTGGACTGCAGCTGAATCTTACGAAGACGATGTTCATGAGGAACGGACAAGTTTCTGATGCCCCATTCTCGCTCAACGGAATGAACATCTCCGAATGCTCCAGCTACGGGTATCTGGGTCGCGAAGTCAATATGGCCAACGACCTAGCGCCGGAGCTGAGCAGGAGGAAACGAGCGGCTTGGGGAGCTTTTAAGAGCGTCGAAGAAGTCGCGAAGAAGACGAAGAACGTCCGACTCCGTGCCCACCTATTCGACTCTACCGTTCTTCCTGCCCTAACATACGCCTCAGAAACCTGGGCTATGCGAAAGCAGGATGAACACGCGATCAGCGTCGCGCAGCGTGGAATCGAGAGGACGATACTCGGAGTGACACGACTCACGCAAGTGAAAGAAGGCCTCCGGAGTTCCGAGCTTCGCCGACGTTCGAAGATCAGAGACGCTGTCGCGTGGGCCAGGTTGTCGAAAATTAGGTGGGCCGGCCACGTAATGCGCTTCGCAGACACCCGCTGGACGAGAGCCGTTAGGCCTCTGTTATACTCCCGCGGGAGCATCCGCGGAACGTCCGCGGACCAATGGTGCACGGCGGAGGCGGGCGTGGCGAGGCGCGGCGATTGGCCAGTTGAGGAGTCTCGGCGCGATTCCCGCCCTTCCGCGGATGCTTCCGCGGGAGTATAACTCAGGCCTTACCGACTGGATTCCGCGGGATGTCAAGAGGACACCGGGACGCCCACCAACGTGTTGGTCGGACTTCTTCGTGAAAGCCCTGAACGACCGATATGACGCTCTTCGTGTCCCTCGAGCGAGGAGGATCCATTGGACCACTCTGGCACGCGACAGGGACGAATGGAGACGCTGCTGGCGCCCGCTCGAGCAAGTCGATGATCAACGGGACGACAGGTGATACAGGTGACAGGTGAATATTGCTTTATAACATTCCCCTCTGCAGTCGTGAATGTACAATTGTGCCTAAAAACATGTTCCTAATCAGGGGTGTGCGTAAGTGAAATCCGAAACATCATAAATCGTAAGCCGTAAATCGAAAAAGGGTGGAGATTCAAATATGGTCTCAGAGAAAGCGATCTGCTTATTGCACGTTCACGTTTGCAAGAGACATTGCATTCGTGATTCACAACAAAGAACTTTTTGGGTATATAAATTGATAACATGGCATTTAACGCATAGCAAAAAGAATCAACGCCGTGTTATTAAATTGTCCCAACGCTAAATTGTGTGAGTACCACTCGTTATGAACCCAGTGCCTAATGTAATTTCCTTCTTCAGGTTAAAAGGTAAGCGCTGCAAATAGCGTAAAATCAGACGACACTTGGCACTACTAACCACGCTGAACCAAAATTTAAGAGATTTGCACGAAGAAAATGAGCAATCGCAGTCTTCAGTGTTCCGGACAGCGATAAGTTTTGGTACTGAGAAGTGCAGTTAAAAGATGCATAGCGCTCTATTTTAACGTAGAAATACAGAGCGCCCGGGTGCGCACAATGCGCACGATTTTGGGGGCGGGGTCTTCAGCGCCGATGTCTCGCGCGATGCCGGAGAACTGGTCCGCTTGGCATGGTGCCGAGGCGGCGCGCGGTTTTTCGTCGTGTCGTCTCGCACACTCCACGCCCCCCCCCCCCCCTGCTCGCCACACCCCGGAGTCCCTTCCCTAGCCCAATTTGCGCTCCCTTCCGCTCTCGCAGAGGAGAGCACAGAAAAGGCAGGATTCTGCCCCGCGCTCACTCTGCTCATCTGACTCTCGCCGCTCGCCCGCGACGGAATTTTCCGGGGACCAGTTCACATGTAATCTTGTCTCGCGCATAAGAGGACTGAAGCCGTGCGGTTTGTGCCTCTTACACGCCCGCGAGGTCGCCTTTGCTAGGCGGCTCGTGGTGCGGTGGGTAGGGCGTCTCGCTCTGACGATGGAGGTCGGGGGTTCGGTTCCTCTGCATATCGACGTTTTTGCATTTCAATTGACTGGATGAGATCTCAGGAGTTTTAACGTCTACTCAATTTTCAGGCGTTTTCTGCCCATTTTCCAGCTGTATGCGGTTTTGCAGAGCCCAGCTACGAACTCCCTCGTGAGCGACGAAAGCAGTCTCCACACGAGCTCGAAGAGCGCAGAACCCAGCTGCGGACTCCCCCTGAGCGACGAAAGCAGTCTCCACACGAGCAGCTTGATCGGCACCCACCCTGGAGTCCTATCCCTAGCCTGGTCCTGCGCTCGAAGAGCGCAGAACCCACCTGCAGACTCCTCCTGAGCGACGAAAGCAGTCTCCACACGAGCTCGAAGAGCGCAGAACCCAGCTGCGGACTCCCCCTGAGCGACGAAAGCAGTCTCCACACGAGCAGCTTGATCGGCACCCACCCTGGAGTCCTATCCCTAGCCTGGTCCTGCGCTCGAAGAGCGCAGAACCCACCTGCAGACTCCTCCTGAGCGACGAAAGCAGTCTCCACACGAGCTCGAAGAGCGCAGAACCCAGCTGCAGACTCCCCCTGAGCGACGAAAACAGTCTCCACACGAGCAGCTTGATCGGCACCCACCCTGGAGTCCCTTCCCTAGAACCCAGCTGTGGACTCTAAGGATCAGCGCTTCCGATTTCATTTGGTGTTCACGCGTGTAATGATAGCAGTGAACGATTTCGCGCTCCGTGGCGAACGTACGCGGTGCCGCCGCGCTGCTGGCAGATTACCAACAGCCGCCCTTCGCCCAACTAATGCGGCCGTATGCACTAGGTTTTTCGAGGGTCCCAATTATTAGACACCGGCGGCTGCCGCGACGCAACCGCGCCGCGCAATGACTCAGCCGTTTCGTGCGCGCGATCCACCCACACTCGAGTACTCTAACCCGTGAATTGAACATTGGGCTAAACCTCACTCTACATTGATGGAAATTACAATGCGTGGATTACACGAAAACATTACGCATCTCTACCAATGGTTGTCAGAATGATGGCTACCTCCCTTGCTTGCTGGCTAACTGGTCGATAACTGAAGTACAGAATTCCAGCCCATAAGAGCTCGAACCATGGTGAGCAGTATATTGTGTTGGGAAAATAGCTGTAGTCTAGCTCAGATAATCAGCGACTTTGGGCCCATGACCACTAATCGCCTTTTCGAAGGGATTGTTCGTAATTGTTAAGCATGAGCAGCCGTCGACTACTCGTGAAATCGTGAGCGAATACTACAACAATCACTCCTCAGAAACCTATACCCATATTTGTACTAATGGGAGAAGGACACACCAGGTCGCAGTGACACTTGGAGGTGATATGTACAGTGGCTTGGAGAGCATAACAAATATTCCTGGAATAAAGGCGAGTGCAGCAATGTAGAGAAGCGCCAGCAGTCGCGTGTAGCTCAGTTTGATCCAAGTTTCGTTACCCTCCCAGGCAAACTTAGTCATCTATCGCTCTGAGGGCGGTGCATTCGTACCAGATTTCTCTGAGAAAAATAAAGCACAGATTTTTTGGTTAGCTGACCACAGCAAGTCTGTGTAGTAATCTGAATACGCATCCATTACCGCCTCACAATAGTCTGTGGAAGTACATTTCGTAATTCTTTTTCTCAAACTTTGTTTCAGGGAGGAAATAGACATCCATAATGTTCAAAGCTGCATCCGCTGATACGCATCACCTCAAAGTGCCGTGGCCACCCGTTCTGTGTGGGCGCGAGACTTCTGGGTTGGTGTACCCGTGGGAGAAGATAGTGGTTCAGTGGTAATGATTCTATGGACACAGGAGAGAGAACAGAGCAGACGACCAACCTTTATCTGTTAAGGCAGAAAGCGAACTGGAGTCACGAGGCAAACCCCTCGCACCCTTGTTGACTCGCCGTTAAGCGCACACAAGCAAAAAACTGCGGACGAGTTGTTCGGACGCGAAAGGTAAAAATTCAAACAGTCGAACACCGTTGCCGGAGAACTGGTCCGCTTGGCATGGTGCCGAGGCGGCGCGCGGTTTTTCGTCGTGTCGTCTCGCGCACTACACGTCTCCCTGCTCGCCACACCCCGGAGTCCCTTCCCTAGCCCAATCTGTGCTCTCCTCCCCGACAGCGGAGGAGAGCACAGAAAAGGCCGGACTCTGCCCTCGTTGCCGGAGAACTGGTCCATGGGCAAGGTGCCAACGCGGCGCGCGGGTTTTCTGCTGCCATGTCTCGCACTCTCTCGCGCCTCACATGCATCCCGCTCGTGTCTTTAGCGTCTGCCGCTTCTCACACCCAACATGTACCTCGACTCTTGGCTAATCGACGGGCCTCTCACTCATGAGCACACTCTCTACAACTCTCCCGTTAAAGCCACGTGCGTGCAAGTTGGGTGCGAGAATACCAGTAGTAGAGATGATTCCAAGACGGAATGAGCATAGTCAAATAGTGACAACAGCTGAGAGACCAGGGGAACCAATAATAGATCTTACGGGTAGTGGACCGATTGATGAAATCAGCATAAACACGTGTAACAAACATTGAGGACATCTAATGTAGCTGCAGATCTTTGGAGCCCCATTACACCTCTGTTGGGGCTACAGTGAGATTAAATGAACGGAAATTGGTGCATAGCTTTAACACAGTGTCACTGCGCTCTTAAGGGAAGTATGACAGGCACTTCAGACCTTGCAGTTGCATGCTACAAAACGACCAAGCAGGGTGAAATTGCTAATCCAAGCAGCGTTTTGGAATCAGTACTGCTATCTCACCACATCCCTACGAGACGAATGCTGTGTGTGAGGTCAGTCAAGTCCAGCTGATTGGTAAATCATAGCGCACACCATCTTATAGTATTAGGATTAGGCATAAAACTTCGTCAAGGTGAAGTTACACCACGGCACATCAGGACTGATGAGCAACAACGACAAGTGGAAGTGCTCACCGAGCCCTGGAGGTTCCTCCAATTTCTGAGAACCGCAGGCCGGCCGCCTACTACAAGAGAATGCAAGGACCAGCTCGATGTACTTGCCGCTAGATTAGCACATTGGTGATATTTGTTTTGTTTTTCTTTTCCTGCTCATGGTATTATTAATATTACCATTGTGACGTTTAAGATAAACTTTATGTGATAAGCGGATCAATGCATACTTTAAATTAGGAAAAACCAGTCCTCGAGCTAAATCACTTCAATCCCCTTTTTCTTTTGCATATCCATGAAACAATTCTAACACAACCAATACTTGTGAAGTCGTCGATTCTATACGACACCACCAACTCTCCCTACGGTGCCGACCGTCTTCACGTTCTATTCACGTGAATCTGCTGTTCGAGGAGACGGCGGATGGCGGGCACTCGCAAGGAGCCAAGACGCAGAGGCTCACTCTTCCTATCTGACTCACGCCGCACGCGCGTGGCGGAATGAGTCATGGACCAGTTCTCATGTAATCACTCTGCCCTGCGCTCACTCTGCTCATCTGACTCTCGCCGCTCGCGCGTGACGGAATTTTTCGGGGACCAGTTCACATGTAATCGTCGAACACGGACGTTGGCGATGGAGCGCGAAATCCTTGATTCCAAGCATTACATGCGCGAACCTCTCATCGCCCAGGAGGGATCCGGAGCTAGGTTCTTACTCTTGAAGCGGCGAAGCGTATACGGTTGGAAGGTGCGCAAAAAACGCTTCAAGATCGTGTGGACGTCGAAACCCGTCAAATATCACGTAGTCAGCTGAAATGCAAGAATGCCACGAAGAACTGAACCACCAACCTTCCTCGCACGAACCAACCCGCTTATCCACTGCACCACGACTCGCTCGGCGAGGCGTCCTTCGCGAGCCTACAAGAGATCGATCGAACGTCAGAGAGCGCGCCGCCGCGATCTCTAATCTAGGAGGGCGCAGAGAGCAAAAGACTACGGCGATGACTGTGTGGCCGTGCCGCGACAACTCGTCCGCAGTTTTTTTGTTGTATGCGTCTAACGAGGAGTCAAATTCCTCGGATTTTGTGGAGGATGAACATGAATCCCGCTCCTAGACTTGCCCCGCTCTTCATAGATTCTTCGGTGTCCCCATGGGATTATTTAGTGCTGTGATTTCCTAGTGATACATGGGTTGAGCTACTGTTTAAATTACAGTGCAATGTGTGCTGCTGGGCCAGCTCGAATGGCTGCGCAGTTGGAGGAAATCGCCGGCGACGAGCGACTCGGGCGAGACATGGGAATGGTGAGCAGGCTTTTTATGGCAGAACATCGGATTTTCACTCGAATATTCGGCAGCATGAGCCAACTGTGCCTCCTTCAGCTTCCCTCAAACTATACTTTCGAAATACCGAAGACAATCTGGAAGATTCGATCAACTGGCAGCAAGCAGGGTATGAAGCTCGTGGTCTTTTTGCATTCCAGTTGTTCTAGCGGTGGTTTTAGTCGCTCTCCAGTTTCCTGAGGGACTGATTGTCTACTCTGGACTGATTGCTGATATCCTCGAGAAGTACACCGGGTGCGCAACTGTAATAATGGGTGACGTCACGTATGGGGCGTGCTGTGTTGATGACTATACGGCGAAATCTCTTGGTACGCTCTTTCCGGTGCAATCCCATTCGGGGGGGGGGGGGCTGTCCATTTCAGTATTTAAAGAAACGCAACATGCACCACGACATATAAATAAATATGTAAGTATGCTTGCCTTATAAATTGCTGCCCTTCCAATACCAAAATCGGTTTTTTAAATTGCTTTCCTAGTCGGGGGGGGGGGGGGAGGGGAAGCAATGAAAACACGGTAAATTGAACGAAAACCTGGAACAATTACATTACTATAAAGCCGCGAAAACTCGTTAAAGCAACGTTATTACCTTAATCAATTAGTGGATAGCGGTTTGCGATTTCTTTCCAAAGCAGATAGTTTTGGATCACAACCGTGCTGCCGTGCATAGTGCCCCCCCCCCCCTACACCGCGCCGATGAAATCTTTAATATTTCAGCGTAACGCTCGAATATTTCCAAGGGAGGGGACCAGGTAAGTTAAGGCATTCATATGTCGTATTGCATGTTGTATGTATTTATGCGTAGCTGCCATTAACAATTCATAATGGACTGCCCCCCCCCCCCCCCCGATTGGGATTGCACCCTCTTTCCTTCGCACTCCAGAATTAGCAGTGGAGAAGTAAAAAAATTAAAGGGAAGACTAAGAATTTGTGTATTCTTCGGTTATGAGTGAGGGCTCAAGTAGACAAGAATGTTTTGCGCGCCATGGAGCAACGCTGTTACAGTAAGATTGCGCGTTGGCTTAAGTGTGCCCGGTGTAGCGGTGGTAACACACGCGGCCGAGCGCTACAGTATGCTAATATTCGGCCGCTGCGGCTGTTTCAAATCCGTTTTGGAACATACGCGTACCATGGATCAGAGGATGATGTATTATCCCTGAAAGTGATCGCTCGGGTCCAATGGACTACACATGCAAGGCATGGAAAGATTAAATGTACAGCGTTATCTAACAATAACATGTATGCCATAGGAGTGTGAGTACTATTATCACGCGGTTACTCCTTTCATCACGCCTTTAATAAATTGGATTTTTGATCCTTCAGCTCAAGTAGTAGTGTCGATCATAGGAAAAGGCGCAAATAGGGTCCGGGGGGGGGGGGGTTCACTCCCTACTCAGTGGTTATACGCCTTGGTAAAAAGGCACATTTATGTACAGTTACATCATAAATGGCTTACCTCAGTTCACTGTAGGGGTAGAACACACTATTGCTGCAAAAAAAAAAAAATCCGGTTTCAAAGGGCAAATAGGGCTGTACTACATGGTGACCCCCAGGACCCTAGACCCTAGATGCGCCTAGGAAAACCTTGTGATAGCTAGTGCTATGAAACTGGTGCATCAATACAGATTTTCCTAAAAAATGTTGTCACTATCTGAATGTCTGAATGGTCATAAACTCCTAGCCTTCCAACAACTGGTGCCTTGTTTTGTATGGCAAGAAGGAGAAATCTAAGCGCGACTTTGATGTTTGGATTCATTCACTCGTCCAATGTCTCGCGATGTTCTCTGCATTGGTAGCTTGAGTGCCATTCGCACGATTTCGTCCGTTGGAAGGATGTACGATTTAAATTTTTTCTATCAGTTCTTTGTTCTATGCAACAATTTACTGTCAAAACCGCTTAAAACCTTGGGTCGGAACAAGTGCAGCACGTGAACATGAATCTCTAAAGTGTGCCTAGAAAATTACAATCATGCGAGAAGGTCTGAAATGTATCAGCAATGGCGATGGAGAATTCCACTTCGTTGACTTAAAAGCCCAATACTTCGTCACGACACCATCAGTTCAGAGGGTAATTTGCACTCGCAGTTACGGGCTGCTACAGCCGATAGGCTTATTAGTACTCATGTTTTATTTCGATGCGATGGTCAGTTCTTCTACAACTTGGAACCATCTAGGACTCAAATCAGCTGCAGAGTCAATTCTATAAAATGGAGTCACCTCAGCTGTAATTAACTAGATTCCGCTCCAAATTTGGATGAGCCAATTCGCTGGTTGTTACAGCTGAGTCACAGTGTTGCAATCCTTGAGTTAATAACTAAGACTGGTATGCTTCTGATTCTACAGAATCGCTGGCACAATAATGTCTGGGTCAGGTCAAATTTAATGGCCATGTCCCTAATTCAGCCTGATCGGTCTTGCACAGCGAGCGATGAGAATGTGCCTTCACTTTTATAAGGAAAGTGTTGAACAAAAAACGCAAAAGCGCGCAAAGCTTGCTAATCCTTAACATATCCCGGAAAGGGATGAGAACCATGGTGGCACTTACGACGGCTTCATCCAAGCTCACAGACAGAAAATCCTCTATATAGAGGAGGAAGGCATGAGTGTGTAGTGGTTCGTCGACAGCGGAAATTAAATTTCCATTTTCCACCCCTGTTTTCGACTACATCAGGCCCCGTATGTAATTCTTCCCGTAAACTTAGTGGTCGATGGTGCGGAATACCTACTTCGTGCGCTGGGCTACTATGCTTTTTCTACCTGCCCAGGTCCTCCTATTTTTGACGGTGGACTGGGACAGGTCAGCGATGAAAATATGTGTGACTTACGCTCGGTTCTGCTCCGTTTTCAACCAAGTCTTGGGTTCTCAAATTTCGGCAGTGGTTTGCCCAGTTTTCATACTAACATCCATACACAGAGGAGGTCAGTATTTCTGTCTTAAGTCACCCTTTCCCAATTTCATCACACCTCGTGGCTTAAAGCACAGCGACTGAACCGAAATATCCGACATTGGATTAGGCTTGACGAGCTGCAATAGGTTGTGAACACAACCCTAGACGGAGCAATAGGGCTGCGGACATTCTTCTAAAAGGATCCATATGTAGTGCAGCTGTGAAAAGTTTGTGGTGGTTAGGTATGGAGAAGCGGGACAAACCACTCAACTAGCGACTTGCACTCAACTCTGTTTTCAGCCAAGCTTGGGTTCGTAAAGACAGGGTAACTTGGAAGTTGCCCTGTCTGGAATTAAGCGTAAACACTAATCTTTAACTGTTTCTCGCTAATTGCTTATATAACTCACCATTAAGTGAGCTGAGTATTTGGTCGCCTTCTTATTACACTCGCCCTAGAATTTCACCAATAAAACAGTTTTCGGTGATATCTCTAACTTTTTCTTGTAGAAACAAAGGCGGTGATGAAATGTGATGTCAGAGCGCACGCTTGTATCCGTTCGGAAGAAATCTAACCCCTAGCGGCAGAATATTAGCATACTGTAGCGCTCGGCCGCGTGTTTCCACCGCTACACCGGCCACACTTAAGCCAACGCGCAATCTTACTGTAACAACGTTGCTCCATGGCGCGCAAAACATTCTTGTCTCAAGTAGAGGTCATTCTGAAGTCGTTAGTTTCCGTTGCGAATGCGAAAAACATTACATTGCACAAATCTCAACTCCGCCTTAATGCGCAGGCTTGCGAGGTACTGTAGTGTGTGGCTGGTGCCGTTGCGCTGTCTCTTTTTTCGTCATGCTTCATCACTTGTCGTGTTAGTTAGGAAATTGGACGGTGCAATCCTAGTTGGTGGTGGCCACTTTTAAATCATTTTTTTACAAAAAAAAATGCAATAAAGAGCTACTAACGTGTACAAATATGTGTAATTAAATAAACTACACCAACCTGGCTGTCCAGTTAGTAGAAGTTTCCAAGATCCTAGTTGGGGGGGGCGGCTCCCAACTAATGTAGATCTGATCTAATAAAGCATTGGCCGAGACGCAATAACGACTAGCAACAATGAGTTCAAGGTTTGGATTTCAGTATGCACTTCAAGAAATCATCAACTCAAATAAATAAAATTAAATAAAATCAACTCTTTTAGCGCATACTATACGTACTGAACTCCAAACCTTGAAGCAAAAGAAAGTAGGCGCAAATAGGGTCGAAGGGGGGGGGGGTGGGGGGAGGGGGTTACCACCTACTCAGAGTTGTACGCTGTGGTATGAAGACATGCGTATGTCCAGTTGCATCAGAAATGGCCCACTTCAGTTCGCCGTGGGGGTGGAACACGCCTTTGCTGCAAAAAAAAACGATTTCAAAAAGAGCCGTACAACATGGTCATACCCCTCTTCTCCACCCCCCTCCTCGACCTTAATTGCGCCAGAAAGTAAAAGCGCAAGAATGGAAACGAAGATGCTCGCCCGCGCCAACCGTTCGGCGCGAGCGCTGTGAAACGAATAGCTCGCACGCAGACGCACACTTCTAAATTGCCGCCAAAATTTCTGTCAAGACCTGTCAAAACTTGTCAGTGAATCCATGGTTTGATTACTGCATCAGTCCGTGGCTACGGACACGACAATCAAGTTTACGTAACAATAATTTGTGAACCTCTTGATGTAGCTAATTTTTTAAAATAGTTTCTGTGTTTTGTGAGTTTTGCTTTGCTTTCTATGATGTAGTTATCATCTATGGAGTGAGTGTTTTCAATATACTGTAATATTGAACACATTCAGTCCTTATGAAGTCGTTTAAAAGTGGCCACCACCAACTAGGATTGCACCAATTGGACCTATATGAATGAAGACGAAGCATCACACATCAACTGTCTCCAGAATTCGACTTCTCAAGTGGTTTTTAGTTTGGGAGTGAGCCTAGATGAATCGAAACGAAGCATCACACATTTGTCTCCGGAATTCGACTTGCTAAGTCGTTTTTATCCGCGGCTCTGTCGCTCGATGAGCGCAGAACCCATCTGCGGACTCCCCCCCCCCCGAGCGACGAAAGCAGTTTCCAAACGAGCAACTTGGACGGCCCACACCCTGGAGCACCTTCCCTTGCCTGGTTCGTGATTTCCTAACGATAAGTAAGCCCCACGAACTCGAATTGTGGAAACAACAGCAGTAAAGCTCTTCACAGGCAGGACATGATGAATATGTGACGAATTTTGGGGGCGGGGGGGGGTCTAAAGGAATAGGGCGCCCGAAGGTTTATGCACTCCATCGCCAATCGGAGTAGGTCTAGTTGCAGATTGGTGCAATGTAATTACTCTCCGCGAGTACCATCTTTGGGCGGCCTCCTGCAAGCCTTGAGAAAACTCAACCGTTCAGATTAGTGTTTTCCATATTCAGAATTGCAGGTTGCGATCTTCTTGTTCATTATGGCCATAGTTGCCTCGTGCCGATTCAGAATACGGAAGGAGTAGCCATGCTTTATATTTTTGTTGGCATCAGTATCAGCATAAGTCATTTTGTGGACTGCATAAGAGATAATTTCACTGCTCCCTGTAGGATCGCTCTTGTCAGCACGATTCAATTCATCACTTCGCTGCAGGTAGTTTTCGACGTATTTGCTTCTGATGTAGACCATGAGATCACGGTGATGGTGGAGGCCCTTTCAGGCCGTTCGCAAATTGTTGGAAGGGACTGGACTGCAGATAGTTCTACCCCAAAGTAAGCCGCTCAGTCCTGGTGAAATCCTAGGCTGCACATCTCCTCGACTTGGCGACGAGTGTGACGTAGCCATGTGAGTTCTGTTCAGTTAGCGCATGCACATTTTCATAACCTTTCTGTTTAGATACCTAGGTGATGGAAGGTTTCATTTGGAATCGCTTATGATCCACAATCCGACCATGAAGACCTATCAGTACGATCCGTACTCAAGAAAATTTACCCGCGAATATTATGATTTTAAAATGCTGATGAGAAATAGAAAAGGTTGGTCGACACTATTGGCATAAAAATGGTTTTGAAAATGGTTTCATGTGATGCAGGAAATTAACTACATTGGTGGCTCAAAAATGTTCAGCGTTCACACTGCTTTACTTACAGACCGGTAAAGATCGGCTTTTAATAAATCTTGACTTAGTACCCTATAAACGAGTTCTGGTGAGCTGTCGACCATGATTGCCACCAACTTTATTACGGTTGACATTTTGGCGTCGCTGCCTTCTTCAGAGTACGGAAAAAAACAGAGTATTTGTGAAACCATTCCCCAAGCAGCATTTCCTCTTTTAAGGGAAATAAAATAATAGGCAAGATCCGATATCCGAACTACAACTAACCTTCGATGGGCACGAAAGTGACATTTCGGCACGCAGGACGCCAGAAGCACTTTGGATTGCGGCGAAGAATCCACACGTCAATCTCAAAGAAAAGAGCATCGCGATTACCCAGGAACTGGCACCCTCTGTGGAGTCCTTTTGGTTGTAATCTGCTTGATCCGATTCCCGAACGTGAGTTGGGTGGTCCTTAGGACCGGAACTAATTCATCTAAGACTCCCTCCAGCTACGGGTGTCTGGTTTTCCAATGTCGTCCACCTCGAAGGTTATCCGTACTTTTGACAACGGATCCTGCCTCTACTTTCCTTAGAAAGTGGTATTCTGTAAGATGAAATGATGTTTGGGGTATAGTATCACAAATTCTGTCGACTTTTGCAGACTCTGAAGAAGGGGACGCTGAAACGTTAGCCGCAATAAAGTTGATGACAATCTTGGTCGAGAACTGAACGAGGCTCATAGAGTTACTTTCGAACTAGTTTGTTTCTGAACACCTCATGAAAAGGTCATTTTAATGCGTGTAAGTATTCTGATGCAGTAACCCGGTACATCATTTTGTGATATTTGCACTTTTAGAAGCAATCGACATTGCTCGAAAATGCTCTACGTTTGGTCTCATTCAAGGCAGTCTTGGACGCCAAGGGAACATTAAGATTGTTGAGGTAAGTGTAGAGTACTCTGTTATGCTTTCTGTTTGATTGCTTTTCTGGTAGACATCTTAGTACCTAAGTTATCTGTAAATATGTGGCATAAACATAAACGATACAAAGAACACAAGGCAGACGCCGATTAATGTTTGCCCTGCAAAGCTAGGGGTGTTAGAGTAGGTTATCGCAAAGGCTCTAAAGTAGTGGAAGAGTAGTTACAACATTCAATTCGTTACATTCAGGAATTAGAGCAGAGACTGATAGCGAAGGGAAAACGCTACGTCCGAGTACTGCTATCCGAAATTTTTCCTGGAAAATTGGCGAAGTTCCACGAGGTCGACTGGTAAGGCTGCGACGTGCCTTCGTTCCCATAACGGAAGGTTTTTCTGCAGTACTTCTTTTAGTTGGGTTCAAGTCGCATGTCCACGCTTATCCATTGATTGGGGCGTTGAATTTCGGAAGCCATTGCTGTCTCCATTCGAACTAGTCGCTGCTCTGGATGAGGTAGTCCGTTTTGCTAGACTGATTGCACTGTTCTTTTCCCTTTCGGTTGTTGAGGTGCTAGTTATACAGGTGCCGTTTCCTACCTCACACTATCCGATGGATTACTACTCGAACGACTCGTTGGGACCGTGGACGAACAACCACGAGTCACACCGTCCACTAAGAGCAAAACGTCGGCAGAAAGTGGTAGTGACTGGCGACGAAGCCTGAGTCACCGTCTTCGACAGGTGCTGGTAGAATTGTTAGCGCTGCTCAGTGTTATGCAATAGCCACATCCATGACATCTCCTTGGCTTCTCTTCACATCTCATTCCACCTCTCCTCTTCACGCATGTCTTCTGCAGAAAGCTAAGTTTTGACCGTTGGATGTTTCTACTCCTCACGACACGTAACGAGTATAACAAGCTGTGACTTTGTAAAGGGTGTGTTGGATTCACCGTTGCATGCAGGGGCCGGTTTCATCAACGACTTACGTAACTTTAACGGATAATTGTAAGCGAAAAGCTCAGATAACGCGGCTTATCGCTCACCATACCGCTTGATAAGCCGCGTTATCTGAGTTTTTCGCTTACAATTCTCCGTTAAAGTTACGTAAGTCGTTGATGAATCCGGCCCCAGGACAACTAAGTCGTTCGTTACGATCAGTGTGCGGTAAACACACAACAAGTTGTTTGGGAAGTAATAGTTAGTCGACGTAAGTAGTTCAGTGAGGTCCAGGCGACGTTGGTAGAAGTAATGCTGTTCTTTCGACGTCTCTCAAAACCCTGGCGTATAGCTGTATCACCGAAGCAGTTGGCAGTTGATGGGAATTGAGGACCTTTGACGGGGCAAGGGGGAAGGAGGAAGCGCCGGCTTTCGCTTACACTCATGAATCGATTCAAGGTTTGGACAACTCCCAAATCATTCAACCCTTGCATCCCTCCGGGATCCGTAAATTGGTACGGACTTTTCTGCGAAGGATTCAGCTCTAGATTCTTCGTCAGCTGGCTATCGTAAGCCTTTCCTCTTCTTCTTCGCATGTCTTTGCGTAGGGCAAATTCGCATTTAAATTGACTCAGCGATATCACGTAGAGATAGAATCTTGCTAAAGCGCACGTTATATTTATATCTTAACTAAATAGTATACGGCTGGCCTAACTGCGGGTCTGTCCATTGTTGGGTGCGCACGAATGCTCACGATTTCGGGTGCGGGGTCTCCAGCGCTGGGGTCTCGCGCGGACGAGCAATCGGCAGCTGTTCATGTGATTCCAGCGTGATGGCTGATTGAGTCAAGAGGATCGAGGCTTGTCTCACGCATAAGAGGGATGGTTCCCAAGGTAGAAGTAAGTGCGCTAGGGTTTTCGGGAGCGCTGGTTACGATTTCGGTGTTGTTTTCATCGCAGTTTTCGTAGCTTGATGACTTTATGTGAGTTTTGGGATAGGTTTCAAGAGAATGATAGTAGGTTTACGTTTCTAATATGCTGGTATTTGTAGCGATACGCATAATTTCCTTGTCTACTATTGCCAGTCAGTGTAACTGGAAATGTTTCTGAGAGTTACAAGGCGCAATCACTGCCTAATTTCACCTGAATGCGTTTTGCTGGAATAGCATTGGTTTGCATTTTTGCTTCTTCTGCATGTTTTTTGGTGAAATTACTCCTATGTAAACACATTTAGGTTTAGATCACTTTTAATCTGATTCATTAGCCGAAACACACCGCTGCGTCTTATTGACATCGTCGTTTTGACAAACGTGCATAATAGGCAAGAATAACAAGTTCTAATCCTGGCATATTCGAACACTCATTATGTCTCGTGTGGTGTCGCATATACCAAAGTAATTAATTAATAGTAAAGGATTGGAGTATGTACCACAGAGTGCGTGATCTGATACGTGCACAAGAACGACATTCATTCTTCCTGACCACATTTCATCCCGTGCAATCATATGCTAGTGGAGAAATTTTACAGAAAGCAGAGTGAGCACATGGGCTTCCACAATTCTAGACGCTATCGGTTCTATTAGGGCCCGTGGAGCGCAGTCGGAGGAGGCGCCGGCTGTCGCCTGCACCCGATACTAGGTTCCTGGTTCGGATTTCCCGCCCAGGCCAACCAAGCCTTCCATCCCTCCGGGGTCGGTGAATTGGTGCCAGACTTGTCTGGGAAGGATGAAGCACTGACTTGTACATCGGCTGGCCACCGCAATTCATTGTATGGCCAAATACGCATTCAACACGCCTCCACGACACCCCGTAGAAGTAGAATGTGTGGCGCATCCCAAAGAAAATTGAATAACGCCGTCCTTTATCCTTATCCTTTATTGGTTCTATTATGAAGGGGTCAAAACTGTGAACCTATATTCTGTTCAGTAGTTACACAACATTGTAAGTGTCTGCGTGCCAGAAGTGTTCTCCAGCACGCAAAGTCAAAAGAACTGTGCTGAACCAATACACTTGCTAGAATCATTGAAACGAGGTGTATCAGGCTTAGTTTTCATTGCAAAGCATGTCCAAAACCATCAAAGTGCTGGCGCAATTCTTCAAAACACAAGGAAACGTGACGTTCAATCTTTTTTGTCTGCTGTGGGTGAAGTTTAAGGCTCATAATCAAATATGGTATGTTTTAGTAATAGGTTTTTCAGCAATCGGTTGAATTCCTCAGTTTTTAGTCATTTGTTATCATTCATTTGCCGTCTCGAAAGAGCTCACATCTGAAAGAGGGGCCTGTCGATTAGAGTGGCGTGGTACTGTACGTTGGCGGAGAGTGTGTCAGACGGCGAGCTGCGCGCAGAGAGCATGGTGGCGCGGAGGCCGCGAGACAGCGCGACGAAAAACAGCCTGCCGCGTTCTCCCGCAATGCCTAGCAACTCGTCCGAAGCGGCAGCCGCAGCCGTTATCCCCGCCTCCAAAATCGATTTGCGGTCTACCTGTCCATTGTTCACACGATACGTACCTCAAACGATCAGTCGGAACAAAAGTCGGTGGAGTTGATCGATGATTAGTATTGCTTACGTATTGTAAAGTTTGTTTCATCTGTTTACGCGATCCCTACCTTAAACGCCCAATTCTGAACGAAATCGATGTATAGTATCTCTTCGTTGATAACCCTATCCATAAATCATCCTGCTGGCATGGTTCCTTCTTTGGAGGAACCATGCAGAGTCCAAGTCTGAGCACTCCTAAACACTGAGCTGATCAAGAATTAAAGCTCTCGTTCTGGGCCTTCCACTGCCACTCTAATGGACAGTTGAATTAGCTGTTTTATACAGTAGGTTAAGATATTGACTGTATATGTTCTGCACAGAATGTGACGAATAGGTCTTCTGATCGCGAAGACAGTGCTCTTAAGAGGCAACCTTGTCCTCTCCTATTCGGCATCACTGACGAGGATTTAAGCTTGCTTGGCGGAGTTTTCAGGTAGGCATTAAGATTGAGTAGTTGGAATCATCGATTATCTGATTTGCGAAACTTACCTAGCGGCTGCCGGTTTTGTAGAATTCTTAACGAAATCAGGCCGAGTTGGCAACATAGCAATGCTCGATACTCGGTTATGCGGGGTTCCCACTCTGAAGCGACGCTGCATTAGCCTCACTTGGTACAGTCGCGAGATGTAGAACGAAAATGACGGATAGTTATGTGAAAAATATGGCGCTTCCGGGAACGGGGGAATTTTTGTATTAGGTATCCCATTACATGAACATATACTGAAAGTGGAACAACACAGATAAGAGCATGGTCCCAGCCCAAGGATGACACGCAAAATAGTGAAGCGTTCCCAAACTTTTAGGGCGTATCGCAGAGCAGTCGAAGGAAGCGCTGACTGTCGCGTGCTCATCGAATAAGGTTCTTAGTTCGGATCCTGCTAAGGAATCCTTACCAACCAAATCCTCCATCGCTCCTGGACAGGTGAATTGGTGCACTTCTTTGTAAAGGACAAATTATTGATTTCCCCATCCATGGCGACTCCAAGTCGTATAGGGCAATGCGTTCTTGTGGTTAGATTACCTCAGAGCAGGGTCAAGCGTGAGGTGCGATTCTTGAAGAATATTTACGACCCCCCCTCTTCCGAAGCGAGTTTGCACGACCCCCTCCTTGTCTCCGTCTCTGGTTTATTTCTTATCTGTCATCATCTTTTCAATTTTTATGTAATTTTTGTACCCATTAACAGGTTCTTCTTTCCAGGTGTGGCTTCGACACTGTAGAGATTCCGGCGCAGCGTCGTCCACTGAGGAAGACATGTTAGTGTATTGACTGCTTAAATGATTTGATTGATTAAAGCACATAATCGAATAAAGAATTCTGATTATTGTGTGGTAAAAAACAAAGATTTTCTGTCGGCAGATTTCGAATGGATGAGAGGTGTAGAATTTTTTCAATTTTATTTAGGATGTTATGGAAACGACGGCATTCTACCTGGAGGAGCGACATCTACGTCCAAAATTGTATTGTATAAAATTTCAAGTATTACATACTAATGGTGACTTAAGTGCTTTCGTTACGAGAATTTTTGAAGGGCTCTTCGAATCACTGACGGAGTCGCAGCTCAAGGATGGACTTCTCGCGAAAAATTTTTCCACCTTCTGAAGGAAAGTACATCAGGGACTGAAATTGTACCATATAAAATTCTAAACCGTGATTATTGTACAATAAAAGAAAAACAACCTTCTTCGCAGCGATCTTCGATATGATTAGGGCGAGCCGTTTTCAAAATTTTCGTTTTTCATGAAAAATTAATTATTTTCTTCCTAAAACAGACTACCTATGCAGTTAAAATTTGCCGCAGAAAGTTTCCAGCCTTGAAAAAAGCACAGTAAAAAAAATGGTTTTCTGAATCGAACAAGTTGGATCGACCTCTGGTCAATTCCGCATCGACGTCACTGGACTGACAAAATTTGACGTTCACAAAAATTATGATAACTCGGTAAGTTTTTCAAAATTTGAAAAAGCCAAAAACTTTTTGAAAAATAGAAGAAAAGAGCTTTCTTATCGTGTAAAAAACAGCCATCAAAAAAGAGGTCTTCATACGGGGCGGAGTCCTTCGATTTTTGTGCAAAAAAACTGAAGTGATTTTGTATAAATAATTATATTTCAGTAAGTTTTTGGAAAATTGAAAACCCAAGAGCTCTTTGAAAACTAGAGAAAATGCGCTTTCATATAATATATGAATCAGTTTTGAAAAAAGGGTCTTCATGCGCGGGGAGGGGGTGCGATTTTTGGCAAGTATTTCTGCAAAAATTGACCAATAATCGCACCCCTCGCCGCGCATGAAGACCCCTTTTTTCAAAACTGATTCATATATTATATGAAAGCGCATTTTCTCTAGTTTTCAAAAAGCTCTTGGGTTTTCAAATTTCCAAAACTTACTGAAATATAATTATTTATGCAAATCACTTCAATTTTTTTCGCACAAAAATCGAAGGACTCCGCCCCGTATGAAGACCTAGTTTTTGAAAAATGGTTCTCATATGGCTAGAAAGCAAATCTCTCTAGTTTTCAAAAATGCCATTGGCTTTTTTAAATTTCTAAAAACTTGCCGAGTTATAGTTATTTTTGTGAAAGTCGAATTTTGTCGCTACTATGACGTCGGTGCCATATCGACGAGGGGTCGATGCAATCTATTCGTTTCAGAAAACCACGATTTTCACACTGTGCATTGAACAAGACTTGAAACTTCTTGTGGCAAGATTTCAACTGTGTGGATGATCTGCCTCAGGTAAAAATTAATTAATTTTTCTTGAAAAACGAAAACTTAAATACGATCCGCCCTAATCATATCGGAGATCGCTGCGAAGAAGCCTAGCTTTTTACTGTATAATACTCATGACTTAAAACTTCATGAAGCACAATTTCACTCTCGCATGTTCTTTCCTTCAGAAGATAGAAATTTTCTCTGCGAGAAGACCATGTACAGTGGCGATCGAGGACATCGACGTCTCTGAAAAATTCATAAAGTTTTTAAAACTATACGAAGTGTAGATTCTACGCTTTAAAAAGCAGGTTGTAAAAATAGGTGCTTTCATGTGATCAACGGTGCCGAATTTTTTTCGGCAAATGATACAAATCGGAACGTCTGCTCATACGTTTCAGAAAAACAGGTTTTATTACCGTGTGTCAAAGTGTTGCTTAAAATTTCATAGGGTACAACTTCACTTTCTGATGCTGTTTCCTGCAGAAGAGAGAAAATTAGTTCCGTGACAACTTCGTCCTCCGGCTGCCATTCCGTCATCAATTCGAAGAACGCTTCCAAAAATATTGTGATGAAAGTACCGAATTTTTCTTAGTAATTGACACTTCAAGTTTTATAAGGTGCAATTTCGGACGTAGATGTCTCTCGTTCAGGCAGAAAACTGTCGTGGCCACGACTTCCTGGAAAAAATCTGAAAAAAAAATGGAAATCTCATTGACTCCAAATCTGCCGGCAGAAAATCTTTATTTTTAACAAGTAATACAATCACCATTTAAAGCTTTTTTAATATTAATTTTCACCACTCCAGGGAACGAAGGAGAGACTCCACGCCTTCGTAGACTTTCCTGAAAAAAAAAAACTTATTAAGAATTGAAAACATCGCCTAAATCCTGAAAAATAAGAGAGAATCCTCTGCCAAAACCGGAAGAGTACGAACCCCCCCCCCCTCCAGACGAGGCCACAGTACGACCCCCTACGATTCTCGCGCCTCAAGCTTGACCCTGTCTCAGAGACTAGTGAGTCAGCAGAAGGTTCAGGTGCCTCTGACGGTGAGTTTGGAAGCATCCCAACTGTATCGTGGACCTGTACCAGTCACGCACATAACGAAGCTCACAAGGCAAGTCACCAAACGTTGCTGGTAGTCTCAAAAGGTTAGGGCTTTTTTCAAATCGATAGTAACGATATGAGCGGTAGTTTCATAAAAAAGCCTCTCACATACTTTTCTGTGAAGAACTGAGGGGGTACGTTGCAGCGTATTTCATTCGGCTGCAGATTTTGCCGTTCAGCGTTAGATGCAATGACAGTGACAGAGGTTCTCCGGTCCATCTACCCTATCATACCTATCCCGGGTGTCCATCACGAATCTGACATTCGTTTTTGAAATTTCGGCCGATCACGCTAGGTGCGAGTGAGCAAAGCTATCGAGATCGTGGTCTTCTCACCTGCACGAACTCACCCGCACCTACTGCACCCTAGCGTATTCCATCGTAATACTAACAAGGAGGGCCTCCAAAGTGGCGATGGGCTTTTGCGATGCAATTTTTACAGGATGTAGGGCCCCGTGTGGGGAGTCCAAAACCGTAGTTAATTTTTTCGAATTGCTCTTCCCTGGTCGAAGAAAGGCGTGTGGAAGCGTGAGCGCAAAGTTCATCACGCCCTGCTGCCCCCAACCGAATGTGGTTGGTTGTCTCAGTGGGTGGCGATGTCGGCCCTCTGTCGCACTGAGTGGTTTCAGGATTCGTGCCCCCGGTGTCGCCATAGCTTTTGCACAAATCGAATCACTATTATGTGCTTGCGAGATTACATGAGTCAATTTGTACACGATAAATGCTTTTAGTAAGTATTAAGTATTTACCGGTATCAAACCAAATTTATGACCTATCCCGCGAATTGTATGTGTTTTTGAGTATTTATGGTGTCGTTGTTGATATGATACAGTGCAAATACGATCCAATGGGAGGTAACTCAAATGAAAGCAGAAAAGGGCTGCATTTGTTTACTAAAAGCATTAATCGTGTATAGATTGATTCCTGTGGTCACGCAAGCACATAACAGTAATGACCCGATGTGTGCAAAAACTTTGGCGACACCTCATTCGATGCGCCAGAGAGGCGACATCAACGTCACTGCGCCAACCGACCACATTCGATGGTGTGGCCGCAGGGCGTGATTAACTTCACGCTCACACGCCCACACGCCTTATTTCGACCACAGAAAAGCATCCCGAAAAAACTATTTTGGAGGCTCTCCTTGTAAGAACGGTTGTCAGATTTGTGATCAGCACCCCAAATATCCACAGTCGAAGTTTCTTGGGCGATTTTTTCGACCTCGTCTCGATCTTTGGAGTGCTGAAAGTTAAGAACTCCGCTCCAGATTTGTTCGTGATAATCTTATAGTCAGGAGAGCGTACACCTTTTTTGACAGACAACACTTCACCCTTATTTTTAACGAAGAAACTATCTATCTTTAACAGTTTTTAAATGGTCGGCACAGACCTGTTTCAGTACCAATGTCCTCCAGCGGCACGCAAGAATATGACAGCGAGCTGCAGTCGCTGACGTGATGGGATCGCAGTGGCCAGCAGGGTTGTGCGTAAATGATATTCGAAATTTCGTAAATCGTAATTACGAAAAAGCGTTATAAATGGTAAGAGTGACGTGAGTGTAGTGCAAAGCGTACAAGTGCATTTTATAGATTATTCTGTCAATGTTAATACAAGGTGATTCGGGATTAGTCCTAGAGGTACCTGGTGTACATGAAGCCTGGATATGTCATCAGAACAGATTTGATTCTTTTGCGCCGTGCATATCATATTCGCGATCGATACCTTAAATAACCTTCTTATGCGTGAACAGAAGCCCCAATCCACCACCGTTACAGGTGGTGACCATATATTTGGAATCAACATTCGAAGCTGCATCCCACGATACACATCTCATCTCAAATTGCCACCGCTACCTGGCATTCTTCCCTTGTGGGTAGCAAACTCAGCAGCATCACTGAGGGCACGATGGTGAACATGGGAAGTGAACGGCGTTGAGTCGGTAAATAAGGAACATTTTAGATTTAGTACAGCGGGACTTTAGAATTTTATTATTCGCAACAGCTTTTATGTTTCTAGAATGCGAAAAAAGCGGAGGAAAAGGAGCAGACGGTTTGATGTGAGAGTAGTGAGCAGTCGTGCAATTGCGGGCCTACTTCGTGTCTCATTTTTCGTTGATATCCATTGTGCTGAGCATTTGTTCGAAATTCGATGTTCTTGTTGTTTGTCTGGCTTGTGCTATCGCCTTGTTGTTTAGTGTGGATGAGATACAGGGTGTTTAGTGTGGACCCTTTCCTTTCGCTGGGCAAGCACCCCTTTGACGTCAAGGAGGCACACATGTGTTCTTGTGATGCATAGGTCATGTAGCAGGGTGGCCTATTCGTTGCAAAGGACTCACCAGTATACTATGTCACTGTACTATGAGAAGTCTTTCTGTGCAGAGTATCAAATCGTTGTTGCTGCTGTTGATGTTGTTATTGTTTGGTTCCAGAGTGGATATACCTTTATTATTAGAGCAGATGACTGAAAGATTGCTGTTCGCAGTGAAACAGATACATATGCAGTGTGATACTGTTAAACAATGAGTTCCTTAACGCTTGACCAATTGTGTGATATGCGGATCAAGATGTTGTGGCGAGTGCATAGTGGCAGGCTTTAGAACGTCACCTAGTTGGCTTGAAATTACACAAGACTAGAAAGAATCACGAATCCAGCGATTGAACACAGGTAGAAGGTAACGAAAGAGCGTTAAGTAGTAGCGCACATCAGATTGGTCGAACACAAGCACGAGCAGTCCGGCTGCGAGAGCTTTGGTCGGAAGAGCGGCGGCAGCCGTGGAGTCACGAGCACGCGCTACCGGACTGCTGTTGAACAACAGCCTACGTCGGTTCCACTATAGCACAGCACAAACAGCGACAAAACAAAATGGTCAGTGATATCAGGCAAAATACCCGGATTAATCCGGAGTTCTCATGACATGCAGAATAAGGTCGGTGTTGCAGGTAGGGGCGTTTCCGCGGAAGAGAGGGCGGCTCAAATCGAATTCACGGACAGGACGATCAGAGAGAGGACTCTACGGTGCTGCAGAGTATGCCTACAGTGCCTGCAGAAGCGAGTCGTAAAGTTGCTTTAAGAAAAGCTTTCAGTAATCAAGGGCGGTCACGGAACTGCTTATAGAAACACTGGACGTAGGTGAAGACGCATTTCCAATCGGGTCGGTCGCCCATCACGATCATGTCGTCCACCTCCAGTAGGGGACAGATTCCGTGCTCTCTGAAATGGATCGATTCGCTCAGCGATCTAGTCGGTCAGAAGCTGTTATGGCTGAGCAGGGATGTGCGGAAATTGTTCTGGAAAAAGCGGAAGACGAAAGACGGAACGGAAACGCTCAAAAATGGCCGGAAACCGGAATACGAAACGCGGAAACGGAAATGGCACATGTTCGCCATTTTTTCAAAAGTGCATCTGAAACGGCGTCAGAAGCTGCTTCTATTGCACTTTTTCTTGCTAAGAACTTTGCGAGCAGCAGAATCTTCCACAATTTAATGCTCATCTTCATCATAACATGACATAACAAAGCATGAATTTATAATTTTGTCATGACAACCTTTTAGCTATGGCTAGAGCAATAAATGAAAACAAATTCAGGATCTAATCTCACTATTCCAGCATGCAGCCTTTCCATATCTAGTTCCTGTGACTTTTTTGATGCTGCTATTTTTTGAACAGTAGACTAACCGACTTAACAATTTGAGGTTACTTACAGACCCGCATTAAAAAAAAACAACTGACTCGGGTGAAGTCTAAAACTGGAAAAGCAACCTAAATCATTTTCTGACCAGGACCAGATCCTCTCAACACTTTTAGAAACCTGTGCCAACATGGACGGCGTGGTGACTGCACAGATATCCACATACTCAACATTAGCAATTACATTGTGATCACCAAAACCAGTACTCAGAATTCATTCTGGGATCTAACATGATAACTGGATGACTGATTAGTCACGGTGGGTTCACACTTCCACAGGAATATTCAGTCTGTGGCAGGCTAGAAACTCTGCTCCCAAGGGGACACCAACTGCTTACTGAACAGTTCCTAGATGGTTCTCGAAGGAATTGTTTTGTGTCAGAATTCAATAAGTCATCATAGTCAATCAAAATAAGAGCCCATGGCAGATATTTCTGACGCTTCATTAAAAAATGAATCGCATAACTCCATTTAGATGAAAATCACACCTAACGAAATTAAACGTTGGAATTTGATCAGGAACACTGGTGTAATCTTGGTGCAGACAACCGCATGCCACAACCTTTACTGAGCCCTTTGTTTCATGATAGTGCGCTATATGCTTACAAAGTTCGTGTGGCTATCATCACCTATATATAAAAGAGTTTGTCTGTGGAGTGACCTAACCTAAGTGAGGTACGTCACATCATCCACAGCGAGAGCGGTCGAGTGATCTAACCTAAGTGAGGTACGCCGCATCATCCACAGCGAGAGCGGTCGAGTGATCTAACCTACGTGAGGTACGCCGCATCATCCACAGCGAGAGCAGTCGATGATCCAACCTATGTGAGATATCACCACCTATCACCGTCACCATCACCTTCACCATCACCACCTATCACCATCACCACCTATATATAAAAGAGTTTGTCTGTGGAGTGATCTAACCTAAGTGAGGTATCCCGCATCGTCCGCAGCGAGAGCGGTCGATGATCTAACTTGAATGAGGTACGCCTCATCATCTACAGCGCGGGCAAAATTTGCTATTGAACGTGGGATGTTGCTGCAGCAGGGGAAACGCAGCCCTTTACTGCTTAACACAACAGCACCTACGCGCGTTTTTGAGCGTCCAGATTCAGAAGCCGACTTCGTGCCATTACCATGAGAGGTCTACTAAAGGGGTAAGGGTGGAAGGGGAAGTTTAAGGGTGGAGAACCGACAGCGATCAGGAGGCAGCGACCAGGAGGAGCATCGGGATGGCCGATGGGGAGAACAAGGAAGCAGGCCAGGAGGTGGCACCAAGAAGAGTTTATGCAATATGTAGGGATCATTATGGAGTTACCAATCAGGGGAGAGGGGACAGTAAGAAGGATTAGCAAGGGGATCCATTACCATTAAGAGAAACCAGATTTAGAGGATGGACACCGATGTCGCGGCATGGGCGTTCGCTCGCCGTCGTCGTCTCGTGAACGTGGAAGGGCTACCTAATTGGGGTAGTTAATAGTAAGGAGGATTCCGAGGATGGGGAGGAATCTACCTGGAAGAAGGGACCTGGAGGCGGGACCAGGACGGCGAACCAGCAAGAAGGGAGCCGTAAGGGAATTCATGCGGAGAACAAGGAATCTGCCGTATGCATAGCCTCTTCATGTTCGACACAGCGGCGACTGCGCGCTTCTGAGATTCTTGATCCAGAAAACGGGCCCTCTACGTCGCGCAGCAAGCATCCTGATTCTGAATACTTGTCATCGACCGTGCCGTTAGCATGGGAGGACCACTAAAGGGTGGTGGAGAAGGGCGGTAAGGGGGACCTCTATGGTGGACCAATAGAGCGACCAGGAAGGAAAGGAAGAACATGGAGGAGGGGCCAGGACAGGGAAACCAGCAAGAAGAGCCCTGTAGGTGTCAATAGTAGAAACAAAGAAGTGAAGAGGAGTTGGGACCAGGAGGGCGGGGGAACTAAAGAGGGAAGGGAAGACCAGTAAAGGCGGATCAGCAATTAGATCCAGTAAGAAGAAGCGAGGGAGGGGAACCTGGTTTCGGAAGACATGTCAACGACACTTGAAACGCTAGATGTTGAGTATGAGAACGATTGCGGAGGAACAACCTGAGGAACAGAAGTACTGCGTAGCACAAAACCAATGATATTATTGGCCGGTCAAGAAAGAATGTCTATGATGAAGGTATCGAAGTGGTGAAGGGCTTGAGGCCGATAAAGTACGCACCAAGTCCTAGATGCTAGCGAATTTTATGTTTTACAAAAACTATTTTCCACAGGTCAGTGATGCTACAAAGTCGCGCGAAGCGCGCAAGTGCCAGACACGCCGTAGGCATGTCGCAGCACTTGTGTATATATAAAAGAGTTTGTCCATCGAGTGATCTAACCTAGGTGGGATACGCCGCATCATCCACATCGCGGGCCGTCGAGTTATCTAATCTGAGTGAAATACGCCTCATCATCTACAGCGCGGGAAAAATTTGCTATTGAACGTGGGATGTTTCTGCAGCAGGTGAAGCGCAGCCCTTTACAGCTTAACACAACAGCACCTACGTGCGTTTCTGAACATCCAGATTCGAAAGCCGTGCCGCCGATTTCGTGCTATTGGGATAGGAGGACCACTAAAGGGGTAGGAGTAGAAGGGGGACTACGATGGCGACCAGGAAGGAGCGACCTGGGAGAGGCATTGGGATGGGGTTCGATAGAGGAAACAATGAAACAGGACAGGAGGTGGTACTAACAAGGGAGGTCAATGAACATCCCGTGGCAATTTTAAAAGTGACCTATTGACGGTTGTAGGGGATTGTATGAGAAGCACCGCAGTAGGTTTCAAATTTCCTGCGGACACCTGGGTAGGTCAAAAATTTCGAAAAACCGTTTCACTTCAGTGCGGGTCGATAAAGCAATACTGACGCCTGGAACTGCCATGTCGTAGTTAGAATGTTAAAAAGTGTATCTTGACCACGGTATTGCACCATACTGATATTATAACTTTATTTTAACCTGGATGATACGATATAGACACAAAAATAAACACCCAAAGCAACAGCGTTCATAGTACATAATTCGATTGGCCTTTGAGGAGGAGCAGGCGACTTTCCTTTGCCTACAAAATAGATAACTTCAGAACTCCAAAGATCGAGGAAAAAATTATTATTTTATTTTTATTTATTATTTTTATTATTTATTATTTATTATTTTTATCAATTAATTGACTATATTTATGCTTGATTTTTTTCGATCCCTCTTCGACCTCTGGAGAGAAAGTATAACAGTACCAATCTGTCTTCTTCATCCTCAACCAACCATATTGCAAGTAGTCTCACGACCGTCACATAGAGCATCCTCCTCACTGTTACAAGGAGACGTAGTACCACCCACATCATTGTCATCGTCCGGCTAACAGGCTACAGCCTGCGCTTCGTTCAGTCAAGCTAACATCACGAATGAGAGAACAGGCGACTTTTCTTCGCAGTTCCTCGGTAGCATTCAAGGGCCTGTCCCAACTACAAAATAGATAATATTCTTTATCTTGACCGTCTTCGTTAGGCATTGACAGTGGGTTTGTTAGCACTAATTCATGACTCCAAAAGTCGAACAGAGATTGAAAAATGGACAAAAAAGATTTATCTTTATTTTTCATTATTTATTTATTTAATTATTATTATGTATTAATTACGTATTATTGATTTATATTTATAATTATATTTTCAATTAATTAATTAATGAATATTTATATTTGATAGATTGTTGTGATTGTCCTTCGACACACTATACGACACTCCCTCCACTGACTTAATATCAACTGTTTGATAGAATGTGTTCTCCGCGTGGAGTTATTGGTTGTCTTGCTAACTGCCTTCCTCCCGACTACTCTGCCCCTATTCGTAGGGAGACCGCCATAGCAGATGCGTTTCGGGGCATACTTCAAAATGCTATGTATGGGGTGATATTGATTGTGCTGATGAGGTTGAATCGCTCCAGATAGTTTTTTGTTTGATGCTTATTGCATTGACGTTCTCTCGTTCGTGACGTTAGCTTGACTTGAGCGAAGCGCAGGATGTAGCCTGGTAGCCGGACGATGACGATGATGTGGGTGGTATTACGTCTCCTTGCAACAGTGAGAAGGTTGCTGTATGTGACGGCCGTGAGATCACTTGCAATGTGGTTGGTTGAGGATGAAGAAGACAGATTGGTACTGTTATACTTTCTCTCCAGAGGTCGAAGAGAGATCGAAAAAATCAAACATAAATATAGTCAATTAATTAATTAAAATAAAATTATAAATAATAAAAAATAAAAATGAAATAATAACTTTTTCCTCGATCTTTGGAGTTCTGAAGTTATCTATTTGGTAGGCAAAGAAAGGTCGCCTGCTCCTCCTCAATGGCCAATCGAATTATGTACTATGAACGCTGTTGCTTTGGGTGTTCATTTTTGTGCTTATAACGTATCATCCAGGATAAAATAAAGTTATAATGTCAGTATGGTACACTACCGTGGTCAAGATACACTTTATATCGACAAAAATGGACGGAGCAAGACCATCAATGCAGTAGCAGGACCGCCGGATCCAAACCCCCGTCAGTTTTCCCGCTAGCTTGGCCCCCACAGTCACTCGGAAATCCGCTCGCTGCTACGTTTGTGGTGAGCGACGCACCTCAACGTCCCACTTCGGTCACTGTACCAGTAACAAGCAAATTGTGAAACCGCTTTAATTCCGCTATTGTTCCAGCCCCAAACCTTTTGCATGTTACATTCTAACCACGACATGGCAGTTCCAGGTGTCAGTATCGCTTTATCGACCCGCACTGAAGTGAAACGGTTTTTTGCAATTTTTGACCTACCCAGATGTCCGCAGGAAATTTGGAAACCACTGCGGTGCTTCTCATACAATCCCCTACAACCGTCAATAGGTCACTTTTAAAATTGCCACGGGATGTTCATTTACCTCCCTTGTAAGAAGGGTTTAGGCAATAAGGAGGAACCAGTAGGGAGTTGCCGATAAGAGGGGGGGGGGAGGGAAAGTAAGGAGGACCAGCAAGGGTATTCATTACGAGGGGACCAATAAGGGAGACCGGATTAGAAGATGTGACACCGATGTCGCGCAATTGGCGTTCGCTCGCCGTCGTCATACCATGAGCGTGCGAGGGTTACTTAATTGGGGTAGAGTAATAAGGAGACCACAAGGGGTGGGGGAGGGATCGACAGGAAGAAGAGACCTGGAAGCGGGACCAGGACAGGGAACCAGCAAGAAGGGAGCCGTAAGGTAATTCATACGGGGAACAAGGAGTCTGCCATCTGTGTAGCCTCTTCGAGCTCAACACGCCGGCAACTGCGCGCTTCTGAGCTTCTGGATTCAGAAGGCAGGTTCTCTACGTCCCGGTAGAAGCATCTAGGTAATGAAAATGTGTCTCCGGCGTCGCGCGGCGAGCGTAGAATTCAGAATTCAACATGGGATGCTGGTGCTGCAGAGAGCTGCAGCCTCCTTCTGCTTCACACAGCGGCAACTGCACGCCTTTCTGAGCGTCTGGGTTCAGAAGACGGCTCCTCTACGCCTTGCTAGAAGCATCTGGATTAAGAAGGTGTATCACCGGCATAATGCGACGAGCAGCCGCTTTCAGAATTCAACGTGGGACTCTTCAGCAGTAGAGGAAGAGCAGCCTTTTCCTGCTCGACACAGCGGCAACTGCTCGTGTTTGTTAGTTTCTGGATTCAGAACAAGTGTTCGCTACTACTGTGCGCGTTTCTGAGCGTCTTGATTCAAAATCCGCGTCACGCCATGAACATGGGAGGACCACTATAGGGCAGTAAGAGCAGTAACGGGACTTCGAGGGTGGGGGCCAGGAGAGCGACCAGCAATGAAGGTGGGATCACGATGGGACACAATAGTCAAAAAGAAGGACACATACAACAATGAAGCAGACCAGGAGGTGGCACCAATAAAAGTGGAGGCAATAAGGAGGGACCATTAGGGAGTTACAAATAAGTGGGTGCAGTAAGGAGGACCAGCTTGGGGATCCATTACGAGTGGACCAGTAAGGCCTATGTTATACTTCGGCGACGCGTCGCCGATGCTGCGACCCGTCACCGACAGCCCGTCACCGACGTCGCCGACGTCGCCACAGACGCGTGGTCGACGTCTGCGACGTCGTTAACAGATTCAACAGGAGAGCATCGGAGCGCATTTTTAACATCGGAGCGCGTTTTCAATGTCATCACTCGCATGCCACGTGTCTTTCACGTCACTATCAAGTTCGAAACATCAAAAAAAGCACATCATAGGTTAATGTGGTCAAGAAGTAACAAGATTGTAAGCATTCGGACCATGCACAATCAAACAAGTCTGAAATGCAAGGTTTCAGACGGGGCTATTTACACGTTACATAAATCTCGTTACCTGTGCTTTCATATGAGTCTCAAACGTCTTCAAAGGTTTCACTAGCAGCAATGTTAGAACCATTCAAACAGTACCTGTATTTTTCAGGATACCCTGTATTTTTCGCAAGGCATAGTGTGTTTTTAGATTTTAAACTTTAAAAGAAGCACAAATCAATCGATAAGGCCACTTTGTAAAGAGATTATAACAAGTATTCAAGCGAAACACTATCAATAGATTGTGAAATGCAAAATAACAGACGAGTGCATGGCGCAGTCTATCCCGATCATACGTCAAAAATTCCTATCTTCTTAAGCTTTTATATGAGCCTTTAACTTTTCAGTACCATTTTTGTGACCAAAGTTATCAACTTTCTAACAGTGTTTACATTTCTTGAGACGCCATGTATTATTAGAATTAGGCAGTATAAAAAAAGACTCACGCCATCTATTAGGTAGAGATACCTATATTTGTAGGCCTTTTTTTTTCTCTTGAAACTCTGTTATCTGTCTCAATTTCGTTGTTTGTTGAAGAACACGCCAAAGAAACTTTTTACATATTTTTCTGCAAGCCTTAAAGAAAACATTTTTTGTTGGCATAGAACTGCTACATATTATAGACCACAAGAATCCTGTGAAGCCCACATCTTACTAACTTTAAATGAGCGTTAAGTGTAAAAAAGGCACCATTTGTGCCCGCGAGACGGGCGTTTTTGCACTTTCGATTTCGTAATTCGAGGTCCGCCGAGGATGTTGACAGTGCCGGGAACGAAGAACCCACCCACAAACAAAATACTCCCTCGGAGCGCATTTTCTCCTACCCTTGGATGAAGTCGGCGTCCGTGCGTCGGTCGTGCACAGCACGGCGACCGACCCACGGACGACGTCGACAACGCCCGTCGTCGACCCGTCTGTTGCGACGTCACCGACGTCGACGACGCGTCTGTGGCGACCAGCGTCGCCGACGTCGGCGGCGGAAGTATAACACCCCCTGCTGAGCTCTCGGCGACGTCGGTGACCCGTCGCCAAAGTACAACATAGGCCTAAGGGAGACAAGTGTGCGGGTTTAGGAGATGTGACAGATGTCGCGTTATGGGCGTCCGCTCACCGTCGTTGTGCCATGAGCGTGGGAGTGCAACTTTTTGAGATAGAGAAGGGGGACCACGACGGGGGGGGGGGGGGGGGAGGACCCGGACAGCGACCAGGAAGGAGGGACCTGGAGGTGGAGCCAGGGGTCGGACTCATCGACGACTTACATAACATTAACATTCACTGCGGAGAAATTAGATAACGCGGCTTATCGCTCACCACATCGCTTGATAAGACGCTCTATCAGGGGTTTCGGCTGTAATTTTCTCTGTTAAATTGCTGTAAGTCGTTAATGAATCCGGCCCTAGGACGGGAATCAACCAGAAGGAAGCTGTAAGGAGAATTAATACAGATAACAAGAAATACACCATCTGTGCAGCCTCTTCCTGCTTGACACAGCGGCAAACACGCGTTTCTTAGCTTCTAGATTCAGTTGGAGTGTCCTCCCCTACGTCGCGTAAGAAGAATATAGGCTTATAAGGTGGGTTCTCTGGTCACGTAACAAGGGTATGAATTCATGAAAAGGGCTGCAGGGGAGCAACTTGAGATACAGAAGCACTGAGCAGCACAAACCAATGACGTTACAGGAAGGTCCGGTGAGAATTCCTATGACGATAGTAGTGAACGGCTTCACGCCGATAATGTACGCAGCAAACCCTAGATGTTAGCGAATTTTATGTTTTACAGATATTGCTTTTCGTAGGTCAGTGCAAGGCCGCGCGAAGCGCGGAAGTGCGAGACCCGCCGTTAGGCGTGTCGGAGCACTTGTTTGTAACTAATAGATCAGGATTTTTATGATCATTCAAATGCTGAGTGTATTTTCTTAGCATACAATGCATACATAGCCTTTGTGCACATTAATTATACCTCGCGCTCAGCTGTCGCCATTTTTGAGTTTTTTTGTAATCTAACCGGTATGAAGAATATTAATACTAGGGTTATCAAACAGTGTTTCTCTCACAACTATATGAAGGAGAACCCTTTTTAATTGATAAGCTGATTGTGTTCAATAGAAAGCTAGTGTGGAACAGTGCCCATTTCCGTTTCCGCCTTCTGGCCCAAAAACAGGCGGAACACGGAACGGAACGGAAGAGCTGAAAATGGCCGGAAACCGGAATTCGAAACACGGAAACGGAAATTCCGCACATCTCTGTGGCTGAGGCAGTAAAGCGGTTGCTACAATTTCTACTGCCCGCCAACTTACTCTGCCACTCGAAATGCGAGTTCCAAGTTGTGTCGCTTGTTCTTGGGATCGAGCTGGTTGAAATCGAATGCGTCTGGGGCGAACCGGTGAATCAGAGCACAGAATGCCAGTCCATCGGCCCACGATGACGAGAAGTTCGTCACAGAAACGTTCTGCAAGTAGCGAATGTTGTGTTGTTTTTCGATGTATGTTTGGTTCTGTCTCGTCATTACTAACATTTAGAGATCACGTTTTGTTAAAAGTGGTTTAGCTGGTGATGGCCGTATGCCAAAGAGAGCATGCTTTACAAGAAGAACGTGCTATACAAGCGATATCTTTCGTTAGGCCGGGCGCATACCTCCAACGCCATCGCGGGCATAGTATACTTTTTCGGTCCACAGACAGGGACAGCTAGGGCTGCGGGACATTATGTACGAATGGTCGCCGCATAGCGCGGCGAGCGCGGCAGAAGACGTCGCCATTGGGTGACTTCAGCGGTCGGTGATATCTAAACCTGCATCAAAACTTGCACATCAAGTGTTAGAAAGTGTATACGAAGTCAGTTTCACTGCGATAGTGTGTAATATTTTCAGCTTTTCCTGAATAAGCATAATATAAAACTGAGCATTAGAACGTTGTCTAGTTTTATAACTCGAACTCAATTTCTGAACCAGAGCATGTTTTCCCGCAGGCCCCGCAACAGCAGGAAGGAATATCAACAACAGAAACCTAGCGACTGCAGCAGGTCATGAGGCACAACTCACACGACCGCAGCGGAGCTCATCGCGCACGCGGCAGTCGCCGTCGCGGGCGCGGCGACCATCCGTACATAAAGACCGCCACTCGGACGGCTAGTGACGTCATGCGCGCGCGGTTGCCGCGTTTTGCTGCTGGGCGCGCTAGAGCGCGAAAGTGTGTGCCAGCGGCTGCTGCCCGCGGTCTTTCGACTGGAGCAGAAAAAGAAAAGCAGTTGAGTGAGGCACGCTTGATGCATTCTGGTAGAGGGGAGAAGTGCGAGCGTTTGTTATCAAGATGAGGACTGAAAGTGCCTCAAGTGAATGAGGGCAAATAGAAAACAGGAAAAACGCATCTGGTGAGGAAATTCCAGAACGAGGGTACGGATGGACATTATCTAGAAGTTCCAGAAGCAAGTGTGGCGCTGTGGTAATTGAGGGGGACCACCTTTGAAAAAGTTGTCACTAATACAAAAAAAGAAAACGAGACAAACGGATAATAAAGAAAACAAACAAACAATCCTATAGCTCTGTTCTCAGAATTGGGACTCCGAGGTGTGGGCCGACTGACGCACCCGTGTTAAAATTGTCTACATCCTAAAGTTGCCCCCCCCCCTCCTTGTCCAACACGGAAGCAGACAAAACGCGGATCTGTAATCGAAAAGACGAGGTAAGACTGCATTTACATTCGCTGAATGTAGCTACTCGCCACGCCTGCATGCAGCGGCATGCTATGGTGACCCCCTCCAACCACCATAGCTCCGCAAATACTTGCAAGCATCTATGGGAGGGGCGAGACGACGACGTATAAATCTGAGTAAGTCATATTCCCTGAATTGATAATGGATAATCTCATTGTTTGCACAATCCTTTAAACCAGGGTTTGAAAAAATGACGGATTCGAATTATACAAATTGGTGTCAGGTCCAATGTCTAGTGAGAGAGGCAATATGATGAAGTAGGGAACAAAAGCCGCTAATGTTTTTCGTTTTTTTTTGTGCGCCTTTTCCACAGATTCTCCATCGTGCTACAACCGTTCGGCGCTGCTGTTGGCGAACATTCTTTGCTGCTTTCCTGTATTGTCCGGTGCGACAGGAAAACTACAAATATTACAAGACACTCTAATGAATCTCTACAGACGTGTGGAATACGGTTTCCGAAACTCTCTGCACACTTTCCGGTCACTGACACATTAATCTGTAACCATCGTTTAAATTTTACTCTTGCTCGTCACCTGGTCGACACCGTTCTCCAGCTCTCTTGTCGCAGTCCAAGTATCACGCCACTCGTAAGCGTTAAGAAACGTTGGATTATTTCTTCAATCTACAAGGTTAAACGAAGCACTCCACTGTTTTCCTCCTCTTGCACCGGCCGACAAAGCGCAAACAATGGCAAGCGGTGCACACTTCCGCGCTCTAGCACAAGACGCGGCGACCGCGCCAGTATGACGTCACTAACCGTCCCTGTTGGCAGCAGTCGGACCTACCTTTTCACAACGTGCGCGTTGCGTATCGTGGGTCCTGAGCGGATTGGTGTCGCGCTGGCTTGCAGTGATGAGCGGACGCGCTTTGCAATACCCATCGCCGCGATTGTTTCGCGGTCACGGGAAGTATACACAAAGCCTTAGCTTGTGGACGGTTAGCTGAACTATTGATTCTGCATTTTTTGCACGTGTTTCGTCGCGCGCACACTAAGGCCCATGTTATACTCCCGCGGAAGCATCCGCGGGACGTCCGCGGACGAATGGCGCACCCCGGACGGTCCTCCCGGGACGGCTAGCGTAGCATTGGAGCGCGTTTGCCGCGCCGAACTCCATGGGACAACAGCCTTCCGCAGTGCAGTGCACCGCGGATGGCTGCCGTCCCGCGGGCGGGGAGGATAACAGCCCCTCGTTGATCCGCGGACGGCGGGTGTGGCGAGTGGCCCGGCGCGATTTCCGCCCATCCGCGGATGCTCCCGCGGGAGTATAACATAGGCCTTAGTGTCCGCGCGTCGTAAACACGTGCAAAAGATGCAGAATCAATAGTCCAGCCGCGACTTCGCGTTGCGCACGTCAACGACGTGACGCGATCCACACCAAAGGTCTCCACACACATTCGCGGGAAGGTGGCGTCCTATCCCTAACCGTAGGGCTTATAGTATACTCCCGCGTCACCCCGACGACGGGTCGCGGCGACAGCGTTGTGTAGCTACGCAGTTCGCAGATATCCGCACAAAACTGTCGCCCCGATCCGTCGCAGGCGCTACACGAGAGTATACTACAGGCCTACGACAGGAACTTAGAGCTTGCCCCAGGCAGCGAGTAGTGCCGTGCCGCAGCCGCACACTTTTATGGCATGATTTTGGGCGACGACGACGGCGGCGGCAAGACTGCATGAGCGCTCCACTTCACGAGTTCCGCCGCCTGTCGCCCGCCGCTTGTTGTAAAAGTGACGGAAACAGAGTCTTGCGGCGTCGCACCAAAGTCTCGTCCATTTCGCTCCTATAGTGGTGGGAGCCACATGCCGCGAGTGCAGCTGCAGTTCTCGGAGGACGGTCAGGAGGTACACCCGCCCCTGCTGGGGGGCGTGCGATCATCCTTTCATCCCCCTTGCTCATCCACCCCAACCCTTTAGGCTTCACCGAGAGTCTAACGGCTGCCTTACAAAACCTTTGACATGCAAAACAAAAGTTTCCGGTCCGCTCCGCTTAGGGGCCAGGTCCACTTCAAACCGTGGTGGCTTCGGGGTAGGGCTAGGAAACTCTATTTCTTTTCGGTTTGATGAAATTCTTACGGCACTCCCATTTGCCGGAGACGAAAAAGCGGACGACAATGAGGACATTACACCTTATGAAGGATGATTTTTTGAGCCTGCTTCATGAGAAGACAGCAGAGGTGCCGTCGAAAGATGTCATCGTAGTCACTGGTGATCTTAATGGGCACGTGGGCGTGACGAAAGGCGGGTACAACTCACAGACGTGAAGGTCCTCCGTATGAGACAGTCGCCCCACGACCGCCAATCTGCACTTTTTCGCTGTCGAGCGATGCGGTGCACCGAGAATAAAGTGGCGCCGAACGAGAGAGAACGACGCAGCTATAATTTCTCGCGTTCCGATACCGACGAAGACGAGGAAGAAGGCGACCGACCCGATATGTCAACCTGCACGGTAGGAACTCGGAATTACGAACCCTGGACGACGCAAGGTCAACAAGCAGACATGGCTGTAGACACACGACGTGAAAGCAAAAGTGCGAGAGAAGTCGCTTTATCACGTGTTTCTCGGCGAAAGGACTGCTCGATAACTGGCGGAAGTACCAAGAAGCGAAGACAATTCAAAGAAGGCCGTGGTTGTTGCAAAAGCCACATATTATAGGCATGTCAATGACAAGCTCGAGTCACGCGATGATGAGCGGTATTTGTACCGACTTGTAAGAACCGCCATCGGTAGACCGAGGATATTGAGAAGTTTTTCGGCGTCAATAGCGAGAACGGCCATCTTCTTATGGACCGCAAGAAAGCATCGCAGCGATGGCGAGATCACTTTGAGGAAATCTCTACAATAGAATTTCCTCATCCAGCCATCATTTTAACGGCTCCAACCCACGGCCCTGTCCAGAAGATCACCGTGGAGGAGATAGAAGCGGCTCTGAAGAAGATGAGACCAGGCAAAGCGAGTGGGCCCGACGACGGCTGATTTGTGGAAGAGTCAAAGTTTTGACACCCTGCTGAGGGTTGGCGAAGTTCTTTAATCAGGTTATGGCGAAGAAGGAGAGGTCATCGAACTCACCGTGGCAATTCTAAAAGTGACCTATTGAACGTTGTAGGAGATTGCCGCAGTGGTTTTCAAATTTACTGCGGATATCCGAGTAGGTCAAAAATTGTAAAAAACCGTATCACTTCAGTGCAGGACGAGAAAGAAAAACCGAGTCTGGAACTGCCATGTCGTGGTAAGAATCTGCCCTGTAAAAGGTTTGGGGTTGTGCAGTAGCGGAATTACAACGGTTTCTCAATTTGCTTGTTAGCGGTACAGTAACGGAAGCGGAATATTGAGGTGCGCCGCTCACCGGCAAGGTGACAGTGCCTGGATGGAAGTGGATATGGGGCGCACTTGCAGGAGAGTGTCGGTGATTCGAATCCGAGGGTGGCAGTTTTGCATTGCTGGCTCAACCCTTTTGTCGGTGTATAGTGTGTCTTGAACATTGTAGTGTATCATATTGACATGACTTCATTTTTAGCCCGTATGGTACGATTTAAAGGCAAAAATAAACACATAAAGCAACTGCGTTAGAAATATCGCCTCCGGATATGACTCGACCCTCGATATAACGTAGATTTTCTCTGGCCCGAGCCAGCTTACCTTTACGTCAATAGAAAGCAACTCCGCTTAAGACGCATAGCATACAACGCTACTCCCGTTATAGCTCGGTTTTGAAACGAACCCTGCGTTCAAAATGTCCCAACTACAACTTCATGACTCAAAAAGTCGAGGAGAGATTGAAAAAATGGACAAAAAAGATTTATCTTCATTTTCGCTTAATATTTATTTAACACAAGTGCTCCGTCAGTGCCTCGCACTTGCGCGCTTCGCGCGATGTTGCAGTATCACTAAGCTAAGGACAATCACATCAAGCTAGCTGCTCTACTTGTACAGCTTTCTTCCCTACCTAGGAGTACAAAAGGCTCGCAGACGTACACAATATAGTATGATAGGGCGATATATTGGTTCTTCACTACTGGTCCTCTCCTAGTGAAACGATCCCCCATCACTGGCACTGGTCTCCCTCAATGATCCACCCTTGGTGGGCCACGTCTTCGGCACATCTACCTGATTCTCCAAACACGTTGAGCGAAGTTTTTGGCACGTACTTTGACTCCCAAGCACGTCATGCGACGTATTCCGCACGTCTTCTAAATCCCCTGGCACGTAGAAGACGTCTGTGTATTTTCCGCTATTTTCGCGCCCCGTAACTTGATCAGTATCGATCGATGGTAACCGATACTTCAAAAACGAATTTCATATTCGTATTGAGCGACCTGGACTACCTCCAGGGCTAAAGTTTCGGAGCCTGGACGAGACCCACAAAAATCGATAGTTTGATCAATATCGATTGATGACGGTCGGTACTTCAAAAACGAGCTACAGATTCGTGTTGAGCGACCTCGACTACCCCAGGAGTAAAGTTTCAGATTGCCTGGACGACATCCGCAAAAGTCGATAGTTTGATCAATATCGATTGATGGCGATCGATACTTCAAAAACGAACTTCAAATTCGTGTTCAGCGACTTCGATTGCCCCAGGGCTGAAGTTCCCAGGCAGGGAGAAGACGTCTGGGTATTTTTCGCTGTTTTCGTGCCGTAATTCCCCCTCCCGATTCCCCGCCCCCCCCCCCCCCCCGCTCACTTTATGACTAATTTCTGCGGCTGCGGCGCCGATCGATAGTATGACTCAGCGCTTAGCGCGTTATGATAGAGAGCTAAATCCGTTTGGACACCAACTTCCAAACTGGACTTTTCTGGCGTGTTGGATCGCCTTCCACACGCGTCTTTACGCGCAAACCCCACCACGTCAGCGGTGCTGCACTGGTGTAACACGTCACGTCGTCCACACGTCTTGTAGACGGCGGCTAGCTGCTAAACTAGCGGTCGTGACCTGCTTAGATGTGGACCTCACGATGTTGGCTGAGCTCGAATCTATACCAGAAGGAACGAAGAAGGGGCAGAATCCCCCAATGCGGGGCATGCCGCGAAATCCAGCAATTTATATTGTGCTGCAGAGCACTCTTGAGCTGGATAATACTGAAGCAGTCCTAGTGTAGAGGGGCATTCAGTTTTCTCCTCATGTAGGTGGACATATATCAACCTACAAGCTCCGCCGGTGCAATCGACATTGTGTCTTCAAAATTCTTGTCAGAAAGCCGGAAACTGTGGATGTGCTACATCCCATTTTCTACCCGTGCCAACCCCTCCATCTTCTGGGCTATATACTTGATATTCTTAATGTCTTCTTCACCGTGGTGTTAGGCAAGAAGCTCGTTAGAATGGAAGCGCTTTCGATAGATTGTACATACAGTACGCTCGACGTCGGATACAATAGCTATCGCAACCAGGCGACTCACTTCAAGTTTTTTCGATCCACTCACTCAGCAGTGCGTTTGTGCACTGTTCTGTGATAACTTCGCAGACCTTCGATCGCAGTCCCGTCTTACAGTTCTTTCTGCTCCGACTTCCAGGCATTGCCAAAACTGTCTGTTAAAAACGCCTCATACTTCTTATCTGCTAGAGCACTCGTGTGGAATTTTTTTTAAAGAAGTGAGCGAAATCTCCAGCGTGTATGATTAAGGTTCCGAAGGTGTGAGCAAGTCTTTAGCAGCGGGTTCACCATCATGCTTCTTCACAACATCCAGGGGCCAGATTCATCAACGACTACGACTTTAGATTGCTATAAGTGGTTGACGAATCTGACCCCAGTTTGCCTAAGAAACTGTAGAACGAACGCTATACACGTTTATCTAATCAGCATAGACCTAGAAGGATATCTAATTTTGCTTGTTTGAAGTAAAGCTGTCAGAAATAGAGAGGCACAGGTTGGACCCCCCTCTCTAGGTTTGCAACCGAAAATGAAAGTGCACCATCTATCGGACCTGTAAGGGCCTGTTGAGGACATGGGTTTCACCAGTGCAGCGTCAGTGACATAATGGACCTTGCGCTTGAGAACGTGTGTTGGACGTGGATCCAACACGCCAAGAAAGTCTCCAGTTTGGAAGGTGGTGTCCAAACGGATTAAGCCATGATAGAGTTTGATGATTATTTTATTTATTATGCATTATATATACAAATTATATATGTAAAATTATAAAAAAGTAAAATTTTATGTAAACTAATTTATAAATAAATTAATTAAATATACATCTAAAAAATAAATGATAGTATAAATAAAAAATGATAAATAAATAAATAAAAATAAAAATCTTTTCTATCCAATTTTGTTTTCAACCTCCTCAGAAGCCTTTTAGAAGCTGTTTTGCTTTAAATGTTTTGTAGAGCTTTATCATAATTGTTGAACTATATATTTCAAACGCAATTGCTTTTTGTGCTTATTTTCGTTGGTACACTATAGTGTTCAAGATACACTGTACACAGACGAAAGAGGGAGGCAGGCGAGCAATGCAGAATCCCCACCCCTGGATCTGAACTTCCGACCACTTTACTGCAAGTCCGCTTCCATATCCACTCGGACATCCAGTGGTGGCGGCCTTGCTGGGAGTGGCGCACCTCAATGTTTCGCTTCCGTTACTGCACCGCTAGCAAGAAAATTGTGAAATCGTTGAAATTCCTCTACTGCTCCAACCCGAAACCTTTTACAGGTTAGATTTTAACCACGACGTGGCAGTTCCAGACGCGGTTTTTCTTTCTCGCCCTGCACTGAAGTGATACGGTTTCTTACTATTTTTGACCTACTCGGATATCCGCAGTAAATTTAAAAACCACTGCGGCAATCTCCTACAACGTTCAATAGGTCACTTTTAGAATTGCCACGGTGAGTTCGATGACCTCTCCTTCTTCGCCATAACCTGATTAAAGGACTTCGCCAACCCTCAGCAGGGTCCCAAAACACGTGATAGAGCGACTTCTCTCGCACTTTCGCTTTCACGTTGTGTGTCTACAGCCATGCCTGCTTGTCGACCTTGCGTCGTCCAGGGTTCGTAATTCTGAGTTCCTACCGTGCAGGTTGACATATCGCGTCGGTCGCCTTCTTCCTCGTCTTCGTCGGTATCGGAACGCGAGAAATTATAGCTGCGTCGTTCTCTCTCGTTCGGCGCCACTTTATTCTCGGTGCACCGCATCGCTCGACCTGCTTATGCATCGGAGGAGCGAAAAAGTGCAGATAAGCGGTCGTAGGGCGACTGTCTCATACGGAGGACCTTCACGTCTGTGACAAGACTTCGGTCACGATCCTTCATAAGGACAAAGTTTAGTTCTCTGGGCACGCGACCCCTGACCGAATCCAACATGGCAGTTGTACACGTCTTTCGTCACGCCCACGTGCCCATTAAGATCACCAGTGACTACGATGACATCTTTCGACGGCACCTCTGCTGTCTTAAGTGATACGGTTTTTTGTGATTTTTGACCTACCCAGATCTCGACAGGAAAACCACTACGGTGCTTCTAAGGCAATCTCCTACAACCCTAATAGGTCACTTTTAAAATTGCCACAATGACTTCGTTGACCTCCCTTGTGAGTGTTGGCGCCAAAGCAGGACTATTCCTTTTTCCTTTTTGGAAGAAGAAGGGCAGTCCTGCAGACTGCTCCAGTTACCGTCCGATTCGCTTGCTTTCACACAACATGAAGATCTTTGAGCGAACTGTCAATGGACGAATTCGTGACATCGTCCAGCTTTCCAGCAATCAGTGCGACTTTGTAGCTGGCGGTGGCACCGTCGATGGAATTCACGATGGACGCCTCCTGTTAGAGAAGCATCGCGAGAAACAGAAGCCAGTGAATATCGCCTTCCTCGACTCAGAGAAGGCCTTTACCGCGTACCGCGAGAAGTGATATGGTACGCCCTGCGACAACGTGGAGTTCCTGAAGGGCTCATAGAGTGGGTGCGAATTCTTTACCCTTGTCCAAGGTGTCGAGTTCAAGCTGCAGTTGGAATCTCGGTAGAGCTCCCCATAACTGTCGGGGTACACCAGGGTTCTGCACTTTTCCCGATCCTCTTTGTTGTATTCATGGTTGCTATCATAAAAGATTTTCAGAGGCCCATCCCTTGGACGTTTCTTTATGCTGGTGACGCTAGCGAAGTTAAATGTGAATTCGAGCGAGAGCTGCAAGCTTGGTATGATCGCTTGGAGCGGTTTGGACTCAAAATGAAGATCTAATATTTAACAATGGACGTTACTGAGTCCAGCTCCATAAGGTTAACGACATCGAGTTTCCACGCACTGCGGTCTTTAAGTACCTGGGATCAGCAGTAGCGTCTGACGGCCAACTGGTGGTTGAAGTGAACTCAGGCGTGAGTGCAGCTTGGTCCAAGTGGCGCTCGCTGACTAGCGTGCTCGGTGATAGGAATATACCAGAGCGCTTGAAGTCGAAAACCTATAGAGCAACCGTTGGGCCAGTAGCAATGTACGGCGCTGAGTGTTGGCCTGCGACTAAGGAAGTTGAAACACGCCTCAGCGTCATGGAGACGAAGATGCTGCGCTGGACGGCTTGAGTCACGCGCCCAGACCTCATCCGAAACGATGTCATTCTGCAGAAGTTCGCTGTCGCGCAAATAGCGGACAAGATGCGCGAAATTACGATGGTACGGCCACATTCTGCGTGGAAAAGAAGACAGTGTCCGCAAGATATGCCTTAACTTCAAAGCAATTGGAAAGCGGCCTAGAAGGCGCCCGAAGCAGCCAGCGCTCGACTATGAATTCTGATCCAACCTAGGCTCGCCAGTTGAATTGCAACTATTCCGGCGACTCCACTATGACGAAGTATTCACGCTACTCGCTGGTACCCTCTGAAGGGTAGTTTGAATCAAAATTTAAATCGTTAAGATGAATTCCAGTGCTTGTGACTTCTGAATCCAGGTATCTCCTTCATAGTAGCCGATGGGCCATGAGCTTCACTGGCTGGCTTCTCGATTTCCCATCGCTTCAGAGGGAACACCATGAGTTAATGCTTGGACTTTTCAGGTAAATTCCAACGCCTGTTCGAGTAGCGCCTGGCCGCTCATAGTCCAGTGTCTCCAATTCTTGCTGACAATGTAGCTAGAAAGCAGTCTGAGATAGAAACAATTCAAATCAGTTTCTTTAAGCCTCAATTGGCTGGTATCGAGGTTGTAAGCTGTCACAACGATGTCTTATTGCGATCAAAACTTCTAGCGCCAGGCGGGACTCGAACCCGCACCTCCCTCTAACCGGGCGGGAATGCTCTACGCCATTACACCACCGGCGCCGTTTGATCGAACGCAACATCCACACCTCGTGGGACCAGTCAGCACCCACCCGTATCCGGGATGGCGTAGAGCATTCCCGCCCGGTTAGAGGGAGGTGCGGGTTCGAGTCCCGCCTGGCGCTAGAAGATTTGATCGCAACAAGACATCGTTGTGACAGCTTACAACCTCGATACCAGCCAATTGAGGCTTAAAGAAACTGATTTGAACTGTTTCTATCAAGACCATCAGCTTAACTGGTCCCAGGCTGATATCAGCGGCCAGCTCATCCCGGATACGGGTGGGTGCTGACCGGTCCCACGAGGTGTGGATGTTGCGTTCGATCAAACGGCGCCGGTGATGTAATGGCGTAGAGCATTCCCGCCCGGTTAGAGGGAGGTGCGGGTTCGAGTCCCGCCTGGCGCTAAAAGTTTTGATCGCAACAAGACATCGTTGTGACAGTCTGAGATAGAGTTCATCATCTTCAACGAGATTCCAAGGACCTTAGCAGGTCGAATTCAGCTACCGGTGTGGCTTCGGTGATTCTAAGGTCCTTAAACGGCTCTGGGGTTTCAAAACATCCTAAAGCACGGGCCTGAGACCATTCCAGGCTTGGGTTCGGCCTCTCCAGAAACAACTCGGTGCTTCCAACACAGCAATGAACCACTTTCAAGCGCTTCTGGGCCGTTGCCCCATCTCTTCGGAGACTCTTAAGATGGATACTAGCACGAAATTTCGACAAAGAAGGCATGAAGGAAGGCTGTGGCATCGATGACAAACACCCAGCCTCCGCGTCTGCCGCTCGCGTCAGCACTACACCGCAACGAGCAACTGTTGTCACACGGAACTCTGTTCCTCTTCCGTTTCTTAAGAGTATAACAGATGCCTTAGGCAGCGTTCAGTGTGCACGCGACAAGGGAGCCGATCACGTGGAAAAGGTGCAACGTCAATGGCTCGGGCCGCGAAGGGCATCGATTTGATTTCGCATCTTTTGCACGTGATCGCTTCACGCGTCGCACTAAATGCTCTCTTAAGGACCGTTTAAGCCTTTGTCATACCATCGCTCACCCCGAGCGACGCCTAATGATATGCTCCCATATCGATCGGGCGGCGCGATGGAATCGATATGGGTGCACATCATTAGGCGTCGCTCGGGGTGAGCGATGGTATGACAAAGCCCTTATACTTTCGACGCCGAGCGACACGACGGCATGTATAGTGGCAGATTGCTTGATAGCGTCGCTCGATCAATGTGGCCACCATACGTGACGTCGCGTCGCTCGACGTCGATGTATATATGGGCCCTTAAGGCGCGGGCACACTCGGCAGCAGCGGCAGTGGCAGCGGCGGCGGCCAGTACTTAAGCCTAGGGGTATCGTTTTCCGCCAAATCGATGCCTCTATGCTTATTCAGTGGCCGACGCTGCTGGCAAGTGTGCTCGTGCCTTTACAGCCCTCCAAGACACGCTGCTTGAACGACGGCGCGACAGCTCTTTCCGTGAAATCGGTTGCGCCGTCCACCAGTGCAGCGAAAGTGGGGTCCTGCGTGAAAACTATGACGCTCCATCGGATAGCTGCTCGTTGCCCTGTCGCCGAGGCCGTCGCGCGAAGGTATCATGGGCCTACGCAAGCTTGGCGATATTGAAATCAAATTTAACGCCTACCAAGTCAAAACGAGCATCACGCTGATTAAACTAAAGACTCTCCAAGACGGTAGGAATATTTTGTCAAAGAAAAACTCGATTTGACCTTCTTTAAATTTTTAAAAATTTACCTGCTCTAGTAAGTGAACTTACTGGTTGACATATTGAAAAATTTTTAAGTTCAAGAAAAGGTATTGAACTAAATGTTGTTTCAGTGCGCAGAAGGGCAGCAATAATATAGTTCATTGGAAGAAGCGATCGCTCATCTGAACGGTCACGATTTCCATTTGATTGAAAACGAAATTTTGTTTGCTTGGAGTAATACAGGTGTGAACGGGAGGGGTCGATAGGGGGAACAACGAAGCAGGCTAGGAGATGACACCAGGAAGGGTTTAGACAATAAGGAGGGACCAGTAGGGAGTTACCAATAAAGGAGGGGGCAGTAAGGAGGATCACCAAGGGGATCCGTAACCAGTAAGGGGGACCGAGTTTAGAAGACGTGACAGCAATGTCGCGCAATAGGCATTCGCTCGCCGTCGTCGAGTCGTGAGCATGGGAGGGCTACTTAAATGGGGTAGAGTAGTAAGGAGGATTGTGAGGGGGGGATCTACCTGGAAGAAGGGACCTGGAGTCGGGACCAGGACGAGAACCAACAAGAAGGGAGCCGTAAGGGAATTCATACGGGGCACAAGGAATCAGCTATATGCATAGCCTCTTCATGCTCGACACGGCGGCGACTGCGTGCGCTTCTGGATCCAGAAGCTCAGCCCCTCCATCGCACAAGGAGCGTCCTGATTCTGAATACGTGTCACCGACGTCTGCCGTGAGCATGGGAGGCCCCACTAAGGGGGTGGTGGATAAGGGTAGTAAGGGGACCTCCAGGGTGGATCAGGAGAGCGACCAGGAAGGAAATGAACAATCTGGAGGAGGGGCCTGGACGGGGAAACCAGCAAGAAGAGACCAGTAGGGAGTCAATAGTGGAAACAAAGAAGTGGGCCAGGAGTTGGGACCAGGGAGGTGGAGCACTAAAGAGAAGGGAGGGAAGAATAGTGAAGGCGGACCAGCAATTAGATACAGTAAGATGAAACGAGTGAGGAGGAATCTGGCTTCGGAAGACATGTCAACGATATCCGGAAACGCTAGCTGTTGAGCATGAAAACGGTTGCGGAAGAGCAACCTGAGGGACAGAAGTATTGCGCAGCACAAACCAATGACATTACTGGACTGTTCGTAGAGGATGTCTATGATGAAGGTACCGAATTGGTGAACGGCTTGATGTGATAAAGCACGCAGCAGGTCCTAGATGATAGCGAATTTTAAGTTTTACAAAAATTACTTCCCATAAGTCAGTGATACTGCAAGGTCGCGCGAAGCGCGCAAGTGCGAGTCACGCCGTTACGCGTGTCGGAGCACTTGTGTCTAAAATGCGATTTGTGGTCAACCAGTGGTGCGACACGGTACTCGTGAGGTTAAATGGAGTCGCTCTACAAAAGGTCGACTACTACGTCTATCTGGGAAGAGAGCTGAACATGGGTAACGACCTTGCTCCTGAAATCGCACGCAAGAGACGATCAGCATGGGCAGCCTTCAGTTCGATTCGCGAACTCAGCGATCAGGTCAAGGATGCCGGCCTCAGGGCCTCGATATTCAACGACTCTGTACTGCCTGCGATATGTTAAGCGACGGAAACCTGGTCCGACAACAAGACAATCGCCAGAAGAATACAAACTACGGATCGTGCACTGGAGAGATGCCTTCTGAGGACAAGCCTTCGTCAGCAGTGGCAAGAAGGCCTACGAAGCTCGGGGCTAAGGGAGAGGCCGCAATTAGCGGATCCGCTGCAGTACATGAAGAAGTCCAAATATCGCGGACCACTGCTTCGACGAAAGGACGATAGGTGGAGTCTCCGTGTCACAGAATGGCTCCCAAGTGACCGTAAGAGACCACAGCGACGAAAACGCGATTGACAGGCTCATTCTTAAGATCTTTCAGAGAGCGGAGTCTGCCTCAATGGATGCAAGCTGCCGGCGATCGAGCGGTCTGGAAGAGTTGTGGTCCCCGCTGAGAAGACCTCCAGCCGACACAAGGGCTATCAAAGTATCAAAGTAAGTAAGTTATTTATCTAAAATCACATATAATGACTAAATATGGTTTTAGTGATGAAATATGTGGCCATGATGAGAGTTTGAAGGCAAAGAACAAATTTAGATTACTAGAAACACACCTGTCCTTAGAGACACTCTTCGTCTTATGCATAAGTATGCCAAATGTTTGTGAGGATTATCCGAGTACCAGGAGCAGTTAGACGTGATCAACAGCAGAAATGTGCAACTCAATGTTGCAAGACCTATTGTTGTGGTCAAAACTATCGCGCCGGGCGGGGTTCAAACCCGCACTTCTGCCTGCAGGCAGGATTTTAGCCCACTACACTATCAGCGCTGTCAAATCGCGCGCCACATTCTCGATATCCTCGTTGCAAGTGGCTTATCAGCAGTCTCCCATGATATGGGATGTCGTTTGTGATCAAATAGCATTGTTGCTGTAATCCCGTCTGCAAAGCAGAGGGTACAGGCATAAGTTCCGCATGGTGCGAAAGTTCTAGTCGCAGCGAAACATTCTGTAGCAGTATGTAGCATCTATATATACAAACTGTACGCGACAAACGAATGCGTAGGGATTGTTTTGGATAACCTGAGTATTTATCCAGATCCTCTCGTTCCCGATAGAGGAAATCTCCCACTATATGGAAGCTTCTAACGATACCTGGAGTCTTCTACTGTGCTCGACATCTTGCTTCCTATAAACTTATGGTAACCCGCACGCGAGAAAAACATTGATATGCATCTAATACATTGTCGCTCTGACGCTGGTAATGACTACCAACGAGGCAGTAGAACGGTAGGTCTGATCACAGACGCGGTCAGCATCTTGTTGGTCTTGATTTTCTGTGTGCGACCGGAGCCGAACTCTGGTTGCGGTGTAAGGGCCTCTACAGAGTCTCGCGGCTGCTCCTGGAGAACTCGTCCATATCGCTCCCGACGCAGAGGGGACCCACGCTGCCACTGTGGTGGAAGCCGCGGCGCGGGCTAGTTGTTGCGGAGCCACTGGTTGCATAGGTCCCGAGGGCTGCCGTAGTTAACGGTGGCTCTCACCAGCAGTGCCAGGAGCTGCGGGTGAGTCCCGCCTAGGGGTTGATAGATGGGTGCCGATTACAGCTGCGTGCACACTCCGCTGCGGCAGTGCGGCAGCCACGCTGAAGCAAAGCGCGGAGGGGCTGGCGGAAGTCACACTGCAGCAGCGAAGGTCGCCTTGAGGGGGTGTGCACACTCCCGCTGCCGCTGTGCTGCCGGCAGCGGCAGTGAGGAATGACCCGGACATTCCTCACTGTCGCTGCGTGCGGCCGCGGCACAGTCCAACAGTGTTGCAGTGTGCGAGACTAGCTCCGTCCACATGCCACTGTCCGCTGCCCGCTGCAAAGTGTGCACGCGGCTTATGGTTCATCTATTTTCTTTAACGAATCTACATGCTAGGAATATAGTAGGTAGGTGCATAGTTTCTGTCCATAAAGAAGCTTGACTTGCTAACTACATTCTTGCACAGAAATGCAACAACAAAGCAGACCGCTCTTTTTAGTATGAGCTACAACTGCATCGGACAGACCTCCCGGACTCAAAAAGGCGTCGGATCGAATGCTGTCATCAGAAGTGCTACCACACTATCTTCGAAGTGCTTGTCAACCAAGGGACTTTTAGTTGAGGTAGAACGATAAAGGTGGGAGCAAACGCAAAACGGTACAGAACTGTTAATTTGGAAGGAGTGTTCTATTAGATTTCGGGGCTTACATTCAAGAACTCCTGACTTGGCTTAGGAAACGCTTCTTCACAAAACAAAAAGCGTTTTGCTTACTACATCTCTGACATTCTCAGAGGTCGCAACTGCCGGCAAATGTACGCAGTATTGCATACAGTAACCCTCGCGGCGCCGCACCACCCGCCATTATCATGGCGGGTCCGCAGCCCCCGCAACACTCTGCTGCTGGCCTAAATGGAGTCACTTTGAACGCAGAATTCCCCTCAGAATCGCGCTATCACGGGAGTACCGTTATATCCGACGCGTCCTCACCGGAGTTGGTTCGTATTGGCGTAGAGCTGACTGATTCTAGAAAAATTCTAGTTATATCGAGAGTCGCGTCTTATCTGGAGGCATTATAACGGGAGGGACTGTAGATCAATGTTATTTTTCCCTGAAAAATGAAAATTTTATAAAATTTCAAACATTGTATTCACTTATTGGTGTGAGTGAATCAAAACTTTTCAAGAAAAGTCTAAATAAATTTTACTTGTGGAAAAAATATTCTGACCATGTAATTTTTGTAGAAAAATCTCATTTTGATTTAGAATACATTAAGTTTGATTTCAAACACGTCAACTTTGCTTCCCAGAGAAGGGTCTCAGGCGTAGGTCTGAACGGGGGAAATGGATAGTACTACGAGAATCTCCACCCTTCGTCTAGTCGAAAAGCATGTTTCGTTTTTGCTCAGTCCTTGAACCTAAAGAGCTACGGGCACTCGAAGGGGGGGGGGACAGTAGCGCACCGTCAGCACGTGCCCACGTGCATGCGTGAGCGCTGTTGTATGGGACGCGGCGAAAGACGAAGCCGCAGGCGGGTCGGTGGCTCACTAGGTAAGGGTTTCGACCTCCCATGAAACTTCAAGTTGAGACCAAGATCATTAGAAAGAGCTCGGAATGCTGATTACGAATATGGCTGTCAAAATTGCAAAAATGAAACTCCTGAACGAGGCCTGCCGAAATGGGGGCATCACCACAAGCTGGCTGTACCGGGCGCGAGAGTGGTGGTCATCAGGGCTCCGTAAGAATAGCACTCCAGCTACGGCGGTGGCGCAGAGGTCGTGCTCACGCTCGTCGGGTGCGACGACGTTGGTTCGGTTCCCATTGCTGCCCGTTTTTTCGCAATTCATAATTCATCTCCGAAATGACTTTTTGTTCTGAACTATGACACGTGTCTGATTAAATATCCGGGAAAACTACCATACACGTTTGTAAAAATGCTTGAAGGCAAAAAACTGATATGGTGACATTTTTATTTACTATTTTGCACAAATAGAGTCCAAGTCATGTATTGAATAATTAGAGGTGTTTCTAGCAACCTTAGCATTCATGGAACAAAGAAAAAATGTGTGAAGTAAAAAGTAAGTAGAATGTATGATGAGGAAGAACAAAACGTCGTTGATCTACTGCTTTTTCTTCATTCACTATGTCCTTTTCACCAGCAAAGGTGGTGGCCACTCTTCTCGCTGAATTTGGGGTGCCAGAGTAAATAAAAATGTCACCATAGCAGTTTTTTGCCTTCAGCATTTTTACAAACGTGTATGGTAGTTTGCCCGGCTATTTAATCAGACACGTGTCATAGTTCAGAACAAAAGGTCATTTCGAATACAAATTATGATTTGCAAAGAAACGGGCAGCAACGGGAACCGAACCAACGGTGTCGCACCCAACAAGCGTGAGCGCTACTCCTGCGCCACCGCCGCAGCTGGCGCCCCTTCTTACGGAGCCCTGATGACTCACCACTCTCGCGCCCGGTGCGTCGTACAGTCAGCCTTTGGAGAGGCCCCCGATTTCAACAGACCATAACTGGTCCAGGAGCTTCATTTTGTAATTCTGACTCCTGTATTCGTAATCAGCATTCCGAGCTCTTTCTAATTATCCCGGTCTCAACTTGAAGTTCCATGGGAGGTCGAAACCCTTCCCTAGTCATAAGGGTGCGAAGGCCCTTCAAAGGTGCTAGACCAGATGTTCGACTCCCGTGCTATGTGCTATTTTTGCATTTTTTTCATGAACGAAGCCTCCTTCACCAATTTAATTCCTACACAGCTCCTAAACATTTATTTCACTCTAAATTGTCAAAAGGGTCAGATTCGTGATTAACACCCCATGACACCGACAGCCCTGGTCACCCGTACTACTGTAACCTACGGTAATTAGCCGAAATTTCAAAAACGAATGCCAGTTTCGTGATCAGCACCCCAAATACCCTCCCCCCTGGGAGAAGTTTGGGCAAAATCGGTGGCAAAATCGGACCTCGACAGTCCTAGTCATCCGTACCTGCTGTGAGGTCACTGTTTAGCATTCGCTGAAAAACACAAAACGTACAATACAAAAAGTGAGAGAAGTGAGTGAAGCACTGCTCAAAGTAAGCCCTTATTGGAGAATTTAGAGTGAAATAAATGCGTAGGAGATGTGTAGGAAGCAACTTGGTAAAGGAGGCAGCGGTTATGAAAGAATGCAAAAGCAGTGAATAGCACTGGAGTCGGTCTTCCGGTCCAACACCTTTGAAGGGCCCTCGCACCCTGCCTAGCCACCGACCCGCCTGCGGCTTCGCCTTTCGCCGCGTCCCATACAACAGCGCGCGCACGCATGCACACGGGCACGTGCTAACGGTGCGCTACTAACACCCCCCCCCCCCCCCCCCCACCCCCTTCGAGGGACGTAGCTCTTTAGGTTCAAGGACTCAGCAAAAACGAAACATGTTTTTCTACTATACGAAGGGTGGAGATTCTCGTAGTACTATCCATTTCCCCCGTTCAGACCTACGCCTGAGACCCTTTCCTGGTTAGAAGAGTGTACAATTTAATTGGAGAAGTCTGTTTCTTCTTCTTCTTCTTCAGTGACTGTCTCGCTTCCTAGCGGGGTCCGCTTTTTTGGTGTCATGACGCAACCTTTTCCGACCCAGCGCTAGGTCAGAGTGGACACCAGCAACATTCAAGCCCATATGTAGCGTACCACACCAGCGCTGCTTCGGACGCCCTATAGGCGGTTTTCCTATAACCTCGAAGTTAAGGCCTACTTTGCGGACGCTGTCTTCTTTTCCACGCATAACGTGGCCGCACGCACCATCGTAAGCGAGCTTCGCGCATCTTGTCAGCTATCGGCGCGACACCGAACTTCTGCCGAATGTCATCGTTTCGGATGCGGTCCATGTGCATGACTCCAGCTGTCCAGCGCAGCATCTTCGTCTCCATGACGCTGAGGCGCGTTTCAACTTGCTTGGTCACATGCCAACACTCAGCACCGTACACTGCTACTGGCCGGACGACGGCTCTATATATTTTGGACTTCAAGCGCTCTGGTATCTTCTTGTCGCAGAACATGCCAGTGAACAAGAGCCACTTGGACCTAGCTGCACTCACGCGTGAATTCACTTCAACCACAGCTCGCCGTCAGACGCTGATCGCTGATCCCAGGTATTTAAGCACCGAAGTACGTGCAAGCTCCGTACCGTTAATATTAATAAAGGCGTACTCGTTCACGTCAGTCGTTAGATAGTCGGTCTTCTTGACGTTCAGTTTGAGTCCAAACATAGCCAAGCGGACGCACCAAGCTTTCACCTGCCGTTCGAGATCACATTTGTCTTCGCAAGCGAGTATCATGTCATTAACATAAAACAATGTTCATGGGACAGGCTTCTGAGTATCTTTCGTAATGGCATCCATGACGACAACAAAAAGGAGTGGGGAAAGCGCAGAACCTTGGCGCACCCCAACAGAGACAGGAAACTCCATCGAGGTTCTTGCTGCAGCTTGCACTCGACTCTTCGAGGAACAGTAGGGCATCCGAACCCACCCACAAGTTCTTCAGGAACGCCGTGTTGTCGCAAGGCGTACCGTATAACCTCACGCGTTACGCAACCAGAGGCCTCCAGGTTGAGAAAGGCGATGCACCGGCTTCTGTTTCTCGCGATGCTTCTCCACCAGGCGGGCGGCGTCTACACCATCACTGGTCCCATAACCAGTTACCTTAGCCGCACTGGTTTTCGGAGAGCTTGACGATTTCACGAATTCGTCAAGCTCTCCGAAAACTTTCACGAAGATCTTCATGCTGTGCGAAAGGAAGCGAATCGGACGGTAATTAGAGCAGTCAGCGGGACTGCCCTTTTTCTTCCAAATCGGAATCGTCGTACTTCGATGCCAACACTCAGGTACTTTCTTTTCCGTTACTATCTAGTTAAAGAACTTAGCCAACCATTCAGAAGGAGATCTCCTGCTGCGAGGTCATCAGGGCCTGTCGTCTTGCCGAGTTTCGTTTTCTTCAGAGCATCTTCTGTTTCTTTCATGGTGATATTGTGGACAACCGTGGAAAGAAGCCACAAAAGGGATGGCCGGATGAGGAAGTTTCATGGTGGAAAGTTCCTCAAAATAATCGCGCCATCGCTTCAACGCCTCTTTGCGGTCTGTCAGGAGATGGGCGTCCACACCATTGATGCCGGAAAACTTCTCGATATCCTCGGTCTGCTGACTGCGATTCTTTGCGAGTCAGTAAAGATACCGCTCACCTTCACGAGACTCGAGCTCTTCGTTGACATCACCATAGTGAGTGTCTTTCGCAACAGCCATGGCTTTCCTTGCAGCCTTCTTCGCCTTCTGATGCTTCTGCCAGTTGTGGGCTGTTTTTCGCCAAGAAACACATGATACAGCGATTTCTTCTCCCGAACCTTAGCTTTCACATTGTCCGTCCACAGCCATGTCTGCTTGTCGACTTTGCGTCGTCCAGGTATCGTAGTGTCGAGTTCCAATCTTGCAGCTCAGCTGCGTCTTCTCTTCCATTCGCCACCACTTGATTCTAACTGCACCGCAACGCTGAACTTGCTTCAACCTCGGAGGTGTGATCTTCAAAGTGCAGAGCAGAGATCGATGCTGTATGAGCGGCCGTCTCATATGACACGGTCTTCGCATCTGTGACAAGACTTCGATCACGATCCTTCACAAGGACGAAGCCAATCTGCGTTTTGCAATTTCCACTATAATATGAAATGAGGTGGGAGTCGCGTTTCCGAAACACGATGTTCATAATGGTGAGGTTATGCGACTCACATACTCAAGGATACGCTCACCATCGGGGTTACGAGACCCGTATCCGAAACCACCATGACAGCTGTACCGGTCTTTCGTGGCACCTACGTGTCCACTAAGGTAGTCAGCCACAATGATGACACCTTTCGACAGCACCTCTGCTGTCTTTTCATCAAGTAAACTCCAAAACTCATCCTTGGCTTGATCGGAGCAGCCAGTCTGCGGAGCATACGTAGAGAAGAATTGATAGAGTCGCTCCTTATCATCAAAGCGCTCGACGCTTACAACTGAGTCAAAACATCGTTCGGAAACGATTATTCCGACACCACTGGTGGTCCTTGGACTTCCACATAGAACAGCCTTGAAGCCACATCCTATGTCTCTTGACTTGCGGGAGGATCACCTCGTCTCCTGCACCGCACAGAAATCAACTCTTCTACGCTCCAGTGCTTCAACCAACTCGCGCGAGCGGCACATCAACGTACCCACATTCAGCGTAGCCGCACGGGTCCTGCTTACGTTACAGGACATTCGGACTAGCTCAATTGTCTCCCGATGCCGTCCTCGCATCGGGGACCCTCTCATTCTTCTCACACTCGCCTGGCTCCGCGAGTGCGCGTCGGCTCCAGCGGACGCCATAGTACTACTCGATATACGTGAACTGGTATACACCAGTGATGTGACATAGGTCTTCGTAGGCCGGCCTGTCGCCTGCAATCGAGTGTCCATATTTAGCTTGGCTCGAAAAGCGAGCAGTTTCCAGTGGCACCACGTGGAGGAACGGACATTGCCACAAAATTTGATTGGAGAAGTATCTAATTTAATTTGAGAAGTGTCTAATGTGACGTGAACATGGTATATAGTATGACAATAATACAATAGCAAAATAAAGGAGACATTCATGAGTCCCTTTGGAATGCGCCACACATCCTACTTCTGTGGGATCTATTGAAGGCTATTTGACCTATTTGAATGGACATTTGGTTTATATAACGCTATAAATCCACATGGTCAAATGATAACCCGATATTAGGGGGGCCAAAAGTAATAAGACTCTCCATGCCGTCCATATATCTCGTGACTAGAGTCTGGTTTCATGCTTATCGTATTTGTATGTTTGTATGCTACTTACTGAAGGCCACCTGAGAAATTACCACTTCCGCCCTTTCCAGAAGCATGCCAAAGCCGCAGTCTATCTCATCCGAAACCCCAGTCTGACGAGTCGACCTGTGTCGCGCAAATCTCGCCCAATTCCCAACCCCGAGCAGCCTAGACTCAATCTTCACGCAGGATGAGAAGACCCGTACCGACCTTCGTTCGGCGAGATGTTCATGGCGAGAAGCACCTTCAGAGCTTTTGGGTCTGCGCCCATGGACCAGTATACTGGAACCTGTTTACCAAAAGCATGACGATGGACTCCAAGGCCATGGTAAACGAAATAGAAGAGATGGACCGGCGACTCGTACTTATTTGGTCTCAGCGCTTCAAGAAGCTCCTCCTCTTCGACAACGCCGCACCCCATCGGGCAAAAGTGACCACGGATAAGCTTGCTCAGCTGGGCTACGTTCTCGTTCCTCACCCACCGTATTCGCCGGACATCTCTCCATGCGACTTCCACTACTTCTTGAGCCTACGGGACATCCTTGTCGGAAGGGACACGAGAACCTAAGCAGTCCTTGACAACCATATCGAGCAGTTGATCAACACCAGGCCCAGGCATTTGTGGAAGCATGGGATCAGGAAGTTGGCTGAGCGATGACAGCAAGTCATTGACCTCAATGGCGAACACATTCCTAAGCATCGTTGAGCTGTAATTGAGTCATAAAGAGATAAAGAATTTTTTCAATTTGTCTCATTGCTTTTGCCCCCCCCCCCCCTAATATGCCGGACTGGTCTTGTGGCTGCTGTGCCAGAAACTGACTTGGCCAAGGTCCACTCGATGTTGTGCTACATTCTTGGAGATGACAAATCCTGCAGGGAATTTTTTGTACTCTGACTTCAGATCAAACAACTAACCGGATAGCCCTGTACTCTGTTCTGAACCCATCGCAATAGCGCGTCCTTGATCGAATTCGGGTTCAATACGCGAGGCGAAGCCATAGAGCTGTTCACCTTCTCCATCTGTTTGAAGATGTTTGCTCGAGTTGACATCTTCTGCTCTGAAACACACATTTGAAGAGGATTCATCACTGTGTTCTCGGTGGAGGTCTTACTCGAGGTCTCAAGTTGGCTCAGTTTTAAATTCCATTTAGTTGCCCTTATTGGGCGAGTAATAGATGACAAATGGCGCTACTAGTGATGCGTTCACCGCTGTCTCAGAGGACGATGATTCAGTGGAAGGTGGAATCAGGAACAAAGGTCAGTATAGAGATGTTGCGCGGGCAGTACTTATAAGCGGATCACTTCTGAATGTCCTGTAGGATATAATCAATGGTGATGTGGGTGAGAAAACTACCCATATTTGGAGTCTTTTCCTCTCAACAGTAGAGTCTGTTATATTTTCGACACATTCCTATTACAGAGGAATGGAAGTTTATGAATTTAGTGGAATTTCTATTAGGTTGTCCGGAAAGTTCTCAGCGTTTTGAGTGCTTTACTTTGAACTACCATAACTTTCTCAAATCTTATCGGATTTAGTCGAAACAAGCACCGTTCGAATTGGCACAGTTTTGCTAACGGGACTTTTTGCGACTTATTCCATCAGCGAAAAAATTAGGTGTTCGAGATCCGACAAAATCTACGAAAGCTGTTTTGGCTTGGCGCTGATTGGTGAGGGTTTTACTAGCGAGAAAGTTCTGAAAGTGCCTGAAAAGGTGGCGGTCGACTGGTGGGAGGTCTGGAGAATTCGGCGGATGTGGCAGAACGCCAACCCTTAATTCGTTCAATTTTCGAATAGGGGTTTGTGAGATGTACGTATAGGCGGGCGTTATCGTGCAGAGGGCCTCTTCTTTGAGAAATGACGCAATTTTCGGTGCATTTCGTCGACTTCTTTACAACAGGAGTCTGCTGTGACCACCACACAGTGACCACTATCTTTTTGGTGGAGGTTCGCCTTCAGAATATGCCTAGGAGTTCGTCGGCCGGCGTCCAACCACTGCCTGGAACGTTTCCTCTTATCGTACGGAATCCACTTTTCATCACAAGTGATGACTCGATCCAAAAACGGGCCAGTTTTGTTGTGCAAAAGTAGAGAAGAACAAATCTCGAAAAGCGACAATTTTTGCCGCTCACTCAACTCGTGGGGCACCCAGTTTTCGAGATTTTTCACCTTCCCAAGGCAATTCGAAGCATCCGCAACAGCAGTTTCACGGACGCCCAGCTCTTCCGCGATCCCGCGAACTGTTTCGGATAGTTCAGCTCCTACCAATTCCTTCAACTCGTCGTCCATGATTGCTCTAGGTGGACCGCTACGGGAGTCATCTTCGAGGCTGGAATCTCCGGGGCGAAATTTACCGAACCACTGGCGCACAGTGCTTTCTCCAACACTATTAGGCTGCCACACCTGATTGATTCGTCGAGCTGTTTCGGCAGCGGATTGTCCCAATTTGAAGTTAAATTAAATCATCGTCTTGAACTGCTCCTTCGACACACTTCAATAAGCCCCTCAAGAGCACAATTACATAACAATGTTGAAACATAAATTATTTACTCAGATAGAACAAAAATTTTTGTACAGAAAGTAGAATTAATGCGCAATGCAAGTTGAGTTTTTACTTAATAATAGACGAGTGAAAAATGATAACACGAAACGGCGAGAACTTTCCGGACAACCTAATAACAACACAATTCTAGGAGCAGAGTTTGGCCTTGGTAACAGCAAATCTACCTTACTTTTTGTTTATGCCATAGGGAGCCAAAGTTGGAGAATGCTCGTAGGCCTCGTCGTATGTATGACTTCTGTGCTTATCTTCTAGCCAGGAGAGCAAATCATCGAAAGTTGACATTGATGAAAGCTCATATGTGGCATTCATGGTGGTTGTCCCAAGAATGCATTTTCTGAAATGTGGTGTGTGGCCTAGAGCATACAATAGATAAATAAGTAATGCAGGGGGTTGCTGAGAATCGAGAAGACAGGGTGTGCTAGCGAGGTGTCTGCCTCTGCGACTGCTGCTGAGACGACAGCAGCGCGGAAACAACCTAGGAGTGGGAATCCCTCAATGTGGAACCTTGTAGCACTGTCGGCCGTCATCAGAACGCTCTCTTCTTGCCTGTGGAGCAACAACTCATTCACACAGAGCGACCCGCGGTCGCGTTAAGTGCTCCTACGTTTTGGTAGACCAGGTTTCCTCCCAAAATTTTTGCTGCTAGACCTCAATCCAAGAAATGTTCCCTTTTCTATGTGGTCGGCTCACAAGCTTGCAGAAGAGGAACTATCCTATTCTATAAGAACTATCTGGATCGTAGCGGGAAGGCTCAAGGCCATTAAGAGTAACTGTGCGAAAGCTAATCCGTCGAAGATCATCTATTATAGAACAGCTAATCGAGAAACTCAGTGATGAGCAACCCCTGCCTACCCTAGAGAACACGATTTAGATGAACACGTCGCCGAGGAAACAGGATTTGATGACTGTCGTCGTCCAGAAGAAGAAAGGCTCGTTCCACACACAAATGAGCTCTAAGAGCGGCTAGACTTCATGGGGAGCCTGCGCACTCTCTTTTCTCTTGGATACGGACTTAGGACGTTGTGAGAGTGATAGTCACTAGGGCAGGAAAGTATTCTAGCTAAGGGAAGGGGGGGGGGGGGAGATCGTAATGCTTGAATCTGCTGCTGACACAACCAGATGTAATGCCTTGAAATCACTCAGATAGACGCGTCGATAAAAGCTCCCAGCACTTTCTCCGATTGCCTTTTCTTCATCCCAGTGACATCTGCCTTCACAACAATTAAAGCAGACTGGGGAATCGCCTGTAGTAAAAGGAACTGTGATCTGCTTAGCTGTTTCCTTAGGCGAAATAATGGTAGATCAAACCACCGTAGACAAGGAATCCCTCGACGTCTTACCACAAGAGGCAATTGGTGTATGAGAATACACAGTTTGCGTGTTGTTCAGTGGTTGCGATTTACGAAGACATTTGGTGCTTTTATTCATTCCTTCGTCAGTGTGTTTTCGTCGTACTATAGGCGTTGCCCAGCATTACAGCGTATGTTTCGCTCCATAATTTATTTGTTATGTTTGCTTATGAAGTAGCCAGGGTGTCAGGGGCAATAGAAGGTTCCTTGCGCTCACAGTTAGCAAACAACTAGCAGGGCTTAAAGTCACACACTGCGATTGTTACTCCAGAGATGAACATCTTTGGCCACGGAAATGAGCGAAGCATTTCGGCTCGGCGAATTGCTGCTGGAGTGTGTTTCCAAAGGATTTTGAAACTCAAGGGCCCAACACTAACTTCACTAATCAGAGTTATTAAATTTCAAATGAAGGGACAGTGGCGTTTCCCGAAGGAAGGGAACTAGGCTTCACTTGAGATTTTGATGGAGTTGAAAGTTAAGCCAGCCCTGTGGGTAAGGGCGTTGCATTTAGGAGTTCTTTTAAGAGTCATATAGATGGTTATCTAAAAGTTGAACGCTTTTTTAGATGTATACGCAAGAGTGGGGTCTAAGCTTAAGCTTTGACGGCCTCTGAGGGGAACATTTTTGAAGAGACCAGCAAGGAGTACGAGTAGGCAAGATGACTGAGAGCAAGGGGAAAGAAGAAATCCGCGCGACGCCGCAAAATTCGGCCGGAAGGATTCAGTGAGGTGTCGCCGGCACTGTTGCTGGTCGAGGGCGGACCAGCTTGAGTTCAGCCACGTGCTGTGGGCCGTCTTTCGGGAGGCTGAGCGCCGCGAGGTGGCTGTGCAGCCGCGGCGAATGCTGCAACGTCGGCCATTGTAACAGGAGGCGAGCTCGGGAGCGAGCGCTTTAAACCGCCATCCTACAACTTCATGGCGATGACGTGACGAGGGTAAACAAGGTGAGTGACAACCTGGGACCCACCTGGGTTCCGCTAAATCTTAGGGCGTCGGGAAGCGGAGAAGGAAGGGCGAGAAGGAATGGGCAATGCCAGAAGTCAAGGACTAGGAACGCTTCAAACAAGGAATTCGACGCTTCGACGTGGCGCATGTTTCCCATATGTTTAGATTCTTCACCGTTCGTCTAAATGCTACCGGCCAGCAGCCAGCGGCTGTTTTCAATTGATTGAAGAAGGAAGAAGAGCACCTGAGAATGGCCATCAAGCTTATTTTCTTCCGGAACGGGTGCGAATCCGTCCTCTTCTACGACAGATCGGATGGAACCACCAAGGAAGGGTCCACGTCCACGAATGATGCTCCTTATTTTTGTCCGAGAACAGCATGTGTGTACTCTCTAGTAGATATTGAATCAATGGGAAGCATACAGGGGAGAAGAATCTCTGGCACATCTGTGCCGCAAAACTACCGCTTAGTTTCAGCTTCGCTGCTCCAAAATTCCCTCCTGCTTTTTGATATATAGCAAGAGAAGTGGGTGAGATTTGGAAAGCGAATAATTCTATTCTTGTCCTGCTTTTTCATGAGTCTTGCTAATCGTTATCTTTTCGCCTACAAATGTTGCATGAGCGTAGAAGCAGAAATGAAGAAGACGGAGCGTGTTTGCTTCTGTACCCACCTATTCGTTCTTCTCACAACGTACCCCTCGAGGACCTGTGCCTTTTGAAGGAAGGATGAACATGCGATCAGCGCTGCGCAATGAGGAATCGAACGGACGAGGCCCGGAGTGAGAAGACTCAGGAGTGACATGGAGATTCGTCGACACTCGGGCATAAGAGGCACTGTTGCTAATTTATTTATTTATTTATTTATCATGAGTATTTAAGAGAGTACGATGCTTGAGAGACGGAACGCACTCTTCATTCGTGGACAAACGTTCCACACCGCAATGTCGGAGCCGCCGCGCACGATGTTTCCATGGGAGCTCTGGGTGCGCGGAAGGCTCGAGCGGCGATCAAGGGCATGAACAGTGGCACATGCTTTGGACCGAACTACATTTCATCCGACCTTTTTCGGGCTGGACGACATCCACATCCATGCCAACTCGAGGATCATTGAGCTTTGGCGCGAATACCAGCTGTCTCTATTTCTCACCTTCATCGTCTTCAAGAAGGCATTTGCCAGTGTTAAAGCGAACGCCATTCTGTCTGCGCTCACCGACCAAGGTGGACTCGTCTTATGTGAGAACTTCAGCCGATTACTACGCTGGATGCAAGACAACAGTTCAGCTCACCTACCGCCCTTTACCATTCCCTTTGGGAACGGGGTGCGACAGAGCAACACCGCGTCGCCGAAACTGTTCACTGCATTGCTGTAGTTGATGATGAAGTCGCTAGAGGGGGCATATGTGATGGAAGATTCCTCTCAAATTTTCATTTTACTGACGACATCGACTATTCTTGAATTCTACCTCTGAAGAAGAGGTGATGCCTGTTGAAGCAGACGAAACAGGGAAAAGGATAGAACTGCGAATCAACCGGAGGACAAAATTCATGAATAACGTCTACTGCTAGAAAGAAGGAATTCAAGTGGAAGGCTCTCAGCTCACTGAGATATCGTACTACGTCTACATCGGAGGTTCAATGAACACGGAGAACGGATATAAAGAGGAATTGGATTGGAACCAGAGAGCTGCACGGCTCGCTCTCAACCTGGCCACAGACCGTCTATGCACCTAAGAGAAGACCTGTGAGGCTCGACTGTTCTCATTGGACATTGTCTCGCGGCGGAGACGTGTCGAGATTCTCGCCACGCCAAGCACGTTAAGGATCAAGCATAGAGCGCGAGAGCGATGCCTTCTGAAGTACAGCCGGCGAACTCAACGTCGAGCCGGATTTCTCAGCACCGACATGAGAAGAATGTCCTATTTCCGTGAGCCAGCGGAGGGGAGGGACACGTGAAGGGCTAAATGCCGATGGACTGTTCACACCATGAGGAAACAAGGCGACCGATGGATGGAAAGAGCATTGGAGTGGATCGAGGGACACCAATCGCCCTTGTGGGAGACCTCCAGCAAGGTGGTCCGATACCTTCGTGGCACGGCTGAGCCAACTGGCATTTCAGTCGGTGACGAATCAAGCTGTTCGACAACGTCACCAAGTTCGAATGGCAACAACATTCTCGATGACGATGTGAGACAACGAAACGAATTTAAGCCGTACTGCGGGCCGCTTGACCAGTGAAGGTAGGTTAGTATCTAAGCAAATATTAGGAAACGTGATCAGCCTGAATCCCATAAGTAAGTGGACCTGTCTGTTATGTAATACCTTCTTCGACACAGCGATTATGTGATGATTTTGTATTGCTTAATTCGAATTTATTAAAGACTCACGTGCGACAAACTTCAGACTAGCAATGCCACCGATGGTTCCATCATGAGTTTGGCACGCTGCAAAAATTACAGGTTAAGTCTGGGCAGATCATCGGCATTTGATTTTCCCTCCTACGGGATGCGCATTTGTGCCTTCTAAGTGTGTTCAACTCGCAGTGTTCGACCAGTATATCTGGTTTGCAGCTTACTCATTCAAAGATTGGGAAAATAAGCCCAGTGATGGAGAGAAATGCTACAAAATCGAGCGGGAGTGCACAGCAGCCGCAGCTTAAGCCCTTTAAATACACACAGTCGACCAAATACACCCGGGTGCAAAATTATAGGTTCACCCCGATTTGTCCATTAGTACCCGAAGAACCCGCTGCCGAGACTCATTGATGTTACCTTCGTATTCCTCACTATCGAAAAGCTCTGCAGAAGAGTTCTGAGCAGGTTATCTTATTAGTGCAGGAGACCCCGAGCTTTTATTGGAAATTTAACGAATGGAGGCCGGTGCAAAATATAAGTTCACTTCGTATAAAACCTAATTAATCACAAAAGCACTTACAGACAAACTAAGATTAGTACTTCGTCACATCATCCTTGTTCTAAACAACATCGCAATGTCTATTTGGCAGACTACTGATAATGATATCAATAACAGCTTGTTCTAGATGCATTAGTCCATGCATCAAGTATGGCGTTCTTCAGATCAGAAACCGAAGTGTGAGTGGTTCCATTTTTACACTTTGGGTACAAGAATGCTCCAGTTCTCTATGTATTGGGTTGAGATTTGGGGAACAACTAACCCACTCCAAAAGTGGAATTCTGTTGGTGTTAAGCCAGTCTGTAGTTGACTGTGATTCGTGTATGAAGCATCATCTTGTTGGAAAATGAGGGTGTGCCTGCGAAATCTTCTTAAACATGGCAGAAGGTAATCTCCGTGCAATTTCTGGTAGTCTTCACTGTTCATCCTAAACGAGATGAACCCCAAGGCAACAAGTCCGCATCCAGAAAACTCAGCCCAAACCATGAGGCTTCCACCGCCAAAGTTGCGCCTGGAGAATACTCCTCTTTCCTCGGATCTCTCCAGTAGTGGAATCTTGATGGGCCCGGCTAGTACAGACACGAGACCGACTCAGCGAAAAAACTTTGAGCAGCAAACATGTAAAAATGGTACAAAACCCCTAACCGTTGCAGATATGGAACGCACAGAGTCGTCGGAGGCTGCATCCGACGTCATTCATCTCACAGCAAAGTGCACATAAAACCTGATATCCACGATTTGTTAGAGTGTAGAAATGCGGATGGAGGTGCTAGTTATTCAGGTCACTCATGGTTCGGATTTAACAAAACCTCACCTCAAGGAGGTCTGCCATTTTGATAGCAGATATGTTCGAGGAAATGTCGGGGGACGAGCGTTCTATCCCCTCGTCCCCCGGCCCGCCCAACCCCAACCCCTGGGCTTTCTCGAGAGTCCAGTGGCTGCCTTACGAGATAGTTTAGACGCAGACATTTGCCACGCCTCTGGTTAGAGGGCCGGGGGTAGAACGCCACTCTGCCAGGAAATGTCTGTGGAGAATACCTTTACGTACGTGTCCACTTACATAAGACACATGCGTTCCGCAGCTAAATTCTGAACAGTGGCCCTCAATCTTTTAAGAAGAAACACGCCGATATGCAAAAAGTTGTTCAGGATCATTTCGGTCGTTAAGCCAACGGCGAGATGTGTGGTGGAAAGTGCTGTTTTTTCCCAGCTGAAGTTGAAAAAGCAGAATCTTGGGTTAGCATCTCTGCAATGCTGTCGCGTCGCACGGTCAAAAAAGGGGTTGCGACGAGTTAATAAGTAGCAAATCATGAGATGCTGATAACTCCTCCAAATCAGGGTTTCTTTCCAGAAAGATGAAATAATATTCGATTCACACCTTCGAGATCTACAGAACCGTCCAGAGCTCCATCAAACCAACGCAATTTAGTCGTGTGTCGTCCACAAATTACTGGAGCAGGACTGCGAATGGAGCAGCTGTTCCCAGGACGTGCATGGTTCCAGAGTTTGTCAGGCACGACATAGGTTGCTGGTGCACTACACTGTCAGATATGGTCCCAGAATGCGACGTGACGGCCACCCCTGTCACATTATGCTCTACGCTGTGAGGCGTGCCTTTGGAGTGCTCCGTGGATAGTGTGCATAGAATCGATGGAGCTAGTAGTTACGTCCAGTTTTTTGGACTGGCGAAACTAGTTTTCACTAGTTGCAAATCTAGGCGTAACTACTGACTCCATCGATTCTATATACATTGTGCACAGAGCCCTCCAAATGCACGCCTTATAGTGTGGAGCATAATCTAGGTAGGGTGAACGGAGATTTCTCATAAATTTCTTCAAGGACTGCCCAAAATCCTCCCTTGTCCTTAGCAAACAATTGTATTACGTCAGTCTTTGCCGGCCTTTTCAAAAAATACCAAGGAAATACATTCTCAATCATCTTCACCAGCACTCAATAAAATCTCCTCTTCAGCACAGTTTTCAAAGGGGTGAACCAACTTTCACTTCCTCCTCGAGTGCTTAAACGACTGGATCTTATCGTTTCATCATGAAGGGCAATGTGTCGATAGTGTGTACTTCTATATACATTGTGCTTCTATATACTTGACTTCTCCAAAGCATTTGACAAAGTTTCACATCCTATGTTGAATCGGAAGCTTACCATGGTTGCAATACACTGTTGCATGGATTCGTGAATTCATCTCAGGCAGAGCAACGATGGTTCGACTTAACAGCACACTTTTTAGTCCTCGATGCGTCCTCAGAGGTGTTCCCCGGGGAGGCGTCCTATCCCTTGGTTTGTTTAATATCTATGCTCATGAGCTTCCCTCGCTCATCACTTCGTCGGGCGTGAATTGCATTGCCTTCTCCGGCGGTATCAGGCTCTACCACAATGTGGACGGTTCCAGTGATTGTGAAACGCTGCAACATTCCATCTCTCCCGTCCACAAATGGTCGGAATATTGGCGAGAGCCACTGTCAATAGAAAAAACCAAGTTGTTATGTGTTGGTGTCAATCACTCCGTAATCGATTACCATATTGGCGATTATCGAAAAACACCCGTATACGCAATGCTGGACCAGGGTCAAGCTTGAGGTTGGAGAATCGAAGGGGGTCGTACTGTGGCCTCGTCTGGAGGGGGGGGTCGTACTCTTCCGGTTTTGGCAGAGGATTCTCTCTTATTTGTCAGGTTTTTAGGCAATGTTTTAATTCTTAATAAGTAGTTTTTTTTCAGGAATATCTACGAAGGCGTGGAGTCTCTCCATCGTCCTGCGAAGTTGAAAAATTAATATAAAAAAGTTTCAAATAATGATTGTATTACTTGTTAAAAATAAAGATTTTCTGCACCAGATTTGGAGTCAATGAGAAGTTTCCAATTTTCAGATTTTTTTTCAGGAAGTCATGGACGCGACAGTTTTCTGCCTGAACGAGCGACATCTACGTTCTAAATTGCAGTCTATAAAATATGGCGTGTCAATCACTAAGAAAAATTAGGTGCTTTTCGTATAAGATTTTTCGAAGCGATGACGGAATGGCAACCGCAGGATGGACTTGTCACAGAGCTAATCTCCTCTCTTCTACTGGAAACATCATCTGAAAGTGGAGTTGTACGCAATAAAGTTTTGATCCACAGTTTGATACAAGGTAATAAAACCTGCTCTTCTGATACGATCCTCTTCTGTATGAACAAACGCTCCGATTTGTATCATTTTCCGAAAATTTTCGACACCGTTAATCACATGGAGGCCGCTATATTTACAACCTGCTTTTTAAAGCGTAGAATCCACACTTCTTATAGTTTTAAAAGCTCTGTGAATTTTTACAGAGACGTATGCGAAATATGGTAGGTTACGTCGAGCCATTGCGTTCTCCGATATCATCGATCACCACTGAAGATGGTCTTCTCATGGAAAAATTTTCTATCTTAAGAAGGAATAAACACACGAGTGAAATTGTGCTTTACGGAATTTTACGTCATAAATATTACACAATTACACAGTAAAAAGGTAAGCTTCTTCGCAGCGACTATTAGGGGGATCGTATTTAAATTTTTCGTTTTTCAAGAAAAATTAATTAATTTTTACCTGAAGCAGATCACGTACACAGCAAAAATCTTACCAAAAAAGTTTCAAGTCTTGTTCAATGCACAGTGTGAAAATCATGGTTTTCTGAAGCGAATAGATCGGATCGACCCCATCATAGGGGCGGAGGTCTTCGATTTTGTGCGAAAAAAATTGAAGTGACTTCACAAAAATATTCATAACCAGGCTAATTCTTCGAATTTTCAAAATCCCGCTGCTTTTCAAAAACTAGAAGTCCTTTTTCGCTATATAAGAATCAAATTTCAAAAACTCGGTCTTCATGCGCGGCAGGGAGGGTCCGATTTCGGCTCCATTTCGCAAAAATACGTACCGAAAATCGAACCCCCCGCCTCGCATGAAAACCCCTCTCTTGGAAATCAATTGTTTAGCCGAGAGGGATTTTTGATTTTCGGAAAATAAGCCGAGATATGATCAATTTTTGGAGGTCGTGAACTGAATTTCGGATTGACCCTTCACGGTCGTCATCGAAGTGATCTAAAATATTCGTAACTCAGCTAGTTTTTGGATATTCGAAAATCCCGCTAGCTTATGGAAAAGTAGAGGAAAAGCGCTGCTTTACGATTACAAAAACGCTTCATAAAAAGGGGTCTTCACGCGGGGCGGAGGGGTTCGATTTGTTGTCGACTTTTGCCCAAAATCGACCAGAAATCGACCCCCCCCCGCCCCGCATGAAGACCCCTTTCTTGAAAATCGATTTTTATATATTTAAAAAACACATTTTTTTCTATTTTTTAATGGCCGAGAGGGATTTTTGAATTTCGAAGAATTGGCTGAGTTATGAACATTTTTGTGAAATCACTCCGATGGCGATGGTGAAGGCTTCCGAAAATTGATCATATCTCGGCTAATTTTCCGAAAATCAAAAACCGCTCGGCCATCAAAATACAGAGCAAGTATGCTTTCTAACCATGTGACAATCGATTTCCAAGAAAGGGGTATTCATGCGGGGCGGGGGTTCGATTTTCGGTACGTATTTTTGCGAAATGGACCCGAAAACGGACCCTCCCTGCCGCGCATGAAGACCGAATTCTTGAAAATTGATTCTTATATAGCGAAAAAGGGCTTTTTTCTAGTTTCTAAAAAGCTAGCGAGATTTTGAACTTCGAAGAATTAGCCAAGTTGTGAATATTTTTGTGAAGCCACTTCAATTTTTTTCGCTCAAGAATCGAACCAACTGCCACGCGTGATGACCCCTTTTTTGGTAATCGATTTTTACACGGTGAGAAAGGGTTTTTATTTACTTTTCAAGATGTTAGAGGGATTTCCAAAATTCGGGAATCTTCGGGAAAATTCGGGAAACTTACTGAACGTCCAATTTTGTCGCTCCTATGACGTCGGTGCCATATCGACCAGGGGTCGATCCAATCTATTCGTTTCAGAAAACTATGATTTTTACACTGTGCACTGAACAAGACTTAAAACTTTCTGTAGCAAGATTTCAACTTGTGGGTGATCTTCTTCAGGCAAAAATTAATGATTTTTTCTTGAAAAACGAAAAATTTAAATACGATCCGTCCTAATCATCGCTGCGAAGAAGCTTAGCTTTTTACTGTGTAATATTTATGACTTAAAATTCCATGAAGCACAACTTGTCTCTCTCGTGTGTTCTTTCCTTCAGAAGATAGGATTTTTTTTCCGCGAGAAGACCATCTTCAGTGGTGACCGATGATATCGGAGAACGCAATGGCTCGACGTAAACTACCGTATTTCGGAGTTTGTTCTACGTCTCTGTAAATATTCACAGAGCTTTTAAAACTATAAGAAGTGTGGATTCTTTAAAAAGGAGGTTGTAAAAATAGTGGCTTCCATGTGATTAAAGGTGTCGAAAATTTTCGGCAAATGATACAAATAGGAGCGCCTGTTCATACAGAGTATCGTCTTAGAAAAACAGATTTTATTACCGCGTGTCAAACTGTGGCTTAAAATTTTATAGGGTACAACTCCACTTTCTGCCACGGATCTCCCTCGATAGAGAGCCTTCGGGCTCTCTTGTTAAGAGGGATCTCGGGCCGCTTGTCGCAGGGCCACGTGGCGCGTCCCCGGGTGGTGGATAGGGGAATTAAACGCAAACCAAATGCGACCGTGTACTGCCCAGAGACGCAGGTGGGATGCAGGGGATGGACTCCTTGCTCCTGCTGTGCCGGGTCGATGCGTTCCTTGTGCGTGGGAGCGGCATGTTCGTGCACTGTGTGCGTGGATGTGTCCGTGACTGTGCGGATTGTAACTGTGTCGGCTCGGCCAAAAGCTTGCACTCGGTAGACTGGGAGTACATGTAAGGCGATTCGAGGCCGCCTTAAGTCACGCCCCGTCCCTTCGGGCAGTCTGGCTGGCTGCCCGGAGTTCTTCGCCCGCACGACAGAGCCTGATTAGCTACCCGTGTTGTATTCCAGTCAAACACAGCAGCACTAAAGGGCCTCATTCCCCTGTCCCCGAAAGAGCCCCTATTTCTGCAGCGATGGGAAGGACGAGTACGGAGAGGCTGCTAAAATCTCAGGGCCTAACCAGGCTGCGCAAACTGAGAAGGACTAGGATGACGATCTGTACTTACAACGCCCGCACGCTCGCATCGGAAGCATATGTCGAGGACCTGATGATGCAAGCCAGGAAGATCAAGTACGACGTCATCGGACTGACCGAGACGAGAAGACACCACCCCCTACACGCCGCCTACGACTCCGGAGAAGAACTGTTCCTCGGAACATGCGACAGTAGGGGAGTAGGCGGCGTTGGTGTCCTCGTCAACACGCACTTGGCCATGAACATCGATTCGTACGAGTCTCTGACAACCCGAATCGGACGTCTGCGACTGAAGCGATGTGGCTCCGTGCCAGCCTTGACTGTGTTCGTCGCGTATGCCCCAACATCCGACTACGACGACGAAGACGTCGAGGCCTTCTACGTGGAGCTGGAGAAGTTCTATAAGGAAGATCACACCTTCTACAAGGTGATCGTCGGCGACTTCAACGCCAAGATCGGGCCACGAAGGTCGCAGGAAGAACTTCATATCGGAACCCAGGGTTTGTAGTGGAACGAGCAAGGTGAAAGGCTGTCTGAGTTTATCATGTCGACCAAGACCATCCATGGAAACTCGCAGTTCCAGAAGCCTCCCTCCCTACGATGGACCTGGGAATCCCCCGGTGGCCAGTTCCACAACGAGATCGATCACATCATCTTCAATCGCAAGTATTGCCTGACCGACGTCTCCGTTGTCCCCAAGTTCTACACGGGATCGGACCACCGCCTCCTTCGCGCGAGGTTTCGCTTTTCGCGTCAAGGAGAGAAGGCCGCGAAGTTCAAGAAGAGGAATCCCAGAACGACCATCAACTGGGACCTTTACACCTCTTTTGCCGGCCTTTGGGAAGATGCCGTCATGGACAACGTCGACGAGGAATACGATCGCTTCGTGCACCATCTCCACGATAGTGCTAAGGGAGCCGAGAGCTTGAAGACCACCAAGAGACGCCTGTCTCCGGAAACTCTCGAGCTGATACGCCAGCGTGGAGCAGCACGAGCTTCAGGCAACTATCAACTGACGTCCGAGCTTGCAAAGCTATGCAGAGCGGCGATAAAGGAAGATCTGAAGGAGAGAAGGGCGGAAGTGTTGGCTGAAGCAGCAGAGGCAGAGCTGAGCATCCGCAATGCCCGCCGGAACTTCGCCAACTTCAAGACCAAGATGACCGCTCTCCGACGTCCTGACGGAACCCCTCTTCCAGAAGGACCATGGAGAAAGTCATCCACGACTTCTACTCCTATCTCTTCGATAGCCACGTCCACCTGCCCCTACGCCATCTTCCGCAGGATGGATACGTCATCCCCTCTGTTCTCCCTTCCGAGATCCGACACGCCATCTCGTCGGTGAAGAAACGTACAGCACCCGGTCCTGACAGGATCAGAGCTGAACACCTGAAGAACCTCCCGCCAGCGCTCATCAACACCCTGGCGCGACTCTTCACACGCTACCTGTCCGAATGCAAGGTTCCATCTCAGTGGAAGACCAGCAAGACCGTCTTGCTGTACAAGAAGGGAGACGTGCACGACATTGGCAACTATCGCCCGATCTGCCTGTTGTCCGTAGTCTACAAGCTGTTCACTCGAGTCATCCTGAATAGGATTAGTAGAACGCTGGACGAAGGACAGCCATGCGAACAAGCAGGATTTCGGAGAGGATTCAGCACGATCGGCCACATACACACCATTACGAAGCTCATCGAAGTGTCGCGAGAGTACAAGCTGCCGCTTTGCCTTACGTTCATCGACCTGAAGAAGGCATTCGACTCCGTCGAGACTGAAGCGGTCATGGAAGCCCTACTCACCCAGGGCGTTCCTACTCAGTACATCAGAGTCCTTCAAGAGCTGTACAGTGGATTCACGACCAAGATCTCACCATTCTACAACGACGTCGTCATTGACGTGAAGAGAGGGGTTCGACAAGGAGATGCCATATCCCCGAAGCTCTTCAGCGCCACCCTCGAAAACGTCATGCGCGAACTAGAATGGGATGACGTGGGAGTGAAGGTCGACGGCCGTCAACTGCACCATCTTCGCTTCGCTGACGACATCGTGCTCATAACACCGAGCATCAGTCAGGCGGAGCGAATGCTGGCCGACTTCGATCGTGTGTGTGGAAGCGTTGGACTGCAGCTGAATCTTACGAAGACGATGTTCATGAAGAACGGATGGGTTTCTGATGCCCCATTCTCGCTCAACGGAACGAACATCTCCGAATGCTCCAGCTATGTGTATCTGGGTCGCGAAGTCAACATGGCCAACGACCTAGCACCAGAGCTGAGCAGGAGGAAACGAGAGGACGATGCTCGGAGTGACACGACTCACGCAAGTGAGAGAAGGCCTCCGGAGTTCCGAGCTTCGCCGACGTTCGAAGATCAGAGACGCTGTCGCATGGGCCAAGTCGTCGAAAATTAGGTGGGCCGGCCACGTAATGCGATTCGCAGACACCCGCTGGACGAGAGCCGTCACAGATTGGATTCCGCGGGATGTCAAAAGAACACCAGGACGCCCACCAACGCGTTGGTCGGACTTCTTCGTGAAAGCCCTGAACGACCGATATGACGCTCTTCGTGTCCCTCGAGCGAGGAGGATCCATTGGACCACTCTGGCACGCGACAGGGACGAATGGAGACGCTGCTGGCGCCCGCTCGAGCAAGTCGATGATCAACGGGACGACAGGTGATACAGGTGATACAACTCCACTTTCTGATGCTGTTTTCTGCAGAAGAGAGAAAATTAGTTTCGTGACAAGTCCATCCTCCGGTTGCCATTCCGTCATCACTTCCAAGAGTGTCTAAAATATTTTGTGGATAAAGCACTCAAGTTAGCTTTAGAAATCAACAGTCGGCATTGTATAAAGTACAATTTCGAATGCAGTTGTTGCACCTTCATGTACAAAAATGTGCCGTGTCCACGAGAACTCGGAAAGCCTGAAAAGTTGAACTGGTTGTGATTCGACAACTGCTCTCAAAAGTGCTTTATTTTTATTAACAAACAAAATATTATTATCAAAAGATTACATACACAAAACCTTTATCTGCGTCTTTTCTAACAAATTACTAAATTAAACATTTACTCAGCAGCACTCTTTCTTGAACAAATCTGACACAGTGGAAGGAAGGACCTTTTAAAGAGTACAAAAATCGTATGAAAATTTAAAAAAATTCATTGCGGACGGATAGGAAATAAAACGATGGTCTACTCAACGGGGGGGGGTCGTACTAGATCCACTCTGGGAGGGGGGGGGGGGGTCGTAAATTTTCGGCAATACTGCATTGTAACTTCCTGCTTTACCGTTTTGTTCCGTGCTCCGTTCTCGTTGGTTAATCGTAGTGCTCAGTTTGTATAATAGCTAACATGGGCTTCCCACCCACGTAATAACTAGCAACTGTATTAGAGTGGGCGTAGAAAAACCGAAATTTTCCAGATTATTCCGAGAACTTCTAGGAGCTTTCTAGTGTTTATGTGGGTTCCCGGGCGGGTCTACTTCAGAGGCACTCTATGCTGCAACGGCGTATCCCTGAACTGCGCCGTGCATAATGCATATAGAGTCGACAGAGTCAGTCAGCTAGGCGATTCGGGTTCGATGGCTTCATCTGCGTTTCAGACGACAGAAGCACCAGAGCTCAAGTGGCAACAAACTCGCCTATATGCCTACTCGAGATTTTATTTACATTAGGACAATAAATCAGCAGTAATTTAGTACATTAAAATACGAGATTGCGTCATGCACTTGAAAAGCTTTTATTTGAGTGATAGTGTAAATGGTGCTTACATAAAGCATCAAAGTGAGGATATGTGTGTTCATTACAGTTGTATTTGTTACATCGTGCACAGGTGTGAAACTCCATGCAAAAAGAAATTTTGCTATCAATCCGATTGAAAATCGCGACGTCTTTATTTTTCCTCGAAAATAGGAATTTTTCAAATTTCGCACAATGTGTTGAGATATTGGGTAAGCGAATAAAAACTTTAAAAAAAGTTATACCAAAATTTTCCTTGAACAAAAATTACTCTAACCTTTTCCGAAAGCCTAGTTTAATGTGGAAGGAGCACCTTTTGATTTGGAACATGTCCAGTTTGGTTACAAAAGCGCAAAAGCGTTAGGGTTGTTTAGAAGTGTCTAATTTGACGTGACACATATATAACACACCACACCACATAGGCCGAACCACCTGGCGGAGTGGCGTTCTACCCCCGGCCCTTTAAACAGAGGCGTGGCAAATGTCTGCGTCTCCACTATCTCTAAAGCAGCCACTGGACTCTCGAGCAAGCCCAGGGGGTTGGGGGTGGGCAGGCCAGGGGGACGAGGGGTAGAACGCTCGTCCCCCGAACCACCTTGCTGCTCCTCCCATATTTATTTATATTAGGGTGTAGCGTAAGTTCTGTGTCCACTTTTGAATTTTTTTCAAATTTGAATTTTTCTAAGAAATAGCAGGCAATCAGTCAAAATATAAACACCACTACTATTGATCGCTTTCTGCCATCTTCTTGGCAACTGTTCAATGCCGCGCCTGTAGACTCTGGAGGTTTCAACGAGAAGAATGCAGTCACTCCTGTTCCAGGTCACTTCAGTCCTCGTATATTCTCCCATCCAAGAAATGCGGCAGAGAGCGGAAAAGGTAGAAGACGGATGGTGCTAGATCAGCTGAATAGGGGGGACGGGTAGGACTTCTCATCCCATTTCCAACAATTTCCTGCGCGTTTGGAAAGCAAGATGCGGGTGGGCGTTGTCGTGTGGAAAGCAAACCTTCTTTGGCTGCTCGGGTCTCCATCAGACCTAGTGTAGCGTTGATACGTCCCAGCTGGAGAGCGTAAAAGACTGCAGCCACGTGACACCATCTTGCAGAAGCTCCCAGTATGCAACTCCAGACACCGACAACCAAACTGACAATTTTCTCATGGACTTTTCTTTTGACGTACGGGTCCGGATCCTTTCCTGCATACACCCGTTTCTTACGTCTACTATGGTTAACCAAGAACGAGATCTTTTCATCGCCAGTTGTTATGTTTCTGGGCCAAATGGCGCTTTCTGGAGACTAAGGAAGTACAGGCATCATCTACTCGCTGGCGTCTTTGGTCATCCGTCAGTTTGTAAGGTAACCATTTGCCGTACCTTGCAACGTTCCCGAGCTCTCGAACATGGCTGCCTACCGTCATCTGGCTGCAGCCAAATCTTCTTGCTACATGCCTGGCACTTGTTGTAGGATCGACTCCAACGAGGTCTAAAGCGGGAGAACCATCTCCTGCAGGTTTCTGTAGCCCTTCGCCGTATCTGCTGCATATATTTAGGCAGGCTTTTGCTGCGGTGTGGCCTCACCAGTGAGATCGAACTCAGACGCCAGTGGCGTTCCCATGTGCCCAGTGGCCAAGCGTCTAGTTGACGCAGAATTTTCTCATATCTTTGCTCTTTCAGTCTTCTGTCTCAATTAAAACATTTTTCTCCTACCTATTTCACTTAAATTATTGCCGTGTTCTACTGACGTGCTTTGGATGTTATGTAAATACTAAGCTGAAATAATTAGTTTAAAAAATAAAAAATAAATAAAATTAAAAAATAATAAATGAAATGAAATAAATAGAACCAACTATAAAACAAAAGGCATAACAGATTATTAATACAGTAATATTATCAATAAATTAAAACATTGCCAACTTAAAACCCAAGGTAAATAAAGTACCATATTAATAATAAACGACATTAGTATTTAAGATTTACTTATTGTACTGTTACATTCAGTACTGCATGATTAAAAAGGTATTTTGCAATCCCACAATTAATCGAATTGAATGTTCCTATATTAGACTAACTTTGCCATTTCATTCATTACAGTCTATACAAAATTTTCAAACGTAAATATAAAAACACTTTTCATTTTTATTCTTGGGAGTTAAGACATTTCACACACAAACTCTCTTACCCACTCAAGAGGTCCCATCCTCTTACTAAAAAATGGGGATCCGTAATGATGGGGTTTATAAAAGTCAAAATAGTCAAGAGGGGTCATGTTTTGGGTCGGTACGGGTCTAACGTACGGCATCCCCGCCTGGCACTCCCACGGAACCCTTCAAGGGAGACTCCTTTTTGTACTTGGGTTGGACCGCCCATGTACTCAGATATAGGTCTAAAGACAAATGGTAACCAAAATAAATAACTATTTCACCTCTGATGTTTTCTACAAGCTTTAAAACGGGATCAATCAAAATATAATTAAAGATTTTGGTAAGCAGCATAAAGGATTGCGTTGTAATGTCAACTGCGCCAATGTAACATTACTTCATTTAGTGACAGTACAATTTCTAGCGTAACTAAATTTAAGATCAACACTTTTAAAACAACAACTTCTTAATGTTGCACCAAGAATTTAGTTTATTTCATGACATGTAAAAAATGTAACATCCAATACGTAGCTACAAGAAGTCTAAAAGAGAGAATAAGAGAGCATATATATTACATAAATAATAAGAAGAAATTTAATGTTTTATATAATCACTTTCACTACTGTAAGTCGGAATTTGACGTTAGTATTTTAGATTCGCTAGAGAACAACAAAGAGAAAAACATATTACTCAATAAGGAACTTTTCTGGATAAAACTACTCAACACTGCATATCCGCTTGGACTTAATGACAATATAAAAGGATATGGTATTAGTAACAATAAGTAACAAACATTGCTAATCCTCTAAAGCATAAAGCTAACCACCCTAACTTCGCAATAAAAATCATTAAAGAAAGAACAAATAGAAAAAAACAAGAAATAAACATTATGAGCACAACAGATATAACGAAATTCTTAACTATTTAAGCAGCAATAAAAATAACCTTCACATTATGGATTTTTATGAACTCCTTAAAAGTCTTTCGAAAAGAAATATAATAAAACTGTTATGTCCTGATCCATTCTTTTTAAAACATCTTAAACAAAAAGCAAAGCTTGTTCCGTATTGATTACTGACAACATCAAAATGTAACTACATTCATAATAACAATAATACGACTTAAAAAGATTATTTTAATGTAGTAGTCCCTTACATACACACTAAATTAGACGTTGCCAACTTTAATAAAATATTTAATACCATCTACTCCATCGAACTTCTGAAGAATTTACAATCAAATAAACTACCTTTTAGAGTAGTCTACAAACACGATCCTCCAATATCAACCGCAATTTTTAATTATAATAAGTTCCTCAAGTCATTAGATAACACTAACATTTCTAATATTTTATCTAACCCTTGTCTTTGCGAAACAATATATTAGGTTGTCCCAATTTGATGACCTAAAAATCAATAAAGGGCAAGTGAGAAAATAGGACCAGCACATATTCTTATAGTACAGAACATTGTCTTCCAAGTGCTATAAAAAACTGCGCAAAAAATTACAAACTTTAGCGGAGAGAACAAGTGCGCAAATGACTACTTTTTCACTTTTTCACTTTTCACTTCTACGACCTAAAAATTGACAAAATTCATGATGAAAAAAGAAATGCAATACATATTCTGATAGAGCAAATCATTCTCTTTCGAAAGCTTTGCAGCGCTATGCAAGAGACCGCCGGCGAAATCTGCAGTGAATCGTTGAAAAAAAAAACGGCGGGGACTTATGGGACAACCTAATATATGAATTTCATTTTTTTCTTTATCTAGTTTTTTAACTACGCTATATTTAGTGCCTTTACTAATCGAAAAAATCAAAAATAAATATAAATTGAATTTAATTATAATATATTAGGTCATCCAATAAGTATTGCTGTTTTTCCAACCTTGACTTCAATTGAACAAATTTTCAACAAAACTTCATTTCAGCCAACAAGGTAATCACCATCATTATCAACAACCGTTCTCCACCTAACGAGCAAATTTTCAATTGCTGAGCAATAAAACTGCTGTGGTTTTTGAGCAAAATATGTGGACATAGCATTTTGAATATCCTCCAATCTTTCAAATTTCTTGCCACTAAGAAAATGCTGTAGAGACCGGAATAAGTGGTAATGCGAAGGTGTGAGATCGGGATTATACGGTGGATGAGGCGGAACCTCCCATCCTAATTTGTTGATTTTTCCATCGTTCGTTTTACGCAGCGCGGTCATGCACTGGCGTTATGGAGAATTACGCCCTTTCTGTTGGCGATCGCCGGATACTTTTCCAGTAAAGCTTGGTTCACTCGATTCAATTGCTCATGGTAAGGTCTGCGTCAACGGACTTTTCAGATTTAAGCACTTCATAGTGGACAGTTCCACGGATACTCCACCAAACACAAAGGAGTCCCTTTCTGAGATGAATATTCGGCTTCGAAGTACTTTTTGGTTGCTCACTTTTGGAAAGCCACTGCTTTTTGCGCTTCGGATTATCGTACAAAATCCATTTCTCGTCTCTTGTGATCAGTCGAACAAAAAACGGGTCTGAACGGTGTCGCTGAAGCAGTGCGTTGCAAAGCGTCGATCACGGCACGGTTCTCGGCGGATAAATCGTGCGGTACCCAAACGCCTCTCTGCGTACCTTGCAAATTTGGCGTAGATGAAAATGTATGGCTGATTTAGGTCCGTTGAGAGCGCTCGAAAGTTTCTTCACTGTTTGACAACGATTGGCCTCCAATTCTGCCATCAGTATGTCGTTGTCAAATGTTACGGGTCTTCCTGATCGAAAGGAGTCAGAGAGGTCAAGATTACCGGATTTGAACTTGGAAAACCATCGCTGGCATTTGCGAACGTCCAATGCATCTGGTATACATCGCAGATATTTTTGTTAGCAACCGTTGCGTTACTACCCTTCCAAAATTCAAACAGCATGCAATGCTGAATATGCTCCTCTGGGATTCGCCAAGCCATTTCACCTGAACTTGCAAGTCAACAATTCAACGAATGGTAGATTCTAAAAGAGCAAGTCTCATTTACCTTAGAATCACTTTAGTGCACTATCGAAATACACAAATCTGCCGACAAATAATGAGCTAAAGCGGTAGTGCACAAAAAACGACATTACTTATTGGATGACCTAATATATTATATTATATACCAGTCGTTCGGCGGCCTAGCGGCCGCCTACGACTGGTTGGGGGCTTCGCCCCCAAACCCCGAGAATAGGACGCCATGGCCGCTACGGGTTTCCTATTCTTCCCTAGGCCTTCTGACCTTTATGTTAATCGAGATGGATCGGCTGATCTTCCTTGTTTGCCCGTCGTTAGAGCAGTATTAAGATCTTTACCTTTCCGTCATTTCCATCTCAGGTGATTAACACTCAGTAATTCTCAGTAAACTCTTAATTTACCGCCTTCTATTGACATCGAGCATAACACAGATGAATGTTCAAGTTTCTAGCGATGATATTAGATAGAACAACTTTCAGAATTTCATCCGTTTGTAATAGATTGTAATAGATGGTGGGCGAAAGTGCTTAGATAAGCACCTCATTGTACACAATGTTGCGCATCAAATTTTTGGGAGCTTCTATGATCACTCCGCCGCTGCTCCTTGTGCGTGAAAGTGCTACGTACAATTGACCATGTGCGAAAATCGGGTCGTGCAGTGCAATTCCTACCTTGGAAAATGATTGCCCTTGAGATTTGTTTATTGTCATAGCAAAGCTTAATCTGATAGGGAATTTCCTTCGCCTCAGGCGAAAAGGTAAGTTGTGCGAAAATAGCAATCAATTTTTGGAAGTAATACTTGACTGCCTTTTCAAATGCCCACAGCGTGCTCGCAAACTAATAGTCGTCGTCCGATTTGTCTAACAATCAAACGGGTCCCGTTACAAAGACCATTCCTTACATCAATATTGCGAAGCAACATCACTATACAGCCCACTTTTAAATGTAAAGCATGTGGAGGCATGCCGGTAGGTGTCATTTTATTAAGAAATTCCCGCATCGCTGGGGTTTTCTACGATGGCCTCATCTTCGCTAAAAAAGTACTTTTCTCCCCAGACAGGCGACCAAGAACGTAATCGTTGATCCGCAATGCATCTACATTTCTGGGGGTAGGTATAGCCAGCTCGGAGAGATCCATGTTCCTCCCACTAAAAGCATCTCCGAAAATTGCATCTGCTATATTGCCGCTACAGATTAGGGGAGGTGGTACTTGAATATCGCCGTTCTCGTCAGATATTGCTTCTCCATTGCCGATCTTCATGAGCCATTCCCTATATTCGTGGTCGTTGGCCTGAAGACGCATATTAGTTGTCAATTTATACACTTTAAAAAGTGGCCAAACGGAGGAGGTTTTAAGACAGGCTTGGACTACATCATAGCGGCTACCTTTTTCGATTACTGGCAGCATTTGTCGGAAGTCTCCTCCGAGCAGCATTATTTTCCCGCCAAAGGGTTTGCTATTCTGCATGATATCTTGCAGAAGGGCATAAACGGCTTCAAGAGCTTGCTTCGGAGCCATAGGTGCCTCGTCCCATATGATGACATCGATTTTGCTCAAAATCCTGGCCTCCTCCGATTGTCGCTTGATAGACGAAGTACGGCTCAGGTCCTCAACCACTAAACGAAATGCTGAGGAAGCGATACGACCATCAGGAAGAAGATTGGCAGCTATTCCTGTCCAAGCGACATTTAAGATCTGTTCTTTCCTTGCTGTTGCCATGTGGTAGATGGCCGTGTATACAAATGTCTTCCCGCTGCCGCCCGGTCCATCTATGAAAAAGCACTGTTCCAGCTGCTGATCGATTGCACTGAGAACGTCATTCACGACCAATTTTTGGTCGTTGGTGAGAAGATTATAGTTAGCTTGACCTTTTCTTCTATGGTCCTCATAGTCAACTTGGTCTTCGCTTTGGTCTAACCGAGCGACGTCGACATCAAGGTAGGAACGATAATCCTTACCTAGAATCCTGATACGCTCTACGATGTCATAAAAGGCTTTAGATTCTGCAAAGGAATGAGGCGTTCCCCTAAGCAAAAAATCTTCCATCAATTCCTCTTTGTGTTTGTTCCAAAGTTCCACAGGAAGAGGAGCTTGTAAACAGCCATAGACAATGAGAGCAACGAAATAACCACGAAGTTGAGCCGGCATGTGAAAGCTTGCAGCTTCCTGAATGGAGTGCACGAAAAATGTGTCGTCTCTTAGGTGTCCAGCTGCTTTTGCGGCCGATACAAACGACGGGTGAAGGGTTCCTTCAACTGTACGCACATCCTCGAAAGATGTAAAACCCTTTCCATATAGGAGAAGAAGCCGAAGTGCGACTCGTTCTTGCTCCTGTGGCCCTACAAAATACATTCTCCCGAGAGCACGTATGTGCTTCTTCCTCTGTTTCCACTCCTTTGTAAACTCGAAAGCCTGGGGCATTTCATAATAGTGAAAACTGCGGGAATCTACCATTCCTTCAGGTAACCGCCCGTATTGCTGCGCAAGATCATTGCAGGTTTTGTTTATAGCGAAGAAGCCAGTCAAAGTGCTTAACCGACTTTGAGCGGCATTAAGTGCTTGTTGTTCTGCGCCTGCTTCGAATGTTAATGCTTCGAAGCCCGGTAAGTGAACTTGTAACCGCTGCACTGCATCACTTCGGTCCTGCATCTTAAAGCCAAATATTCGGTGGACAGCTTCAGGAGCACACACGTATCTCGCGTCGATGTATGCTTCAATTTCGTCGTGAACAGTTTCAGCAGCATCATTGTTAGGCTGGTAGATATAGATTCTAGCACGGTCAGGTCCCTTGTACACGTACTTGAACAGATATTTAACTGCATGAATTAAAGCACATATTTCTACGTTAATATGTGCCTCAAATATGCGAGTTAAGTAGGGGCAATAGGGTACTACTGACCTGTTATCCATCCACCTGAACTCCACGACACGTGACATAACGTCCGTCATCACACCTTCTGTACTCGGGATAGCCATCCACATTAAGAGACGTGTCACTGCGAAAGCTTTTGGGAAACCTCTTTGTGCACACACCGTCTCGCATGCAAGGTGAGGTAGGATTCAGATTCCCACAGGGACGGTGTATCATGTTCTTAGATACTATGTCAAACAGTTCGGGATCTGAATCGGAATCGGGAAGTTCCGCACTGATTAGCAGGTCAATCTGATCCGCAGTGTTTAGTTTCCACTCCTGCTTTAACGTAATGAGCATATGCGCGTGAGGAAGCCCGCGTTTTTGAAACTCAACAACATAAATGTACGCAGCTACTTCGCCTAGCACATTCCTTTTAAAAAGTTCATGGCATAAAGCCTTTAGCTTGAGATTGAAAACGCGGGCAACCAAATCTGGCCGGTCAGATGCGGATTGACCACCCGCCAAGTTATTTTGAATCTCGCGCCAGTTCGGATTGCAGGTGAATGTAAGGAATATATCAGGCTTCCCGTACTTTGAGACAATTGACATTGCGTCTTGATACTGCGCAATCATATGGCGTGGGCCACCTGTAAAACTTGCTGCTAGAATTATCCTTCTTCCTGGTGGGCCGTCATGAGAATCGTCTCCGATCATATAATCGTGGAGACCCCTCACTGTATCCAACCTGAGCTCCTTCTGATTCTTACGGAGGTAATTAAGACGATTCATCTCAATTTTCAACCAACTGTCGACAACGTATTGCTGAGATAGTCTTTCGGCATGGAGCAAAGGGTTGAATGTACCGGTTCTGGCGAACAGCAGGTATGAGTAAAACTCTTTCTGCGTAACTCTTGTTCGTCTGTTATTTCCAGCAACGGCCTTTTCCATGCCTGGATGCCAACCGTCTTCTCCTCGCGGAAACAACAGCGGATAGGATAGAGGGTCGCACAGCCTATCTAAGTAGCTGATGGTACGCAACCCTTGGCCACGTTCATAATCGACCACATATCTTTCTCCGGGTATCTCCTCATCGTTACCGACGTAAACTACAGCTACCTCGTTAGCTGTTGCAATGTTATACCGTCGATGATCGTCGGTATTAAGTTGGCAAAAAACCATACGTACTGGTCTCTGTGTACGCTGTGCTTCAATTGCCCTCTGCTCTTCTTCTCGTGCCACTTCATCCATTTGCCGGTACGCTTGCACATAGGGATTAATCGTTTGCAACAGTTGGTGCAACACGGCAAATGCGGCGCGATCACACTCTCTGTTTACATCTCTTCCTGCCAGCTCAGCAGCCGCCTCCTCAGTGTCCATAATCAACACCTGAGCGCATTGAGGAGCGTTTCCAGCCAATGGACGAAGCGCTCCAATACGATGGTATATTTGGCCATGTACTTTAAAGCAGTAAGGTCCTCCGCCACGCGGATTCTCTAACTGGGCTGTTGTTGATGCTATGGCTAGACTGTTGTTGTAATTTCGTATGTGCTTAAGGAACTGGATGCTTTCCGAGCCTGAGCCGGTGTACAACTGCTGCAGGAGAACTGGAAAGTTTTCAAATACATTCATCGAAACTTTCCCAAGATTACAGCACATATTATATACGGTGCTGTTTGGCGTGGTTTTCTCGCCAGAGAAATGTAATGCCCCACAACCGCTGCAAACCTGGTCCATGTTTCCCAGCGTATTGGATGGAGGCCTTTCGCGCGAAGAACGTGCAAGGCCAGTAGCGTTTCGTGGGACAGTGCGATGTGGTCCAGCATTGCTTCCACGTGAAGCAGTTCCTGCCCCATCTAGGCGTGGTCGCAAGCGCCGCTGCCATTCAGAATCAACAGCGCGGCCTGGATCCTCTCGACTAATATTTGAACGCGCACGTCGTTGCCGTTCAGCATTTGCGGCGCGACGCGCTTCAATTTCTGTTTCGTTCATTTGTTCACGGGAACGTCGCTGTCTTTCAGCATTGGCAGCACGAAGTGCTTCAATCTCTGCTTCGTCCATTTGTTCACCAGAACGTCGCTGTCTTTCAGCATCAGCAACACGGCGTGCCTCAATCTCTTCGCCGCTCATCTCTTCTCGTGACCGTCTCTTTCGTGCAGCATCGGCAACACGGCGTGCCTCAATCTCTCCGCCGCTCATCTGTTCTCGTGACCGTCTCTTTCGTTCCGCATTGGCAGCACGGCGTTCGGCATTGCTTGCACGACGGGGTGCAGAGCCATGTTCGTAATGATCGTATTGGTTTGCTCCGGCACGACTGTCTTGCTCAGCATTGCTTGCCCGACGGGGTGCAGAGCCATGTTCGTAATGATCGTATTGGTTTGCTCCGGCACGACTGTCTTGCTCAGGAGTAGAGCACAGCCGAAGCTCCTGTTCATCCATCCCTAGCAAACGATCTGATGTTGCTATGGATTCGTGATCTTCAAGAAGCTGCAGAGCCGCCAAACACTGGACGCTCAAGGCTAGCAACTCACTTCAAATGGCTTCAATGTACAGATATCGGCCGCTTATATGCTGCTGGCCGAGATTGTGCTCCGCCCCCTTTGAGGCGAGGCTCCGTCAAGCGTCGGCAATTGTGCATGGCGAGTCGTAGACCTGCCGAACACGTCAGCAACCGTGCATGGCGAGCCGTAGACGTGCCGTACACGTCGGCAACCCTGCATGGCGAGCCGGAGACGTGCTGAACACGTCGGCAACCCTGCATGGCGAGTCGTAGACGTGCCGAACACGTCGGCAACCGTGCATGGCGAGTCGTAGACGTGCCGAACACGTCGGCAACCGTGCTTCGGCAACCCTGCATGGCGAGCCGTAGACCTGCCGAACACGTCGTGAACCTGCATGGCGATGCCGTAGACGTGCCGAACACGTCGGCAACCGTGCATGGCGAGCCGTAGACGTGCCGAACACGTCGGCGGTACAAAACTTCAGCCCTAGGGGTAATCGAGGTCGCTGAACACGAATCTGAAGTCGAACAATCGATATCGATCGATATTATCGATTTTTGTGGATGTCGTTCAAGTGGCGCGAAACTTTGGCCCTGGGGTAATCAAGGCCGCTGAACACAAATCTGACGTCGGATCAATCGATATCGATCGATATTATCGATTTTTGAGGATTTCGTTCATACGGATTGGTCGACTCCAGATTCGTGTTCAGCGACCTTGATTACCCCCCGGGGCTGAAGTTTCGTGCCACTTGAACGACATCCACTTCAGATTCGTGTTCAGCGACCTTGATTACCTCCAGAGCCGAAGTTTCGCGCCACTTGAACGACATCCACAAAAAATCGATAATATCGATCGGTATCGATTGGTCAGTGGGCGCGTGTAGCGCAGTCGTAGGAGGCGCGACTGTCGCGCCTCCTCCGACTGCGCTAAAGGCGCCCACTGCGCTACACGCGCCCTATAATATTATATGTTATAATAAAAAAAATATTATTATAAATATGTAGCGTTATATATTTATAATCGTTCATTCCTGAACATATACTAAAATTGGAGCAATATATTTATAATATATAATCATACTATACAATAATCCGCTAACCGACGAGTCACACTATCGATCGAGGATGAGTCATGAAATAGGGGAATTACGGGGCACAAATTAAGGCCAGAAAATAGAGGAAAATACCCAAACGCCTTCTACATGCCTGATGACTCAGTAGACGTACCGAACACGTCGACGACCGTGCATGGCGAGCCGTAGACGTGCCAAACAAACTCGCCAACTTCAGCCCAGTGGGAAGCCGAGGTCGCTGAACATGATTATGAAGTTCGTTTTTGAAGTGTAGATCACCATCGTTCGATATCGATCAAATTATCGATTTTTCATGAATGTCGTCTAAGCGGTCCGAAACTTCAGCCCTGGGGGTAATCGAGGTCGCTGAACACGATTATGAAGTTCGTTTTTGAAGCGTAGATCACCATCGATCGATATTGCTCAAATTATCATACTCTAAAATAACGCGCTAAGCGATGAGTCATACTATCGAACGGAAATTAGTCAGTCAGTCAAATTAGGGTGAAGATCGTGGGGGGGGGGGGGGGAGTTACGGCAGGAAAATAGCGAAAAATACCCAGACGTCTTCTTCCTGCCTGGGAGATTCGGCCATGGGGCAATCGCGGTCGCTGAACACGAATCTGAAGTTTGTTTTCCAAATTACGGTGCTGGAAAATAGCGGAAAATACCAGGACGTCTTAAACCTGCCTAGAAACTTCAGCCCTGGGGTAATCGCGATCGCTGAACACGAATCTGAAGTTCGTTTTTGAAGTATCGATCGCCATTAATCGACATTGATCAAACTATCGATTTTTTGTAGATGTAGTCCAGGCGGTCCGAAAATTTACACCTGGGGCAGTCGCGGTCGCTGAACACGAATCTGAAGTTCGCTTTTGAAGTATCGACCGCCACCAATCGATATTGATCAAACAATCGATTTTTGTGATGTCCAGGCGGTCCAAAACTTTAGCCCTGGGGTAGTCGAGGTCGCTGAACACGAATCTGAAGTTAGTTTTTAAAGGATCGATCGCCACCAATCGACGTTGATCAAACTATTTGATTTTTTGTGGATGTCGCCCAGGCGGTCCGAAACTTTATCCCTGGGGTAATCGCGGTCGCAGAACACGAATCTGAAGTTCGTTTTTAAAGTATCGATCGCTGTCAATCGATATTAATCAAACTATCGATTTTTGTGGACGTTATCCTGGCCGTTCGAAACTTTAGGCCTGGGGTAGTCGAGGTCGCTGAACACGAATTTGAAGTTCGTTTTCTAAGTATCGATCGCCATCGATATTATGGCCATCGATATTGGCCAATTTACGGTGCGGGAAAATAGCGGAAATACCGGGACGTCTTCTACGTGCCAGGGGACTTAGAAGACGTGCGGAATACGTCGCATGACGTGCCTGGGACTCAAAAAACGTGCAAAGACTTCGATCAACGTGTTTGGGGATTCAGGTAAAAGTGCTGAAGACGTCGTCCAATGTGCCTGGGGATTCAGAAGGCGTGCCGAAGACTCGTCCGCTAAGGGTATATCATTGAGGGGGACCAGTACCAGTAATGGGGGACCGTTTCACTAGGGGAGGACCATTAGTGAGGAACTAATAGACCGCCCTATCATATTAGATATTGTACGTTCTGCGAGCCTTTTGTACTTCTAAGTAGGGAAGAAAGCTGTACAAGTAGAACAGCTAGCTTCATTTGATTATCCTTAGTTTAGTGATACTGCAGCATCGCGCGAAGCGCGCAAGAGCGATGCGCGCCGATAGGCGTGACGGAGCACCTGTTGTATTATAAATCAAATAAGAAAGCATTTTATTTTACAATATAGAAATGGAGCCAAGCACGTACTAAATAATAATCAAGAAAAATCTGAAATTCTCCCATATAATCAAATAAAGTACAACCAAAATTACTTCATTTTTTGCCCGCTATACAAAGCTTCTAACAACAACGGTATGATTTTTTAAAAATAATACTTACAAGTAACTATGAAAGAACTAGGAATAGTCATTAACGCGCACAATGTGCTCTTGACAACTAAAGACCAAAACAACAAAGTGTACAATCACATGCCCAATATCAGTTAATCTGATATCCTACGTATACACAACCTTTTCAATGTGAGTAACGGCTTAAGAATTAAAAATGACACCGCAATTCCGATAATCTACTGCCTACCTTACAATTACAATGTATATTCACATTTATTAAAAATCATTTCATTGACTATTGTAACGTAGTAGCTAACCGAAACAGGTCTATGAAAATATATGGGGCAATTAATAGTACAAATATTACCTATGAACTAAACGCATTACAAGATAACCATTTAAAACTCTATTCAGTGGACTTCAAAGATATGTTTACTAACCTGCCTCATAGACAGGTCCCCCTCATAGACTTAGACAAAATTGCAGGTTTACTCAAAATCTGTTTTAAAAATGCTAATAAAAATTACATAGCTTGTAATGACTACAAGATATCTTACACTAATGAAACAAATTTGAATTCTCAATATAAAACGTTTAATTTGCAAGACGTTATGAATCAGGTTAATTTCTTACTTAAAAATAGCTATATAGTATTTAGCTCAACTATCTTCAGGCAAAACAAAGGTATTCCTCAAGGAAGTAACTTTAGTTCACTACTTGCAGACATCACAATGTCTATGTTAAAATACGAATTCGCTAAAGCGTTTGTAGCTAGTAGTAGTAGCATATTCATACCATATAGGTACATGGATGATTTACTAATAGTCCGTAACTTAGACGAAAAACAAGTAGATGATATTTTGAATATAGTTTATAAAGATACCCTGGAATTGAAAAAGACACACATCAATGAGCACCACTGCAATTATTTAGACATCACATTAGTAATTATCAATAACAGAATAGAAAGAAGAATGTAAATAAAACAGATGATTTCAACTTTAAAGTTCTAAAGTTTCCACATTTTACGTCAGCGGTCTCGATAAATATCAAAAAGAGCTATAATTTTATCGGAAATAGCAAACACTTGATCTGATCTAATGCATTTTCTAGAAAAAAATTATTGAATTGAAAAATGTTTTAAAGCATAATGAATAGAAGAAGAAAGTAAGAGAGCTCATTATTTCAAACATAATTAAATGTTTATATAAACACAGATTTATCTATAAGGTTGTCCCATAAGTCCTCGCCGTTTTTTTCGACGATTCACTGCAGATTTCGCCGGCGGTTTCTTGTATAGCGCTGCATAGCTTTCGAAAGAGAATGATTTGCTCTATCAGAACGTTTATTGCATTTCTTTTTCCATCATGAATTTTGTCAAATTTTAGGTCGTTGAAGGGAAAAGTAAAAAAGTGAAAAGTAGCCATTTGCGCACCTGTTCTCTCCGCTTGGGTTTGTAATTTTTTGCGAAGTTTTTTATAGCACTTGGAAGACAATGTTCTGTACTACAAGAATATGTGTTGGTCCTATTTTCTCACTTGCCCTTTATTGATTTTTAGGCCATCAAATTGGGAATTCCGACTTTCCCGTCCGAATTTTTACCAAAACTCCGGTTCTGTGGGTGAACTTTTTTGCTTGGTGTTATATGTCGTTTGGAGCAGGATGTCTTGCTCTGTAAGAATTTGTGTCGCGTTTAATGGCTCACGCTGATTTCTGTCGAATATCAACAACTGAAGAAGGAGAAGGAGTTGTTGGTGAAGACGATTTTTCTCTTTTTGGCATTTTGTTGATATTCAACATAAATCAATAAACACAACACATATTCTCCTAGAGCAAGGCATTTTCTTCCGAATGACATATAACACCAACCCAAAAAGTCCAACCACAGAGCAGGAGCTGTCGGCAAAAATAACCATCCTCCTTCGGACGTCCCAATTTGATGACCTAAAAATCAATAAAGGACAAGTAAGAAAATAGGACCAACACATAATCTTGTAGCACAGAACATTGTCTTCCAAGTGCTATAAAAAACTGCGCAAAAAATTACAAACCTAAGCGGAGAGAACAGGTGCGCAAATGGCTTCTTTTTCACTTTTTTACTTTTCAATTCAACGACCTAAAATTTGACAAAATTCATGATGAAAAAAGAAACGCAATAAATGTTCTGATAGAGCTAATCATTCTCTTTCGAAATCTATGCAGCGCTATGCAAGAGACCGCCGCCGAAATCTGCAGTGAATCGTTGAAAAAAACGGCAAAGACTTATGGGACAACCTAATATTATACGTTCAAACTTCATCAAGACAAAGACAATCTTGCTTTTTTTGCATATTTTTACGAAACACATTTGACGAATAAAAATACACTTAATTAAATACCTTCCAAACATTTTATTTGCAAAAGCTGTGTATTTACGTAAAAAGTAATATAAAATATTATTCCTAGTGATAAAGAAATTCTTAACAGTGATAACAATACCGTTTTGTTTTGTTGTTGGTTTTATTGCATTTTGTTTTCCAACCTGAGTGTGCATCGTGTAACCTTCCTCAATGATACAACCAGTTTTGCCATATTTGAATTATAACTGAGAATTAGTGTGGATATATATATATATATATATATATATATATATATATATATATATATCAGTTGACTGACACACACTTCCTTATTTGTAAATGTGTCACTGCGGAGTGCGGTAATAGCCAAAGGAGGTAAGTCTTTCAATTTTAAAGACCGATATTAATAATAGTTAGTTGTGATAGTTATAATAATTATATTCAAAAAAATTTAATTATATATAATAAATTAGAATTAAATAAAAAACTACAGTTTATAACTACGATGGGTATATTTATAGTTTGTTGTAAACTTTAATAGTTGTGGTTGTTAGTTCATAATAAATTGTAATTGTCACTATTAGAGCTACATTTTGTAATAATTATACAATAAATTATAATCTTAAATTATAATTATACATATTATTATATTTATATAGTTATAATTGTAATATTTATATATTAGGTTGGCAACCAAATTCGTGGACTATCTCGTAGTCACTTCTTCTAGCAAAGATTATCAGCTTATTTGTGCATCAATTCTCTTGCTCTTTCCACTGTTTGAAACCACTTAGTCTGCACTTTTCGAAACTACTCTTGCTGTCCTGCCATTCCGACCTATTGGAAAGTTTTGAGCCTGAAAGGAAAAGACACAGAGCCGCTTTTCACGAACGCCTTCTTCACGAGTACCAGCTCGGCCACTCTTCCACTGAAGCCGGACAAAACCTATGTGCAGCTGTAGGAGATGGAGCTCTCCAACGACTGGCGGTGTTCAAATGTTTCAAGAGGTTCCGTGAGGGCAACGTCAAAAAAAGCGACGCACCGGACGACCGACTGTCCGTGATCGTTGAGCTGTAACTAGCGCCATCGAAGGAAATCCGAGCTTAGCAACTCGTATGTTGGCGGACGAATTTAGGCCCTCACATTCCTCTATTGAGAAGATTCTGCACAGCGTTGGCTTTTCCTTAACACTCGATAAATGGGTGCCTCACGACTTGACCCTATCGCAGAGGAAGCAGCGTGTTCCACTAGATAATCGTAAATGTTCTAACAGTAGCTTAAAGCAAAATAGAAGGCGCTGCCAACGCCCAAGCCTGACCCCCACAAGAAGAAGGAGATCCGTTTGGTGGTATCGGGAAGGGGTTATCTTCTGGAAACTCATCGAGAGTGGTTCCAGCACTGATGACGAAGTCTGCTCTTCTTAACTTGCAGGCTGAGCTTCACCAGAATCGGTAACGACAGCTCTTCAGAAATGGCATTATCCTTCAGCGGGATAAAGCCAGACCACACGTCGCGAGCCGGACTCTTCAAAAAATCGAAGACCTTGGCTGGGAGCGTCTAACTCATCCACATTACAGCCCAGACCGTGCGCCGAATGACTACAACCTTCGCCGCTTGCTGCAGCATCCCTTGGTTGGGATACGACTTACCAATGTGGACGAGGTCAAAATGCACATCCAAGGATTTTTTGCCTCAAAACCAAAAGGATTCTGCGGCCGTGTGACATACCACCCACCTAATAAAATGGAAGAGGTTCTGCATTTCAACGGACCTTACTTCGATTAAAGTTGGTCATTAGTTATCCTACAATATATAGAGGAGCAGTGTGTGTGTGCGTGTTTCCGTCCGTCACAACTGGAGTGGGAGCACTGCGTATTGGAAGCGATTGTTGAACATCGACGTGCCTGGCGATGCCGTAGAATTGGCGAACACGTCGACAACCGTGCATGGCGAGTCGTAGACGTGCCGAACACGTCAGCAACCGCGCATGGCGAGCCGGAGACGTGCCGAACACGTCGGGAACCCTGCATGGCGAGCCGTAGACCTGCCGAACACGTCGGCAACCGTGCATGGCGAGCCGGAGACGTGCCGAACACGTCGGCAACCATGCATGGCAAGCCGGAGACGTGCCGAACACGTCGGCAACCGTGCATGGCGAGCCGGAGACGTGCCGAACACGTCGGGAACCCTGCATGGCGAGCCGTAGACCTGCCGAACACGTCGGCAACCGTGCATGGCGAGCCGGAGACGTGCCGAACACGTCGGCAACCATGCATGGCAAGCCGGAGACGTGCCGAACACGTCGGCAACCGTGCATGGCGAGCCGTAGACCTGCCGAACACGTCGTGAACCTGCATGGCGAGCCGTAGACGTGCCGAACACGTCAGCAACCGTGCCTGGCGATGCCGTAGAACTGTGCAGAACACGTCGGCAACCATGCATGGCGAGCCGCAGACGTGCCAAACACGTCAGCAACCGTGCCTGGCGAGCCGTAGACGTGCCGAACACGTCGGCAACCGTGCCTGGGCATTTAGATGATCATTAACGGGAGGGGGTTTTTGGAGGCAGTCGATATCGATCGATATTATCGATTTTTTGTACATGTCGTTCAAGCGGCACGAAGCTTTAGCCCTGGGGGTAATCCAGGACGCTGAACACGAATCTGAAGTCGACCAATCGATATCGATCGATATGATCGATTTTTTGTACATGTCGTTCAAGCGGCACGGAACTTTAGCCCTGGGGGTAATCGAGGACGCTGAACACGAATCTGAAGTCGACCAATCGATATCGATCGATATGATCGATTTTTTGTGGATGTCGTTCAAGCGGCACGAAACTTTACCCCTGGGGTAATCGAGGTCGCTGAACACGGATCTGAAGTTCGTTTTTGAACTCTCGATCGCCATCAATCGATCTTGGGCGAATAAGCGTTTTTGTGAATGTCGTTCATTTTTTCGCTTTTTTCTAGCTTGCCCTAATCGACGTAGTTAAGATGTTCTTCCTGAAGAAACCATGACAAAGGGGTCAGCTACAATTGATGATGAGAAGTTATTGCCACGGCGAAGCCGTCAAAAAGCCGTCGGTGCCGACGGCTGGTTTTTTTATAAACGCTTTTGTTGAAGATGCTTAAGAGACCACAAATTTAGTTGCCAACCTAATATAATAATTATATATGAATATACCTTCTAATTAATTCCTTTCAACTTATAAGAACATATATTTTACTACTTCTTTGAGTGATATCTTTTTGATTAACTACATTTTTTCTACTCCTCATTTGTCTTCATTTTAAAATTCAATTTTCTCAAGTAGTGTATAATTCTTCATCCTATCGTATTCATTCTTTCTATTCTTTTCTACATGTAATCTCTCTTCATTTTCATTCTCCTCTCTTCACACATAAACAGATTTTAAAGATAACTTAAAATATGCTCCTCTTATTCACTGGAGAACCACGAGAGGAGCATTACACAAAGGTTCGTCTAAAGATAGTGGCGAAACGAACCTTTTTAATATGTTTTCTATATTGTGTAATATTTATTTTGTAATTTAAAAATTAGCATTTTTACACATTCTTTACTTCTTCGAACTTCTATATTTTTCTATGTTTTATCATGTAACAAGCAGTGTCGAAGGTGGTTGCGGTCTCAAGCCATAATTAGCTACAGATGTTGCCTTGTGCAAATCTCAGTCTTATATGGTAAACCAAGGACACTTTAGAGCATTCTCACGGTCCCACTTTCCTCGTAGCTCAGGAGAAGCTGAGCCACGTTTTGTCGAAGAAAGTGGACAGAACCTATGCTACACCCTAATACGTCCTTCATAACTTATACGAGAAAAACTCGCATTCCTGTCATTGTTCTGTCACTTCTCTAGAACTGCAGTGGCAACGTCCAAAACTCATATGGAACTCACAATCGCACAGGCACACTGGATCTTCTTCGAAGAAACAGACTCTCTAAAAAAAAAGTCGCCGACGCCATTCTAATTGCAGGGTGGTTTCCAGCGTCTGTGACCCTTCATCAATCTCTCAGGACGAAAAGCCCTTTCGAAGAGACCCAAAAAATGATCTCGTTCATTCAGTGGTAACTGCCGACCACCAGACAGCTGCGTTCTTTTTCAGCAAGAGCGGAAGAAGCGATCTCGGCAATTTTTCGTCGCCCGGCACTCTCAAGAACAGGGTACGCGCAGGGTTAGGAAAGTGAGGGATGAGGGAAATATGATCGGGAGAAAAACTGCGGATTTCAACGCACAGTTATCGAGGCAGAGTGATGTGCAGAGCAAATCACTGTTCATTGTTCACTTTTCCTAAAAGACTAAATGCCTGCCCCACGGTAAAACAACAAATGCCATGCCACTTTTCTCTGCGCGCAGCAGGGTGTCTAAAAATGTACGCGCTGCTTGAGGGCTATACTTTTGTGCGACCAAAGCTGTTGAAAGAACTAGGACGCATATGAAAGCGCAGGAAAATAGAAGTCAGGAATCATGTGAATTATAGGGACCGTGCTCTGAACTCATCCAGGGCTTCTAATTTTCGACTGGTTTGCTTGTGCTTAGGCTAAACGATAATTATAATTCTGTATTCAACTACGTTGTTCGTAATCTAAACCTAAAACTATGAATAAACTGTTGCACCCTATTGCAGAAGGGAAACTCTTGAAAACACAGGCATTGAGCGAGGGACCATAGCTTTACTTCGAGTCGGGCTATCGTTGTGTCTTAGACCGGAAGGACAAAAATAAAAAGCTTATGCACTGCATAAAGTAGCGGCTGTCTAGCTAGTGGCGGCCGGCTCCACCGTTCACGCCTGTGGCTCTGTCTAAGGCTCTGGAAGAAGGCGACTTCGCCAAGTCGGCGGCTTAAGGTTCTGACAGTTGTGTACGGCTAATGCAATCACAGCAACAGAAGTAGAAAATTTGTATGCTTCAAAGTATTCGTACTGCGATACGCATGTGCTGTCTCGACATCTCAAGCTGTGGACGCGACTGAGCGTGCAGAACAAGATGCACGTCTCAACTTTCCGGAAAGCCGGCCACACCGCGTTTCCCTTCCTCTCCCAACGTGGAAACGATGCCGTCAACACGTCCAGGCCAGCAACGATAGCTACAACTGAAACGGCTAGCACAACGCGTTCTGCAGCGTAAGTCAAAAGACCGAAGAGAGCGTTCGTGGTTACTTGCCGACTTGATCCTGGTTTGGCGTGGAGCTAAAACTGAAACGCTGCACTGCATAGGCTCTGCTCCATGCCCTTCCGAGAGACATTGACAAAGGAGCAGTGATTAGTCTCTATGAGCTGAGATAAGAACGCAAGGAATGGAAAAACACCCATGGACCCACTTCCGAAAAAACCTTGCCAGAGAGCGTCACGTCTCATTTGAAAATTGTAAACGCCTTACATAAAATACGCAGCCATCCATTTTTTCTACATGTGTCAGTTCCTTCCACACGAAGCATTCGTACAATCTGTTTTGCTTGTTTTGGTCACGTGATTTCCATAATTTAGTTTTTCTTGATTTTATAAGTAGTGTATTCTTGTTAGCTGTTAAGCGCACCGTAGAACAGAGAAGTAAACAAACAAAAGAAAAAGAGCTATGTTGATCAATTTCCATCTAGGATACCCCACACATTCTACTTCTGTGGGATATTTCGTAAGCAGCTTGAGTGCGTATTTGGACCATACAATGACTTTTGGTGATCGGCCGATGAGCAAATAAGTGTTTTATTCTTCAGCGACAAGTGTAATTAAAGAACCTCGAAGGAGTGGAATGCTTGCTTGACCTGGGTGGGACTCGAAGCAAGAACACTCAATTCCGAGGTGCGTACAGCAGTCGGGGCTTCCTCCTCCAGCTCTAATACGCCAAGCAAATAAACATATTAATAGATAGAGAGGACATTTCCGTTCATAGTGCGCACTTTAGCATTTCCGAAAACCTTATGCTAGCCTTTGTAGAGAATGCACTGCAGGGCTCCAAAACGGTGGGAAAGGCGCCGAATGGATTCAGCGAACATACCTGTCTTCACCGGCGTACATGGTCCGCTTTTGGATTGTCCTCCGGTTCTGGCATTCTCTTTGCCATCAAAGAGGGAGTTTCGAGAGCGATATACGTCGTTCTGCTGAAATGCACTCAGTGTCGCTGTACATACTGGACATTTACTCTGTTCATCAATTGGTAGAATGCCACAAGCAAATCACTGCGCTTTCTATTCCCTCAACTTCGTTACCAAATCGCCGCCCCCTGAATGAGGTACGGTTTTGATGTATGTGAAGGTCCGGAACATATGAAAAATTGAAGAGTTCAAAATTTTTGCCATCGCTGGCAATACTACTTAAGGCTTTTGTGGCGAGAGTTGTCATCGTAAAGGCGTGCTGCCCTAGCTACTTCTATCGTTGAAAATTTTCGGATACCTTAAAACATCTGATTTTGGACCAAATTTTCCTGCAGAAAGAAGCTCCTTTCCTCTATTGGCAGTGCACTTCAAAAGTGAAAGTATAGACTGGAACTGTTCGGGACTTGCAGAGTGCCTCACTGTCAGAGATGCCATTACTGTTCTGACAATTCGAAGAGAATCAGATGGAGGAAGTCACCAACCCTCAACAAGCGCGTACGATTTTGAAGCGGTCGTGCTATGGAAGAATCGCTTTCCTCCTCGTAATCGTAACAGAAAATATGAAGGGCGAACCTGTGCAGCCCCAATTTCACCGAATCTTCTCGCTAGCTGCATCACCGTTTCTGGACGCCTTGCGCCCCTCGCTTCCATGGTTAGTGCCCGGCCTGAGTCCTGAAATGCGCAGGTCAGAGGAGATATTGAGGGCAGTAATCGGTTGCAGCGCTTGCTTAGAGGTGAACACTGCATCTGCAGACAGCTCTTACGCTCGCCTAGAACGAGTATGACAGTTTCACAATAACACTCTCTTGGAAACGTACAGCAGTTACCTAGATTTAAAGAAAATGAGGGAACAGAAAATAAGGGCAGATCTGCAACTCATCTCAGCTGTTGAGGGGACTTAGCTTAATGCAGGCCTAGCCTACCTATCTGATGATATGCGGTCGGATTGAATTCGTGCCGCCCCTTAGTTAAACTCTTGAAGGCCATACATAGATGACGCAGTTCGGGTGAAACTAGCATGGCATCAAGCTGCTCAGTTTTTATAAAGTCGGCTAACCACGCGATCGTCTGACAAGGGAAGAGTCTGAAGTGAGCGGGGAGAGTGAGTCATGCAGGAAGAATCCCCACTCCTCAGTCAGTATAAAAATGTGTTTCTTTTTTGCCAAGTCGTTAAACCCAAGGAGTAGGAGGTTCTTGAAGTCACAATGCAATCTGCGCTTCACGAGTCATATAGGAGGGGTCTATTGTACCTCCTCCTATATGACTCGCCCTCCCTCCCCGTTCCGACATACGCTTCAGACCCTTCCCTTGTGAGAGACAGTTGTGGAACGTGACATTCCGTCTGCGGACAATGAACCGAGAAGGAAAGATGTGGAAGAGCTACAAGGTTCGTACTACGGCTACTGTGCTGATAGCGGCCGCCGCCAAATATCAAGGGGAAAGCGTGTTCCCCCACATCCCCAAAAGAGCCGATCGCTCCCTTAAGAAATTGCCAGAAGACGTGATTGAGCGCTTGGATTCAAGAAGGAGCAACACCATTCGCAGCGGATTTCTGATTGATCTTTGTCACGCAGTGGATTTTTACGGCGGAAATGGAATGTGGGTGAAATTAAACCGAAAATCCCCTTCTCGCTGCTCTTTTCGGACGCATGTAACACTTTCTTCATTCTGAAGGAATCTTGGAAGCTAGAAACCAATCGCTTCCGTAAGAAATTGCCCAAGACGTGATTGAAGGTTTGGATTCTCTTAGTGATGACTTGTTCTCTACCTTCTAAAATCGCTTGTGTGCGATACAGCCTCAAATTTCGTGCCTCACCCAAACAGAGACGTTTGCACAGTCTTGTGGTTAAGTACTTTTCTGTCAGTAGTGAAACGGAGGAACTGCATGGAATGGCAATGGTGACTGCTGTTGAAAGAGGAAGATGGGCTTGTTGCAGTCTGTTTCGTTTATGAACCAAAGAAAGCAGTTTGAACCGAACTCCTTGGCAACAACGCACACGGACTTTCGGAATTTCGGATCACGCCTATCGGCGTGCCTTCCACTTTCGCGCTTCGCGCGATGTTGCACTATCACTAAGCTGAGGACAATCACATCGAGCTAGTTGCTCTACTTATTGTACAGCTTCTTCCCTAGCTAGGAGTACAAAAGGCTCGTAGCACGTACAGTACAGTACCGCGCATGTCTTTTGCTCAATTCCCGAAAAAGCCGCTTTGGAACGCTCCAAAGCGGCTTTTTCGGGAATTGACCAAAAGACATGCGCGGTACTGTATATATGTAGTATGATAGGGCGATCTATTAGTTCCTCACTACTAGTCAGCCCTTAGTGAAACGGTGCCCCATTACTGGCACTGGCCTCCCTCAACGACCCCCTTACAAGGGAAGCCCATGAACTTCCCCTAAAGATTCTCAACGAGTCCTATACGTTCTTGTAGGGCATCGGGCGAGGATCACAGAACTGTGCTTCGTTTTTGCTAGGGAGCATTGGGTGGTCCGGAAAGGGCAAAAATGGTATCACTTCCGAGCGGGATGATAAGGCATAATGACACCTGGAATGGCCCTGTTTGGAACTATTTAAGCCGCTGACCACGAATCTGTCACTCTTTTTCTAAACTATCATTTTGCTTGTACTACTCCTCATCAAAGTTGATGTGAAGGTTGGAAAATATGTCTGACAACATTGGAGAAGGAAGCGATACCATTAACGTGCACAGCTTTAGTCACCCATATCTACCGCAACCTACCGTAATCGACTGAAATTTTAAAAATAGATGTCATATCCGTGATCAGCACCCCAAGTAACCCCGTGAGCGATGTTTGAGCGAAAAATTTTCTTTCGACATCTCCTCGACCTTTGGAATCGTGAAAGGCGGCAGTCCCGGTTATCCTGCAATACACTCCTTTAGCTTACACATATCAATCGTAATCAATCGTAACCTTCTGTAACCTATCGTTTCACCGAAATTGGTTGCAAAATTGGGGCTCTGCATCCTAAATGACCCTAAAGATGAATTTTGGACAAAAACCTATCTGCAATGCCCCGACCGTCTCCCATAGGTGTATAGGAGAATGTTGAGGAAGAAACACACAACACGGCGACCAATCACATGAGTTGGATAACATATGCAGTACTTGGGAGCAGTTAAATAGTGAAAGTTGCGAGAAGAATGAAAAGCAGTCTATGAGGAAATTCGAAGAGCAATGAGCACATCTTGACGATGGGTCAAATCAATGCTTGTTGATCTTGTTCACGAATGAGGTGACAGTGAGAAACATTTCCAAAAGTAATTGAGAAATACCAAGAAGGTCATATGGGGATAGCATCTAACGAAACCTTCCTCAGCGAGACAAGCATCATTTAATGGACGCGCGATATCGCTCCACGCAACAAAACCAGCTTCTTCTACATCTGACAGCGGGTTGAAAGCGGGGTTAGGACGCGGAGAAGGTACCCTACCTGAGTCAAAATGTAATCGTCATTTGCAAAAACACCAACAGTCCACCTAGTGACGCAGAAACCCTACCCCCGGAATCGAACCCTCGTCCCTTGCCGCAAGTCCGCCTCGCTATCCACTCTGCAATCCAGTCGGTGACGCAGGCGGCGGCGATGAATCACTTGAATGTACACTGCAGCTTCGTATAGGAAACGTGGGAAATTACTATAATCAAACTTTAATTTGAGCTTCAAACGTTTTGTAGGTTAAGTTCAGAGCACTACAGGGCCATTCCAGATGTCACTTTGGTTTATCAGCCTGTCCTGAAGCGGTACCATTTTTTGCCATTTTTGGACCACCCAGTGGCCAGTAGCAAAAACGAAGCACAGTTCTGTAATTCACGTCCGATGCTCTACAAGACCATATAGGTCACGTTGAGAATCTTTGGGGGAAGTTCAGAGCCTCCCTTGTTAGCGGACGACGTCTTCGGCACGTCTACCTAAATCGGAAACACGTTGAGCGACATCTTTGGCACGTCTTCTGAGTCCCAGGCTCGTCATGCGACGTATACCGCAAGTCTTCTGAATCCCCTAGCACTTAGAATACGTCTGAGTATTTTCCGCTATTTTCGCGCCCCATAATTTGATCAGCATCGATTGACGGTGATCGATACTACAAAACCGAACTTCAGATTCGTATTGAGCGGCCTCGACTACACCCAGGGCTAAGGTTTCAGATCGCCTTAACGACATCCACAAAAAATCGATAGTTTGATCAATATCGATTGATGGCGATCGATACTTTAAAAACGAATTTCAGATTCGTGTTCAGCGACCTCGATTGCCCCAGGGCTGATGTTTCCAGGCAGATAGAAGACGTGTGGGTATTTTCCACTATTTTCCCGCACCGTAGTTTGATCAATATCAACTAGTGGCGATCGATACTTCAAAAACGAACCTCAGATACGTGTTCAGCGGTCTCGATTGCTTCAGGGCTGAAGTTCCCAGGCAGGGAGAAGACGTTTGGGTATTTTTCGCTATTTTCGGGTCGTAATTTTCCCCCATTTTCGCCCCAAATTTTCCTTCCGATTTCCCCTATTTTTTGACTAATTTCTGCGGCGGAGCCGATCGATATAGCATGACTCAGCGATTAGCGCGTTATTATATAGCAGGGATGTGCGGAAATTTTTCTGGAAAAAGCGGAAGACGAAAGACGGAACGGAAACGCTCAAAAATGGCCGGAAACCGGAATATGAAACGCGGAAACGGAAATGACACATATTCGTCATTTTTTCAGAAGTGCATCTGAAACGGCGTCAGAAGCGGCTTCCATTGCGCCTTTCTTGCTCAGAACTTTGCGAGCAGCAGAATCTTCTACAGATTAATGCACATTCTCATCATAACATAGCATAACGAAGCATGAATTCATAATATTGTTATGATAACCTTTTAGCTATGGCTAGAGCAATAAGCGAAAACAAATTTAGGGTCTTATCTTACTATTTCAGCAGTCTTTCTGTTGTTTCCATAGCTTCGCCGACGGGTTTTTCGCTGACTTTTTTGATGCTGCAATTTTCTGAACCTTAACTGAATTAACCAGTTGAGGCTACTTACAGACCCGCATTAAAAAACTGACTCGGGTGAAGTCTAAAACTGGAGTAGCCACCTAGATCATATTCCGACCAGGAAAGAGATTCCTCCCAACATTTTTGGAAACCTGTGGCATCATGGACGACAAGGTGACTGCAAAGATATCTGCATACCCAACATTAGCAGTTACATTACAGTCACCGAAACTAGTACTCAGAATTTAGTCTGGGATCTAACAATAAGATGATAACTGGATGACTGATTAGTCATGATGGGTCCACTCTTCCACAGGAATATTCCATATGTGCCAGCCCGGAACCCCCACGCCCAAGATGACACGGTTGGACAGTTCCTAGATGGTTCTCGAAGCAATAGTTTTGTGTCAGAATTCAACAAATCACCCTAGTCAATCAAAATAACTTCTCCTGGTAGAAAGTCGTGATGATTCATTAAAAAATACATTGCATAACTTCATATGGATAAATATAACACCTAACGAAATTAAAGGATGGAATTTACACCTTCAATCAGGAACACTGATGTAATCTTGGGGCAGACAACCGCATGGCACAACCTCTGCTGAACCCTTTGTTTCATGACACTGAGCTATATGCTTACAAAGTTTTTGTAGCTGTTTATAACTAATGGATCAAGAATTTTATGATCATTCAAATGTTGAGTACACTTTCGTAGCACACAATGCACACATAGGCATTGCTGGCCCATTAGTTGTGCCCTGCACTCGGCCGTTCCCATTTTTGAGTACTTTTTTGGTAGTCCAACTATAATTCCAAGAAAATTAATACTAGAGTTGTCTGACAGTATTTATCTCACAATTATATGAAGAAGAACCCTTTTTAATTGATAAGCTGATTGTGTTCAATGTCCATTTCCGTTTCCGCCTTCCGATCCAAAAACAGTCGGAACACGGAACGGAACGGAACACCCAAAAATGGCCGGAAACCGGAATTCGGAACGCGGAAACGGAAATTCCGCACATCCCTGTTATATAGTATGATGAGGGCTGGGCGCCTAACCCTTTCACGACACGCGCGATTTTGACGTGACTGCCGCGTGGGACAGCGCGAACTTTGCCCGCGCGCCGAGTGTCCGACGACGTCGTTGGACAATAGCAGAGGGAGCGCACAAAATTTTCCGGCCTGTCATGGACGAGGGATATAATACGCACGATAGATGTGAATATACCAGTAACCAAAGAAGATTCTTGATTACAATGTTAGATGTACATACCAGTAAACTGTGTTTGTATTATTATACCATCAAGTAATCAAAAACTGCTTATGAAGTATTTTTATAATGGTTTCCATGGCGCCGTTTCTTGCATTATTTGTTTGATATGAATAGAACACTAACCAATGAAGTTTTTCATGGTCCATCTTTACCACATATATTAGAGAACTCGGTGATTAATATTTATATATATACTTTCCATGAACTGTTTTTATGAGGGTGTCCGACGGCGTCATCGGACAGTGTCGTGAAAGGGTGCCAGGGAAGCTCGCGGTTCATTCAGCTTTTACTCGAGAGCACTTCGCATGGTCTTCAGCTGTTACGCACTTGCGACCCGCCAGACGGATTGAACATAAGGTGTATATTATACTTCGGCGACACTACGTAGCATCCGCCCAGCACTGTCGGCGACAGCGTCGGCGACGTATCTTTGAAGTATAGCATATGCCTGAGCTCTGCGTCAAGCTGTCCTCTGCAGACGGCTCGTACGTCTTCAGAGGCGCATAGATCCACCAGTATTGTTAGTGTGCAATCGCCCTCTGCTAGCAGTCCAGCAAGAGTGAGTCTCGCGCTGGCACATTATTGACAATAACAACAAGGAATATAAGGAAAGAGACTAAAGAAGGAAGGGTGCTCATAGAGAAGCGGGCCGTTGTGCGTAAAATAAGTGGTTTTGGTTGGCTACTGTGCTCCCCTTCGTCCAGTGGAACAGAACAGACGACTCCTATAAACCTTATGAATAGGAAGTGTAAGAAGTGTTCGCGTTAGACTTGGAAACAGGAGAAAACTCGAGGTATTCGCACCAGCAACTCGCTTGCGAGACAGCAAATGCTGACTGACCATAGAAGGACGAGCTGCTCTGACAGCGGTGAAATTCGCTTTGAAGACGTAGATGAAGCGGGCGCAAAAACGACGAAAGGAGGAGTTCGGTTCGTTAAGGAGAGCGACAGACGTTTTTGCAGGCCTTTGTCTTCCAGACTGTCTGTCTTGGACTGTATCAGAACTCGATTAATTGCGTCGGTAGGTGAAATCGAGAGGGTGAACAATCACGAGCTCGGCTGCGCATGCGGCATGCAGTCGAAGGAAGAGTGGACGGTCTGTTGAGTCTGCTACTGAACAAGCCGGAAGACGTTTAACGGTCGGTTTTCGCGGACGCGAACTGGCGCTGACCTTCTAATGATCGATGATAGCCGGTGAACCTTGGTTACTGCTGATCAACAGTGGAACAAAATGGCCTCGCGTGAAGTCCTCGGAGGCTGTCCATCTGAAGGCTAAGTAGGTTCTCGACATGAAGCCTCGAACTCATGGTCAGCCCTTTTTTCGTGGACTCGCTCCACCTCGAAGACCATCCCACAGCATGATGCTTGCTTTATGAATTAACTCAACGCTTTCCAGTCCATTAGCCGGTGCACACGGCTGTCACACGTGTTGAACGTTCTCTTTGCTGATTAAGACTCATATGCGTCGCTATCCTATGCAGTATCACAGGTGTTTAAGCACGTACAGTGGTGGGGAGAAGTTGTGCATTTTCAAGTCATTTTCTTTAATCCCCAAGTGGCTGGCATTGAGGTTGTGTGCTCCAATAACGATGTTTTGTTACCATCAAAACTCTAGCTCCAGGCGGGCTTGAATCCGCACCTCCTTCGAACCGCAGGATGCTCTAGTGAAGAAATGTAGTGAAAATCGAATAGCGAAAACCCTTAAAATTGAACTCGTACGCTCCAAGCCTCTTCTTGATCTCTTCAGTTCAAGAAGACGACGAGCAGCAGAGGACAGGGCACCGAGAGAGATTGGGCTCCGACCTAAATTTCACACACTCCAGGACCAGTCAGGGAGTTGTTTCTCTCGCGTCGGTTCTGTGCTCTACTCCGCTGCAGCAGAGGAAAGCACAGAACGGAGCATGGAGGGACCACGGAGGTGGCTGGTCGAACTTGACCGTGCTACGCCCCCTCTACTTTCGACCCGGGCGCAGGCCTCCCAAGAACAGTACCGGACGCTTCTTTTGAAGAAATGTCGCAAAAAGCGGATTTTGCGTCTTTTTGATAAAACTCGCCTAAAAGTCACCCATTTCAAGCATGCAACGGTTTTTCGACCGCAGTTCGCATTGGAGCGCAACTTTTCAATTTCGGACATTTTGATGGATCCATATGAAATATGTACACTAAACGATAGAGCCCGAGCTCCTGAGCTCAAAATGCCCTTGTTATTTTAATGGGTGACTTTTGGGCGAGTTCTATCAAAATGATACAAAAACCGCAAAATCGCGGTTTTTGCGGCATCTATTCAGAAGACGCGTCCGGTACCGTACCAAGAGCAGTAGTGCAGCAGAACATATTGTCATTAACAACTAGACGATGTCGACAAGTCCATAGATTGTGGGCGAGGAGCCTTAATGAGAGACTCCACTGCCGACTGAGCCATTCTAGGTGGTGCTGTCTCCACAGCACAAAATCTACGAAATATGCTAGTTCATAACCTCTTCCCATAGGAGTGTCAGGCTGGCTAAAGACTTGGTCTCTTCACTTAATAACTCAGGACTGTATGCGACTACCTGCACATAGTTTGCACCCTGGTGAATGGAATGACTGACTAAGAAAGCTAGTGTGGTGGAAGTGAATCGCTCTAAAAACGCTGGTCTTACAAGGAAAGGTCTACGCTTTCTTTCTTGATCACAGGAGGCAATTGTAGACCATCAGTGCTTAAAACAAACCAAGGCTGTCTATTTGCGCCTTCATATGTGCTAGTTTTTCAACTATTCATATCTGCTCCATATCATTTCCCTGGGAATAAAATGTCTTATATATTATTAAATTAAAAGTCTTGTATTTATTATTTTTCTTTTAATCAACAGCTATGGTAAAAATCTATGAAACAAGTAAGACATAAGTGCTTGTCACGCCAGCAGCATCTTACAAAAGCCAATGAAGAACAATCTCCCTGGCAAGGAATGACCACTTCTTCTTCGTCGAACGCCTAATCTGTGGGTGCAGGGAAGGGTCCTGGGTGAACATCAACGTAACCAGCTGCCACCCACGCGTATGACAGACACGGCCGAAACACCGGAGCGCAGAACTGTCGGTAGGTCTGGCTTACAATCTGCAATCAAAAGAAACATAACGGGTGGTACCCAGTTCGGATAATATTTTATCCCAGTTACCTACTTTCAATATACCACCTCGGCTGCACGTAACTAGCTGTATATTCCGGATGGAAAGTAGTTGGCAGACAACATGTTCAGGTTCATAATATTCAACCGTAAGATAAGCGTATTTGCGTGTAATTACGGTATCATCGGTGATATGGTATGATATGGTGGTGGTACAGATATGAATAGTTCAAAAACTAGCACGCTTGAAGGCGCAAACAGACAGCCTTTCTTTGTTGTAAGTATCGGTGGTCTAAAATTGCCTCCTGTGATCATGAGAAGGCGTAATAACAACAAAGTATGTGCGAAAATATTGGCAGCACTCGGACTCGAACTGAAAAACCCGCCGGTGTGCTCCTACGAGGCGGCACTCCCACCGACTGCGCCACCGATGCACATTTCGTGGGGTGTCGTAGAGGTTGATGAGTGTTGCGTACACGCCTACACGCCTCTTTTCAGGGCTTTAAAAAAGCGTTCAGGAAAAACTGATTGTAATTCTGGACTCCGTTCGCAAATAGCATCGCAAATGCTCACCATGAGTTGGGAACGCGTACCTTTCCTTGCTGGAAACCTTTCCTTTCGCATCGGTATTTACACCACTGGTTCCTGCGATTTAATCTGACTCATTCTCCAAGGAGCAGTTGTGCTGGCAAGTTGGACATGTAGGAGCGATCCTGCATTATGAGCAGCAATGAAGGCAAGTGGATTGGAAGAGAGTTTAAGACGATATTAGGTGTGCTGGACACTAAGCAGAAGACAACTGGTCAGGTCACTGTTTTCAACCTTGCATATGGGCGGAAATTTGACCACTTTAAGCAGTGAGGTATCCTGAAGATACACAGATCCGTGCATCAGAAATCAAACTGTCACGTTGCTGATGAATATGGAACCATCGCCTTCAGGTGCAAATATCGCACAGCTTTATATTTTAGCAGAACAATAGGTAAACCGCCACGTTTCTAAACATCGGGGAGGGGGGGGGGTGAGGGCGTAAGGTCCTCACAGAATTACGTGCTCTGAATAGAGTGAACACGTTAAGAGCCTGATAGGAGTTCATTCAAATATAGTTGGGAGCTGGGGCTGGGGCTTGGTATCAGCTGAAGAGCCGTGTAATGGACAATAGATTTCTTTGATGACGGAGGTAGCATCAGCAAAATCGAAGAATAATCGAAGAACGTCATGTGAATTCATATTCACTCCCTCCGAGGCAAGTCTAGAGAAGGAGGCCACCCTCTCTCTCACGTCTTTCAGAGAATTTATCAAAAACCTTTTAGAGTAGAAACGTTAAGTGCGAATGGATGTAGTCTGCATCTGTCGAAGGGCACATGGGTTTGCTGCGACCAGAGAAAAGCTGCCTGTCAGGGTCCTTCCCTCTAGACATGTATCCTATTCGACAAATTTCGAAATTCGCATTGCAATTAAGGTAGTTGCCGCCAGACTATTGTGTTGGTCCTCTCCAAAGCACATCTTTTCGTTATCTTATGTGAAGAAGATTCTATAACTGCTTGAGGCTTACGACAGATGTGGTCAGTTTTGGGAGTCTTTGCTAGAACAACGTCTCCATCCTACACTTTCATCCCTTTCGACAGCAATCCACGAGCTCCATAAATTGTGACTGCCTTCAACGCTACGCAAAATATGTTGAAATGGTTCAGGACGTTTGTCCAGAGTTGCGTTCAAAAGCGCATAATTTTTCCTTAGTGTTGTATGTACATGCTGCCCTAGAAACACTGGTACGAGAACTAACCGCAAGTCCTATAAGAAGTTGGTACAGATCAGAATTGACGTAATATAAAGCATCGTTTACCCATGCAATGAAATTAGCAAGAGGCCCCCTCTGGCTAAACGAGAGCGTTCAGATCATGAGGTAGCTTCACACTCTACGCCTCAGCACTTCCTGTGGAAGCTCTTCCCTCCTTACAAAAAGGGGTTCTCAGCAGGATCTGGACTCTCACAAGAAACTTGAGCATGTGACCCATGTAACGAAGGTTCGTAGGAACTGCTCACACCATGGAGTCCCGTTGTTTGGTTGCTCTATGGGCTCCTTCACTACCAGTGGAATCACAGGACCCAATTAATGAATTCCTGGTACTATGCGCTATGCGAACCCATGTCCCAATGGCTAACAAAATGATATCATACTTGCTGCTTCTCTGGCTGCGGAGCGTAAGTTTTTATTTCTCTTTTCCTCTTACAAGGTATTTTAATGCTGTGAGTTTCAGATCCACGGATCTCCCTCGATAGAGAGCCTTCGGGTTCTCTTGTTAAGAGGGATCTCGGGCCGCTTGTCGCAGGGCCACGTGGCACGTCCCCGGCTGATGGATAGGGGAATTAAACGCGAACCAAATGCGACCGTGTACTGCCCAGAGACGCAGGTGGGATGCAGGGGATGGACTCCTTGCTCCTGCTGTGTCGGTCGACGCGTTCCTTGTGCGTGGGAGCGGCATGTTCATGCACAGTGTGCGTGGATGTGTTCGCGCCTGTGCGGATTGTAACTGTGTCGTCTAGGCCAAAAGCTTGCACTCGGTAGACTGGGAGTACATGTAGGGCGATTCGAGGCCGCCCTATGTCTCGCCCCGTCCCATTCGGGCAGTCTGGCTGGCTGCCCGGACTTCTTCGCCCGCACGACAGAGCCTGACACGCTACCGTGTGTACTGGAGTCAAACACAGCAGCACTAAAGAGCCTCATTCCCCTGACCCCGAAAGAGCCCCCATTTCTGAAGCGATGGGAAGGCCGAGTACGGAGAGGCTGCTAAGATCTCAGGGCCTAACCAGGCTGCGCAAATTGAGAAGGACTAGGATGACGATCTGTACAGTACCGCTGCTAACGCTCAACCAATTGACGTTTGCGACGCAAAAACGCGTTTTTTGCGTCGCATCATGATAACTTTGTTCAAAATAAAGATTTTCTCACGAAAACTCATAAAGGCTTTTAGCGCCATCCTAGCTTTCATTTGGCATGCGACCGCTTCTCAAAATTCGCAAGAAACCTTAAAATCAGCACCTAAATTAATGAGACTCTTAATTGCTTTGACTTGACCTACTACCGTTGCCGAGCGTCGCCTAATTGTGTCCCCAGGCACTCCCAGTCGATATCTAAATTTTTTTAAACATAATTAAGTTTTACTTTCCCGCCGTTTATGCCCTTCCCCTTGTTACGAAATTCATATGGTAGCAAACTTGGCCGGAATACGTCCATTTTGAGATTGCTTCAAGATCGCCGATTTCGATTACTTGAACGAAAGAATTCTCAGTCAGAAAGCTGTGATGTAGCCTGCTGACTGATTATTTTAGAGGTGATAAAAATGGCATAAAAATTGTTTCAAGGTATTTTTAAGCATTTGCGTCTGCTTGCTGGTTGCAAACTGTCAGAGCTGGTTGCAGACTGTCAGAGCTGCAAGTAAGCGAACGTTGCATATCCGGATCGCCGGATTTACGCGTTAATATCTAAGCTCTGAGCGATTGCATTATTCTGAGAACGTGTGTACTAGCTAGACACATTGTAGAGACTTCGTGTGTCGAATACCGAGAAACAGTAATCAGGTGACAGAATTTCAGCCAGTTAAAGTGACGACTTTGTTCGAAAGTGTGACTGTGCTTCAGCAGCGTTTCCTGCTCACTCCTCGCAGAATTAAAGCTGGCCAACAGAGTATTGCAATTCCTTGATTTTTTCACCCAAATTTTTCAATCAATCCGGACACTAATCATCTGTCGCACTAGTTCGAGCGCTGATGTAGAAGCCATCTCTTGACATAATTGCGCCGACTGACATGCCCTACAGAGACATTGCACTCGACTGAGTGACCAACAAATCCCTCTTTTCTCTTTCTCATAGCTTCGGTCCTGTTCGACCTCACTACAATTATCTCTCAGACAAATCTCGGGAGCGACCGCCGGCCGATCCGCCCACTTTTCGATTTGGCGGACAAACGGGGGAATTCCGGCGGGGCGTGTCCCCAGCCTTTGGCCGGCCATCGGCGCGCATCGACGCGGAATGTGGACCGCCGGGCGGTCCGCCCACTTTTGGGCTTGCTGGACAAAGGGGGGAACTCCAGCGGGGGTGTCGGTCCCGGCTGGATTCAGGAAAATTCAGGAAAACGGCTACCGCGGGATCGCTGGGGTCGACCGCCGGTCAATGCCAAAAGGCGGACTTCCCGCGACCGGCTGGCGGTTCACAACGGGTGGCTGGCGGTTCACAACGCTCGCCGGCGCCCAAATCGATCGGCAGCACGCGCGTCGCGGCGCGCGAGGCGGCGCTGTCCGGGGTCGACCGCCGGTCGAAGCCCTGGGCGAGCAAACGGCGGAGCTCCGGTGGGTGCCTGGCGGTTCACAACGCGCGCCGGCGCCCAAATCGATCGGCCGCACGCGCGTCGCGGCGCGCGAGGCGGCGCTGTCCGGGGTCGACCGCCGGTCGAAGCCCTGGGCGAGCAAACGGCGGAGCTCTGGCGGGTGTGTGGCGGTTCACAACGCTCGCCGGCGCCCAAATCGATCGGCCGCACGCGCGTCGCGGCGTGCGAGGCGTCGCTGCCCGGGGTCGACCGCCGGTCGAAGCCCTGGGCGGGCAAACGGCGGAGCTCTGGCGGGTGCTTGGCGGTTCACAACGCTCGCTGGCGCCCAAATCGATCGGCCGCACGCGCGTCGCGGCACGCGAGGCGTCGCTGCCCGGGTCGACCGCCGGTCGAAGCCCTGGGCGGGCAAACGGCGGAGCTCCGGCGGGTGCCTGGCGGTTCACAACGCTCGCCGGCGCCCAAATCGATCGGCCGCACGCGCGTCGCGGCACGCGAGGCGGCGTGCGCGTGATTCAATTGTTTGAGCGCCACCGAGCGGTCGGCGCTCACAGTTCGCTTCCGTCCGGCGCCCCTTCGATTTTTTTCGTGGCACAAGCTCTTAAGAGCTCAGCAAACCGAAGAGATCTTCGGTTTGCTGAGCTCGTCGTCTGTTGAATGTGCCTGGGTGCGATGAGAAGAAGCTGCTAAGGCGCAAATAGGGTCGGAGGGAGGGGGGGGGCTTACCCCATACTCAGTGCCGTTGGTTTTACGCCTTGGAGAGAATCACGTGTATGTGAAGTTACATCGGAATGGCCTACCTCAGTGCACCGCAGGACACACCATTGCTGCAAAAAAAATCCGGTTGCAGCCCTGTCCTACAAGGTAAGGTGACCCCCGCCCGACCCTATTTGCGCCTTAGCAAGTTGTTCTCATCAAACCAAAGTCCCTGAATGTTCAGCTTGATTTTTAATTGATATCAATCGTCTTGTTTTAGAATGTTTAGCTCGATTTTTAATTGCTAGCAATCGTCTTGTTTTAGAATGTTCAGCTCGATTTTTAATTGCTATCAATCGTCTTTCTTTACCTTGAGCAGGTATTTTTTAGAGTGCAAGTTATCGAGAATTTCTAGGATGGAGGCGTCGATCCGCCCGCAATTGGAGTTCAGTCTACTGAAATTACGATTGGAGCGATGAGAATACGGCGTCCCAATCGTAACGAGCGGATCAGAGCCTGCATCCTAGCAGTCCTCTATTTTTCAAGCTGATATTATTCAGATCGTTTTTCTCATTCCTCTAATCTTCTTCCTTTTTGTTAATTATTGTGTACTGTGCCAGACGAGGTCAAGGTGTATCGTTATCAAACAGGGTCTAACTTTCCGCCTTCCCGTTGAATTGCCTCTCCCCAAGGGACGATTCGCTCACGTTTGTTGTGCAGTAAATGCGAATCAGCCTACGTGGTGATGCTATTTGGCGGTGATGAACTTATTGCCACCCGTCCAAGGTATTCTTCATATGTTGAGCAAATTAGGATGATGTGCATCGGCAAGACTCCTCAAAAGTGTTGAAGGAAAGGAAATTATAGCAGCCAGACTTCTGACTTCCTTTTGCCTTGCCTAATCTAGTTTTGTGCTCTCGTTCGCTGATCCGAATGAACTATTTTGAACTGCTTCGATACCCTGAATGAGCTGATAGAGTCAAACGGCGGCAATGCAGGCCCATCTCGAGCAAATGTGCCTTGCTGAATGCCTCTTCTGGAAATCTTCTGACATTTGCCTCGCCCTTACTCTTATACATGTATTCGTACATCTGTACATGTATGACTGTAGTTGCCAGCACATCATCACAATTTGACGAACACGTGAAGAATAGCTTGGATGGGGGGGGGCAATAAGTCCGACTGACCTGGCGCGTCCTAATCATAACGAATACTAAGCGAGATCGCGCAGTGTGTTCGACTAGATCGCAGCGATATTTTATTCGATTGACAGCATGAAGTTTTTCTGCGTGAAGTATCACTTGTAAACGGGACAAGAAATACTGTTATAATAACACATATTCTCACTTCGTTGTTTCAAGTAAAGAGCTTTTACTCACAAACTGTTGTTCTAGGACAAATCGAGGCTGTTTTCCCTACACCACCTCTAGCTGTTCGCTCACTACTTGTGTGTAAATTTGCGTGTGGCTGGTGCAGTTGCGTCGTCTCTTTTTTCCTCACGCCTTATCACATGTCGAGTTGGTTACGAAATGAACCTATATGAATGGAAACGGAGCTTTACAAATCATTTGCCTCCGGAATTCGACTCCCAAAGTGGGTTTCACTTTGGAAGTGGGCCTAAAGGAAAGGAGACGGAGCATCACACATCACTTGTGTCCAGAATTGGACTTGCTATGTGGGTTTTACTTTTGAACTGAACCCTAGATGAATGGTGGGATTCTGACCTCTATATATTCTCAGGCGTTTTCTGCGCATTTTCCAGCTGTACGCTGTGGAGGGTACCTTTCTTGCGATTTGTTAATTACTGACCGAAATCCAATTTAAGACGTACCCTTTCCTCCTGAGCAAGAGACGTACCCTTTCCTCCCGAAAACGCTATCACATGCACACAGCTTGCTTGCCTCTCCACGTCCATCAGTTGATCTTGTGGATCCCAATCTTCTTGTTCTTCCACTACTTCCAGCTGTTCGCCTTCGTCAACTTCAAGTTGACGTGCTTCGAAGTCCTTTACTATGCTGGCCATCCGTTCGGCCAGCTTGATTTCTTCCTTCGAAGGTTTCTTGTCTAAGGGTGGGCCACACTTCAGCGTTCAGCATGAGCACGTGCATCACCAGCATCGGCGGACATTGTTGGTGTTAGGTTGTAGAAAACCTTCAACAGACCTCTGATTTTCCAGATGACAGGCAAAGATGGGGAAAAGTGTGTATCGATGCCGCTTAGGTTACTTGCGGGATCCACAGACCTCGTTTCTCATATTAACCACCTCCGACGCCACATCCTGGTCTCTTTTGAAAATCCGAGCAGGATGGTCCATGTAAGGAAACAAACTGTGAGAGCCTGTTTATACGCTGCCGTATTGTGCCCAATGCTGTTTCATGCACTTTGTACCTGTCCTTTACTATGCTGGCCATCCGTTCGGCCTGCTTGATTTGATCAAGGAAACGTATTTATTTATCCACTGAATGTACCCAATGTTGTATCGCTGGTGTTGAACATTTATACATCACCATGCATGAGGAAACTGCATCAGGTCTAATAGAGGGAACCGAAAGCCCATCTCCAGCTTCTTCACTTCTTGCTCCTTTCTCTAAGTTGTTGACCAGAAAACCAACACATCCGCTACCAATGTTCCTGTGGCATTCAAGAAGTCATTTGTCGTTTTCGCGTCGTCGTTTTCGCGTCGTCGTTTTCGCGTCGTCGTTTTCGCGTTGTCGTTCTCGCAATGAGGATGGATAATAAGCTCTGAGAAACAAGGGAACTAAGCGGGCTGGTGCCCGCTCTGAGATTGCACATGGTCGTGAAACGCTCACATAAGACACGGTTTCTGTGCTCTCCTCGCTGACGTGGAGGAGAGCAAAGAAACCGTGTCTATGTGAGCGTCACTTGTCTCCAGAATTCGACTTTCTATGTGGGAATTTTGGTTTGAAAGTGAACCTAGAAGAGTGGAAACGAGACAATTATAAACGGCGGATATCAGGATCGGCTCACCGTAACCGCAGTGCGGGTCGCGCCGAGACTTTTGCTGTCTGTGCCCTCCTAGCTCATAGATTGCGTGTCGGTGTCCACGTTGCGACATCCGATCGATGTCTTGTGCGCATGCGATGGCACCGTCGGCAAGTGGGTCGTGGTGCAGTAGGTAGTAGGTGTTTGCTTCGTGCGAGGGACGTCAGGGGTTCGGTTCTCCTGCATCGCATTTCAGCTGAGTATCTGAGATCTGGGAGATTTCGACGTCTACACGACATTGCGCGTTTTTTGCGCATTGTTTCAGCCGTATGCACTTCGCCGCTCGAAGAACGCAGAACCCAGCCGCGAACTCCCCCTGAGCCAAGAAAGTAGTCTCCATACGAGCAGCTTGTATGGCACACCATGGAGTCCCTTCCCTAGCCTTGTTCTGCGATTGCACAAAGGACGTCTCACCCGAAGCCTAAGGTTACGGTGAGCCGGTCCTGATATTCGCCGTTTATAATCCTGTGTGGAAACGAAGCATCACACATCGTTGGTTTGCCTTTTTGAAATTGTTTAGATTCTGTGGTTACGTTTTTATTTTTTCAGTAGGGTTTTATTAAGAAAAAGGACCTATTAGGTTGTAACGAAATAATGGCACTGGCTCGTGCCATTTTTTGGCGCGTCTTTACGCGTTTGATCAAGAACAAACCGTAACATGTGGCATATCATTTAGAAGCGCAAACTTTGCTCTACCGGTGAGTACCAAATTTTCTATGTGAAAGTGGGAAAACTTAGAGTTTTATCGACTTTTTTGCAGATGGACAAAAGGGTAATCCGAGGCATTTACTTGAATAAATTCAAGCTGGGCACTACAGCTAAGGAGGCGGACGAGAAGATCAACGCCGCATTCGGTCAAGGATGTTCCACAATTCGGACGGCGTATCGTTGGTATCAGAAGTTCCGGAATGGAGATGAGAGCTTGGAAGAACATGAAGGTCGTGGGAGGCATAGTGATGTTGACAAGCTGAGAGATGTGGTAGAGGAGGATCCACACAAAGGTACCAGGGAGATAGCGAAGGTTCTTGGCGTCAGTCACAACACAGCTGCCCGGCATCTGAAGGAAATTGGAAAGACCAAAAAGCTGGAAAGACGGGTGCCTCACGAGCTGTCTGAGGAGCAAAGAAACCGACGATATGAGATCCCGTCCGCACTGCCTCTACGGAACGAAACGGACCCATTCCTTGATCGCCCCAAGGTTTTTGCGAAGCCGGAATTGCACCAAAAGAAAGTAATGGTGACAGTATGGTGGTGTTCGCTGGGAATTATTCACCACAGCTTCCTCCCTCCCGGTGAATCCATCACGGCAGAGAAGTACTGCATTGAAATTGAAGAAATGATGAAAAAGTTGAAGGATATCCGGCCGGCTTTGGTAAACCGAAGGCGAGTTCTCCTTCTGCACGACAATGCTCGCCCCCATGTAGCACGAATGACGTTGCAGAAGTTGAATGAGCTGAGCATTGAAACTCTACCACATCCTCCGTCTTCTCCCGACCTCTCCCCAACAGACTACCACTTCTTCAAGCATCTTGGTGACTTCTTGGTAGGGAAAATATTCAGATACCAACAGGATGCCGAAAGTGCCTTCGAAGATTTCGTCAATTCCAGAGCTTCTGATTTTTATGCTACTGGGATAAAAAAGCTTGTGTCACGTTGGCAAAGATGTGTAGAATCAGAAATTTTTTGTTTCGATTAATAAACTTGCCTACAAGCCGAGATATTAACTGTTTAAATTTACAGTGGTTCAGTGTCATTTATTTCGTTACAACCTAATAGATGGTTTGAAATGCGGCGTTTTACATTACATAGGACGACATGCACATTACTCCACGATCACATTTTACCCTGGTACTTAGCAGAGCCGTCCACTTCCTAACTAACCAAAATTCACTTAGGAATTCGAATTCTGGAGACAATTGTTGTGTGATTTTTTTATATATAATTTTTGAAATATAAAGAAATGGACTAAGATTTCTTTTAATACTAAGGTGGCAATTTGTTAGTGTTAAAAGAAGGTTTTGCACCATGCCCTAATCCGTGACGTCGCTATTTTATTCGATTGATACCTTCGTACACTCTGAACACTTAACACTTCAGTGGTAGTGAAGTGAATGGATCCCCCGCGACCACACCGAAGGGAAAAGAGAACTATTAGAGAGATAAATGGTAGAAATTGTTTCCTTGCTTGCGACGGAGCCTTGATAGGGTGAATTCCTTTTTCGTTTATTGCTTCCAGCATCTCTCCCCGTTGCCTTCCCTCCTAAGAGATCACATACAGTCGGAATAAGGGAGGAGATAGGGGGAAACGAAAATGTCGTTGCCGAAGCCAAGGATATTGCCGATGCCAAGGGTTCCGAACAGTGGCAGCGGTCCGGAGAAGAAGAAGGTGCTCGCACAGGCGAGCACTTAATGTTGATGGAACGGAGTCGGAGGTTGATGGAACGTGTGAGGGTCCACCTGCATGTGGTTAGCTCCATCCCGACCTCTGATTCTATAGCCGTTCGCTCTCTGTGCGACTCGGTCCGTCAGCAAGCAGATATCATTGCAGGGATGGCTGCCATTGTAAGCGTATCAATTCTAGTCCTAGTTCAGTCTACCATTTCGTTCACTGACGGTCCTCTTTAGATCGATTCGTTGATAATTCAAGTCTCAGTCCTGCACAGGATGCAGCTCTTAGAAAAACCAACACCTACGTCGTCACATCGTCCCGGAGAACACTGTCACTTGCTATTGGGCGTGCATTGTGCGTAGTGGTATTTATATTCCACTCCATGTCACACACTTCTGCCCCAAAAATGTGCATTTAGGACCGGCCTGCACTGCGCGGCTTTCACGTTAAACCAGACGGCTCGTACTATCAAATGTGGGGAGAACTATTTCTTGTCCGTTGCAAGCAAAAAAGCGATGCACTCCTCATCTACGACTCCTTTCAGAAGCGCAAACGGCTCGTGATGGACAACATCGAAAGCATCCCATGTCAATAAAGTCGCGGTTTAACACTACACTATTCACCATAATCCTCCTTAGTTTCTTGCAAGGGCCACATCTCAACGATGTCGCAACAAAGAAAGATTAGGTGAATTATCACTTCCACATTAAATTAGGCAATACACTTAAGCATCGTTGTCGAGAGGGTAGCAGTTTACATTTACATAAAAACAAGGGGAGGTCTATCAAAAAAAAACCTAAAGTTCGACCAAAGAGGAATTCAATTCGTCTACACACTACACATCGTTGAGGTGCGGCCTCGCCATACTAGAGGTCTGTTTTTGCATCGCATCTGTTGGCTGAAAGTGCTATGATTTTGAGATCTGTTCTAGCATTACGTGTTTTAGCTGAAGGTATGTTTTGATATTGTTTCCTTGCCCCACTTTCTCTACTTCTTTGAGATGCTCAATCTCCGAAGTCCTCAGAATCAATCTGTATCTCTAGCCATGCTCCAGTTGTTGTTGATTTTTTTACGTGTTCAATTATCCGTGTGAAGCCTCTGTCGATTTGTTCGTTTTTCTATAGTGAAGCCAATAAAACAATCTAGTTAAGATCTTCTAAGCTCAAAAAGTAAAAAGGTGCGAAAACTTAAAAGGGGCACCAATCGTGATTTTTTACAAACCCTTGGAAAATGGGCCATTGGGATAACGACATTTTTCAAGTCCGGATCTCAGGATAACTCAGATAAGGTGGTATTCACCAGGCCAGATTTTCGTTGAAAGGGACGAAAAGTTGAAAATGACACCATCCGTGACTTATTTCGAAGTCCGGATCTCAGGATGGTTCAGATAAGGGTACTTTCACCAGAACACATTTTCGTTGAAAGGAACGAAAAGTTAGGAGGGATACCATCCGTGACTTATTTTAAAAGTCCGGGTCTCAGGATGATTCAGATAAGGACACTTTCACCAGGCCACATTTTCATTGAAGGGGGCGAAAAGTTCACCGTTGTCCATAACTCGGGTCCATAACTGAAACGTGTGACGCTATGGGCCGCTGGTCAGCAGTGAGAGGAGGTCGTACTGGTCACCAGCTGCAACGATGGTCACTGCACAGCACACATCGGATCCGACGCCGATGACGGATAATTCGGGTCCGTGATTTTCTACAAACCTCTGGTAAAGGGCCCAGTGGGATAACGACATTTTTCAAGTCCCGATCTTGGGGCGATTCGGCAGAGGTGGTTTCAGCAGACTATTTTCTAACGATTCCGATGACTGATTTCAATCTGAAAATCATATCCCATTCGGATATCCTTTAGACGATCCAAAAGTCATCGAAATCGTTAGAAAATAGTCTGCTGAAACCACCTCTGCCGAATCGCCCCAAGATCGGGACTTGAAAAATGTCGTTATCCCGCTGGGCCCTTTACCGGGGGTTTGTAGAAAATCACGGATCTGAATTATCCGTCATCGGCGTCGGATCCGATGTGTGCTGTGCAGTGACCATCGTTGCAGCTGGTGACCAGTACGGCCTCCTCTCACTGCTGACCAGCGGTCCATAACGTCGCACGTTTCAGTTATGGACCCGAGTTATGGACGACGGTGCAACCGGCGGTCCATAACCCGGGTCGGTAAAATTTCGGTAAAATTTCATGTTATGGTCCGCTGGCCAAAAGCCGGTGGACCGCTGATCATATTCCTCCTCGAGGAGGAATGGCTCCTCCTCCGCCTCGGTTATGAACCGCTGCTCATGTTCCGGTGGACCGCAGCCCGAAGTGCTTATGAACCGATGAAGAACCGCCGGACCTCCGGCACTTTAGGTAACCGTCTCCGCCCACGTTTGGATACGGACGTCGAGCGGGCTATCAGAATCTCGTCTTTTCGCCGGCGGTCGCTCCCGAGATTTGTCTGAGCTGATATCAATTTCTGATAATTTTTTGGGTTTTCCGGGTTACGTACGACGCACACTCCATAAACATTAAGATTTGTCCCCAGACCCAGGGATCCCCAAAATCTGTATTCATGTCACGGTTGCCAGCTTTACCACTCGTGATAAAGCTGCTCCACTACACATAATTTTCTGAATAAAGAAATAAAATGAGAACAAACAAATTTTGCTCAATAACAGCTGCTGAAACTTCTTTACTTGTATCCAGCGCTGCTACGAACCAATAAATAATAGATTAATACATTAATTAAATTGTTGCAAAGCATTTAGTTTCTATCCGTTCAAAAATCAAGAATAATGTTTAATTTGAGGGTCTGGAGCAACAAAGTTGTAAAAGGGAAATTAATCACGCATTGCCTATGTTTATAGGAACAGCAATACCTGGCCTAACGGATTGTCTGAATAATGAAGCCACGTCCAAGTATTTATTGTTTCTTGAGCCATGGAAAATTGATTTCCACGACTTTCACCTCATATGATCATTTCCATAGGAACGTTCATATTTTAGATTACGTATATATTTGGTTTATATTCTCGAACCTGTTGAGATACACAACTCCAGAATGTGAAAATCAGAGCGGGAGCTCTACTCTTCTCCACTACGTCCCTAAAATTCGTTTAAATGATCTCGAAACGAGAACTTTAAACACAGTTTTTACAGTGTGATTGAAAAAAATTACCTCGAATTGCTGCGTAACAGTAAAGCAATTTGTGAGAAAAACATACAAGATGGATGGGTGGATTCGATCGAGACTTGCGTCGTATGAACATTCTCCAAGAATTGATAGCATGAATTGCACGAAGTCGAACAGGACCGCAGCTATGAGAAAGAGAAAAGAGGGATTTGTTGGTCACCCATTCGAGTGCAATGTCTCTGTAGGGCATGTCAGGTCGGCGCAATTATGTCAGGAGAGGACCTCTACATCAGCGCTGGACTGGTGCGACAGATGATTAGTGTCCGGATTGATTGAAAAATTTGGGTGAAAAATCAAGGAATTGCAATACTCTGTTGGCCAGCTTTAATTCTGCGAGGAGTGAGCAGGAAACGCTGCTGAAGCACAGTCACACTTTCGAACAAAGTCGTCACTTTAACTGGCTGAAATTCTGTCTCCTGATTACATGTTTCTCGGTATTCGACACACGGAGTCTCTACAGCTAGTACACGCGTTCTCAGAATAAGGCAATCGGTCAGAGCTTAGATATTAACGCCTAAATCCGGCGATCCGGATATGCAACGTTCGCTTACTTGCAGCTCTGACAGTTTGCAACCAGCAAGCAAACGCAAATGCTTAAAAATACCTTGAAACAATTTTTTATGCCATTTTTATCACCTCTAAAATAATCAGTCAGCAGGCTACATCACAGCTTTCTGACTGAAAATTCTATCGTCCAAGTAATCGAAATCGGCGATCTTGAAGCAATCTCAAAATGGACGTATTCCAGCCAAGTTTGCTATCATATGAATTGTCGTAACAAGGGGAAGGGCATAAACGGCAGGAAAATAAAATTTAATTATGTTTAAAAAATTTAGAATTCGACTGGGAGTGCCTGGGGACACAATTAGGCGAGGCTCGGCGACGGTAGTAGGTCAGGTCAAAGCAATTAAGAGTCTCCTTAATTTAGACGCTGATTTTAAGGTTTCTTGCAAATTTTGAGAAGCGGTCGCATGTTAAATGAAAGCTAGGATGGCGCTAAAAGCCTTTGTGAGTTTTCGTGAGAAAATCTTTATTTTGAACAAAGTTATCATGATGCGACGCAAAAAACGCGTTTTTGAGCGGTTGAGCGCTTAGCGGCGGTACTGTACTTACAACGCCTGCACGCTCGCATCGGAAGCATATGTCGAGGACCTGATGATGCAAGCCAGGAAGATCAAGTACGACGTCATCGGACTGACCGAGACGAGAAGACACCACCCCCTACACGCCGCCTACGACTCCGGAGAAGAACTGTTCCTCGGAACATGCGACTGCAGGGGAGTAGGCGGCGTTGGTGTCCTTGTCAACACGCACTTGGCCATGGACATCGATTCGTACGAGTCTCTGACAACCCGAGTAGGACGTCTACGACTGAAGCGATGTGGCTCCGTGCCAGCTTTGACTGTATTCATCGCGTATGCCCCAACATCCGACTACGACGACGAAGAGGTCGAAGAATTCTACGTGTAGCTGGAGAAGTTCTATAAGGAAGATCACACCTTCTACAAGGTGATCGTCGGCGACTTCAACGGCAAAATCGGACCACGAAGGTCGCCGGAAGAACTTCACATCGGAAACCACGGTTTGGAGTGGAACGAGCAAGGTGAAAGGCTGTCTGAATTTATCATGTCCACCAACACCATCCATGGAAACTCACAGTTCCAGAAGCCTCCCTCTCTACGATGGACCTGGGAATCCCCTGGTGGCCGAGAGATTCCACAACGAGATCAACCACATCATCTTCAACCGCAAGTATTGCCTGACCGACGTTTCCGTTGTCCCCAAGTTCTACACGGAATCGGACCACCGCCTCCTTCGCGCAAGGTTCCACTTTTCTCGTCAAGGAGAGAAGGCCGTGAAGTTCAAGAAGAAGGGTCCCAGAACGACCATCAGCTGGGGCCTTTACACCTCTCTTGCCGGCCTTTGGGAAGATTCCGTTACGGACAACATCGACGAGGAATACGATCGCTTCGTGCACCATCTCCACGATAGTGCTAAGGGAGCCGAGAACTTGAACACCACCAAGAGACGCATGTCTCCGGAAACTCTCGCTCGTGCTGCTCCACGCCAGCGTGGAGCAGCACGAGCGTCAGGCAACTAGCAACTGACGTACGAGCTTGCGAAGCTGTGCAGAGCGGCGATGAAGGAGGATTTTAAGGAGAGAAGGGCGGAAGTGCTGGCTGAAGCAACAGAGGCAGGGTTGAGCATCCGCAATGCCCACCGGAACTTCGCCAACTTCAAAACCAAGATGACCGCTTCCGACGTCCTGACGGAACCGTCATCTCTTCGAGAAGGACCATGGAGAAGGTCATCCACGACTTCTACTCCGATCTCTTCGATAGCCACGTCCACCTGCCCCATGCCATCTTCCGCAGGGTAGATACGTCGTTCCCTCTGTTCTCCCTTCCGAGATCTGACAATCCATCTCGTCGGTGAAGAAACGTACAGCACCCGGTCCCGACAGGATCGGACCCGAACACCTGAAGAACCTCCCGCCAGCGCTCATCAACACCTTGGCGCGGCTCTTCACATGCTACCTGTCGGAGTGCAAGGTTCCATCTCAGTGGAAGACCAGCAAGACCGTATTGCTGTACAAGAAGGGAGACGTGCACGACATTGGCAACAATCGCCCGATCTGCCTGATGTCCGTAGTCTACAAGCTGTTCACTCGAGTGATCCTGAATAGGATCAGCAGAACGCTGGATGAAGGACAGCCACGCGAACAAGCAGGATTTCGGAGAGGATTCAGCACGATTGTCCACATACACACCATTACGAAGCTCATCGAAGTCTCGCGAGTATACAAGCTGCCGCTGTGCCCTACGTTCATCGACCTGAAGAAGGCATTCGACTCCGTCGAAACTGAAGCGGTCCTCGAAGCCCTGCTCACTCAGGGCGTTCCTACTCAGTACATCAGAGTCCTTCGAGAGCTGTACAGTGGATTCACGACCAAGATCTCTCCATTCTACAACGACGTCGTCATCGACGTAAAGCGAGGGGTTCGGCAGGGGAGTACCATATCCCCGAAGCTCTTCAGCGCTACCCTCGAAAACGTCATGCGCGAACTAGAATGGGAGGACATGGGAGTGAAGGTCGACGGCCGGCAGCTGCCCCATCTTCGCTTCGCTGACGACATCGTGCTCATAACACCGAGCGTCAGCCAGGCGGACCGAATGCTGGCCGACCTAGACCGTGTATGTGGGAACGCTGGACTGAGCTGTATCTTACGAAGACGATGTTCATGAGGAACGGACAAGTTTCTGATGCTCCATTCTCGCTCAACGGAACGAACATCTCCGGATGCTCCAGCTACGTCTATCCGGGTCGCGAAGTCAATATGGCCAACGACCTAGCGCCAGAGCTGATCAGGAGGAAACGAGCGGCTTGGGAAGCTTTCAAGAGCGTCGAAGAAGTCGCGAAGAAGACGAAGAACGTCCGACTCCGTGTCCACCTATTCGACTCTACCGTTCTTCCTGCCCTAACATCGCCTCAGAGACCTGGGCTATACGAAAGCAGGATGAAAACGCGATCAGCGTCGCGCAGCTTGGAATCGAGAGGACAATGCTCGGAGTGACACGACTCACGCATGTGAGAGAAGGCTTCCGGAGTTCCGAACTTCGCCGACGTCCGAAGATCAGAGACGCTAGTCGCTTGGGCCAAGTTGTCGAAAATTAGGTGGGCCGGCCACGTAATGCGCTTTGCAGACACCCGCTGGACGAGAACCGTCACCGACTGGATTCCGCGGGATGTCAAGAGGACGCAAGGACGCCCACCAACGCGTTGGTCGGACTTCTTCGTGAAAGCCCTGAAAGACCGCAATGACGCTCTTCGTGTCCCTCGAGCGAGGAGGATCCATTGGAGCACTCTGGCACGCGGCAGGGACGAATGGAGACGCTGCTGGCGCCCGTTCGAGCAAGTCGATGATCAACGGCACGACAGGTGATACAGGTGATACAGTTGAGTTTCAGATGCACAGATCTCTCACTTTAGAGAGTCCCTTGGTAGAGGGACCTTGGACAACCTGTGGCAGGGGTCCACAGGTGGTGGATAGGGGAGTGAAGCCCGATCCGAGTGCGACCATTTACTGCCTAGAGACGGAGGCAGGATGCAGGGGATGGGCTCCTTGATCCTGCCGTGCCTGGCTCATACCATTTGTGGGAGCGTGGCATGCACATGCAGAGAATGCGTGGATGTGTTCGCGTCTGCGCAGACTTGCATGTCGGCTCGGCTTTGTTCTCGAATTTTTTTCGAATAATCGAACCTTTTCGAATGCTCACAAATTTCGAATACTCCAATTTATATTCAAAAAACGCGATTTTTTGAATATTCGAATTCGAAAGCATTCGAAGAACGCAATTTTTGAATATTCGAGTTCGAATATTTAATTTCGAATGAAAATCATTCGAATGCCCATTCGAATAGGTCATTCGACCACAACTATAGTGGACTGACCGCACACTGAAGAGCAATTCAAGGTCGCCTGAAAAGTCTCGCTCCGTCCTTTTGGGCAGTCTGTCTGGCTGTCCAATGGGACGAGACAGAATAGTTACCTAGTTACCACTCCAGTAAAATCAGCAATCAGCTCATTAGTGAAGTGGACTAAAGAATGGTAATTGCCTCTGTCACCCCAAAAGATTTTTTTACGCAGCTTAGAGCCGGGTCTCCAACTCGATTCTCATACAATGTGGACGGCGTCATAGTTCTTCCGAGTGATTCCGTTAAAGATCTCGGATTTCATTACAACAGTAACCTTGATTTTTCTGAGCATGTCAAAGTTCGATGTAGACAGGCATTTATGCGTACCTATCATATATTCACAGGCCTTTGCAGTAATAACGAATAAACTCTTCTTCGAGCTTATAAATCTTATGTCAACCCCGTTGTTGAATTTAATGTCACAGTGTTCTCACCTCTTAGGAGAAAAGAGATATACTGCCTAGAAAGAGTTCAAAACAATTTCACTCGTAAACTTCTGGCACGCACCCGTGCTTTCTCGTATTACAAAATTCCGAGCGCAGTAGAGAGGAATAGATCTCTGAGACTACCGTCGCTAGCATCTCGCCGTAATCTGTTGTTCACAGATGTAATAATAAGGGCAGTAACATGAAGCAGTTATCTAGTTTGGCAAACTCGCGCACTAGGGGTGATATGCTAAAATTCACATTACCCCGACCAAAATCCAGAGTATATGCCAACTCATTCACACATAGAGCTGCCAGAGCATACCTCAGGGTCACAAAAATACTTCAAAGGTCTTATCGTCATCATCATTTTCATTAGCGTCTGTCTCGCTTGGTGGCGGGATCCGCTCTTCTGGTGTGGTGACGCAAATCCAATTCTCCCGATCAAATGCTTGATCAGGGCGCACCAGCCATCTTTAAGTCCAAATGTATCTAGCCAACGTTGCCTCGGGCGTCCCCTGGGCCGCTTGCCAGGGACCTCAAGGTTCAGGCCTATCTTCCGGACCGTGTTGTCATTAGCGCGAAGGACGTGGCCGTACCATCGAAGACGAGCTTCGCGCAGCTTCTCGGTAATCGGGGCGACACCGAACCTCTGTCGTATGGCGTCGTTGCGAACGCGGTCCAAGCGCTAACTTCAGCCGTCCACCGTAGCGTCTCCATTACACTGAAGCAGCTTTCAATTTCCTTCGTCACGGGCCAGCACTCAGCACCGTACGTCGCTACCAGGCAAACGACTGTTCGATTTGAGGTGCTGAGGTATTGTCCTGTCGCAAAGCACCCCAGTTAATGGGCGCCATTTGGACCAGTCTGCACTCACACGTGCGTTCACCTCCAACTTTAGGCTGCCATCGGACGTGATCGCTGATCCGAGATACTTGAAAGATGTAACCTGTGAGAGCTCAGTACCATTGATCTTAATAGATTCGTGCTCATCCACATCCATGTCAAGTACTCTGTCTTTTTGACGTTTAGCTTGAGTCCGAACAATGCCAAGCGATCGCACCACGCCTGTGCCTGTCGCTCGAGTTCAGTTTTATCTTCACATACAAGCATGACGCCATCAGCATGCAGCAGCGTCCAAGGTATCCGCCATCTGGAGATCTCGTGAGATCGCATCTATCACGACCACGAAGAGCAGTGAGGATAGCGCAGATCCCTGGTGCACCCCTACAGAGATGGGGAATTCCACGGAGGTGCCCGCTGGCGCTCGCACTCGACTCCTTGGGCAAGAATACAGAATGCGCACCCACTCAATAAGCTCTTGAGGGAAACCATGTTGCCGCAACGCGTACCATATAACTTCTCGCGGAACGCGGTCGAAGGCCTTCTCCAAGTCCAGGAAGGCAAAATGCACCGGTTTCTGTTTCTCGCGGTGCTTCTCCAGAAGAAGACGTACGGCGTGAATGGCATCAACGGTGCCACAGCCAGAGGAAACCACACTGATTCGTGGAAAGCTGGACGACATCCCGGATACGTCGATCGACAATTCGCTCAAAGATTTTCACGGTGTGCGAAAGAAGGCAAACTGGACGGTAACTAACGCAGTCCGCAGGACTGCCCTTCTTCTTCCAAATCGGGATGGTCGTGCTTTACTACCAACTCTCGGGCACTTTCTTCTCAGGAGCAACCTGATTGAAAAACTCTGTCAGCCAGTCAGCAGGGCACCAGCCCTTCGACTTCCACAGGTCTGCTGGCAGATCGTCGGGACCAGTAGCTTTGTCTGACTTCATTTTCCTCAGGGCTGCCTCGATTTCGCCCATTGTGATCTTCTGAACGGGACCGTATACAGGAGATGCAAAAGGAATAGCAGGATGGGCAAATTCAACATTCGAGATCTCCTCGAAGTAGTCGTGCCATCGCTTCACAGTCCTCTTACGATCCATCAGAAGATGTCCGTTCTCGTCGTTAATGCCAAAGAACTTTTCGATGTCTTCTGCTTGGCGACAGCGAGCTTTGGCGAGTCGGAAAAGATAACGCTCACCATCGCGCGTTTCCAGTTTTTCGCTGACTACAGCGTAGTATGCGGCTTTAGCAGCAGCCACTGCCTTCTTTGCAGCTTTTTTCGCTTCTCGATAATTTCGCCAATTGTGAACTGTTTTATCACCGACAAATACATGATAGAGCCGTTTCTTTTCTCGGACTTTTTCTTTGACATCGTCAGTCCACAGCCACGCCTCCTTGTCGACCCAGCGTCGCCCAGGCTTAGTTGTGACAAGTTCGAAGCGTGCAGCCCGAGTTACCGCATCGGTATCCTTCCAGGTTTCGTCGACAGTCGTCACCGTCGGCAACCGAATGCGAGAAATAACTGTCGCTTCTTTCTCTTTCAGTCGCCACCATTTGATTCTAGCCGACCCGCATCGCTCCACATGTTTACACCTCGGGGGTGTGATCTTCAGCGAGCAGATCAGTGGGCGGTGTTGCGTGGCAACCGTTTCATACGGCACGGTCTTCGCATCTGTGACAAGGCTTTGGTCTCGACGCCTAACAAGGACATAGTCGATCTGCGCTTTGGTGTTCCCGCTATAAAACGCGATGAGGTGGGAGTCACGCTGTCTAAACTTGGTGTTCACGATGGTGAGGAGATGTGAGTCTGCATACTCAAGTATACGCTCACCATCGGCATTGCGCGACCCATAGCCAAAACCACCATGACAGCTGTAGCCGTCTTTCGTCGCTCCGACGTGACCATTAAGGTCACTGCCACAACAATCATATCTTCTGACGGCACTTCCGCTGTCTTCTCATCAAGCAGGGACCAGAACTCGTCCTTGGTTTGCTCGGAACAGCCAGACTGCGGAGCATATGCGGAAAAGAAATGACATCGTCGCTGTTCTACGGCGACAACAATCTTCATCAGGCGGTCATCGAAACCTTCTAGCCTTGCAATCGCGTCACGGAAACGTTCGGAAACGATCATACCAACACCACTGGTGGTCCTGGGACTTCCACATAGATCGGCCTTAAAGCCTCGTCCTATGTCCCTTGACTTGCAGCAGGACCACCTTGTCTCCTGCACCGCACAGAAATCAACTCTTCTTCGCTCCAGTGCTTCTACCAACTCGCAGAGCGGCCCGTCAACGTACCCTCATTCAACGTTGCTACGCGGGTCTTGCCTACGTTGCGGGACTTTCGGGCTAGCTCAGTTGCCCCCCGATGCCGTCCTCGCATCAGGGGCCCTCGCATACTTCCCACACTCGCCGGGCTTTGCGAGTGCGCGTCGGCTCCCGCGGACGCCGTAGCACTATCTCGAAATCTCTTAAGCGTCATCAACGATGTGATGTGACATGGGTGTTCGTAGGCCGGCCTGTCACAAGGGCCTGTCGCCTGCACTCGAATGTCCGCGATTAGCTTAGCTCCCAGAGGGAGCAGTTTCCAGTGGCACCACGTGGAGAAACGGACATCGCCACCTTCAAAAGTCTTATCTCCTAAGCAATTCAAGCAGATTGTGAGCAAACTATTGCTCAGGTACAACATTTCTTGAAATTGACTAATTCCTTCAAGTAATGCATACTTCTAGTTTCAGCCTGTGTGTTTGGTGTTTCTTCTTACTCATTTTAGTTGTTTTTGTGCCTTACTACCTTGTCTGTTTTTATTATAATTGTTGAATGGCTGTTGCTTCTCTATGATATTTGCCTTTTGCAGATATATTTAATAAACTGATAAACTGTAATACAGCTGTAGTAAAGGCCTCAATCCCTTGAATCAGACAGAGCCTATTTCAGCAGCTATGGATGGGACGAGTAAGGAGAGCTGCTAGGATCTCAAGTTTTATCCAGGGACCGGATTCATCAACGACTTACAGCAATTTAACAGGGAAACACAGCCGAAATCCCTGAAAAATCCCTAACGCGGCGAAATGTTTCACCATATCGCTTGATAAGCCACGCTATCAGGGACTTTGGCTGTATTTTCTCTGTTAAATTGCTGTAAGTCGTCGATGAAGCCAGCCCCAAACTGTGCAATTTGAGGTTTGAGAGAGACTAGGAGGACTATCTGTACCTACAACGTCCGTACGCTCGCATCAGAGGCCGTATGCTCCTGTCCCCCCTTGGTGGAAATTCGGTCAATATCAGCATATCTTATCACCCCCTTCGGGGGGGGGGGGGACTCAAGGTAGACGAGCGTACGGCTCCAGAAGGGAGACGTACACAACGCTGGTAAGCATCGCCCGATCTGCCTGCTGTCCGTAGTCTACAAGCTGTTCACTGGAGTCATCCTGAATAGGATCAGCCGAACGCTGGACGAAGGACAGCCATGTGAACAAGCAGGATTCCGGGGAGGATTCAGCACGATTGTCCACATACACACATTGGCGAAGCTCATCGAAGTCTCGCCAGAGTACAAGCTGCCGCTGTGTACTACGTTCATCGACCTGGAGAAGGCATTCGACTCCGTCGAGACTGAAGCGTTCATCAACGCCCTGCTCACTCAGGGTGTTCCTACTCAGTACATCAGAGTCCTTCAAGAGCTGTACTGTGAATTCAAGATCTCACCATTCTACAACGACGTCCTCATCGACGTAAAGAGAGGGGATCGGCAAGGGGATACCATATTCCCGAAGCTCTTCAGCGCCACCCTCGAAAACGTCATGCGTGAACCAGAATTGGAAGAAATTGGAGTGGAGGTCGACGGCGGCAGCTGCACCATCTTCGCTTCGCTGACGACATCGTGCTCATAACATCGAGCATCACCTAGGCGGGCGAATGCTGGCCGACTTCGATCGCGTATGTGGAAACGTTGGACTGCAGCTGAATCTTACGGAGACGATGTTCATGAGGAATGGTCGAGTTTCTGAAGCCCCATTCTCGCTCAACGGAACAAACATCTCCGAGTGCTCCAGCTACGCGTGTCTGGGTCGCAAAGTCAACCTGACCAACGACACAGCGCCGGAGCTGGGCAGAAGGAAACGAGCAGCATAGGAGCCTTCAAGAGCGTCGAAGAAGCGGTGAACAAGGCAAGGAACGTCCACCTCCGCGTTCAACTATTCGAATCCACTGTCCTTCCTCCTCTAAAATGCGCATCAGATACCTGGGCCATGCGGAAGCAGGATGAGTGTGCGATCAGCGTCGCGCAGCGCGGAATCGGGAGGACGATGCTCGAAGTGACACAACTCACGCAAGTGAGAGAGGTCCTCCGGAGTTCCAAGCTCCGCAAACGTTCGAAGATCAGACACACTGTCGCATGGGCCAAGTCGTCAAAAATTAGGTGGGCTGGCCTTTACAGGCGCCCTATGGACGAGAGCCGTAACCGAGGCTCCAGGACGTAAATGATAAATGAATAAAGCCATATAATTGTGACAGTTTAATTACGGAAGTATGGAAAACAAAGAATTAGTTTGGTTTTCGTTTCGCACGGGCCCTTAGACGAAACACAAACAGACAGAGTATCCGTCCCCCTGTGCTCATCAGTAAGGGAGGGGAAGGAAGAAGGAGCTGCTGTAAACTAACCTGAGCTCCCCTGTTGAATCTGGACTTGGCAAGCAACAATTGAACGTAAAGAAGCATGTTTAAGATGTTATAGAGAATTAATGCTATAGAGATACCACCAGAAAAGAATAAACCTTGAATGAAAGGCATTAAGGAAATGTAGGAACGGTAGCAGTAAATAATAAGAGATAGAACAACTTGCAGCAGTAGCACGGAGAGCGCAACGTGGCTCAACGAGAAGATCCACCATGGGGAAAGGACTGGACATAACTCCAACGCGACGTCGCGCGCTAGCCGCATGCGATGTCGCGGCGTTGAAACGCGGACGTGCGTTTGGTGGCACATGGTTAGCCGCGGAGCACGAAATCTTGACAGTGTTTAAGCGCCTCCACAGTTTTTTGACGTTTATTGCTCCATCAAACACCTTAGTTACCTTAGCATGTCCAATCCCTCCTAGTACCACCACAGGAAGCCCCAAATAGAATGAAAGAGGAATTCTCCTCGGTGGAGGCGCATGGAGGAAAAAGGAAGCAGTAAAATGCCTCTGCCTCTGCTTGTAACTCCAACGCCGCGCGAACCACCCCTGACGTCGTGCGATGAAGTTGGACGAGTTGTCGCGGTCTTCAAGGACGGCTAGTAACTCGCGCTAGGACGCCAAAGGGTGTGCCGGCGACTTTGACTGCGCAGTTGAAGGAAAGAGACATGAGATGAGGATGAGAAAAGTCTGATGTCTCCTGGTAGGGAGTGGGAGCGGTTATTAACAAAGTGCGGACGGAATGAGAATTTAGATCAAATAAGTGAAGGGAACGGTCAAGGATCTGGTGAGTGAAATTCGAAACAAGAACTCGGACGTGATTACTAACTAGAAGTTTCGGAAGCAAACGTTTGTAAGTTTCAACTGAGAGGGGGGGATGAGCGCACTAATCCGTAGCTTTCCCCTTAATTCCAACTTTGCGATGCACTTCACCGTCACCAACTCCCTTGTCATAGTTCACGTGAAATGCCATTACCAAGCACCCCTTTAGCAAACACAACGTGAAATAAAACTGTGCTGAATTATTCAACAACCCTGGCAGCAATCTTCTAAAAAAGGTAGTTAGAAGCATAAATTGAGGGAGACAACCTGATGGATGGTAAACGAGGCAGGGCAATCTACGCTTTGCAAAGAACATGGCCAACTGTGGTCTTGATGAGCAATAAACCTTAAAAAAACTAGGCGAGGAGCTTAAGCAGTGGTAAAATTTCGTGCTCCGCGGCTAACCATGCATCATCGAACGCACGTCCTTGCTTCAGCGCCGCGACGTCGCGGTGGAGTTAAGTCCTGGAGCCGCTTGTAGATTGGAAAAATACGGAGGTCCTTAGTGTTTGCCAAAGGGGTGCTTACCAATGGTGTTATACGTGAACTATGACAAGTGAGTAGGTGACGATCAAGTGTAGCGCAAAGTTAGAATTAAGGGAAAGCTGCGGAATAATGCGCTCATCCCTCCCTCCAGAATAGAAATGTACAAGGGCCTGCTTCCGGAACTTCTAGTTAGTAATTCCTTCCCAGTTCTCGTTTCGAATTTCCCTCACCAGATCCTTGACCGTTTTTCTTCACTCATTTGAAAAAGATTGAGTCTCATTCCGCCCGTACTTTGTTAGCAATCACTCCCACTTCCCTACCAGGACTTGTCTCATCCTCACCTGATGTATCTTTCCTTCTGCGCGGTCGATGTCACCGGCACACACTTTCGCACTCTGTGGCATCTGGCATACCTCCGAGTCGCAGTTCGTAGCAACCCGCGCAACACTATAGCAGCTACCAGTCGCTGGAGCGACTCGGAGATATGGCAGGTGCCTATCGCTATTGAATAGCCATCTCTGTCGGAAGCAGTCGAAGCGATAACTCGTCCAATTTCGCCGTGCACCGTGCCCGACGCCAAGGGGTTCTCGCTGCCGTCACCCCCCCCCCCCCCCCCGTTACCTACTGGGGCCGGATTCGTCAACGACTAACCCGCGGGTATAGGGGTAGAGATGCCCATACATTGAAGCCTGCGTCTCTGACTCTTTCCTTATCTCTACATGACTCTTGTCTTGTCTCTACCCCTTAATACCCCTTATACCCATGAGTTTAATTGTTGATGAATCCGGCCCCTGGACTCCGAGATATGTCAAGGGGAAACCAGGACGCCCTGCAATACCGGATTTCACACTCTTCGTGTCACTCGATCCAATGGATCACTCTGGTACGTGGCTTATAAGACTAATGTTGCTTGGCTTCTCTTCCTCGAGCACGATCAATGGGATGGCAGGTGGTAGAGGAGCTCCAGGTATTTCTTTTTGTGGATTTTCACCTCGGTTCTCGAAAGCGCGGATTGTGGAGGCAAATCTTCTCAAAAGAATGTTTAAAGCAAATGAATACTATTCGCGGCCATTCTCATAGCGTTCGTCTTCCTCAGAAGCAGGCTCTGACATTCTATTAGTTCACCCATTTTAGAGTGCCCTTTTCAACAAAGGAAACGTTGCGTTGACATGTGATGCAATCGGGGAGTGCGAACCATTTCCCTCCACACTCGCTTCCGCTCAGTTCTGCCTTATTTTACTTTTCACCTGGAGCTCTGACGTTATGAACTATAGATGTTCATAATGTTCACGAATTGAAACACTATGAATTGGGTACATTAGAACACAGTTGTCTAGCGAATTATTAGTGCTTTTTTCCTGCTCGCTGCGGCTGTTAAACGAACTGATTGCTTCGTCAATTATAGCAAGGCTGTAACCATCGAACGTCAGCCATCGAGATGGCCTTGGAGAGTCCTGCAGTCCTTCCCTTGCCCATCACAGAAACGCCTAATGTTCCTCTAGCAGTTTTCAAGAACTTTGTCAGGGCAACACAGAAGGCGAATGCTCTGACGCGAACCAGGAAAGGATAGCCGATCTTTTTGAATGATGGCTCACTAATTCAAGAAGGAGGAGCTACAACCATGGTAACTGTCATAACAAAGACTGCTAAAAAGCAGCTATTGTATCGGATGTTTCCATGCAGCCGATGAGCATCCTTTTAGCAGGGTCGCTAGGTATATCCGTAATCAAGGAAAACCCTCTACATTGCGAGCCGCAGTTTCAAGTATAGTGTATTATTGTCAGTTGTACTTGTAGCTGTCGCTTCTTAACAGTTTCCCCCCACAATAAACTCGTGCTTTAAAGCATGTGTTCCAGTTATAGCGGTAGACTCGGGCAGAACATAATGCAAACTGGATCGAGGAATTGTCGGACTCCTCACTAGTAAAGAAAGAGTCATCGCCACTCGTACACAATATTAGGAGTGACCGACACGTAACTTCGGTAACAGTGGCCACAGAGAGTGGATGGGCGCAAGCATTCTGCTCCGAATCGTCAATCTCGTCTGGAACGGTGATGGGCTATCAAACTGGCAGGGATGGTATTGGATGCACCACATCGAGCGCGGCGCTTAATGAAGTTGCGGAAGAGAGGGCGCCACAGCTGTCTGTCGGAGAAGCTCACCTTTCTTCCGGCTCTCGCGAAAATTAGGCTGTCTCTCTTCCCGAGTGCAAGCTTGCCACAGCCTTGTACTCGTCCTCCCACGCTCGATTCGGACCAGGACGAGAGTCAGAAGTTCGCCGCCTTCGGCCACCACGCCTTTGCAGAAGTTGTCGTCAGGAATTCGAGCGGACATTTCACCCATATTTCGCTTGTCCGCTTGAATACGCTTCTCCGCGAGTCGAGCTTCTCCTGGAGCACACAGGGCGCCGTCTTCCGCAAAAGCGACATCTGGAGCGGCAACGTAGCGTTTGGACAACACACCCCGGCTGTCACAGGTAGACACGCACGCCGCATTTACTCATGGTCAGTTGACCCCACAGTTCTAATGACTATAGGAGGCTCATGCTACAGCGATGAGTATGACACCTCTGCTTCATAAGGCAGCGGTGTTCAGCTGCACGTCATTTAAGTCTGGTCTAGAGACTATGTAGTCAGCTCGTGCCAACACATAAAGTTTGTGTTTTTCCTGTTATAGAGCTTTGAGTTCCCTTAAACTGCAGAGGAAAGTGGGAAAATTATTGGTTGCAGCTGCGCAGAATGTTGGGTCTGTTAGAGTAACAATCAGCTTTTTCGGAGATGGGTACGTTATCGAAGACAAGTGAGGGTTGTACTCTACCAGTTGTCCGAGATCTACAATTGGAGCGGGGATCATGCTGAGTGCAGCTGCAGCTCCTCCTATTATGTGACTGGGACAGTTGCAAAGTGAAGAAATCAGGAATCCAGGCACGAGAACAATGGGAGAAAGATGAAGCACGAACGAGGCTTCAGCTACAAACATGAGAACGACCAGGGCGTGGACGTCGCTAGTCGAAAGTGCGCGAACTTTTTGCCGAGGTGATGAACCAGACGCTGGCGTTCAGCATCTTATGCATTACTAGCCGCGTGGCGGAACAGGTTCCTCAACGGCCTCGAGGAGGAGAGGACGGCGGAATTCAGGCCACGGGCTATCACCGCCGCCGAGCCCAAACGGGGAAGGGGAGTGCTGACCGGCGACGTGACAGCGTGATGTCAGCTGCTGCCGCCGTCCGTCAGAAGCCACCAACGCTGTCGCCGCCTGCATGTTTGCGGTCGGGGACACGCTGATCGCGCACTGCAGCGTGCTGTTCGTGCAAACAGCTCGCCAAGCAGCAGCGACGTGCAGCGCTGATCGCGGATGATAGCCAGTTATTAGTGAGCGGGTCGGGCACTCCCACCCTGCACACGAATGGGAGGCGGCTCGGAGATCCTGAGGTTTTTCCTTCAGCACATGGACAACTGCGCGAGCAAGCGTTGGATCTCTCCTGCGCCCTTTTCCGCTGCCTAACACCACAGCAGTCATAGGTGTACGATGACGCTCGACTTCATTCCCGCCTCAAAATGGGCCCACCTCTGATTCGCTCTTATGGAAAAATGAGAGATTTGAGGGAGAAACGACACCAGCAACATCGAGCTTGGACATTCCCCTAAGAGAACGTGATGAAAACTTTTCTGAGGGAAAACCATGCAAGCTGCTTGTCATTGGAGACTAGCAGACTACGGATATAAAAAGGAGACAAAGCGCAAATTTTGGAATGGATGCGCAAATGGCGAAATGCGGGTTGGAGGCACTTCGGCGCAACTAGTGGACGAGGGGGGGGGGGGGCAGTCCGTCCGTTCTCAAAAAAGTTACGGGTTTTTACCCGTTTGACATAGGCCCCTCTTAGTGCAACTTGCATTACACGTACATACGCGTACAATGGGAGAATTCCACGTCACCAAACCTGACTGCTACGCTCTAAGCGGTCGAAGCCAAGGACTGCCCCCCCCCCCCACCCCTCCCGTCCACGTGTTGCGCCGGCACTTTTATGATGATAGGCTCCTTTGCCTTTTTTCTTTCTAGATTTCACTATTTTCGGGTAAATCTCGAACAGTGGTAGTTACAGTCAGGAGAGTCAAATATTTCGTCATACTGTAGGCTATATATCACTGGAGCGGTAGTATGGTCCCCCCGCCAACTCGTAATGCACGGCGCAGATTTTGTCCGACATTCAGCTCCAGGAAGTGTAAACCTTTAAGATAATGGCCTATTATTCTGCGCTGAAGTCTTTTCCATAGTGGATGACAGAGGCTGTCCACAATCGTGTAAGGGTCCTTAAGTACATACGACACATATCACAGACATTTCTGTCCGTCATCACCAAGTGCGCACGTCTGTTCCAGATCAGGTGGTGTGAAACGGCGTGTCTGAATGAGAACGCTGAACTCACAGTGTTGTTGGAGGGTAGCGGAAGAGCTACCACTCGATGTCAGTTAGTTAGCCTAAAATGGGCTTGTGGTATTGCCGTCAGATTTGGTTCTGCAGCACTAGCAGTCTTTGTTTTTGTTGTTCGGAAGGTTTGAAGATTTGCTGATAACGATAACCCTTCTTCAACCATCGTAGTTCATGAGCTCACACGTTACTATTGTTCGTTCTGTACTTGGAGCATGTTGCCTTGCATCGGCGTTGAGTTGACCCCAGTTCCACCTGCTGCTTACCATTTAGAAGAAAGCTGGTGAGCATCAGCTGATCGATCTAGTCGTGCACAATAGGATGAAGCTGGACGATTTCAGTCATTCCGGGTGCGGTACTCCAATGCCTTGGTGTGCATTCGTGGATTCGAAATGCCCCAGTGTACATTCCGTTGTGCCCAACGGTCATACATCTTTCTGGCGTTCAAACGTTCGCGTTACCCGGAATGACGGAAGGAAGTCTGTCCTCACCATGGAAGGGTCTCAGGCGTAGGTCCGAACGGGGAAACGGATAGTGCTGCGAGAATCTCCATCCTTCGCATAGTAAAAAACATGTTTCGATTTTGCTGAGTCCTTGAACTAAAAGAGCTACGGGCCGTCGAAGGCGGCAGAAAACAGAAATCAGAAAACAGAAAAGCCAAGAACGCCAGAAAACGGAAAATCTGAGAACAGAAACAGAAAATTTTCAAATTATCAGACGACCTAATTATTCTACCCAAAGGTCCATTTTTCCGGTAGCAAATGCTTTTGCATGACTAGAAATGTGGTCGAAAATAACTTGTAGACGTTTGCAAAAATATCTAGTACACTCAAAATTCAGTACAATCAGCAAATTGTAAACCTCGACTCAAAGATCCTAGGATTGTCGACTTTTGAAGTATGCAACATTAGTCATCAGCTCCATTTCATAGCTAAGGCCCTAACGATTACATTAATAATCTCAATACTGCGAGTATTTCTGTGAAAAATAAATGCATTGGTTCTTCAAAGGTTGGGGCTTAAAAGGAGAGATATGTACGAAGAAGAGCGGCCTATGAACGATGAATTTTACCAATCACATTCGTATTAAGATACAGCGGTTTAGGGCTCACTGATGCACTTCAAAATGTAGACCTAATCACAAAACAGATCGTTCGCTAGACTAACGGTCCCAATTGTTTAAAAAAAATTGTATATCAGTGTGACTGTGGGGCTGTCAGCACGACAGTTTTTAAGTGAAAGTGTTTTCTTCAATGTGTAGGCACTGTAGAAAAGGAATCAAGCACATACCCTCTCCATCATATTATTATTACTCATCACATACATATCATATTGCATCTCAGTGGAAGACTACAGGACCCTCTTGCTCTGCAAAATAGGAGATGTGCACGACATGGCAACAATCCCCCGATTTGCCTGCTGTCCGTAGTCTACAAGCTGTTCACTCGAGTCATCCTGAATGGGATCAGCCGAACGGTGGACGAAGGACAGCCATTCAAAGAAACAGGATTTCGGAGAGGATTCAGCACGATCGACCACATACACACTATAGCCGATGGAAGTGTCACGAGAGTACAAGCTGCCGCTTTGCCTTCCGCTCATCGCGTGAAGATGGCATTCGACCCCGTCGAAACTGAAGCGGTATCGAAGCTCTGTTCACTCAGGGCCTTCCTACTCAGTACATCAGAGCACTTCGAGGGCTGTACAGTGGATTCACGACCAAGATCTCACCATTCTACACAATGTCGTCGTCATCAACGTGAAGAGAAGGGGGTTCAGCATGGGAGTACCATATCCCAAAGCCCACCATAAGTCCCCAAATCTGTACTTGGACGTTGGACCGCAACTGGGTCTTACGAAAACGATCTTCATGAGGAACGGACAAGTTTCTGATGCCCAATTCTGTCTTGACGAAACGAACCCTGAACGCCCCAGCTAGTGCCGGACCTGGACAGTAGGAAACGAGCGGCTTGGGGAGTCTTCAAGAGCGTCGAAGAACTCCGCCTTCGTGACCACCTCTTCTTCCTGCCCTGACATACGACTTAGAGACCTGAGCCATACGAAAGCAGGATCAGCGTCGCAGAGCGGGGAACCGAAATGACGATGCGCGGAGTGCAACGACTCACGCAAGTGAGAGAAAGCCTCCGGAGTTTCCAGCTTCGTCGACCTTCGAAGACCAGACGCTGCCGCATGGGCCAATTCGTTGAAAATTAGGTGGGCCGGTACATAATGCGCTTCACAAATATCCGCTGGACGAAAGCCGTTACGGACTGGATTCCGCGAGATGTCAAGAGAACACCAGGACGCCCACCAACGTGTTGGTCGGACGTCTTCGTGAAAGCCCTGAGCGACCATATGATGTTCTTCGCATCCCTCGAGCGAGGAGGATCCATTGGAGCACTCTGGCATGCGACAGGGACGATTGGAGACGCTTGTGGCGCCCACTCGAGCAATTCGATGATCTACGGAACGACAAGTGATTCAGGTGATACATAAAATTTTTTGTGCATCTCAGGAAACCAAAACTATCCATAACTTTTCTGTCTCCATTTTTTATAGCCAAGAGCCAAGCAGAGTTGGAAAAGAAAAGGCTCCATTTTCAAAATTTACACCGGAGGTGGAGAATAATCCACCCACAGTTACCATAGGACAAGCGGGTTAGTTAATGGGTAATTAAATGCTGCTCACAACACTAGTTTTGCGGCTTTAATATAAAGTTGCAAGTAATCATAGATGGTGCAGGGCACTGCTGAAATTCGAAAGAATACGAAGCCAAATTATGAAAAACGAGAAACGTCCTATGAAGGGACTACATGCCAGCAGCACCCATACAATCAATCAAGCAAGCAAAGCGGCATATCACGAGTGTATGGAGCAGTTTCTGCAGAGCACATCCAAAAGCGCCACATGCATGGAATTTAAAATTTTCTAGAAACATATTTTGAAACGAAACACATAATTCTACGATACTTTTTGGATACTTTTTGTTGGATGTAATTTTGTTCGCAGGTCTATTTTCTGTTTTCTGGCCAATTTTGGCAATTTTCCCAGAAAACAGAAAAATTTGCAGAAAATGGCCAGAAAATCAGAAAACAGAAAACAGAAATTCCGCCAATCCCTGATGCCCACGTGCATGCGCGCGCTGTTGTATGGTACGCGGCGAAAGCCTCTGGGGCAAGCGAGTCCGTGGCTCAGCAGGGTGCGGGGCTGCTTCGCTGCACCTGTTGTTCGACTCCCATACTGTGCACTACTTTTGCGTTTTTTCATAACCGCTGCTTCCCTCACCGATTTGCTTCATACACATCTCCTAAACATTTATTTCCCCCTCAGTTGTCAAAACGGTCAGATTCGTGATCAGCACCCCAGATTGGTGATTAACACCCCTGACCTCAACAGCCCTAGTCACCCTTACCTGCTGTAACCTACCGTAATCGGCCGAAATTTCAAGAACAAATGTCAGATTCCTGATCAGCACCCCAAATAATTCCCTGAGAGAAGTCTGGGCAAAATCGGTGGTTATGACCTCGACAGCCCTGACCATCCGTACCTGCTGTAACCCGCACCTGCTGTGAGGTCACTGTTTAATATTCGTTGAAAACACGAAACGTATATTACAAAAAGTGAGAAAAGTGAGTGTAGCAGATCTCAAAGTAAACCCTTACTCGAGAATTTAGAGTGAAATAAACGTGTAAGAGATGCTTAGGAAGCAAATTGGTGAAGGAGGCAGCTGTTATGAAAAAATGCAAAAATATTGCACGGGAGTCGAACATCAGGCGGAGCACTCTTGAAGAAACCCCGCACCCTGCTGAGCCACCGACTCGCTTGCCACAGAGCCTTTCGCCGCGTCCCATACAACAGCTCGTGCATGCACGTGGGCACGTGCTGACGGTGCGCTACTGCACCCCGCCTTCGACCCCGTAGCTCTTTTGGTTCAAAGACTCAGCAAAATCGAAACATGTTTTTCTACTATACGAAGGATGGAGATTCTCGCAGCACTATCCATTTCCCCCGTTCAGACCTACGCCCGAGACCCTTCCCTTGTCAGTTGTAAGCCGGGGAAGGCGCGAAACAGTGCACGCCTAACACCGGGAGCGCGCCCGGGCCGACCACATTGCAGCGTCAGGGCCTCACCGTGTTAGTGTCCTAGTAGTCCTGGCCTTTATGCAATGTGCTAGGATAAGGGTAAGGAAGAAGAGAAGGTTTCCGGGGTCATGTGGGAAGGGTAAGTCGGTTGCAGCTTAATTATACCAGAATAAATAAATAGGGGCACGTAGCTGCTAACCGCAGACTAGTCTTGCTGCGTTTGTGAACGGCAGCTTCAGGCTCTGGGAGTTGAGGAATTTATCACGCAAAGCCCAACTGTTGGGGAGTTAGCAGAATGCTTCGCACTCAGAAGAGGTGCATTTTTGCCGGTTAACGATTTAACGAATTTAACAAATTAACGGCATTTTTCGTTAAAATCTGGCTTAACGATTTAAAGGGTTTTTTTTAGAAACTTAACGGAATTTCTAACGGACGTTTTTCTCAGTGAGTTTATCACATCTACCCTTAGTCTTCTCTAATGTTGCAGGTCTCTCGTCCCCCCGATTAGGACTGCCCCTGAAGAAACCATCGAGTCAGCAGGAATATTTTAACGTTTTCATGAATTTGTTTAGGTTTTTGGAAATAATGCGTTTTGGGGCACGTGTAGAGCAGTCGTAGGAGATGCTCGCGTGCACCGGATAGCAGTTTCCTGGTTCGGATTTCCCACTCAGGCCAATCAAGCTTTCCATCCCTCCAGTGTTCTAGAATTGGTACCAGAGTTGTCTGGGAAGGAAAGAGCGCTGACTTCTTCATCGGCTGGCTACCGTAAGTCATTTCACGGCCCAATACGCAATCAAATCGCCTTCTAGATATCTCTTAGAAGTAGAACGCGTGACGCATCCCAAAAGGGATTGAGTAACGCCGTCCTTTATCCTTATCCTTTAATGCATTTTGAAGCTAGAAATTTCTTCGCCGAGCCAGCAAGCACCTCAACGATTCCAAAAAGATACTGATCTAACCTCTCGTAAGATATGCCTATCCTCACATGGCGTTGTTTGTCACAGTATACGTTTGCCAGCCACCTAGAACAGTCGAGACGGAGAGAATGTTTTCGGCCGCTGGACGTATTTTAAACGATTTTAGAAAAACGCTAATAACAAAAACTAGGAAGGCTACTTTTCCTGAACGTTAACACGATGACGAAGTGTTACACTTTTTAGGCAGTGTGAGAGCGTGTGACATGACTTCGTGTCACAGTCCCGTTGCAAAAAAATGGCTAGGTCACGCCCACCAGGCACTCGAAAATCGTGCATTTGACAACGTGTTAACATGCCACTGATGGGCTTTTAATTGCATTTTTCATTAACTCTTTCTGTACTAGCTGGCTGGTGCCCGCATCGCGATTGTATATGCTCGTAGAACAGTCACACAGAAGAGTTTCGCAAAGAACTAGGAAAGTAGGGGAGGGGAATCTGGGTTCTGCCGGATGACACATTTTAAGATGCCCTGTCGGTGGACATCTTCAATGATAATTCCATAGCTGTTCTTACTCCACGCCTGTGAGTAATTTTTGCTGAAAGCTTGTTTATTTTTCTATGGTCGTTGATGTTCAATTAATTAATTTACACTGTAGTATTACACTCCATTCCTTGAACTTTAGCTGTTGATCTCTTAAAGTTGAAACGTAGAAGGTTTTCCTCGATTTTTCCACTTGAAATAATGGTTTGCAACTATTGGTACTTTTAACGAAATTTAACGATTTACCGGAAATTTAACGAAAATTTTCCGTTAAAAATTTCGTTAAAAAAACTAACGCACAGAATTTTGTGTGCACTCCTGTTCGCACTGCAGTCAAAAACCCAAGCGGTCACAGCTTCGACTCCCGGCCCTGGCCCGCATCGCGTTGCAAAAATCGCAAAAACGGTTCCAACGCCAAAGTCGGGTTGACAAGCTGGCTGATAAGGAAGCCTCACAAAGTGACGAACATTGATGGAAGATCACAACAGAATCAAAGCTTTGGAGGTCACCCGGAAGAGGAGGGTGGAATCCCCGGTCGAGTTAAATGGTCAGTGTGCGAGGAGTACCGATGGTTGAACAACCTCGGCTAAAGAAGAGGCTAAATAAATAAAGAAGACAGTTCGACTGGGGACTCTGAATGTGGGAGTGTAGACCGGATGATCCACGAAAGTGGTTGACTAGAAGAAGCTCAGAAGGATGACAGGGCGAAGGCCAGAAAGATTGGATGGAGAAGGGGTCGAGCTCAGGGATGTGCGGAAACCGGAATGCGAAACACGGGAACGGAAATGACTCAAAACTCATTACTTCATTTAATTTATATATATATATATATATATCCACAATGGCAGTAATAACAAAGTTGCCGTTAACGAATTTATTAGAGGAAGCGGCAAGGCAGCATGCGACTCTTCTTCAGCAGCATATAACAATAAAAATCCTTGTATTCGTATCATTACTAAGATGAATTTTTAAACATTACTGGCGTAATGAATCGAAGTTTATGCAAAATCTTTTTGTAAATAGTAAGAAAGTATTTTGAACAAATGAACCCAGCTGACACTACAGTTTTGACGAGTAAGATGCCAGAGATTTCGCCACTCATGACACTTGACCTGTCTTACTGAATGTCCCGTATCTGCCCAAGTTCGACTTTCGATCAATCTTGGCATGGCGTTGTTAAACTGTTAGTGTATTGTTCTTGTTGTAGCCGTTAACCAAGATTGTTACGATCTTCTTTATTCGGCTTACGTTTCGGCGAGTTTGGCCTTCTTCAGAACCTGGAATAGCCGATAGCATCTACAGGACTACCAGCCCAAACATCATTTCATGCTACAGGGTACTAGTCTTGACGAAAACAGGAACGTGATCCGACACTACAGTTTCCAACGACTAACCTCAGAGGTGGATGCAGAAGCGGACCACCAACATCGCAGATGGATGTAGACGTGGGTGAATGAGCTTTGGCCCCGAGACAAACCGACTTAATCAGCTTGTGGATAAGATCACGAAGATCGAAACCCACAAGCTGTGCGAAGGGTGCCAGCTCTTGTATTACTGCCAGGCATTCCTCCTTCCGGTTGACCCGAGGACTCGTGGCTGCGATCCAAAGCGCTTCTAATGTCCTGCGCGCCGATATGACACTCTCTCGCGCTAAGATCGACACTGAGACCTCTATCACCGCGCCAGCATGACATCGAACCCTGTGTTCCCCAAGGAGTCTGGACCTTACATTTTCTAAGGCCATCCAAATGCTCTTTTATTCTGACACAGAGGGGTCTTCCTATCTCCCCTATGTAATTCTCCCCACATTCATAACATGACATCTGATAGACCACACCCGATGTCATACAGTCACCTTCTTTCCCGTTAGGGCACACAACGCAGGATGGTGTGAGACACATCCTATCGTAAGTTCGATTTCGAACCAGTTGCATTTTTAAGGTGCTAGGAGGGATGTCAATAACCCTCACCAAATCGTGGAGATCAGCGTTACGAACACATCTGCGTATCTCCGCACTTAATTTGTCTGTGATGAAAGGCACACAAAAAGGTATTTTCGTGCGTTCTTCCTCTTAGCGATCATCGTGGCTGGCTTGCAGCCTGTGTGCTGTACGCCAGTGCTCCCCTGGATACCCATTACTTTTCGCAATATTAAGCGCCATATTCATCGAGAACAGTTTCTGTTCACAATCAGAGACGAAACTGATGTGGCGGTTCGAAGCATATTTTTAATGATGCTCTTCTTTGTATTAGAAGGGTGAGCAGATTGGCAGTGAATGAGGATGTTTTTGTAACTTGGCTTTCGGTACCACCGACTTTTGGTACTCCCGTGAGCAAGGTGGATTTGGACGTTGAGGAAAGCAAGCCAACTTTCTGTAGGTTTTTCGCGTGTGAACTTTATGTGCTCGGACTGCTGATTCAACAGATCAAAGCAAGCATCCATCTCATTCTGAGTTGAGCACAGTATAAAGCAATCGTCTATATATCTACAGTAAAGTATAGGCATGCGTTCCAGAATCGGGTTTTCCACCTTAGACATGAAAGCCACAGCTAACACAGAAGCCAATCTCTGTCCCATAGCCAACCCTCTAAGCTGTTTGTAGTACTCTCCTGACCATCGGAATACGTTACACATAAGACACTCGCTAACCAGCGTCGTTATCTGAGCTACACTTAAGCCATAGAGACTTGGTGTTCTATGAGACCGCGAAGTCGGCGGACCTCCCTAGGCACATAACAACACGGTTAAGGTGTGAACTACCCACATGTCCAGTGTTATATGTCCTCACCAAAACCCATAAATTGCCTTCGGAAGGTGCTACCATCGAAGATCCTTCCACTTTTAAGGTTAGACCAATTATAAGCGGAGTCGATGACTTTACTGACTGCATTTCTTGGTTACTAAACTTGGTTATAGTTCAACTGCTCAAATTTGTGCCCTCACACCTGCCAAACACCAGTGCTATTCTGCAGAAACTCCGCGAGACCACGGCGGAGGAAGGATGTGGCATGGAATCGTTCGATGTTACTGCGTTGTATACTAATGTCTCTAGAGAAAGCGCTCTGCAGGCTGTTTCTGAAATGCTCAGAGAACACCAAGCAAGTGTGAATCTCTGTGGCTTGAGTGTAGCTCAGATAATGACGCTGGTTAGCGAGTGTCTTATGTGTAACGTATTCCGATGGTCAGGAGAGTACTACAAGCAGGTTAGAGGGTTGGCTATGGGACAGAGATTGGCTCCTGTGTTAGCTGTGGCTTTCATGTCTAAGGTGAAAAATCACATTTTGGAACGCATGCCTATATTTTGCTGTAGATATATAGATGATTGCTTTATACTGTGCTCCACTCAGAATGAGATGGATGCTTGCTTCGAGCTGTTGAATCAGCAGTCCGAGCACATAAAGCTCACACACGAAAAACCTACAGAAAGTTGGCTTGCTTTCCTCAACGTCCAAGTCCACCTTGCTCACGGGAGCATCAAAACTCGGTGGTAGTAAAAGCCAAGTAACAAAAACATCCTCATTCACTGCCAATCTGCTCACCCTTCTAGTACAAAGAAGAGCATCATTAAAAATATTAGGTTGTCCCATAAGTCCCCGCCGTTTTTTTCAACGATTCACTGCAGATTTCGCCGGCGGTTTCTTGTATAGCGCTGCATAGCTTTCGAAAGAGAATGATTTGCTCTATCAGAACGTTTATTGCATTTCTTTTTTCATCATGAATTTTGTCAATTTTTAGGTCTTTGAAGTGAAAAGTGAAAAAGTGAAAAAGTAGCCATTTGCGCACTTGTTCTCATTTTTTTGCGCAGTTTTTTATAGCATTTGGAAGACAACGTTCTGTACTACAAGAATATGTGTTAGTGCTATTTGCTCATTTGTCCTTTATTGATTTTTAGGTCATCAAATTGGGACGTCCGAAGGAGGATGGTTATTTTTGCAGACAGCTCCTGCTCTGTGATTGGACTTTTTGGGTTGGTGTTATATGTCATTCGGAAGAAAATGCCTTGCTCTAGGAGAATATGTGTTGTGTTTATTGATTTCTTTTGAATATCAACAAAACGCCAAAAAGAGAAAAATCGTCGTCACCAACAACTCCTTCTCCTTCTTCAGTTGTTGATATTCGACAGAAATCAGCGTGAGACAATAAACGGGACACAAATTCTTACTGAGCAATACATCCTCTTCCAAACGACATATAACACCAAGCAAAAAAGTTCAACCACAGAACCGGAGTTTTGGTAAAATTTCGGACGGAAAAGTCGGAATTCCCTATTTGGTGGCCTAAAAATCAATAAAGGACGAGTGAGAAAATAGGACCAACACACATTATTGTAGTACAAAACATTGTCTTCCAAGCGCTGTGAAAAACTGCGCAAAAAATTACAAACCTAAGCGGAGAGAACAAGTGCGCAAATGGTACATTTTCACTTTTTCACTTTTCACTTCAACGACCTAAAAATTGACAAAATTCATGACGAAAAAAGAAATGCAATACATGATCTGATAGAGCAAATCATTCTCTTTCGAAAGCTGTGCAGCGCTATGCAAGAGGCCGCCGGCGAAATCTGCAGTGAATCGTTGAAAAAACGGCGGGGACTTATGGGACAACCTAACATCTTTCGAACCGCCACATCAGTTTCATCTGCTTGTGAACAGAAACTGTTCTCGATGAATATGGCGCTTAATATTGCGAAAAGTAATGGGTATCCAGGGGAGCATTGGCGTACGGCACGCAGGCTGCAAGCCAGCCACGATGATCGCTAAGAGGAAGAACGCACGAAAATACCTTTTTGTGTGCCTTTCATCACAGACAAATTAAGTGCGGAGATACGCAGATGTGTTCGTAACGCTGATCTCCACGATTTGGTGAGGGTTATTGACATCCCTCCTAGCACCTTAAAAATGCAACTGGTTCGAAATCGAACTTACGATAGGATGTGTCTCACACCATCCTGCGTTGTGTGCCCTAACGGGAAAGAAGGTGACTGTATGACATCGGGTGTGGTCTATCAGATGTCATGTTATGAATGTGGGGAGAATTACATAGGGGAGATAGGAAGACCCCTCTGTGTCAGAATAAAATAGCATTTGGATGGCCTTAGAAAATGTAAGGTCCAGACTCCTTGGGGGAACACAGGGTTCGATGCCATGCTGGCGCGTTGATAGAGGTCTCAGGGGCGACCTTAGCGCGAGAGAGTGACATATCGGCGCGCAGGACATTAGAAGCGCTTTGGATCGCAGCCACGAGTCCTCGGGTCAACCGGAAGGAGGAATGCCTGGCAGTAATACAAGAGCTGGCACCCTTCGCACAGCTCTGTGGGTTTCGATCTTCGTGATCTTATCCACAAGCTGATTAAGTCGGTTTGTCTCGGGGCCAAAGCTCATTCACCCACGTCTACGTCCATCTGCTGGTGTTGGCGGTCCGCTTCTGCATCCACCTCCGAAGTTAGTCGTTGGAAACTGTGGTGTCGGATCACGTTCCTGTTTTCGTCAAGACTACTACCCTGTAGTATGAAATGATGTTTGGGCCGGTGTTATCGTTTTTTGTTGTGTTATGTTACCTAGATGTTATCGGCTATTCCAGGCTCTAAAGAAGGCCAAATTCGCCGAAACGTAAGCCGAATAAAGAAGATCGTAACAATCTTGGTTAACGGCTACAACAAGAACAATACACTGACTGTCCCGGATCTATCCTGAGGGGCAGCGCTAAGGTTGCAGTTGCGTTCAGCGCCCATGACACCACATCCACTCTCTGGGTTCGCATTGATACCACAGTATCATTTGGCAGTAGTTGAAGCTGTGAAACAAACTCAGAGGAGGCAGTGGAGAGGTAAAACAGCTCATGCCCTCCTCCGATTAGGATAGATCCAACGTCTCCTTTGGAACGCATTGTTAGCAATCTATGAGTGCTTATAGAACTCTTAGGGGTCGTTTAATGTGCGCGCGACGCGCGAGCGATGCCATGTGTAGTGGACGAATTGATCAATCGCGTCGCTCGGTCAATGGTCGCTACACATGCATCGCGTCATCGTGCCCGCACACTAAGTGACCCCTTAGGGGACGTTCAGAGCATCATCGCGGCGCGACGCGACGTAATGATAATCTCTCATATCGATCAAGTGGTGTCGCATCGCTTCGTCGCGAGGTGTTCATACCTTGGGACGGATTCATCAACGACTAACCCGCGGGTATAGGGGTAGACGGTCTACGATGAAGGCTGCGTCTCTGACTCTTACCTTATCTCTACCTCACTCTTATCTTTACCCCGCAGACCCCGCACACCCACGGGTTTAATTGTGGATGAATCCGGTCCCAGTTTGGCAACGACCACCTTATCGCACCAATTAACAGCATCGCCACGCGATGATGATATCGCTGTTCATTGCTTTGCTCATGATTAGCTACTACGTTATCGTTTAGAACACGTTTAGAACACATGGTGTTCATAGCGCCAACACCCTCGCAGACGAGTGCGACGCGAGGATCGCGTCGTTACGCGAACGCTCTGAACGCCTCCTTAAAGGCTCCGCAAACTTCGGCGGCAATGCCGCACCCGGCAGCCGGCAGAAGTGGGGTGGAGCCTTCAAACTGCAGCGCTCCTCCCCTATCGTGCCGCAACACGGCGCCGTCGCAGGTCACTCCAGACGGAATCTATTCGCACCGAAGGAAAGCGCGCTCCGGTGAGGAGCGATCCTTGGCGCGATGGACTAGAACGCAGACAGTCTCTGCCTGCGGCACTGCCGCAAAGACGGGAACAATGATATGAAACATTATTGCTGTCGCCGCGAAAGTGTGCAGGTTGCCGTTGCTGGCGGCCTCGGCGTCCTTGCCCTATGATGAAGGATAGGGCTGCGGCGTTGCCGCAAAAGTGAGCGGAGCCCTTAAGCGGCTTTCACTCTGCCGTTACTGCTCTTGCAGCAACGAGCAAAGAAAATGGACGGAGTTCGATGCTTGTTGCAGGCGCAACGCGGCGAGATAAGATAATGAGTTAAGACCTGTGATATGCCTTCGTTGACCAGCATCAGCAACAAGAAATGATTGCAATTATTCCTTGTTGATGAGGCCGCGCAACCTTTGCGCAACCGATGCCGGTGTTGCTGATGCGGGGTTGCAGCAACAGCAGTGTGAAAGCTCCCTCGTTGCTGTTTTTGCTCCTCTGCGTCTCTGCGGTATGCAAAGCCCTTTCCTCACCCAAACCAGCCAACCGGTCAGCTGAGCGATGGTTGGCAGTGGTCCAATGCTGACACCAGAGAAAGAAAGAACGACCACCCCTCACCGCAAATATGTCCTGAGCCTGGGAGCGACGCCCCGCCCCGTTTTTGACGCACTAAGGCGGCTTTCACACTGCCGTTGCTGCTGTTGCAGCAACCAGCAATGAAAAAGGGGCCTAGTTCGATGTTTCTTGCAGCCGCAACGGGGTGAGATAAGATAATGGGATAAGACTTGTGATACCGTCCGTTGACGAGCATCAGCAACAAGGAATGATGGCGATCATTCCACGTTACTGAGGCCACGCAACCGTTGTGCAACCGATGCCGGTGTTGCTGATGCAGGGTTGCGGCAACAGAGGTGTGAAACCCCCCTCGTTGCTGCTGTTGCTCCTCTGCGTCTTTGCGGTATGCTTCATCATTACGGCATCGGTTGCGCAACAGCAACAACGGCAGTGTGAAAGCCGCTTAAAGCCGCTGCCGAGTGTGCCCATCCCTTAACAATGGTCTAGAATTCGTGTTGCAGGTCAGACTTAATCATTTCGGTGCTTGCGGCGCTGCCGTGTTCAACTCACGAGGAAGGTCAGAGAGGTGACCGTGGAGTTTCTCAAAGCGACCTAAATAGGGTTGTAGGGCGTTGTCTGGGAAGCACCATAGTGGTTTCCAAATTTCCTGCGGACCTCTTGGTAGGTTAAAAATGGCAAAAAACTACCGCTTCAGTGCGGGCCAATACGTAAAACTGACGCCTGGAATACCCTTGTCGTGCTCATAAATAGTCCTGCAAAAGCTTCAGTCATTGCTAAAACGTTGGATTTTGATAAATTGCTAGTAGAAGCGAAAAGGCACGTTCACGGGAGGCATTCACCAGCGTCGCGTGGTGGATGGCCGAGTGGGTAACGCGGTGAACTTGCCGAAGGGTGATCAAGGAATCGGTGCCGGGTGTGGGGTCTGTGCATTACTAGTGCTGCTCTTTGTGTTTTTGTCAATGTAGAGTGCATTTTGGCATCAACGTGGTTCAGTGTTCGCTCCACCATTTCACTCGCGTTTCAACTTCTTTTTAACCTCTTGAGGGATTGAGCCAAGCTAGCCTTCGTCGATCAGATATAGCCATGCCGAACTATGCTTGTCTTGTTGGGTCCCTTATTAGGTGGGAGTCCCATGTGTGATCCCTTTCAAATGTTTTCTATGATTTGAGAGGTGTGTATCGTAGTAACCTTGTAGTGAGCATGATCGACTATTACTTTGATCCATCACCAAGATATGCTGATCGCCTCTCGGATTTCTATGGAGAGCTCGTTTCTTGTGACTTTTACTAGTTTCACTAACTGACATGAAAATTAGAATTTTTTATCCTTCCTGCGTTATTGGTCGCATTTCTGCTTATTTTGTTGCCGGTCGCTCTTCCCTACTCTTGAGGGGGAGGGGGACGATACAGATATGAGTACTCTCACGTCTGCAGGGTCGAAAAAAATTTCGCCAAGGGTCGTCTAGGGGGAGGGCGTTTGGGATACTGATCACGAATCTATAATCCGTTTTTGTTCCAGTATATTACAGTAGGCTACAATTGAGTAGGGTGCGGGCAAGTGAAATGGTGGAGACAGGTTAGCCACACTCACTCCCTCACTCCATTCGTCTAGGGATGTTATTGCGGGGATGATCAAATTTGGTATACGTTCTTGGTTTTAAAATGTTTTGAGGGCTATTTTCAGCTCAAGATACGATTTTGGAAACGAAGTGCGGCCTAATGAAGAAACCCGCTTGAAAACCAGCTTTTCGCAGTATTCATGTGTACTCTAACCTGCTGTAATCTGGTGTTGTACCGAAAACGGATGCCAGATTCGTGACAGGAACCCCAAATCCCCTAGATTAGGTTTGAACGTAAGAATTTTTTAGCCTTTGGAGTATCGAGACGAGTGTTGAGACGCGAACACTGAACCCTGTAGATGCCAAAATGCACTCTACATTGACAAAAACTCAAAGAGGAGCACTAGCAGTGCACAAACCCCACACCCGGAACCGATCCCTTGACCACCCACTGGCAAGTCCACGGCGTTACCCACTCGGCCATCCACTCCATACGACGCTGCTGGTGAATGCCTCCCGCGGATGTGCCTTCTCGCTTCTACTAGGAATTTATCAAATCCCACGTTTTACCAACGACTGAAGCTCCAATGCAGGACTATTTCTGAGCACTTCTGTTTAGTCGTTGCCCAGTGGAGCAATGGCTACTTTTCGTAACGTTGCGGTCACTATGTCAGTTGCTTTCACCTATTAGCTTTGGCAGTATTCAGAACCTTGCGCTAAGGATTTATTCCTTTCTTTTCGTACCGACTAGTTCCCTATGCACCTACTTCTTTGTGCTGTTTTTAAATGTTTTAGTTCACTAATGTACTTCGTCTCTTTCTTCTTTTCTAGGTATATCACTTCAAGTGCGGTTGGTCCTCTTCAGTTCTTATGGAAACATCGCTGTGAGGTAACTTAATGCGACAGCTGCTCGCCTTGGTACGGCCGGATATAGTACCGACTTCTGGGTGTTTCCTCTTTGTCAAGGATGCTCGAAAGTGACTTCTCCATTTACTGGAAGTCACACCATAGTTATACTGAATGCCAACATCTGCACTTTTGATGCCGATATTAATTTTCATTAATTTTAGTCAACTTCATTTAAAAGAACTCGACATAATATGCTCTGCCATGCTTTCGTTTTTTTTTGAAAATATTTTTCTACTCCTTTGCTCCGAATGTTCTGAATAATCTGCAAAGACATTTCTTCCATTCTTTTGCAGTTCATAGTGTTATCCAAAGTGGCTCATTGATATTGTTTCTTTTAAGCTAAGCATCGTATTTGGTTGTCACTGTTTTCCTTGTTTGATTGGTTTTTATGGCGCATTTTAGGTGCAGCAATAAATAAATAGATAAATAAATAATCCTTTCAACTAGTTTTAAATTCAAATTTTGAAAAAATAACGGTTTCGAGTTATTCAAATTGGCGTCGAAATCTATGTTTGGTATATGGTTCCCCCCTCTCCCGAGCCTATTTGCACCCCAAATCCGCTACGGACCGTAGTGCAACCTTTGTAGGTCGAAGTCGAGCGGGAAATGGCCTCCCGTGGTTCTCTTCAATGGGCAAACGGCACTGATGAGCTGGAATCTAGTGTAAACACACGTGAAAGACGTGCATTACACCACTGCAGCATAAATGTCGTTACGGCGGTTACGTGCAACGAAGTGTGAGACACGTCGAGCTTGAATGAGGGACACGTCCCCAGAGTGGACTTAGTGTCTAAAGGGGTTTAGCATAATACTGTTGCTGCCAATAATTATACGGCCGTAGACGAAAAGGAAAGATATCGTTCTGTCGTTATATCTGGCAGCACCGAGTCTAATGGTCTTCGATCTTCAGAACGGGCTATCCACGTTTTTAAATTTGTGAGAAATGTTCTTGATCATCTAAATGTAGAATGTGTTCCGCAACCTAACTGTTGACTTGGAAAGCCTGAAGAAGGTCGTCCACGTCTTTTAAAGGTTATACTTCCTAATGCCTTCTACAAATCTTTAGTGCTTAGGAGACTACCTGGTTGCCTTCTTTCTCATGTAGAGGCGACTATATACGGCCCTCTTTAATCACAGAGAGAGAGAGAGCGCGCGCAGTCGGGAAGTTAAGTTAACCCGCAGAGCATCTCTGGGTGTGACCATCACTATTAACCAGCCCAATCAGCTAGATACTTAAACGGAAAACTGCTAAACTCTCCTCGGATATTGGTAAAAAACCTAAGCTTTCTTTATTGCAACATTCGATCTATTCAGAAAAACATACTACCGCTAAAGTTCACCATTAGAAAATTAAAGTCACCATCAGACATAGTTATCATCACATAAACTCGGATACGCGAGTCCATAAATTCAACCGTAATTCTCAGTGATTTGTGTGGCCAGCTTTGCTACATAAGATGTGACAGAACTCTCAAAAAAGGTGGTGGTGTACTCATTCTCATTAGGTCTGGCATCCACTCTGAAACACTACGGTGCGAACCAGTAGCTGACAGCTTTGAAATATTGTGTTGCGATTAGCATTTAGCTGATACAACCTTAAGACTTGCTTCTGTTTATAGGGCTCCTTCTGAATCTCTAAACTGCACAATCAAACTTGTGAAGGTTTTAAGTGATCTCTGCTCCAGTAAAACCCAACGCCTAGCCCTTGGCTATTTCAATTTTCCAGATATTGACTGGTCGAAAAATTACTCGCCTAGTGCTTCCATGGCGTCAGAATGCTTTGTTAGCATGTGCCAATCTTGCAATCTTCATCAGAGCTTTGCGTGCCCACTCGGTAGAACCATCTGCTGAACACTATTCTCACTAGCAGTATGCGACTTGTCTAAGACATCAATATTGGACCACCAATAGGTTCCAGCGATTACTCTAGCGTTTCATTTAGAACTGAATTTTCTCTGAGTAAACCAAGTTATCGAATTTGAAGAGCATTTCAAAAAGCAAAATATGACATTACCTGTCAGTATTTACTCTCAATTGGAGAACGCTCCTGTAAATGACAAATACGAGTTCTTTATATCAATTCTCCGTACATGTATTGACCAGCATTTGAAAAGCTAGAGGTACACTTTAATGAACCTCCTGCCAACCTAATCATGCTTTTTGAGCAGAAACAAAAGTATGGTCGACATATCAAGTTCTGGCAACCTTCACCGTTTTCAAAGAAACAATACAACGTGGCCCATAAGTACTGCAACAAAAACATAGGCGTATAAAAAGGCTACAAATGCACGCAATTTGGTATACTTTTAAACGATGTTAGTCCATTTAGATTTTAGATTATGGTGGAGCGATATTATTCATAAGGGATCACTCATAGATTGATAAGACCCTTCAGATCGTGTGGGTTGCTTTGCAGCTCGCGTCGCAGCACCTCGTGCGGAGTTTTATTTCTTATTCGTTCCAAAGAAGATAATGAACAATAGTTCTTCCAGGCTTATAGAGCAGGATTTTAAAAGATGATTAATAAACAAAGATTGAAAATCGAAAGATTCAGGAATTTCACGGCTAGTCTTTCGCAGGTGCAATATTTTGCAGATGGACTGAGAACCGCTACCACGTCCGTTTCTTTTGCTGTTAGAAGAATCGCTTTACCAGAATGTGCACTCTGCCTTTAAACAGCGCTACAAAAAACCTAGGGTGTGAGGGAAGACATTTTGGGAAATCGTTATGACAAAAACCTGCCATGCGTGGCCATTGTGTTTATATCATTAGGCTCCCGCAAAGGTAGTATTAAACGTATTATTTTGACCTTTCTGGGATCGCTCAACTTTGAGAAATTTTTCACCAAAGGAGGCAGACTCTGAATACCCATTTCGAACGACGCGCTCCAACTGCGCTTACAAATTTTTCTCTCTACTTTCTTCTCCTCATAGCTGAGTCTTCTCCTCACTTGTGAGCTTATAGAGCTTTCCTGGTATTTCTCTAGAAACTACAGACTGCTTAGTGATAGATTACGCACACGGCTGAATATTGCATTTGTTCAAGCTGGTTGCTGCGTCGTGTATGATCAGAAAATTAATAGCTTTCTTCTATTGTAGTTCAGATCCGTTCATCTAACGTTCATTATTGAGAAGCCTCTGAACGGCCCTACACAATACCATCATATGTTCAACAACCAATCTTCCGAAATTTAGTCACATCTGAATGGAAGCACTACACTACGGGCCAGAGAGGAATTTTCGGAGGTTTCACGTGAGAGCGCATTACTTTGTGAAAAGAGCAGCTACAACCATGATACTTTCCGGAAGTATAGCACTAACAAGGAAAGGTTCCCAACTCAAGGTGAGCTTTTGCGATGCTATTTGGGAAAGATGTAGGGCCCTGTGAGCGGAGTCCAGAACCATAGTTCGTTTTTGCTGAACGCTTTTTTTAAGACCTAAAAAGGAGGCCTGAAGGCGTACGCGCAACTACCAGTAACCCCTACATCACTCCACAAGGTGTGCGTCGCAGTTGGTAGAAGGGACGCCTCACAGGAGCACACCAGAGGGGTTTTAAGTTCGAGTCCGCGTACTTCTGAAATTTTTGCACATATTAGTTTGTTGTTATTACGCTTTCTCTTGATCATAGAAGTCAATTTTAGACCCTCAATGCTTACAACAAGCAAAGGCTGTCTATTTCCGCCTTTATAAGTGCTAGTTTTTCAACAATGCCTATCTGCACCGCCACCATATCATGCCATATCACCAATAATACCGTAACTGCACACAAATACGCGTACCTTATGGGTGAATATTATGGACCCAGGCCATATCGTTACATAGGTGTGATGTTGAGATGAGGACTGCAGGAAGAAGAGGCGGTTCAAGTTAAAGGTAGTATAATGAAAATGGGATCTTTCTATGTCTGCAATACGCGTGGGTGGCAGCTGGGTATGTCGAGGTTCACCTAAGACCTTTCTCTGCACTCACAGATTGCGCGTTAAACGAAGAAGAAGTGGTCATTCCTTGTCACAGAGAAGATTGTTCCTCACTGGCTTTTGTAAAATTCTGTTGGTGTGGCAAGCACTTGTGTTTTACTTGTTTCATAGATTTGTACCGTAGCTGTTGACCAAAAAGGAAGACAAGACAGGACTTATTTCCAGAGAACTGATATGGTGCAGATATGCATTGTTGGAAAACTAGCACATATGAAGGCGCAATTAGACAGCCTTGGTTTGTTGTAAGCACTGATGGTCTAAAATTGACTCCTGTGAGCATGAGAAGGCGTAATAACAACAAACTAATATGTGCAAAAATTTCGGCAGTACGCGGACTCGAGCTTAAAACCCCTCCGGTGTGCTCCTACGAGGCGTCCCTTCGGTATGCGGTTCTTTGCAATTGGAAAAAGACAACCAATAAGGTCGCCTAATTTTGTTGCAGGACTTATGGGCCACCCTGTAGTAGATTCAACCGACTTTTGAACAAGTAACACAAGTATGCTTTAGGGACTTTATAAACTGTCAAATTCTGTACTGAAACGTTCAGAGCGAATCCATACACTGAAGGACGAAGCGGACGTCGTAGTATTAACTGGTTCAACAAAGGCTTCTATGATAGCTAAATATCTTCAAAACACTTTTACAGAACGTCCCTACAACATCGACTCCTTTGTTGTTCTGAATAAAATTTCTTGTATGGAGGGTTCGGTTTAGTTCTGTAAGGAGGAGATTTATACTGCACTCTTTAAGGTATCACCTACTTACGCAAATACTCCGAATGAAGTACCGTCCTACCATATCAGGTGTCAGGTGCCACCTCATCGCGGTGAAGGGGTGAACATCACTTGTGATGGCCAACGGCACAAATGGTCACGCAGTATGCGATGCTTTGTCGTGTATGGGCGACTCTCATATATCCCTGACCAGGAACAACCAGACCATCGCCATGGCTCAAACAACTAAACCCGCGCCCCAGTTCTCCGCGCGGCGGAGGTGGACTTCTACGACGTCGGTTGCATCCACCTCCGGCAAGGGGCCATCTAATCTCGGAGTTGAACTATCAGGACGTCATTGGAATCGGACTACCGGAATCGGAAGACAACGACCTTTTCTCCAAAGGACTATTGAAATGTGCTAGCAGTTCTTGTGAAGTTACATCACCGTGCCTCAAGACTTAACGCCATGCGATTAAACTCTTGGAGCAAAGAAGAGCTTCCAAACTTAATCCTAATGCCTCCCCTCTGGAAAAGTCACCATCTCGAAAGCCTGTCGAATTGCAGTGAAAGAGTCCATACAAGCCTACAGAAGATTGAAGCTGTTAGAAGCCGCTGGGAAAGGTTCAAGCATAAAGCGCTGCAACGATATCTCTGTGACCAGAAAGCGATAATGTCAGCTCTTATGGATAAGGATGGAACAACGCAAACGTCTCGAAGAGCGATGAAAGCCATCGTTCAAGAATTTTCCTGACAGATCTGATTCGTTCTTCCATCACTGTCCCGAAATGCTTGATGCCACCAGCAGAGGAAGCACCTCCCATTCTGGAATCAGAAGTTGCTCATGCCATCAGAAGAATGAAGCGAGGCACTGCTCCCGGGCCAGACGGCATTCTGCTGATCTCCTTCGTGGCAGTGCCCTCTCCTCACTTTTTGGCAAGCACTTCAACCACTACCGCCGTCCTGGTAGGATTCCGGCCTCATGGTAGGAATCGAAAACAGTTCTAATCTTCAAAAAAGGTTAGCAGGAGGATATTAACAACTGTTGACTCATCAGTCTTCTCTCGGTTGTGTACAAGATCTTCACCAAGATATTGCTTAACCGGATTGAACGTTGCTTGGATGAGTATCAGCCAGTGGAGCAAGCAGGGTTCAAGGTTTGCTCCTGCATTGACCATATTCAAATTGTCTCACAACTCATCGAAAGGAGCCGCGAATACAACATCCCACTTGTCTTCGTGGATTATCGAAAAGCGTTCGACTCTGTGGAAATCAACGCCATTCTGAACGCGATTGTGCATGCTGGTATACCATCGTCCTACATCCGACTTCTCGACGAATGCTCCTCGAACACATCAACTACCATCCAGCTCGATCGAAGGCTTAAAATTCCTATCGGGAAAGGAGTACGGCCGGGAGACACGACTTCTCGTAAGCTATTCACAGCGGCACTCCAGGATGCCATGAAGGACTTGAACTGGGACAATAAAGGCTATCTTATGCACGGCAAACGGATCAAGGACCTTCGCTTCGCCGACGATATTGTTCTCATCTCTACCAGCATGGCAGAAGTCGAGGAGATGTTGAACGAGCTCAATTTGGCAGGTATGAAGGTTGGATTAGACATGAATATGTCCAAAACGCAATTTATGGAGGTGTGACACGAGACTCGTAAGGTTAAATGGAGTCGCTCTACAACAGGTTGACTCCTACGTCTATCTGGGAAGAGAGCTGAACATGGGAACGACCTCGCTCCTGAAATCGTCCGCAGGAGACGCGCAGCATGGGCAGCCTTCAGCTCGATTCGCGAATTCACCGATCAGGTCAAGGATGTCGACCTCAGGGCCTCATATCCCATGCCTCTGTACTGCTGCGATGTGTTACACGACGGAAGCCTGGCCCGACAACAAGACAATCCCCAGAGCAATGAAAACTATGCATCGTGCACTGGAGAGATGTCTTTTGAGGACAAGCCTTGGTCAGCAATGGCAAGAAGGCCTACGAAGCTCGAAACTAAGGGAGAAGTCGCAATTAGCAGATCCGCTGCAGTACAGTGTCTTCGAGAAAAAACTCAAGGCAGCCCCTGTATTTTATCTTGAGTCTAATATCTTACTCCTAATGACCAACATGGTTTTCGAACAGGTGAATCCACTGAAACGCTGACGTTGTCTACGCTTAATAACTAGACAAAGCTCTTGAACAAAAAATTGATGTGGATGTAATTTTATTTTTTAATTTTGTGAAGGATTTCGACAAGGTCCCTTTGGATAAACTAATTATCAAACTCACGGAAATAGGTGTCTATCATAGGATTGCTCTACCGATAAAAAACCTTATATCTGGTAGATCTTTTCAAGTTAGGGTAAATAACGCGTTTTCTGAATGCCTTCTCATTACGAGCGGTGTTCCTCAAGGTTTTTTGTCTCCAATTCTCTTCTCCATATATACCGCTCATTGGTTAACCAGTTCGGCGCATAATGTACTATAAAATGTTAGCTGACAATACAAAAATTTATAAGAATATTGCTGTTCTAGAAAATCATCGTTCTCTTCAATCAGTAATAAATGTAATTGCGGATTGTTCATCAAATTGGGAACTTCCATTATCCCCGCAAAAATCACAAGTACTCCATTTAGTACAGCGGGTGGTAGATATCCTACCTTGGCGAGATGCAAATTAGTAGTACGGCTTCCCTGCGTGATTTGGGCTTTATTTTGGACACTCAACTCTCTTCAAGGAACATATTGAAATATTATCGAAAAAAGCTGAACGAATGGTGCACAGTTTGCGAATAGCACGGCACCTACTAACTGCTTATAAGTCGTATCACAGTTTTCAGTCCGTAATGTGAAAGAGGAATCGCCAGGCTGGAATCTGTGCAAAACAGCTTCACATGAGAACTCTGGATACGAGTACGCTGGTAAGATTACAATGCCATCCCTTCATCGACTTCACGAAACAGATTCTTCAGTCTCCCTTGAACGTCGGAGGAGAAGATATGATTTAATTACGATATATAAGATAATAAGTGGTTTTACTCGTATTCCCCACCAGGAGTTCTATAGCTTTTCTTCATCGAACACAATGGGTGGTCAGTGAAAGATCCAGTTTCCCAGACCAAAAAGCAATGTAAAATCTCAGTTTTTCACTTGCCGTGCTGGGGCCGGATTCTTCAACGACTTACCTAACTTTAACGGAGAATTATAAGCGAAAAGCTCAGATAACGCGGCTTATCGCTCATCATATCGCTTGATAAGCCGCGTTATCTGAGCCTTTCGCTTACAATTCCCCGTTAAAGTTGCGTAAGTCTTTGATGAATCCGACCCTGGCTGTAAATTTTTGAAGTGAAGAGTTTTTTGAAGAATTTTCAAAGAAACATATCTTACCAAACTCTGTAAGGCAATATAAAAAACTTTTTGACCGATATCTTCAGGATGCAGTTTACTAGTTCTCCTCTTTACATGCTTTATTTTGGTGCTTATTTTGTTTTGTCTGTTTGCATTGACTTCAACTTGTTTAGAAAAACATTTGCCTTGATTTTCCTTTGCTTGGCTATCCATGTAGAAAATAAATAAATAAATAAATAAATAAGTCCACGATGTTGAGAAATAATAATTATCTCAAGCCACTCCAAGATTGGTAACACAGACAGCACTCAGGCTAACGTTTCGGCGTTCTCGCCTTCTTCAGAGCCTGGAATGAAACGGAATCAATCTGAGAAACTATCCCCCCAAACGCCATTTCATTTTACGGAAATTGTTTGAGAGACCACTAGACCAAAGAAACGGTGAATAGAGACCAAGATGGCTAACCTTTAGCAAGTGGACTAGTGACGTCCACCGGGCACCCGCAGCTGGAAGTCTAACTAGGGTGACTGAGGCTAGAGCCCCAGGGACTACCCGCCTAGGCGACCTCTAGGGTCATGACCCCGTACTAAAGCTCCAGGAAATACCCGCCTGGTGGACCTCTTGGGTCATGACCTTGTAGGGCAAAACCCACAGATGTCCACGAATGGTGCCAGCTCCTGCGTCACTGCTACACACTCATCCTTCCTATTGATTCCAGGTGACCTGGCCGCAATCCAAAGCGCTTCTAGGGTTCACCGCGCCGTGATGTCGGGTTCACGCGCCAGGACGGTGACTGCGACCCCGAAACAGCTGTTTGCGTGCGATCGCGCCTTATGGTCGCCCAGGGGGGTGGCAGCGTTGGATCTTCTTAGCCCATCAAGGTGTTCCTTTACCCTGACACATAATGGCCGGGAGGTTTCCCCAATGTACCCTGCTCGCATGCGAGGCACTTAATGAGATACACAACACCCGTAAGCATACAATCTCCCGGTTTTCCGTAGGGACAAATAGTGCGCGATGGTGTAGTGCATATGCAATCATACAAACGGTTGCGGATGAGCTGACCCTTTAAATTCATAGGTGGTATTTCCACCACCCTAACCATTTCGTGAAGGTCGGCAAGGCGAGCTTTATTTATCGAGAAGGCTTTTTCGGCGGTGCCAGATGAAACTGTGCACGCTGTACAAAACATGTTTCGCACAATCGCCTTCTTAACACTGGAGGGATGCGCGGAGTTGTAGTGCACAATGATGTTTTTGGATGTAGGCTTACGATACCACCTAGTTTTGTAGCCACCCTCGAAAAGTTGGATGTGGACGTTAAGGAATGCAAGCCAGTTGTTTGTAGGCTTTTCAAGCGTGAAGGAAAGATGTTCCGATTGCTGGTTTAAGAGTTCAAAGCAAGTGTCCATGTCATGCTGACAGACGACAAAACAGTCGTCTATGTAACGACAGTAAAGTGTAGGCATCCGATGGAGTACCGGCGCTTCTACTTTAGACATGAACGCCACTGCCATAAAGGGAGCCAGTCTTTGACCCATGGCAAGGCCCCTAACCTGTTGGAAATACTCACCCGACCACCTGAGCACATTGCACTGTAAGCATTCGCTGAGAAGCGCCATAACTTGTGGCACGCTTAAGCCGTACATGTTTATATCCGTGTGATGCTCAGCAAGGATTTCTGACACGGCTTCAAGTGCTTGGCCGTTTGAGACGTTTGTATACAGTGCTGTGACGTCAAAAGATTCCATAACACATCCTTGCTCAAAACTACTTTGACGTAGTCTTTTAAGGAATGTGTTAGTATTGGGTAGGTGGGCGGGTATGAACTGTAGAAGTTGCACGATAACTAGGTTTAGAAACCAAGAAACTCGGTCCGTAGGGCCCGATGCAGCTGATAATAGGCCAGATTTTGAACCGAGAAGGGTCGGGTGAAGAAACGCAGTCTGTGGGGAGTTTGTGGGTCTTAATTAGGGTGTACAAAACAGGTATGACGGAGAGGTCACAGCGCAGACGTGTAACTAGGGAGTTGGGAATGTTTGCCAACCTTGCAATGTCAGTCCACCTCTTGTTTAGCCTTCGGTACTGCCGTGCAAACTCTGCAATCTTCGGCTCAAAAATTGACCGAAGTTGTTGAACACCTTGTTCGAACTGAAAGCTACGAGGTGGCACCATTAGCTGTGATAACAATACGTCTAAATGGAGATGTAGATGCTTCCATTTCACTCGTAGGACATACTAGTTATTCCAGAAGTTTCGCTAAAGCGGCTTTCACTGTCAAGCTATAGTGTCTTCACACAGTTCTTTGATTACCCTCATTTACTTCATTCTGGTACTTTACGAGGAAGCGCTCCCAGCTGCCTAGCCTAACCTTAGTTACAGCTGCCGTTTTAGAGCGGCGGACGGCAACAGTGAAGCTTCCTCCGCCCTTACTCCTTCCGTCCTTGAGTTTTCGGCAGTCGCAATGACATCGTTCTGTTTGAGCTCGATGAGCTCTATCGAACGATGTCGATCTCGAGAAATTTTGGAGATGTCGATTTTTTGATAATTTCGCATCGAGGATAAGGCCGCAGCGGAGGAGTGACGTCTCCGAAAATCATTATTTTCGAACTTGGCCAGGTAGGGTACCATTCGATAGCGTTTTTGATGGAGAATTGAAAGCTGTCACTCAAAAAAAGAGAACTGTAGCCTGAGTGAGTAAGGGCGCGGAGAACGTCGATCGTTGATGTGCCAAATTGCACGCGCGGTCGTGTTTGGAGCGTGATAACTCTGTCAAGTGTAAACCCTTCCTACCGCAGCTTGTGGACTTGTAGTAGGTATGAAGTTCTAGCAGTTTGCCAAAGCATAGCGATGCAGGTTAAGAACTGACAAACCTACAGTGGTGCGGGAATACAGGTTAGGCTTGTGCGACGCAATTTTCTCCGATTTCAGTCGACCACTGTGGTAAGACGAGACAAGTTAACAGCATGCAAATCCGTGGGCTGGCAGAGCACTGAAAGCACTTTACATCGACGGGCTCACAGCTCCCCAGCTGCCCAAACTACCTTAGTCCCATCTCCCATTTAGAGCGACGGACGGCAGCGGTAAGATTTCTTCCGCCCTTACTCGCCCACATTTGAGTCTTCGACGCTCTCGATGGCACCGTTCCGTTCAGCTCGAAAAGCTCTATCGAATCGTATCAATCTCGATCAATTTTGGAATTATCGATTTTTTGATAATTTCGCATCGAGGACAAGGCCGCGGCAGAAGGACGATGACGTCATCGAAAATCGATATCTTCGAATTGGGCCATGCTTAATACAATTTGACAGAGCTTTTCATGCTGAATTTAATGGTATTATTGAGTCTAGGAAAGAACAGTAATTTGGGCGAGTTAGAGCAAGGAGGACATATATCGTTATTGTGCTAAATTGCATGCGCGGGCGTGTTCAGAGCGCAATAACTCTGTCAAGTTCGAGTCGCCTCGGCTGCAACTCGTGGGTCTTGTAGGAAGCAAAATGTTTTAGTAGCGTGCTGAAAAACAGTAATGTAGCTTATGATTGTACAAAGTTACAGCGCTGCGAATATGCAGGTTAGCCTTGTGTGGCACGATTTTTTCCAATTTCAGTCGACTCCTGCGGGAAGACGCGGAGGGCTAACGGCCTACAAATGCGCAGGCTTGCAGAACACTGAAGGTGCTTTCAGGTAACATGCTCGCAATTCCCTAGCTTATTAAATTGCCTTAGTTCCAGCTGCCATTTTAGGGTGGCGGGCTTAGCGGTTGAAGTTTCCTGCACTCTTACTCGCCCAGACTGCAGTTTTTCCGATACTCAACAACGCCGTTCAATTCAGCACGAAAACCTCTATCGAATGGTAGCAAATTTGGCTCGGTTCGGAAACACCGATTTTCGATGACGTCATCGTCCCTCTGCCGCGGCGTTGAGCGACCTCGTCCTCGATGCGAAGCCGTCAAAAATCGATGCTTCCAGAATCGGTCGATATTGATACCATTCGATAGCGCTTTTCTTGGTGAACACAAAAGTACCATTGCCAGTGTCGAAAACTCAAATCTTGGCGAGTAAGAGCGCAAGAAACTCTAACGCTATCTTCCGACGCTTTAAACTGGCAGCTGTGGCTAGGCAGTTTAGGCAGCTAAGGCGCTCTGAGCACGTCATCGTAAAGTACCTTAAGCGTTATGTTTGCCCATGCATTTTAAGCGCGTTAGCTAGCTGCGTCTTCCCGCAGTGGTTCACCGAAATCGGAAAAAATGCATCACACAAGCCTCACCTGAATCTCCGCATCTCTGTAACATTGCCTCTTCCTAAGCTATACCATTCTACCTTAGGGCACTACTAGAACATTTTGCTCCCTACAAGACCCACGAGTTGCAGTCGAAACGACTCGAACTTGACAGAGTTATTGCGCTCTGAACACGCCCGCAATTTAGCACAATAACGGTCGATGTCCTCCCTGCTCTAACTCGCCCAAATTACGGTTCTTTTCTAGACTCAATAATACCGTTAAATTCAGCATGAAAAGCTCTGTCAGACTGTAATAAGCATGGCCCAATTCGAAGATATCGATTTGCGATGACGTCATTGTACTTCTGCCGCGGCCTTGTCCTCGATGCGAAATTATCAAAAAATCGATAATTCCAAAATTGATCGAGATTGATACGATTCGATAGAGCTTTTCGAGCTGAACGGAACGGTGCCATAGAGAGCGTCGAAGACTCAAATGTGGGCGAGTAAGGGCGGAAGAAAGCTCACCGCTGCCGTCCGTCGCTCTAAATGGGAGATGGGACTAAGGTAGATTGGGCAGCTGGGGAGCTGATAGCCCGTCAGTGTAAAGTGCTTTCAGTGCTCTGCTACCACACGGATTTGCATGCCGTTAACTCGTCTCAGTGGTCGACAGTGGTCGACTGAAATTGGAGAAAATTGCGTGGCACAAGCCCAACCTGCATTTTCGCACCACTGTAAGTTTGTCACTTCTTAACCTGCATCGCTATGCTTTGGCAAACTGCTAGAACTTCATACCTACTACAAATCCACAAGCTGCGGTAGGAAGGGTTCATACTTGACAGAGTTATCGCGCTCCAAACACACCCGTGCGAGCGGTCGCGCCACATCGACTGATAGGTTCGATTGTATATGCATTGTTCTCAGTGCACTCCAGATGCAAGCTGGACAGTCTTCGAGCAACTCGAGTGAGTAGGATGGCTGGGAATTTCTGATAAAACTCCTCAAACTCTCACTCTACAAGCTTTCGCGCCCACTCGATTGCTAGGTTCGATTCTATATCCATTGTTCACGGCGCACTCCAGATGCAAGTTGGACAGTCCTAGAGCAACGCCTGAGTAGGGCGGCTAGGGATTTTTGATAAAACTCCCCATACGCTCACTCTACAAGCGGTCGCTCGCTATATAGGTTGTCGCGCCCACTCGATTGATTCTTTCGGGCCTATATGCATTGTTCGCAGCACGCCATGCCGGCAGTTAGCTCCAAAGTGGGCCATGCTCGTTCAAGCGCATGGGCGGGCTCCTTCCATCAGCCTAACGTCCAGGAGCTGAGGACGCTGCACCCTAAACGATTTGCTTCCGGCGTCCTTTTGCGCCGCTTCTCATCTTTGGCACCGCTTGTGCTTGTTGGACGCAGCGCCATGTCCGGTACTGTAGGTCGCCAAAATCAATCGATATTGATCAAATTATGGATTTTTTGAGGATGTTATTCAAGCGGTCCGATGCTTCAGTCCTGGGGTAGTAAAGGCCGCTACGAATTTCAAGCTCGTTTTTGAAGTTTCGATCGCTATCAATCAGGACAGGGCCGGATGATCTGGCAGTCGATGTCTGGAAGTCTAAGCACTGGTATCCTGCTGAGTGGTTGGCTGAATTCTTCAACCAGGTAGTAAAGGAGAAGAAAGTATCGGAGTGTTGGCACAACAATACGACGATTCCGATTTGGAAGAAGAAGGGCAGTCCTGCAGACTGCTCCAATTACCGCCCGATTCGCTTGCTTTCGCACAGCATGAAAATCTTAGAGCGGATCCTCGATAGTCGAATTAGTAAAATCGTCAAGCTCTCCGACAACCAGTGCGGCTTCGTAGCTGGTTGTGGGACCATTGATGCTATACACGCCGCCCGCTTCTCCTGGTGGAGAAGCATCGCGAGAAACAGAAGCCGGTGCATATAGCCTTTCTGGACTTGGAGAAGGACTTGGAGATCTTCGACCGCGTACCGCGTGAGCTTATGTGGTACGCCTCGCGACAACACAACGTACCTGAGGAACTTATAAGTGGGTACGGATGCTCTACTCTTGCCCAAAGAGTAGAGTGCAAGCTGCAGCTGGAACCTCAATGAAGTTTCCCATCTCTGTTGGAGTGCACCAGGGTTCTGCGCTTTCTCCACTCCTCTTTGTTGTTGTCATGGATGCCGTGACACGAGATCTTCAGAAGCCCGTCCCATGGACGCTGCTTTATGCCGATGACGTGATGCTCGCTTGCGAAGATAAAGATGATCTCGAGCGGCAGGTGCAAGCTTAGCGCGACCGTCTGGCGAGGTTCGGACTCAAATTGAATGTCCAGAAGACCGAGCACCTAACGACTGACGTGAGCGAGTCCGGATCCATTAAGATTAACGGTGTTGAACTTGCACGCACTTCGGTGTTCAAATACCTGGGATCAGCAATAGCGCCTGACGGCGGCTGATGGTTGAAGTGAACTCACGCGTGAGTGCAGCTTGGTCCAACTAGCGTTCGCTGAGTGGCGTGCTCCGCGACAGGAAGATACCAGAGCGCTTAAAGTCAAAAATCTACAGAACCGTCGTCCGGCCGGTAACGATGTACGGGGCAGAGTGTTGGCCTGTGATCAAGGAAGCTGAAAGGAGCCTCAGCGTCATAGAGGCGAAGATGCTGCACTGGACGGCTGGAGTCACGCGCATGGACCGCATCAGAAATGATGCTATTCGGCAGAAGTTCGGTGTCGCGCCGATAGCGGCCAAGATGCGCGAAGCTCGCTTACGATGGTACGGCCACCTTCTGCGTGGGAAAGAAGACAGCGTCCGCAAGATAGGCCTTAAGTTGGAAGTGTCAGGAAAGCGGCCTAGAGGACGCCCGAAGAAGCGTTGGTCCGATACGTTACACACGGACATGAAAGTAGCTGGCGTCTACCCTGATCAAGCGCAGGATCGGGAAAGGTGGCGTCGTGATACCAGAAGAGAGGACCCGGCGACGAAGCGGGACAAACGCTGAAGAAGAAGAATATCGCCATCAACCAATATTGATCAAATTATCGATTTTTGTGGATGTCATTCAAGCGGTGTGAAACCTCAGCCCTGTAAGCAGTCGAGGTCGCTGAAATGTAGTCGATGAATGTTTGTATTTATAGTCTCTCCAAAAATTGTAATATCCTCGTCCGGTTATAATGAAATGGTGATCCTCTAAATATTTCATAGCATTCAAAAATGTTGGATTTTTTCAGCATGGCGTCACTATATTTGCGGAACAGTTGCGTAGATTTATAGTTGGTGGGCTCAATCTTTCCTGAGTATTGGTCAGTACCTCTAGAATAGCAGCCTCTCCTCGTGACCATTTCTAACCTGCCCCACTCGAAGTAGTTAAGGTGTTCTTCGTGCGGAAACTATGACAATTGAGGATGTTATTGCTACGGAGAAGCCGTTGAGAAGCCGTCAACGCGGCCGACCGGCCGCTCTGATGGCTGGGAAATAGAATAAATGAACAACTTCGAACGCGCTATTTTTATTTTTCATTTATTTATTATATTTCAGCTCCACCATCCTCTGTTTAGAACGCCTCACGATTAAAAAAACCCTATTACCACTGCTAGCGAATCCTGAACAATGCGGATCAGTTAGTTTTTAAAAATTATATTAACAAGTGCTCCGACACGCCCAACGGTGTGTCTCGCACTTGCGCGCTTCGCGCGACTTTGTAGCATCACTGACCTATGGAAAGAAGTTTTTGCAAAACACTAAACTCGCTAGCATCTAGGACTTTGTGCGTATTTTCTCGGCATCAAGCCCTTCACCACTTCGGTACCTTTATCATAGACATTCTTTCCTAACCGGCCAGTAATGTCATCGGTTTATGCTGCGCAGCACTTCTGTCCCTCAGGTTGTTCCTCTGTAATAGTTCTCATGCTCAACAGCTAGCGTTTCAAGTTGTCGTTGACATGTCTTCCGAAGCCAGGTTCCCCTCTCTCGTTTCTTCTTACTGGATCTAATTGCTGGTCCGCCTTTACAGGTCTTCCCTACCCCTCTTTAGTCCCCCACCTTCCTGGTCCCAACTACTGGCCCACTTCTTTGTTTCCGCTATTGACACCTACCTCTTCTTGCTCGTTTCCCCGTCCTGGCCCCTCCTCCATGTTCTTCCTTTCCTTCCTGGTCGCTCTATTGGCCCACCATAGAGGTCCCCCTTACCGCCCTTCTCCACCACCCTTTAGTGGTCCTCCCATGCTAACGGCACGGTCGATGACACGTATTCAGAATCAGGATTCTTGCTGCGCGACGTAAAGGGCCCGTTTTCTGGATCAAGAATCTCAGAAGCGCGCGCAGTCGCCGCTGTGTCGAGCATGAAGAGGCTATGCATATGGCAGATTCCTTGTTCTCAGTATGAATTCCCTTACGACTCCCTTCTTGTTGGTTCCCCGTCCTGGTCCCGCCTCCAGGTCCCTTCTTCCAGGTAGATTCCTCCTCTCCCCCCGCCCCCCTCGGGATCCTCCCTACTACTCTACCTCAATTAAGCCTCCCTCGGCCTCCCACGCTCGCGACACGACGACGGCAAACGAACGCCCATTGTGGACATCGGTGTCACATCCTTTAAATCCGGTCTCTCTTAATGGTAATGGATCTCCTTGCTGATCCTCCTTACTGCCCCCTCCCTGATTGGTAACTCCCTAATGATCCCTACATATTGCCTAAACTCTTCTGGTGCCACCTCCTGGCCTGCTTCCTTGTTCCCCCATTGACCATCCCGATGCTCCTCCTGGTCGCTGCCTCCTGATTGCTGTAGGTTCTCCACCCTTAAACTTCCCCTTCCACCCTTACCCCTTTAGTAGACCTCTCATGGTAATGGCACGAAGTCGGCTTCTGAATCTGGACGCCCAGTAACGTGCGTAAATGCTGTTGTGTTAAGCAGTAAAGGGCTGCGTTTCCCCTGCTGCAGCAACATCCCACGTTCAATAGCAAATTTTGCCCGCGCTGTAGATGATGAGGCGTACCTCATTCAGGTCATCGACCGCCCTCGCTGTGGATAATGAGGCGTATCTCACCTCGGTTAGATCACTCGACCGCTCTCGCTGTGGATGATGCGGCGTACCTCACTTAGGTTAGATCGCTCGAAGGACAAACTCTTATATATATATATATATATATATATATATATATATATATATATATTCATATATATATAGGTGGTGAAAAGTGGTGATGGTGATATGGTGATATCTCACATAGGTTAGATCATTCGACCGCTCCCGCTGTGGATAATGCGGCGTACCTCATTTCGGTTAGATCATTCGACCGCTCCCCCTGTGGATGATGCGGCGTATCTCACTTCGGTTAGATCACTCGACCGCTCCCGCTGTGGATGATGCGGTGTACCTCACTTCGGTTAGATCACTCGACCGCTCTTGCTGTGGATGAGGCGGCGTACCTCACGCAGGTTAGATCACTCGACGGACAAACTCTTTTATATATAGGTGGTGATGGTGATGGTGATAGCAGTATTGCAAAGCCTCGATCGCTGCGGGCTACAATACCGCTCATAACTAGTGTCGCATTTCGCGTCACAAAGCGTCGAAATCATTCGTGTTGAGTTTAGGGGGAATCAGACCACATCACTGAAATCATCTCATCGAGTAGATCTCGAAAATCGAAACAGAATTGATGCAGCGTTTAATCTGACCTAATTACGTCGGCTCAAGTGGATTTTTGGTAGCCTTCTTCAGAATGCTGCATTTTCAAACAATATAGATATTTGGAATCCACCCAATGTCACCTTTACACTGACCTAAAAATTAGTTGGTGGTTTCCATAAAAAGTTGTTCTGTGACCTACATATTTGCAGCGGCGGCCGTCTCGCTTGCTTGGGATAATTACGCCCACTGGATACGCCTCCTTAATTGCTTGGAAACCTACACTCCCGCCGAATTTTTTCTCGGAACATAGATTGTTTTTTTCCGACTTTAAATCTGTGTTCGTAGTGTAATATCAATCACTTTGATACCAAGTAAGACCATCTTCGGTCAACTCCAGCTATCCGCCAGTTAGAATGGTAACGATTTTCTTCGAAATCGCTTCTCGTATCCTAATTTGCAGCGCGCCACAGTGAAAGCCTAACCTACACGGTCCATAAAGCAATCAAGGTATTCAACCTATCACAATTCACTTTCTAAACTCTGAATAATCTATAGATTTTTTCGCACTAAATCGCTGCCTGTCATTATTTTTTCTCCACCAGTGGACGGACGATAAAAATTTTCTATTCGCAGCTGCGAAGTCGAGCCTGTCCTGGTGCATATTCGACTTACTGCATATTATAACAAGACAAATTCTGAAAATAATGGAGCTAGGTTTCGATTGCAACGGACGTTCAAAGTGAATGATTTCGACAGAAATTTGGGAGAGGGAGTTCTCCTGGATAGCATTGTTGTGAGGTTTTTGCCTAAAAATAACTTACGTAGTGTTTTTTTTTTCACAAAATAAGCTGTACACTGATGTAAAATTGTGCAGATCGAAAGAAATAATTTTTTACCGTTTTTACCTAGTAATAGAGCACAGGACGAGCGGCCCAAGCATCTCGCGGCACCTAAGTGCGAGACCTATTAGCGCATAGCTACTGTATACATAGGATTAGACACAGTCAATTAGAAATAGGTAATTATCCCAAGCAAGCGAGACGGTCGTCGCGGCAAATATATAGGTCACCGAACAACTTTTTATGGAAACCACCAACTAATTTTTAGATCTGTGTAATGGTGACATTGCGGAGATTCCAAAATATCCATTGTCCGAACATGCGGCATTTTGAAAAGCTACCAAAAATCCTCTTGAGCCAATGTAACTAGGTCCAATTAAATGCTACATCAATTCTGTTTCGATTTTTGAGATCTCCTCCTCGATGAGACGATTTCAGTAACGTACTCAGATTTCCAGTAAACTCACCACGACCGATTCCGACGCTTTGCGACGCTCCCTCGCGTCGCCGACGCCAAATGCGACACTAGTTGTGAGCGGTATTGTATAACGTGCATAGAAGGAAATATTAAGCTGACGAAGCGGACATATCCGATCACTCAACGCATACTTTCATGGGCATGACCCGCCGTTTTTCCGGAGAGCACGGAGTGTACTTCGACATCCTTTAGCTGTCCTGTACCTGCTAGGCAGCTGTGTATCTACCCACTGCCTGAGAGGAGTGATGCCCGCTGAAAGGTGCAAACCAGCTGATCAGAATCAGGCTGCCAAAACTTGTCGATTGTTAGGAAAAAGAACAAAGGGCAACCAACATACGGGGAAGAGTGCCTGGAAGAGCGATGACAAATGAGGAATCGCCCGATTAATAAGTCGTTCGATTCCTTCCAGAACATACCCCATAAGGTCGCCTCAATCAACAATGAATCGGAGATCGTTTGGTATAGAGGCACGATTCAGTCGAGGGGAGAGGCCTCGAGCTGCTATGGAGTGACAGCGAAAATGACGCAGATGACGCAGCGATGTCGACGGCGCCCCTCTTTGGAAACAACAAAGGTGCCACGGTGCAAGAATCATCGCTGTTTACGTCATCCGCAGTAGCTCTCGAAGGTGCTTCATCGTGAGCAGAAACGAACTCTGGGCAACCTCCAAAGCGGAGATCGTCCGACGCTGTCACAACCTTCATCTCCACGCACGGATTCCTCACCCTTTCGGGGTGGGTTTCCAAGGTTAGGTTCCTCATCATAGCTGTCCCTTATTACGGTTCTGTGATAGTCTTTTTGGGCACACCTCTCACGACTAATGCAACCTTTAACACTGGCTAAGATCGAAACAGTTTCTAGGATTAGTTTTACGACCAAAAAAGTAACGAAACAACAAATAAGAGGAAGCGGCAGAATAGGCGCCTCCTTCATTACAATGCCGGACAATGGTACCCGACACTTACTGCTAGTTAGTTAGTTCCCGCGAGTTAGTTAGTTAGTTACCGACAATTAATGTGATGCTTCACGAAAACAAAATTTTTTCCCTGGAACAACTTTCCCTTTCCAACGCTTCACACTGCCTATGTAGTACGCTATTTAGTTTGTGTGTTGTATAGGAAGAAATGTAGTAAAAACAACTTTGCGTGTTACAGGCAGGAGAAAAAACGCAGTATCGCGGATGGTGTAAGCTGCCCCATGATGGTTAAGCAGGAATAAGAAAGCGAGAGCAACCTCTCAGCGTTACCCAATACGTACATATCAACCGAGCTATCGCCATGATAGTTTATCTTCTCTGCTGGGGCGAGATTCAACTACCGCTAACCGGTCGGTAACGGAGAAAAGTACCGCCAAACCTCATAAGATTCTCAGCATCCGGTTTGGCGGTATTTTTCACGGTTCGGAAGGTAAGCGGTTAGTGGATCTGGCCCCTGAAGGACTGATTTGCTGAGAACGAAACCCTCTTGCATGGCTATAAGATGTATGATTCAGTTTATGGTAGTGAAGAGCTAAAAATCGAACGACTTCCTCCCATTGCCCCTTCTTAAGCAATATGCCGTCAGCAACAATTAGTACTTTCCCTTTGCCAGGGCTGGATAAATCAAACGCAATTAGGTGTTCTGGCCAGGGATGTGCGGAAATTCCGTTTCCGTGTTCCGAATTCCGGTTTCCGGCAATTTTGGGCCTTCCGTTCCGTGTTCCGCCTGTTTTTGGACCGGAAGGCGGAACCGGCAATGGGCACTGCTCGACGATAGATTTCTCTTGAACACAATCTGCTTATCAATTAAAAAGGGTTCTCCTTCATATAGTTGTGAGAGAAATACTTTGACAACTCTAGTATTTATATTCTTGAAATTGGTTCACCTGTATCACCTGTCGACCCGTTGATCATCGACTTGTTCGAGCGGAGGCCAGCAGCGTCTCCATTCGTCCCTGTCGCGTGCCAGAGTGGTCCAATGGATCCCCCTCGCTCGAGGGACACGAAGAGCGCCATATCGGTCGTTCAGGGCTTTCACGAAGAAATCCGACCAACGCGTTGGTGGGCGTCCCGGTGTTCTCTTGACATCCCGCGGAATCCAGTCGGTAACGGCTCTCGTCCAGAGGGTGTATGCGAAGCGCATTACGTGGCCAGCCCACCTAATTTTCGACAACTTGGCCCACGCGACAGCGTCGCAGCTTCGAACGTCGGCGAAGCTCGAAAGTCCGGCGGCCTTCTTTCACTTGCGTGAGTCGTGTCACTCCGAGCATCGTCCTCTCGATTCCACGCTGCGCGACGTTGATCGCGTGTTCATCCTGCTTTCGTATAGCCCAGGTCTCTGAGGCGTATGTTAGGGCAGGGAGAACGGTAGAGTCGAATAGGTGGGCACGGAGTCGGACGTTCTTCGTCTTCTTCGCGACTTCTTCGACGCTCTTGAAAGCTTCCCAAGCCGCTCGTTTCCTCCTGCTCAGCTCTGGCGCTAGGTCGTTGGCCATATTGACTTCGCGACCCGGATAGACGTAGCTGGAGCATCCGGAGATGTTCGTTCCGTTGAGCGAGAATGGAGCATCAGAAACTTGTCCGTTCCTCATGAACATCGTCTTCGTAAGATACAGCTCAGTCCAGCGTTCCCACATACACGGTCGAAGTCGGCCAGCATTCGGTCCGCCTGGCTGACGCTCGGTGTTATGAGCACGATGTCGTCAGCGAAGCGAAGATGGGGCAGCTGCCGGCCGTCGACCTTCACTCCCATGTCCTCCCATTCTAGTTCGCGCATGACGTTTTCGAGGGTAGCGCTGAAGAGCTTCGGGGATATGGTACTCCCCTGCCGAACCTCTCGCTTTACGTCGATGACGACGTCGTTGTAGAATGGAGAGATCTTGGTCGTGAATCCACTGTACAGTTCTCGAAGGACTCTGATGTACTGAGTAGGAACGCCCTGAGTGAGCAGGGCTTCGAGGACCGCTTCAGTTTCGACGGAGTCGAATGCCTTCTTCAAGTCGATGAACGTAGGGCACAGCGGCAGCTTGTATCTCGCGAGACTTCGATGAGCTTCGTAATGGTGTGTATGTGGACAATCGTGCTGAATCCTCTCCGAAATCCTGCTTGTTCGCGTAGCTGTCCTTCATCCAGCGTTCTGCTGATCTTATTCAGGATCACTCGAGTGAACAGCTTGTAGACTACGGACAACAGGCAGATCGGGCGACTGTTGCCAATGTCGTGCACGTCTCCCTTCCTGTACAGCAATACGGTCTTGTTGGTTTTCCACTGAGATCGAACCTTGCACTCCGACAGGAAGCGTGTGAAGAGCCGCGCCAAGGTGTTGATGAGGATGGCTGGCGGGAGGTTCTTCAGGTGTTCGGGTCCGATCCTGTCGGGACCGGGTGCTGTACGTTTCTTCAGCGACGAGATGGAGTGTCGGATCTCGGAAGGGAGAACAGAGGGAACGACGTATCCACCCTGCGGAAGATGGTATGGGGCAGGTGGACGTGGCTATCGAAGAGATCGGAGTAGAAGTCGTGGATGACCTTCTCCATGGTCCTTCTGGAAGAGGTGGCGGTTCCGTCAGGACGTCGGAGAGCGGTCATCTTGGTCTTGAAGGTGGCGAAGTTCTGGCGGACATTGCGGATGCTCAACCCTGCCTCTGCTGCTTCAGCCAACACTTCCGCCCTTCTCTCCTTGAGATCTTCCTTTATCGCCGCTCTGCATAGCTTCGCAAGCTCGGACGTCAGCTGGTAGTTGCCGGACTCTCGTGCTGCTCCACGCTGGCGTATAAGCTCGAGAGTTTCCGGAGACAGGCGTCTCTTGGTGGTCTTCAAGCTCTCGGCTCCCTTAGCACTATCGTAGAGATGGTGCACGAAGCGGTCGTATTCCACATCGACGTTGTCCATGACGGCATCTTCCCAAAGGCCGGCAAGAGAGGTGTAGAGGTTTCAGCTGATGGTCGTTCTGGGATTCCTCTTCTTGAACTTCGCGGCCTTCTCTCCTTGACGCGAAAAGCGAAACCCCGCGCGAAGGAGACGGTGGTCCGATCCCGTGTAGAACCTGGGGACAACGGAGACGTCGGCCAGGCAATACTTGCGATTGAAGATGATGTGGTCGGTCTCGTTGTGGAACTGGCCACCGGGGGATTCCCAGGTCCATCGTACAGAGGGAGGCTTCTGGAACTGTGAGTTTCCATGGATGGTTTTGGTTGACATGATAAACTCAGACAGCCTTTCACCTTGCTCGTTCCACTACAAGCCCTGGGTTCCGATATGAAGTTCTTCCTGCGACCTTCGTGGCCCGATCTTGGCGTTGAAGTCGCCGACGATCACCTTGTAGAAAGTCTGATTTCCTTATAGAACTTCTCCAGCTCCACGTAGAAGGCTTCGACCTCTTCGTCGTCGTAGTCGGATGTACGCGACGAATACAGTCAAAGCTGGCACGGAGCCACATCGCTTCAGTCGTAGACGTCCTACTCGGGTTGTCAGAGACTCGTACGAATCGATGTCCATGGCCAAGTGCGTGTTGACAAGGACACCAACGCCGCCTACTCCCCTGCTGTCGCATGTTCCGAGGAACAGTTCTTCTCCGGAGTCGTAGGCGGCGTGTAGGGGGTGGTGTCTTCTCGTCTCGGTCAGTCCGATGGCGTCGTACCTGATCTTCCCGGCTTGCATCATCAGGTCCTCGACGGATGCTTCCGATGCAAGTGTCCGGGCGTTGTATGTACAGATCGTCATCCTAGTCCTTCTCAATTTGCGCAGCCTGGTTAGGCCCTGAGATTTTAGTAGCCTCTCCGTACTCGTCCTTCCCATCGATGCAGAAATGGGGACTCTTTCGGGGTCAGAGGGATGAGGCCCTTTAGTGCTGCTGTGTTTGACTTCCATACAACACGGGTAACTAGTCAAGCTCTGTCGTGCGGGCGAAGAACTCCGGGCAGCCAGCCAGACTGCCCGAAGGGACGGGGCGAGACTTAAGGCGGCCTCTAATCGCCTTACATGTACTCCCAGTCTACCGAGTGCAAGCTTTTGGCCGAGCCGACACAGTTACAATCCGCACACATCCACGCACATTGTGCACGAACATGCCGCTCCCACGCCCAAGGAACGCGTCGACCCGACACAGCAGGAGCAAGGAGTCCATTCCCTACATCCCACCTGCGTCTCTGGGCAGTACACGGTCGCATTTGGTTCGCGTTTAATTCCCCTATCCACCACTCGGGGACGCGCCATGCGGCCCTAGGACAAGCGGCCCGAGATCCCTCTTAACAAGAGTGCCCGAAGGCTCTCTATCGAGGGAGATCCGTGGGGAATTGGTTAGACTACCAAAAAAGGTAATCAAAAATGGGAAGGGCTGAGTGCAGGGCAAAATTAATGGGCCAGCAACTGCTATGTATGCATTGTGTGCTAAGAAAGTGCACTCAATTTGAATGACCATAAAATTCTTGATCCATTAGTTACAAATAGCTCTAAAAACTTTGTAAGCATATAGCGCAGTGTCATGAAACAAAGGGTTCAGCAGAAGTTGTGCCATGCGGTTGTCTGCCCCAAGATTACATCAGTGTTCATGATCGAAGGTGTAAATTTCATCTTTTAATTTCGTTAGGTGTTATAATCATTCATATGAAGTTATGCAATTCAGTTTTTAAGGAAGCATCACGACAGTCTACCAGGAAAAGTTATTTTGATTGACTAGGGTGACTTGTTGAATTCTGACATAACTATTGCTTCGAGAACTGTCCAGCTGCGTCACCTTGGACGTGGGGGTTCCGGGCTGGCCCAGACTGAATATTCCTGTGGAAGTGTGGACCCCACCATGACTAATCAGTCATCCAGTTATCTCTTATTGTTAGATCCCAGAGTTTATTCTGAGTACAATACCGGCCTTATCTTTTGGTCTTTGGGCGGAAAAACCGAAAAAAACCGCCTTTTCCGCCGCTTTTCTGTAGCGCTCTTCAAATTGAGCGCATTGCAAATTGAATGACATATTCGTGATCAGCACCGAGCCCTCTTCTGGATGAGCTGAAAATCGCCTAGGGAGCGCCTGAAAAATAGTTCAGTGACCTAATTCCTGCCTGGCGCCGCTGACCCCTGTGCTCGCGGGAGATAATTACACCCACAGCTCACAAGTGGCTAATGAAGGAAGAGATTCGGCCTTTTAAAGCCTAGTTTCTGCATTATATACATAGTCACACATAGTTCTCTGGATTCCCTAGTATTTCACGATCACAATGATCTACTTCCTTAAAGGATCCGACAATTTAAGTGTTGTTATTTTCAGAAAATGCCTCCGCTCTGGAGTACTCTAATTTCGTCATATCAAGATTGTATGTGCTTATACGCGTTTGTCACGTTGGAGGCGAGAGTGAAAATCAAGCTGCGAAGTTGGAACCTTCAAGGTTGAAATCGTTAGCGATTGTACGCTTCCAAAGTTGCCCATATGACACTTCTTCGTAGTTAGCCGTACACTTTTCGTATCATTAAAGTGGGCACAAAATGGTTTCTTTGAAGACAGGAACGTAGATATCTGGAGGCCTATGAAAACACCTTATAGTCTTCTACAGGTGGGATTTCGACTGGCCCGGAGGACATTTTGGCCACCCAGTTATAGAGCAAACTCACCTCAAATGCTAACTGAGTGTCACTTTAAAAAATGTTTAAAAACTAAAAAAATTGTCTACGAGGCCATTCCCTAGTTAATTCTGAATCGAAGGATAGTTCGATTTCAAATTTACGTTCATTTGTACCGGTTTTTCACGAGTCAAATGTACCATAGCCCTGGTCGGGACCCAGATTAGTTCCGGAGCCGGTCCACTCTCCTGCCTCTGTGACCCCTCGCGCCATCTGAGAGCGCCGTAAATCGCCTAACTACAGTTTTCACACTTCCGCTGCCGCGGCGCCATATTGATCCTTCCAAACGAGGGTGGAGTAGAATGGGACACCAAACAAGGTTTGGACAACGACGATCTCTCCCTTATACTTATACGCTTGTGTTTTTCATTTCGCATTTACGCTTTAACATTGTTTAGATGCGCAGCGCATCCCAGAAAGACTGCTCGAACTCGCTTCATTTTCACAACGCTCAGTCTACAAGCTGTCCCTCTCCCTCGATTGAAAGATTCGATTCTGTATGCATTGTTCACGGCGCACTCCAAAGGCCAGCTGGACAGCCTTAAAGCAACTCCTGAGTAAGGCGGTAGGAAACTTCTGGTAGAACTCCCCAAACGTTCAGTCCACAAGCTGTCCCTCCCCCCTCGATTGAAAGGTTCGATTCTGTATGCATTGTTTACGGCGCACTCCAAAGGCCAGCTGGACAGCCTTAAAGCAACTCCTGAGTAAGGCGGTAGGAAACTTCTGGTAGAACTCCCCAAACGTTCAGTCCACAAGCTGTCCCTCCCCCCTCGATTGAAAGGTTCGATTCTGTATGCATTGTTCACGGCGCACTCCAAAGGCCAGCTGGACAGCCTTAAAGCAACTCCTGAGTAAGGCGGTAGGAAACTTCTGGTAGAACTCCCCAAACGTTCAGTCCACAAGCTGTCCCTCCCCCCTCGATTGAAAGGTTCGATTCTGTATGCATTGTTTACGGCGCACTCCAAAGGCCAGCTGGACAGCCTTAAAGCAACTCCTGAGTAAGGCGGTAGGAAACTTCTGGTAGAACTCCCCAAATGTTCAGTCCACAAGCTGTCCCTCCCCCTCGATTGAAAGGTTCGATTCTGTATGCATTGTTCACGGCGCACTCCAAAGGCCAGCTGGACAGCCTTAAAGCAACTCCTGAGTAAGGCGGTAGGAAACTTCTGGTAGAACTCCCCAAACGTTCAGTCCACAAGCTGTCCCTCCCCCCTCGATTGAAAGGTTCGATTCTGTATGCATTGTTCACGGCGCACTCCAAAGGCCAGCTGGACAGCCTTAAAGCAACTCCTGAGTAAGGCGGTAGGAAACTTCTGGTAGAACTCCCCAAACGTTCAGTCCACAAGCTGTCCCTCCCCCCTCGATTGAAAGGTTCGATTCTGTATGCATTGTTCACGGCGCACTCCAAAGGCTCGCTGGACAGTCTTGGAGCAACTCCTGACTAGGGTGGCTGCATATTTCTGATAAAACTCCCTAACCGCTCAGTCTACAAGCACTCGATTGAAAGGTTCGAGTCTGTATGCATTGTTCACGGCGCACTCCAAAGGCCAGCTGGACAGCCTTAAAGCAACTCCTGAGTAAGGCGGTAGGAAACTTCTGGTAGAACTCCCCAAACGTTCAGTCCACAAGCTGTCCCTCCCCCCTCGATTGAAAGGTTCGATTCTGTATGCATTGTTCACGGCGCACTCCAAAGGCCAGCTGGACAGCCTTAAAGCAACTCCTGAGTAAGGCGGTAGGAAACTTCTGGTAGAACTCCCCAAACGTTCAGTCCACAAGCTGTCCCTCCCCCCTCGATTGAAAGGTTCGATTCTGTATGCATTGTTTACGGCGCACTCCAAAGGCCAGCTGGACAGCCTTAAAGCAACTCCTGAGTAAGGCGGTAGGAAACTTCTGGTAGAACTCCCCAAATGTTCAGTCCACAAGCTGTCCCTCCCCCTCGATTGAAAGGTTCGAGTCTGTATGCATTGTTCACGGCGCACTCCAAAGGCCAGCTGGACAGCCTTAAAGCAACTCCTGAGTAAGGCGGTAGGAAACTTCTGGTAGAACTCCCCAAACGTTCAGTCCACAAGCTGTCCCTCCCCCCTCGATTGAAAGGTTCGATTCTGTATGCATTGTTCACGGCGCACTCCAAAGGCCAGCTGGACAGCCTTAAAGCAACTCCTGAGTAAGGCGGTAGGAAACTTCTGGTAGAACTCCCCAAACGTTCAGTCCACAAGCTGTCCCTCCCCCCTCGATTGAAAGGTTCGATTCTGTATGCATTGTTCACGGCGCACTCCAAAGGCTCGCTGGACAGTCTTGGAGCAACTCCTGACTAGGGTGGCTGCATATTTCTGATAAAACTCCCTAACCGCTCAGTCTACAAGCACTCGATTGAAAGGTTCGAGTCTGTATGCATTGTTCACGGCGCACTCCAAAGGCCAGCTGGACAGCCTTAAAGCAACTCCTGAGTAAGGCGGTAGGAAACTTCTGGTAGAACTCCCCAAACGCTCAGTCCACACAAGCTGTCCCTCCCACCTCGATTGAAAGGTTCGATTCCGTATGCATTGTTTACGGCGCACTCCAAAGGCTTTTCAAAAATTTCAAAGACTCTCCGAGTTTATATGCCGGCAACTGCGTTTCCTGAGTTTGTCGGTCATATGCGAAGAATTGACTTATCACGAAATAATTGTTGAGAACTAGGCAACGTCACAAAATGAAATTGCTTTCCATAAAGCTTCTAACATTGATTAGTATTCGTTAAAAGGCCGAGCTTCTCTGCAGCTAGCTTCGATGTGATGAAGGGTCCGATTTTTGGTAGATTTTTTTGTGTAAAATCGATCAAACGAATCCCTAGGTCCACATAAATTGTGTTATTTTTGGAAGTTTTGGCAGCTGCTTTTCATGAAGGAAATTTTCCTTTCCTTAATTTTGTAGCGCGCTATTAGTATTAATTTCGAACACTGGTTATTATACAGTAAAAAATCAATTCTTTCGGCAGCAATGTTCGATATAATTAGAGAGCCTATTTTTGCGCGTCATATCGCAGTCGTAAAAGGTACCGGTTGTCGTGCGCACACAAACATTTTGGACATTTTTACATTTGTTCGCCTTTTACTAGAATCTCTTTATGGTTCAGCTGTGTGGAGCTGTGAACCATTTGATCTGCTCACCCTTGATTTGCATGGTTTCAGTGGGGAGTTTTATCAGAAATATGCAGCCACCCTAGTTAGGAGTTGCTCTAAGGCTGTCCAGCTAGCGTTTGGAGTGCGCCGTGAACAATGCATACAGACTCGAACCTTTCAATCGAGTGGGCGCGACAGCTTGTAGACTGAGCGGTTAGGGAGTTTTATCAGAAA
>OX375867.1:50237304-50261569 GCA_947359475.1 Heligmosomoides polygyrus bakeri | reverse complement strand
ATGTGTTGCTGTATATAAGGTGGAAAATAGACTGTAATAGGCCAAATCTCCTTCCTTCATTAGCTACTCAGGAGCTGTGGGTGTAATTATCTCCCGCGAGCACAGGGGTCAGCGGCGCCAGGCAGGAATTAGGTCACTGAACTATTTTTCAGGCGCTCCCTAGGCGATTTTCAGCTCATCGGGAAGAGGGCTCGGTGCTGATCACGAATGTGTCATTCAATTTGCAATGCGCTCAATTTGAAGAGCGCTACAGAAAAGCGGCGGAAAAGGCGGTTTTTTTCGCTTTTTCCGCCCAAAGACCAAAAGATAAGGCCGGTATTGTATTAGCTTTGGTGACTGTAATGTAACTGCTAATGTTGAGTATGCAGATATCTGTGCAGCCATCACGTCGTCTATGATGCCACAGGTTGCCGAAAATGTTGAGAGGAATCTCCTTCCTGGTCGTAAGATGATATAGGTGGCTATTCCAGTTTTAGACTTCACCCGAGTGAGTTTTTTATGCGGGTTTCTGAGTAGCCCCAAATGCCAATTCAGCTAAGGTTCAGAAAACTGCAGCATCAAAAACGTCAGCGAAAAACCCGTCGCAGGAACTAGATATGGAAACAGCAGAGAGACTGTATGCTGAAATAATGAAATAAGCCCTGAATTTGCTTTCGTTTATTGCTCTGCGATAGCTAAAAGGTTATCATAACAATATTATGAATTCATGCTTCGTTATGCTATGTTATGATGAGGATGAGCATTAATCTATGGAAGATTCTGCTGCTCGCAAAGTTCTGAGCAAGAAAGACGCAATGGAAGCCGTTCCCACGCCGTTTCAGGGCGCTTTTGAAAAAATGGCGAATACATGTCATTTCCGGTTTTCAGGGCGCTTTTGAAAAAATGGCGAATATATGTCATTTCCGGTTTTCAGGGCGCTTTTGAAAAAATGGCGAATATATGTCATTTCCGTTTCCGCGTTTCGTATTCCGGTTTCCGGCCATTTTTGAGCGTTTCCGTTCCGTCTTTCGTCTTCCACTTTTTCCAGCCAAATTTCCGCTCATCCCTGGTTCTGGACAAGAGAACTGAAGGTTTTCACGGCAGCGAACTTTTGAGACAGAAGCGCCACTGTCTGATAAATTTGATAAGGCAAGTGTCTCAACAAGGAACTCCGTATCTATCCTAGCCCGGGGGGAGGCATATAATAAAGGATTATGCAACAAATTGAGTTGACGCTCACACAGCAGATTGAAGAGAACGGAACAGGACCTGAAAACAAAGAGCGAAACGAACAAACAAGCAAAAAACAAACAAATAACTGCGGTTCTAAAGACGTCTCGGCGGGCAAAGCGCACTCAAACACAGCTGACCGCCACCTGAGATGTTATAACACGCATCCATCATAGCGAGGGGCGAATAACGTGTCTGTTTACAATCGCGGTGAAACCGTATGTTATTTTTACTTTTTTCCTTTGTGAAATTTGTCAGCTTGGGCCCTATTCCGTTCTCTTCAATCCGCTATGCAGTGTCAAGTCAATTTGTTACATAATGTTCAATTCTGTGCCCCGCCCACCGAATTAGGATAGATCCGGAACTCCTAAACGGAGAAGAGCTACATACGAGTAAAGAAAATAAGAAGCAGACAATTGCGGTGAGTTCAGTTTCCTCGTCAGCGTAGTCGGCATTAAGAAGACCAAGTGATAGGGTCGTGAAGCAATCAGAAACTCACTACGTCCGTCTCAATGAGTATCGCATGTCCGTCTCTCAGCAGGATCCGCATCACATCGTCATTGGATGCGCTCTCCAGGGAGACCGGAACAGTACGTCTTCGCCACCGATCCACCTGAAGTCAGCTATTAAAACAAAGCCGCCGATGACCGGCGCAACAAGGAGCGCTAAGAAGCTACCGGTCTCGATTTGTGCTCGAGGGTGCTCAACGACGGCTTGTAGGCGATCGAATTCCTCAGCTGCATCTAGAAGGACCGAGATGGGGAGGTAGATAAAACGGAGTGGAGACTCACCTGTTCACTTATCTCCTGGTCGGACTCGCTCGATGCTGACGATGAGCCATAGCCGGACGAGGCGGACGCCATTTGGGACGACTTCTTCGAACGCACTTCGATTTCCAGCTGAATTGAACCAGAAATGAACGGAATCTTAGCAGTGATCAACTGTTCTCGCCTACAATTTTAGAGATTACCTTCTAGGCCTTAGAATAAGCATTCGCCAATTTCATCCAACAAATTCTTAACTGCAATTCGGGAGCAGTAGCGTACGGCACACTCTTGAAGGGTTACTTAAATCTGATATCACAAGCTATTAGGACGGACCCATAGTTTGCGCTGCCTCGGGTGTTTTCGATTTTATTTAAGTTTATTATTGTGTACCTTGACAGAAGATTATGGTGCCGTCACATAGGGTAGATTCAATCAAACTGTAACGATAAAAGACAACGTTAATCAAGTCCTCTTAGCTTGCGCTGTGCATTTTACTTCTACAGGAAGTCGCGAAGAAAATTTGAATGCTTCCACAGTGAGTGGTCCGTGGTCAGCCGAGGAAGAAGTCAGCGCTTTATCCTCTCCAGATAAGTCTGGTGCCAATTCATCTAGCCCAGAGGGATGGAAGGCGTGTGGTTGGCCTGCGCGAGAAATCCGAAGCAGAAACCTGGTCTCGAGTGCAGGCGTCAGCCGGCAGGTCCTCCGACTGCGCTACACGCGCCCGTGAATTAGAGCTTTCGTAATATTGTGACTTCACTAATGAAAGGAGTCACTAGTTTCTCTCAATTCGTAACCTCGGCTTTTAGCGTATATTGTGGGGCATGAAGTTTTGAGGTGAATCTTTATTTCGTGTGGCCCCACGTTTCGACTTCAGGTCGCCTTCAGAAGCTAACTGGATCCACATCCAGGTGGGGTGTTCGCCCTCATTCGTCGACCAGTAGGGACGAAAGGTGAACCCCAGAACCTCGGGTGGCGCAAGTTACATACACCAACTAACTAGCAAAAGGTTTATATTCAACGAGTCTAAACCCAGTTTTATTTTTTGTTGCTTGTTCTTTCCGTTATCCGGCTACAAAAAAGCATCAATTACAAATCCAAAATTTAGCGTAGAATTTGTTGCTTCGAAAAGTCCCTTACTGAGCCGACTTCTTATTTATTCGTTTATTTATTTATTTAATTATTACATCTGTTTATTGCAACGACACAAAAGGTATCCACGTGCTTCTTTTGCGAACAGTTCAACGTTCTTCTTCAGATTCCCTTCAATCAGAGCGGTCTAATTTTTCAAGACTTCTGACCATTTCAACCATCTTGTCCTTGGCCTTCCTCTACTTCGTTTTCCAGGTGTCCAGTCGGATGCAAGGCGTGCCTATGAACGTTGGGTTCTGGAGGGCTTATTTGCGAACAGCCGCCTCCTTTTGAGCGAATGGTGGACCCAATCCTTGAGTCCTGATCTGCGGCGAATAACTCTCAACCGCATTTTATCGCCTAAATGAGCACCAAGAATCGCACTTTCAAGTCTCCGTTGGGCGGATCGTAGTACGGTAGCCGATTCCTTGGACAATGTCAACGTTTCTCAACTGTACAAAACAGCAGGGGCACGCAACAGTTTAGGAGTCCGTAGCCGCCTCCTTGCATAAAAAACGGAAAGACGGAAACGGAAAGAGATTACACGATCTTGCGTATCGACAAATGAGGATGCCTACAAAAAACTAACCTATTGTTTATTTTCTTCGTGGAAAAAGTACGAACCTTTTTCAAAGAAGCGATTGTGTTCTATAAGGAGGGATCATGATGTGCAAAATACAGGGTGAACCAAAATAACGTGGACAAGATTTTTTTATCATAATTATAAAACAACCATCAATTCGAGAAAATGACGACTAAATTACAACAATACAAACATTAGGGCACATCATGATAAATGGTTACGAAGTGGCCTTTCTTGGAGCGGATGCAGAGGGCCAAACGTTTCGCGAATTTTTCGGCGATGGACCGCAGGTCATCAGGAGACAACCGTTCCCACTTCTGACGTTAGAATTGCTTCAGGGACTGGTGACTGGGGTGGCGCTTGACGCGGACCCTAGCCTTGAAAATGCCCACACACTGTAGTCCATCGGATTCAAATCCGGAGAATACGGCGGTCATACCGAAGACGTGATGAAGTCGGGGAAACTGACCTTGCACCACGCCTGCGCACTCTTCGCACTATGTGCAGGTGCAGAGTCCTGTTGGAACGTCCAATGGGCATTACCGAAGTGCTGGTGGACCCAAAGAAGAACCACGGACTCAAGACTGTCTCGTTGGTACACATTCGTTGATTTTCACTCCTTTATCCACGAAAACCATGGGTCTTGCTGTTGGCGCAGATTCCGCCCCAAACCATGACAGATTGTGGGTTTTGGGCGATAGCAGAGGTGCTTGGAGCCTCTGTAGACCACATCCTCTCATTTTGGCGATTGTGCGCCTGCTCCACGGTGAACAGCTTCTCACCCGTGAACAGAATCTGTTCCCAGGTACGACCTGCGGCCCATCGTCGAAAAATTCGCGAAACGTTTGGCCCTCTGCATCCGCTCCAAGGGAGGCCACTACGAAACCACTTCAACATGACGTACCCTAATGTATATATTGTTGTAATTTAGTTGACGTTTTCTCGAATTGTTGGTTGTTTTGTAACTATGACGAAAAAATCTTGTCCACGTTATTTTGGCTCACTCTATTAGACCAAAACATACTGATGGGAGGAAACAAAGGGAACGTATGAAAATCTAGTGAAGACATGTTCTGCTATCTGCTCATCCAAGCGGCAATACCGAAAGCATCAATTAGAAACGAGTACCTTGGACTACCACTCCCTTAACCTCGCCGCACGGTTTTCGACATCTGTCCCGGACTCCAGTGCATAAGTTGTCACACTTTATCAACGATTCTGGAGCTTGCAGGCTCTTTAAGCTGAAGAAGAGATAGCTTTGCTTTTCCTCGTTCAAGAACCAAATTGCGAGCAATGTCCTTCACTCTTAAGGCAGATAAATGGTTCGTACTTTAAATTTTCTAAGCGCTTTCAGTTTCCCTAAGCACCGAGACATTTCAGAAGCCGAATCAAAAGTTCTTACTTTGATATGAAATTTTGTCTGAATAGTATAGTTGCTTCACATGCACCGCATCACGGTAAAAATGTCTTCCGTCTTTGTGTCCTTCTTCCATTGAGTGTTCTTGCGATGGTTAAAGCGTTTCTTTTCTGACGTATTATCTTATGAAACTGTAATAAGCAATAACAATAAAAAACTTCTAATAACGCGTGCATAATAGGCCGAGATATTCCAAGTGGGTAATTTCTGTTGTATTCTCGAGATCCACTTCGTATTCTCACTACCCCAATTATTAGTATTTAGAAGCAGCAGTCAGTGCTGCAGAGAGGCTAACGGCTGATTCTACTGACACACTGACGGCTTCTTGACGGCTTCACCGTGGTAATAACTCCTCACCATCAATCGTACTTGCCACCCTTGTCATGGATTTCTCAGGAAAAACATTTTAACTAGTCGGTTGGGCAAGTTAGAAAAAAATCGAAAAAATGAACGACATCCACAAAAACGATTATTTGACCAATATCGATTGATGGGGATCGATACATCAAAAACAAATACCCCCCAGGGCTGAAGTTTCGGGCCGTTTGAACGTCATCTACAAAAAATCGACAGTCTGATCAATATCGATTTATGGCGATCGATACTTCAAATGGCGATCGATACTTCAAAAGCAAACTTCAGATTCGTGTTCAGCGACCTCGGTCACCCCAGTGCTGAAGCTTTGGGCCGCTGTTGATCGCCATCAATCGTAGGGTATGCCCAATACGGCCCTCACTTGTGACGGAAACACACACACACACACACACACACACACACACACACACACACACACACACACACACACACACACACACACACACACACACACACACACACACACACACACACACACACACACACACACACACACACACACACACACACACACACACACACACACACACACACACACACACACACACACACACACACACACACACACACACACACACACACACACACACACACACACACACACACACACACACACACACACACACACACACACACACACACACACACACACACACACACACACACACACACACACACACACACACACACACACACACACACACACACACACACACACACACACACACACACACACACACACACACACACACACACACACACACACACACACACACACACACACACACACACACACACACACACACACACACACACACACACACACACACACACACACACACACACACACACACACACACACACACACACACACACACACACACACACACACACACACACACACACACACACACACACACACACACACACACACACACACACACACACACACACACACACACACACACACACACACACACACACACACACACACACACACACACACACACACACACACACACACACACACACACACACACACACACACACACACACACACACACACACACACACACACACACACACACACACACACACACACACACACACACATACTCACACTCACTCCTCACGGCGGAGCCATGAGGAGTGAGTGTGAGTGTGTCACTTCAGCCACATCCTGAAGTCCCTTCCCCTGCTCAAATCTAGAGCATAGAACAGAGTTATAGCATTGTTTGTTTGTTTTCTTCATTATAGGTGTGCCATCATTTCTTTTTGTTCGTGTTAGTGACACTTTTTATAAGGTGACCCCCACGACTACCATAGCGGCATAGTTCGTTATAGCAGACTAAGAAAATCGTTCAACTATCTACTGCAGAACTCCGCTTAAATGGAATCTCCACCATCAATGAACAATGTGGACAGGTGTATGGCAGACAGTTCCTCAAAACAAATATAATATGTGAGCCATAGACAATTCTCTAGTGGAAGCGAAAAGAGAAGCTTATGCCCATCCCAACATTGCAACCGTTTGCAAACATTTTTAGGGAATTAAAGGTTTTCTATTCCTTCCAGCTCCATGCTCATACTGTAGTTACCGCTCATTCCTAGCATTCGTCTCCTTTTCAATGCAACTTCCATAGATTCCTGCTGAGCGCAGAAGCCTACTCATAAGAATTGCGCGTAAGTGATACCAAATAGTACCCACTAGCGAAATGAAGGTTGACAAGCATCCGCTGCTTTCTTAATGGTTGATTGGAGTGCTTGGACCCGCAACGATCGTCTGCATACTGCGCGAAAACTCGTCCAACCTAGCTCCGGAAAACTCGTCACTACCGTGTAGCTTTAGACGCGAGTGAAAAACTCTATTTCCCTAAAGACACTCAAGATGGCTGCAAGTTTTCTTCGATTGCTACCACCGCTGGAATTGACATGAGTTTCTCTTTTCGCTTTCACTAAAGAAGTGTCTATGGCTCACATGATATGTTATAATTGTTTTGAGGAACTGTCTGCCAAACACCTGTTCGGAATACTTCATTTATGGTGCAAATCCCATTTAAGTGAAGTTCTGCAGTAGATGGTTGAACGATTTTCCTAGTCCGTTTTTATGAACCATTTTACAGCAGAAATCTCAACTGCCTGAGGCTGCCCCCAAAACTTAGTTCGAAACTTACAAGAGCAGCTGGAAATTGGGTAGCCTACTCCTCCAAATAACAGTGGGGTTGGTCTTTTGCGCTCCGAAGTGACGTTTGAAACCCTTTGTAGCCAACGCTTTCCTTCTGTGCTGGCATCACCCGCAACGTCGTAACTACAAGAAGCACGACAAGTACTAGAAAATGATCTCTAAAGCTGAAAACCAAGAAAGTCCAGATTTCCACCCTTGACTTCCGCTGAGCTTGCTTCTTCTTATTATTATGGCTGTACAGAAACATTTGCTGGAGTGATGTACACGTTCTGAAGCGTTTAGCGGGGGTAAATATAATGCAATGCTTACGCACATTTAAGACCTATCTGTCGATGTAACTGCAAGTGGGCCTATGATTCTTAGTTTCCATCAAGGGAAAGATATAGGTTTTGAGTACGGATTAAACGCGGGACGAACTCTCTGCAGCTATTTCTACTAAAACCTCTGTTTATCCGCATCCTACCGCTACTACCTGAAAGGAGCGCTCACTACTTACATGCCCACCCTTGATCGAGTCACGGAACAGCTCAGGTTGACGAGATCTTGGCGAGCCGCGAGCGCGTCACAGCCGGCAACCGGTCCCGCGACGATCGCCTGCATACGGTGCGAAAACTCGTCCAGCTCCGCCATGGAAAACTCGTCGCTACCTGTGGCGAGTAGTTCTGAATTGTTTTCGTTGGTTCCAAGTTGTTAATTCTCCACCAAAGATGGCTGACAATAAGGGGTTTTACTTGCGCCTGGCGATTGGATTTAATCGTGGTCATCGAAAGCCTGAAAAGGTGAGCTTTTTGTAAGCGTCCACACTCGCCGATACATTTACAACCGAAAAAAAATCCGTCCGAGTTGTCCGGTGCACAACGCCCGCAGCCTCTCGATAGTCATAGAGCGCCCTTACTACGGGCTCTATATGTTGGAGCCAGGGATGATGGACATTAATGACGCTATGGGATTCTCAGCCCATAGGAAGCCCCCGCCCTCTCTCTCTCTCTCCCCCCCCCCCCGACCCTATTTGCGCCGGAAAACTGAACAAGCACGCAGATATCGTCATTCGTCCGCGTGTGGTCGTCCAAAGTGGTCGGTTCATTACTCGGTTCAGCTTCATTCTTCAAGGATAAGCACTCATCCACATACGACCATGGCTTCCTCGCTGGCTTGTTCTTTGGAGAAGAGCGCTACGAAAGACAACGGCGGACGCGAAACCTCTACGCCAGAGGAGATCACTGTGGCACTGGAGCAGCTGCGGGCTGACAAGAGGACGCCGGTATTTTTGAAGAAGTTGGTGCAGCATGTCTTCAGTGTACAGGAGCAGTTATCGTCGCTGGTTGCCACCAACTTGGCACTCAATGAAGAGGTTACTCGCCTCCGTGAAGAAAATGCTGCTCTCAAGGAGTCTCTTCGTGAGTCAAGACAATCATCTGCCGAGTTGACTACACAGACCCATCCCCCTGCGGACAGTTACGAAGAAAAAGAACGTCTTAGGTCGATAGTTATCTCCAGAGTATGTGAATCAAGTTCCTCCTCTTCCGTCTCAAGAGCTGTTCATGACCACGACGTAGTGAAGCAAATTTTTGATCATTTGGGAATCGAATGTGTACCTCATGTGGTATATCGACTAGGAAAGCCTACCGAAGGTCGTGCACGCCTATTGAAAGTTATTTTGCCTAGCACGTTTTATCAAAAACTAACGCTTAGGAGGGCTCAAAGGCTTCGGTTCTTCTCCTGCAAGGGGGTGTATATTCGCCCCTCACTAACTAAACAGGAGAGAGATCGAGACAGAGAGGCCCGGCTCGCACGCAATTCTCTGCTGGGTGCTAATCTTCTTTCCCAGTCAACTCAGTCTTCATCGGTAAACTAGTTAGTTCTCACCGGACTCCTGTCTCGAGCCTCAAATGCTTGTACTGCAACATACGATCGCTTCAAAAAAATGTATCCGTTTTAAAATTTGCTGTAGAGAGTATCGATTACGATCTCATTCAGCTAACCGAAACTTGGCTCAGCGACTTAAATGATATTGAACCGATTTTGGGGCAACTACCTGCAGCATTCAATTTTGCTAGATGCGACAGAGCTCAAAAAAGGGGTGGTGCTGTGCTCATTCTTATTAAACGCTCCATTGCTTTTAATATAGTCTGGCGAGAATCTATACCTAACGCATTTGAAATCATCTGCTGTGACCTAACTTACCTTAGTCCACCCTTCGACTAATAGTGGTTTACAGGACACCCAGTTGCAATCTCAATGATTCAATTCAGCTTTGCAAAGTTCTTAGTGATCTATGTTCATTCCAAGGGCACTCTATTATCACCGGAGATTTTAATTTTTCTGATATTGACTGGAAAGAAAATTTACCGCGTGGTACATCTACTGTCTCACAGCGCTTCACTGAGTTCTGCACTTCAACCAAACTTGTTCAAAAAGTACGTGAGCCCACTAGGGGCAAACACATACTTGATTTAGTTCTCTGTTCTCAAGCAAATCTAATTAAAGGTGTCAACGTATCCGCTCCTCTAGGTTCCAGTGATCACTTCTGCCTCTCGTATGAAATAATTATACCCATACATCGTCTGCACTTCCGATGGAGCAGAGCGTACCACAAGGCCAATTATGACGCCATTTGTCATTTCTTGCTTTCTTTTGACTGGAGGAATATCCTGGAAGGGCTTTCTAATATTAATGACAAATACGAATTTTTTTGTCTATTCTACATTTTTGCATTCAGAAATTTGTACCACTTGAAAAGCAACCTTTGAATCATGGCAACGTTCCTCCGTATCTCTCCCGATTAGCTGAACTTAAAGAAAAGGCTTGGTACAATTCACAAAATGATCCGTGTCCAGAAAAAATCAAGCACTTCACCAGTACTAAAGAAAAGTTCGATCGCCTTCTCAAAAAATACAATAGTTATCGTGAACGAAAGCTTTTGACAAATCCCAAAAAGTCTTCACTGTACAAGCTGCTAAATTCAAGGCTAAGGTGATCTGATCGAATTCCTATGTTAAGCGATGGAAATGGTAACACTGCTTCAAACGATTTTGAGAAAGCGTCAATGTTTGCCTCTCATTTCAAAAAATCTTACTCTGAACAGGATCACGATGATGATTCATGGCTTCTCACTAAAGCTACCGTTCAAAATACTTATGCGGACAATTTACTGTGGTTTTATAAAGAAGATATTTATAAGCTGTTGAGTAGATTACCCCTGTCTTATTCGCCAACTCCGGATGAAATTCCAGCTTACTTCATTCTAAAGGTTGTCATTGCAATTGCCGTTACTTTGGTACATATTTTTAACTACAGTTACATGCATGCTGTAATACCCCATCGATGGAAACACGCCTATGTTACTCACGTTTTGAAGACATCGCCGAACACTCTAGCTTCAAACTACTGTCCTATAAGCTTAACATCAGTATTTTGTAGAACATTCGAAAAAATTTTGAAGGCAGAATTAGTGAAGTACATTGAGACAAATGGGATTTTACCTGAGAACCAACATTGATTCAGAGTCAAACGGTCAACAGAGATATCCATGTTGTCTGCCTTAAATGACTGGACCAAAGCACTTGATGCAAACAATGATATTGATATCATCTACCTCGACTTTAGCAAGGCGTTTGACAAAGTACCGTTTAAAGAATTGGTTCAAAAACTTCAAACTGTTGGAGTGCATCATCGAATTATTGCGTGGATAAAAGGTTTTATCTCGAACAGAACCTTTCGAGTGAAAGTCAACGATTCCTTCTCAGATACGTATACGGTGACCAGTGAAGTACCTCAGGGTGGGGTATTATCACCAGTTCTCTTTATTATCTGCACTTCTGACCTACCAGACCAAATAGACAAGTTCAACGTGAAGTGTGGTATGTTTGCTGATGACGTAAAACTATACAAAAACATTAGCAAACCGGAAGATTGCTTGGCTTTGCAAGGCGCCATTAAAGAGATTGCTGATTGGTCTGACAAGTGGAAACTACCTCTATCTGCTTCAAAAACTAAACTTCTTCATCTTGGTAAATCGAGGACAGCAAGATACAACTACATGCTTGGTGGAACCCGTATAGTTAGTGTAGATACGTTACGAGATCTAGGATTTATTATGGACAAAAAACTCACTTTCACTGACCACTGTGAAGACATCGCAAAGAGAGCTGAGAGAATTGTTTACAACATATTTAAATCCTTGTCTATAAAATCAGCACCACACTTTTTGATAGCATATAAATCATATGTTCGCCCTGTACTAGAATACGGTACCACAGTTTTTAGTCCTCATTTGAAGAGTAGTATACAAAGGGTTGAAGCAGTTCAAAATGGTTTCACTAGAAAACTCTGGATACGCTTATATGGGTATGACTACACCACCATACCTTCTGCCACTATTCGCAACAAAATTTTCAAAATCTCCAGTCTTGAGACTCGTAGGAAACGGAATGACCTGCTCATGATTTTCAAAATGATTACTGAACTGGTTGAAGCTTGATGAGTTTTACACGCTACAAAATTCCAGCACAAGAGGTAGTCAGAGAAAATTCCATTTCTCCAAGGCCAAGAGCTCCATCCGTGCTTCCTTTTTTACCCAAAGGGCCGGCTCTGAGTTTTTAATATTCTCAAAAAAAATGCGTTCCCTAATTCATTAGCTCAGTTTAAAAGGCTCGTGGACAGGTATCTCCTAGAGTAGCTAAGTAGTTACTATGCGCTGTGTTGTAGTGTTGTTTTTCTTGTTATTGAATGTTTTGTATTTCACTGCGTGTAATTGTATCTGTTTGCACGTCTAAATAAATAAATAAATAAATAAATATCACTAGGGGCAGCGACTGGTTAGCAGAAGGGTAGGCAACTGCGTGATCTGATAACGATTTCTCTGAGTTTCACTCCGAAACTACGGTGGACAACTCAGACGGGTTTTTTCCCGTTCTAAGTTTATTAAACACTGCCGTTTACTTTTGAAGAAATAAGTATAATCAACAGGAATGTGCTTCAATCCAGGGTTTCAAGGGTCTTTTTCTCATGGGCTTCTGTTGTACGGTTGCCTACCCTACGGCAATCGTTCTTGTCGCTCTCGCCACTCCAGTCGCTTGTTCATAGTTCCCGGGCGTTGCCATTGTTCTTGTTGTTGCCGTCGGTTCCGTCGCGGACTATGAACAGGCTCGTCGCTTCCACGGTAAGCTTAGTTGCGAGTTCACGACACACAAAAGATGAGATAATACATGTCTAACGTTCTTTATTTCTTTATTTAGTTTTATATTTTGAATATGCGGCACTATGGTAGTTGGGAGGGGTCACCATGGCCTGCAGCGGCGGGGAGCCGCTGCGAGTAGCTACATTCAGCGAATGTGAATTCAGTCTTATCTCCACTTTTCGATTACAGATCCACATTTCACTTGCTTTCGTATTGGGCAAGGGAGGAAACTCCAGGATGCAGGCAATTTTAGCACGGGCGTGTCGCTCGAACCACACCCTTTAGCCCATTCCCCTGCCTAAATCTGTGCTATAGCTATGTTCTTCGCTGACGCGGAGGAGAGCACAGAACATAGCTATAGGATTGTTTGTTTCTCTTACTATCAGTGTGCTACCGTTTCTTTTTCCGTGTCTGTGGCACTTTTTGCGAAGTGACCTCCCCCCAACTACCATGGCACCGAATATGCTTTCTAAAGGAGATTGGATGTTGTGTAGCTGCAACATATGTCCCTTGCTTCAGCACAGCATTTTTTTCCGTTAAAAAAAACCAAATGTGGAGTAGCAAGATCCCGTCCAGCCAGTCTTCTACTCTTGAAAATGTCTGCTAATGTATCGTTTACCTTCATCACAGTCCCAGTTGAGGTGTTGTGGGGAAGGAGCGCTGTTTAACGTCGGTCGTGACACGGGCGTCGGGACTCAGCAAATGTGTCACAGATGTTATACAACATGTGCTCGAATTTATAAGAAGTGACACAGAGATCGCATAACGTGCGTTCAGATCCAGAAGACGTGCCACAGATCAGACTATACGCAGCATGCGTTGGACTTTCTGAAGGCTTTTTAAAGGATTCTTGCAATGAGAGTGTGCGTGCTTGGCTCTCACTTCGTTTCTCTGTCGGTATGGGGTTTTGGAGGGAGGGAGTAGGGAGAATGGTTACAGGAATTTCAAGAGTATTACTGCCGTCGGATAATAAACGGTATCGACCGGTCGTCTATACCGATTGATTTTATTTATGTTTCTATAGATTAAGCACTTGGGATGGGGACTCTCATAATCTGTTTCTCACCATGTAGAGAATAGATACATCGGAGAATAAATCGCTGCATACGACAGAGGATGTACAAGCTTCATAAGTGCAGTTTTGAAGATTCTGCCCTACGTTCGGTGGCCGTTAGGCCTATCGTTGTTCGAAGAACTCTCCATTGAAGCATACAAAAGGTCGAGTCACAGGATATCGTCCAACTAGTCCAACCCGTAGTACTGCGTCAAACCCAAGCATTGGTTGAAGTCGAAGCATTTACTCTTCGAAGCATCTGTTAAGATATCGCTTAACTTCATCATAGGTCCTATAACGGCTCCATCAACGTAATCCTAGTCTACTCCACTGTTGAATGCCTGGCAAGCGAATTCTTTTATCGATTTGTTGCGAGATGGGAGGCGCGTTGTTCGGAAATCTCTTTCTATTGACGAAAACGAAACGTCGAGTCGCAGGATACCGAACAAGGAGTCCGCACACAAAACTGAGCACACATAACCCCATCAATTGTGCTCTACTTGGAGAAGTTTTTGGATTTCTTCAAAAGTGGACTTCTTCGAAGATCAGTACTTTGATGCCTGGCATTTGGCGCCTATTACGTCTGCCGAGGCCACCCAAAGTATCTCTTGAGGGCAGCCAATGTAGGTGCGAAGCACCATAAAAGGTGCGAGGTGCGGAACAGGTCACGATATCTGGTGAACGCAGAGGACAGCAAGCAATTACTCCAATACACGGGACCAATATCTAAATGAGGGAACAATATGGCACTGGGTGCAGGTCTCGGGCGGAGGTCCAATTCATCGTAGCAACAAAACGCCAAGAGAGTTTGTCCAAAAATTTGTAAAATAAGCACCTTGGGCGGATCCACATCTAAATTATAAATGAAGAAGCATATCTTGAATTGTTGCATTCAGGGTAGTGTTCCTAGCTTAGGAGGACACACTATGGATCCCCACTCTAGACGTTCACCTAGCACTGCTGGTTAGAAAACTATCGTAGTTCCACTTAAAACCTGAAGGACTAAAGATAAATAATGTGGTAAGTTCATGAAAAATATCAAAATTTGATAAAGTTAAAACGAACAAAGGGAGATAAATTCCAAACGGCAGCAAAAGCGAGTAGGCCAACTTACATGCAGGTTTAAGTTTATTTAGTTTTAGTTTGATCGCTCACCTCTTAACACCAACACGCTCACTCTGAGTAACCCATTCGAAGGCATTGTACCATCTTGCTTATCAAGAAGGGTCCTTATAGCCAGACGCACAAGGAAATCTCCATGAAGTAGCAAGTAGCAACAAAGCGAACGATGAAAATGCGAGAGTCAGTAAGAATATAGCACAGAATGATTTCCCATCGATCCCATCGATTATAACAGCTGATGGGTGGTAGCAATCGCAGTAGGTGCGCGCCACAAACAGTTCCAGAATAGGCGGAGCGAAAGGGGCGGAGGCGTGGTCTCAACGGTGGCGCCCTCGTCGGTGTGAAAACCGGGCTCCCCCCACTCCTCACACTCACCACACACACTCACACACTTACAGGCCTGAGCCCACCTCGACCTGGCAAGAGACTACAGCACCTACATGGGTGGCCATCGGCTTTTTACTCGCCGACAACGAGGCTCCACTTTAGACCTTCACTGTAGTCGCCCAGCTGAAGCAGTTTTTTACATTAATTGAAATAGTTAAATACGTGTGAAGTTATGGTGATGGCGATGTCCGTTCCTACTCGTGGTGTCATTGGAAACTGCTCGCTTTATGAGCTAAGCTAAGCACGGACACTCGAATGCAGGCGACAGGTCCTTGTGTCTGGCGGGCCGGAGACCAATGTCACATCACATGGGTAGGATGAGTCATGTTTTTCGAGATTGGGCTACGGCGTCCGTGGGAGACGACGCGCGCTTGCAGAGCCCGACGAATGTGGAAAGTGTGCGAGGGTCCTGATGCGAGGACGGCATCGGGGGCTATTGAGCTAGCCCGAAAGTCCCGTAACGTAATCAGGACCCGTGTAGCAACGCTGAATGTGGGTACGTCGACAGGCCGCTCATGCGAGTTGATTGAAGCACTGGACCAAGAAGAGTTAACTTCTGTGCGGTGCAGGAGACGAGGTGGTCCTGCAGCAAGTCAAGAGACATAGGACGTGGATTTAGGTCCGTTCTGGAAGTCCCAGGACCACCAGCTTATTTACTTACTTATTACATCTCTTTTATCGCAACGGCACAGACAAGTATCTACGTGCTTCTTTTGCGAAGAGTTCAGCGTTCCTGTTCGGATTCCCTACAATTAGAGAGGTCCAGTTTCTCATGGCTTCTCTTGTCCTTGTCCCTCTGTATCTTGCGATGTCATCCAGCCATCTTGTTCTTGGTCTTCCTTTACTTTGTTTTTATCAGGAACCCAATCAGCTGCAAGGCGTGCCCATGAACGTTCGTTGCTACAGAGCTTATTTGCGAACAGCCACTTCCTTTTGAGCGCATGGTGAATCCAATCCTTGAGTCCTGATCTGTGGCGAATAACTCTTGACCGTATTTTGTCGCCCAAACGAACACCAAGAATTGATCTTTCAAGCCTTCTTTGCGCGGATCGTAGTCTTGCAGCAGTTTCTTTTGACCACGACCACGTTTCGCAACCGTATAGAACAGCAGGGAGCATGCAAGAGTTAATGAGCTTCTTTTTCAGCTGGACTTCGACGGCCTTAGAGCGAAGAAACAGTCGATATTTAAAATAGACTTCTCTCCCTGCTTGAATCCTTCTCTGAATCTCTTTTAGTGGGTTGCGTGGGTTTGACAATAGCTGCCCAAGGTAAATAAATTCGTTGACGCCTTCTATAATTTCTCCGTTAATTTGTATTACATTCCCTTCCGTGTCGGTTGTTGGTCTACCAAGGTTCATCCACTTGGTTTTCGAGTAATTCATTTCTAATCCGACTCGACCTGACATCTCTGCTAGATCTTCTGCCATGCTTTGTAGTTCGTGGCACTCATGAGCAAACAATACGATATCATCAGCATATGCGAGGTATGAAAGATTCTTGTCATTCATTTGGAAACCTCTATTTCGCCAGTTGACTGCATTCAGCACGTGTTGAAGTGTCAACACGAAAAGCAGCGGCGAAAGATAAACCCCTTGTCGAACGCCTTTTTGAATGTTCAGCTCAACATAGCTTGATCCCACCTTCACAGCAGCACTTCCGTTTGCATAAAGCAGTTGAATAGCTTTGATCAGGTTATCCTCGATTTTGAAGTTTTTCAAAGCCTCCCACACTGCTGGTAGTTCGATAGTATCAAAGGCTTTTTTAAAATCTATGACAACTAACACCGCACAACATTTAATGTTGAACTCGTAAGCCTTTTCTTGGAGGATGTTCAAAATGTGGATGTGGTGAATTGTGGAGAAATTTCTTCGAAATCCTTTTTGCTCTTGGGGAGGCATGTTGCAGTCATTGACAATCTTTCTCAGTCGTTCATTGAGAATTTTTGTCATAATCTTGTATATCGTTGATAGTAGTGAGATTGGTCTGTAATTCGCAACATCTAATGCGTCTCCTTTTTTATAGAGCAGGATGGTATCGGAGAAGGCTAACTCTCTTGGCACGTTTTTTGTGGAGAGTATGGAGTTGAGGAAATGGCACAGACGATTGGAGAGCATGCTCGAGAGAGGGCGTAGTGCAGTCGACTGTACTTTATCAGAGCCGGGAGAGGAACGTGCTTTGCTGCTCTTCAGTGCATCCTCAACTTCTTTGGGAAGAAAGTGGAGGTCAATGGGGCCGGCGGGAGGGGCTTGTGGGCCATGGTGGGATCGGTACAGGTCGTTGTAAAATGATCGAATTGCTTCTGCAGTTTCGGCAAGTGGGTCGCAGCTGGTGGGAGTGTTTCTGGGGTTTCGGTGAAGAATGGTCAAGGGGCGCCGGATATAGGTTCCTTCACGTTGTATAACACGGAGCCGACCAGTACTAACAGCTTTTCGCAGTATAGCAATGTGGCGCTCGTGGAGGTCGTCCTTGAGCGATTTTCTGACGAGTTTGCATACTTCAGTATATTCTATCAATTGGGAAGGTGCCTCTTGTCCATAACGCAGTTTTCTGCGATGTTGTAATAATTGCCTAGTGCACTGCGAAATTCGTGGAGGCAAGGACTCGTACCGTGTGGCTTTGTTGGTGGCGGTATTAATGATGGTGGTTAGTCTGCGATACTCTTCATTGACTTGGCTGCATACAGGTATTGTATCCATTAGTTGTTGGGCGTGGAGGCAAAGCATGGAGTTGTCCACGATGCGTGTGCCGCGGTGCGGTTGTGCAATTCTTTTGGTCTGCTGAAGTTGCATGGTGCACCGAAGAAGTCTGTGATCACTACCTGCATTAACAGAAGCAAGGACGTTGACATCTTTCACTTCGCGAATGTTGGGCACGAGAACATAGTCTATTTCTTTCTTCAGTCCGAGGGCGCTGCTCTGCCATGTCCATCGTGTAGCTACTCTCTTTTGAAAGAACGTGTTTGCAATAAACAGGCGTCGCTCTTCGCAGAATTCAGCCAATTTGCTCCCTCGTGAATTTCGAGGTTCTGCAGCGTTCACACCTATAAACCGCTCCTGATGTTGGCGTGCTCCTGGAGTGAACCACCAGCTGTGTCGGAATAATCGTCTCCGAACGATTTCGTGACTCGATTGTAAATGTCGAGCGCTTTAAAGATCGATGGATGAAGATCGTTATCGCCGCTAAGGAGCGACTCTATCTTCATCTCTGCGTATCATTATTACTATATATAATCGAGAGAGGCATGAGTCACTGTCCGACGACATGTTTGCACTCTGTGAAGCCAATATGCACTCTTATGTGAAGCCCACCGCGTCACCTGCGTACGCCGCGCTGTAGCCCACCGCGTCCGCTGCGTACGCCGCGCTGTAGCCCACCAAGTCCACAGCGTACGCCGCGCTGAAACCCACCACGTCCACAGCGTACGCCGCGCTGAAGCCCACCGCGTCCGCTGCGTACGCCGCGCTGTAGCCCACCGCGTCCACAGCGTACGCCGCGCTGAAGCCCACCGCGTCCGCTGCGTCCGCCGCGCAGAAGCTCACCGCGCTCGCCGGGCCCGCCGCTCAGAAGCTCACCGCGCCCGCCGCGCTGAAGTCCGCCACTGCGAGTGTTTACTCGTGACGGAGCACGAACTGTCGACGGTGCATGTTGATCACATCTAAGAAGTTTACGCACCGACTTTGTGCAAAGCAGAGAACACCCTACCAATTTTCAGCAGTGAACTAGGGCAAGCCAGCGATGAAAGTTTTGGGAACCTGAGCTGGGTTCCGAATCGTAATCAACCACGTCTTGGATCTCAATTCTCAGCAGTGGTTCGAAGCAGGAGTGCTGAAGGACATTCTCCTGAGTGCTATACAAGGATGTCAGTGGTAGTCAGCAAAGCACCAGCGTCAGGCGCCGGCGAAGCCGGCGACTGACGCCGGATTAGCAAGCGTCGGTAGCTAGGTTTGGGTTACGTCCCTTCGTCGCCATATTCGAAGCCGGCGTAGCCGGCAAGCCTGGCGTGGCCCGTACGTCCAGCGTCAGGCGCCGGCGAAGCCGGCGACCGACGCTGGGTGAGGAAGCGTCCCTAGCGAGGTTGGGCTATGTCCCTTGTATCTTTGTCCAAAGTCATCATTTCCCAATATCATCACATCTCGTGGCTTAAAGCAGGGCGACAGGGCAGAAATGTCGAGCATTCGTTGTTACAGGATGTTTTGTTGCGATCAAAACTCTTGCGCCAGGCGGGACTCGAACCCGCATCTTCTGCTTTCCGGGCAGCGATGTTCGCCTTACACCACCGGCGCTGTTTGACCGCACGTAACATCCGCGATATCCTCGAGGCCTGTCAGCACCCACCCGTGATACGGGATGGGCCGGTCGCTGATATCAGCATGGAGCCGGTTAAGCTGAAGACCTTACTAGTCACAATGTTCTAACACATTTGCTTAAGCCTGGAGCGGCTGCTAGAGAGGCTGTATGTTGCTACAGGATGTTTTGCTGCGATTCCGTATCACGGGTGGGTGCTGACAGGCCTCGAGGATATCGCGGATGTTACGTGCGGTCAAACAGCGCCGGTGGTGTAAGGCGAACATCGCTGCCCGGAAAGCAGAAGATGCGGGTTCGAGTCCCGCCTGGAGCAAGAGTTTTGATCGCAACAAAACATCCTGTAACAACATATAGCCTCTCTAGCAGCCGCTCCAGGCTTAAGCAAATGTGTTAGAACATTGTCAGGCATTCGTTGAGCATTGACGAGCTGCAATAGGTTGCGAACACAGCTCTAGGCGAAGCAGGAGTGCTGAAGGACATTCCCTTGAGTGCTATACAAGGATGTCAGTGGTAGTCAGCAAAGCACCAATCAAACTGTAGTAGGCTCACGTTTCAACGTGTTCGACCTCGACGCTAGGGATGCTTCCTTACCCAGCGTTGGTTGCCGGCGAAGCCGGAAAGCCTGGCGTGGCCCGTACGTCCAGCGTCAGACGCTGGCACTCTATAGCTGGCAGCTCCGATCAAGTCAATGAAGAGTTTTGGAGCTTGCTTGATGAGAAGACAGCAGACGTACCTCCGAAAGATGTCATCGTAGTCGCTGGTGACCATAGTGGGCACGTAGGTGCCACGAATGACGCTGACATGGTGGTTTCGGGTCGGGTCTCGTAACGCCGATGGTGAGCTCATTCTTGAGCATGCGGAATCGCAGAATCTCACCATTGCGAACACCGTTTTCCGAAAACGCGACCTCCACATCATCTCATACAATAGTGGGAGTTCCAAGTCTCAGATAGACTTTGTCCTCGTGAAGGATCGGGACCGAAACATTGTCACCGACGCGAAGATCGTGCCGTATGAGACGGTCGCTCCACAGTATCGACCGCTGGTCTGCACTTTGAAAATCACACTTCCGAGGGTGCAGCAGGTTGAGCGATGCGGTGCTGCAAGTATCAAGTGGTGGCGAATGAAAGAAAAGGAAGCAGCTGTGATTTCTTGCATACGGTTACCGACGGTCACGACTGTCGATGAAACTTGGAAGAGAGCAACCGAATCTATCCTATTCCGGGGGGCACATAACTAAAAACTATTATATGTAAGGAATCCACTTGAGACTTACCGAGCGGCTCCAACAGAACAACATAGGACCATAAACAAGAAAAAGTCACAAAGTAAAAAACTAAAAATTACATTTGTTGTGCTTGTAAGCCGGTAAAGTTGTGTGCCATCCTCACCATGTTGGATCCTGTCAGTCGGCAGTCAGCACGCGGCATGCGGCTTTATACGCTCTCTTCACCATGTTAGATCCTGGTTATAACATGCCAAGCGATGGACAGCACACGGCATGCCTTCATTCCGTCGCTCTTTGCGCAGCGAGACGGTTGCATGTAAACCGCGGGGATTTTTTTTTGTTTGTTCGTTCGTTTTTGGTTTCTTTTAGGATCCAGCTCGTTCTATAGCAGGCGCTCGGTAAGTCTCAATTCATTTTTTTACCTACTTTTTAGTTATCCCCTCCCTCCCCGGACTAGGATAGATCCGAGCAACCGACGCGATATGCCAAGCTGAAAGATTGGAACTCGGCACTACGAAGCCTGGACGACGCAAAGTCGACAAGCAGACATGGCTGTGGACGGACGATGTGAAGGCGAAGGTTTGAGAGAAGAAATCTATGTATCATGTGTTTCTCGGCGACAAAACAGCCGACAACAGCCAGAAGAATCAGAAGGGAAGAAGGCCGCAAAGAAAACCATGGCTGTTGCGAGAGCCACACATTATGGTGATGTCTACCGACAGCTCGAGTCGCGCGATGGTGAGCGGTATCTGTACCGACTTACAAAGTTGGCCATCGCCAAACCGAGGATATTGAAAAGTTCTTTGGCATCAATGATGAGAGCGGTCATCTTCTGACAGACTGCAAAAAAGCGTTGAAGCGATGGCGTGATTACTTTGAGGAAACTTCCACTATGGAATTTCCTCACCCGGCCATCCTTTCTGTGGGTTCTGTTGGGGTCCCGTTCACAAGATCACCGTGGAGGAAACAGAAGCGGCTCTGAAGAAGATGAAGCCATGTAAGGCGACAGGACCGGATGATCTGGCAGCCGATGTTTGGAAGTCGAAGCTCTGGTATCCTGCTGAGAAGTTGGCTGAATTCTTCAACCAGGTAGTAAAGGAGAAGAAAGTACCGGAGTGTTGGCACAACAGTACGACGATTCCGATTTGGAAGAAGAAGGGCAGTCCTGCAGACTGCTCCAATTACCGTCCAATTCGCTTGTTTTAGCACAGCATCTTGGAAAGAATCCTCGATAGACGAATTCGTGAAATCGTCAAGCTCTCCGACAGTCAGAGCGGATTTTGTCTGGTTGTGGGACCATTGATGCTATACACGCCGCCGCCTCCTGGTGGAGAAGCATCGCGAGAAACAGAAGCCGGTGCATATAGCCTTTCTCGACTTGGAGAAAGCCTTCGACCGTGTACCGCGTGAGCTTATATGGTACGCCTTACGACAACGCAACGTACCTGAGGAACTCATAGAATGGGTGCGAATGCACTACTCTTGCCCAAAGAGTAGAGTGCAAGCTGCAGCTGGAACCTCAATAGAATTTCCCATCTCTGTTGGGGTGCACCAAGGTTCTGCGCTTTCTCCACTTCTCTTCGTTGTCGTCATGGGTGCCATTACGAGAGATCTTCAGAAGCCTGTCCCATAGAGATTGCCGTATGCTGATGACGTGGTGCTCGCATGCGAAGATAAAGATGAGCGGCAGGTGCAATCTTGGTGCGACCGCCTGGCGATATTCGGACTCAAATTGAACGTCAAGAAGGCCGAGTACCTAACGACTGGCGTAAACGAGTCCGACTCCTTTAAGATTAACGGTACTGAACTTGCACGCACATCGGTATTCAAATACCTGGGATCAGCAATAGTGTCTGACGGCGGTCTGATGGTTGAAGTAACTCACGCGTGAGTGCAGCTTGGTCCAACTAGCGTTCGCTGACTGGCGTGCTCCGCGACAGGAAGATACCAGAGCGCTTAAAGTCAAAAATCTACAGAAGCGTCGTCCGGCCGGTAACGATGTACGGGGCAGAGTGTTGGCCTGCGACCAAGGAAGCTGAAAGGAGCTTCAGCTTCATAGAGGCGAAGATGCTGCACTGGACGGCTGGAGTCACGCGCATGGACCGTATCCGAAACTATGTCATTCGGCAGAAGTTCGCACCGATAGTTGACAGGATGCGCGAAGCTCGCCTGCGATAGTACGGCCACGTTCTGCGTGGAAAGGAAAACAGCGTCCGCATGATAGGCCTTGAGTTGGAAGTGTCAGGAAAGCGGCCTAGAGGACGCCCGAAACAGCGTTGGTCGGATACGTTACACATGAACATGAAAGTAATTGGCGTCTGCCTTGATCTAGCGCAGGATCGGGAAAGGTGGCGTCACGACACCATAAGAGAGGATTCCACGACGAAGCAGGACTCTGAAGAAGATGATGATGATGTGTGAGGTTATGGTCACTTGAAAGTAGAACACGAAAAATGCCCGACCTTAACAGAGGAAAGATAGACACTGTAGAAGTTGTCCATGTATTCGGGAACGTTGCTCTTAGCCTTCAGTATCGCATCAGGGATAACAAATATGTTGGTCCGATCACGTGCAGCGCAGAAGGAAGAGTTGCCGGCTCTCTCGCGTTCGCCGATTCCATTCATGGCGGCTTCCGACCATTCCACCCTTCTGGGTAGGTGTACTGGTAGGATACTTGCCTGGGAAATATGAGAGACTGACCTTCCCATAGCCTGGTTACCGTAAGTCATTGCGAAGCCGAAATATATATATATATATATATATATATATATATATATATATATATATATATATATATATATATATATATATATATATATATATACAGGGTGGCCCATAAGTCCTGCAACAAAAACATAGGCGTATAAAAAGGCTAAGAATGCACTAAATTTGGTACATTTTTAAACCATGTTTGCCCATGGTTTGTAGATTATGGTGGAGCGGTATTATTCATAAGGGACCACTCCTGGATTGATAAGAGCCTTCAGATCGTGTGGATTGCTTTGCAGCTCACGTCGCAGCCCCTCTTACGGAGTTTTACTTCTTATTCGTTCCAAAGAAGATATTGAACAATAGTTTTCCCAGGCTTTATAGAGCAAGACATTTTCTTTAAAATGGTTAATAAACAAAGATTGAAAATCTAAAGATTTAGGAATTTCACAGCTAATCTTTCGCAGGTGCAGTGTTTTGCAGATGGACTGAGAACCGCTACCACGTCCTTTTCTTTTGCTGTTACAGGAATCGCTTTACCAGAATGTGCATTTTGCCTTTAAACAGCGCGATTGAGTCTCTGATATATGGTGTTAAGTTTTTGTTCCTATCAAACG